>OX442424.1:6058671-6763168 GCA_949361645.1 Spongilla lacustris
TAATTGTTCACAGCGACTCTGAAGGTACCCGAGCTAACATTTGTTCTTGGACTGCACACACCGCAATCAGAGTTGTCGTTAGCATACAATGGTGTTATGGCCGTAGTTGGAGACGGGGTAGACATTGTTGTAACGACTGATTGTACCGATGGGGTTGCTGTAGGAGACACAGCAATCTCAGTTTCATTTACACAAATGTTCTGCGAATTATAAAGTTTCCCCATATTGTCGCAGTCCAGCCATTGGGGCCAAGCCATTGCGTACTTTGAAATGAGGTATGGTTCACAGTCAGCCTTCACTTTCTTACAGAACGACGGACAGGGTAGCACGGGGGGGATTGAGGGCATACTTTCAATGCAGAATGGAAAATAAGAGAAACACAGAAACTTGGCCACATGCGTTGAACAGCCACTGGCCACAGCCAGAGGTATGTAGATGTTTGCCTGCATCTCGGACGTTGCGATGGTGGTGAGATAGCTTGGGGCGAGAGGATTTGGAAACACGGCGTGATTATAGCCCTGTCCGTCAATGCTATTACAAATGGCGTTATTGAAAGAGGAGCAATGATAGTTCTCGGCCATGGCAGCTTGCCCCGACTCCCTAACGACAACAGGCCTTCCCGCCGTCAGGTTGAACACATGAAGCGCTGTGGCCAAAATTAGGAGTGTGATTAGCGCCATAACTGCTACTCGTCTCTGGAGCTGACTACACATTCTGAACGATAGCACGTATATATACTTTTGCAAACTGTCGGTGCAACCCTCAGCCGTGAGGATGTGCTGAATTGTCGTCATGCGAGCAGGTATACAGTCCAGGTAGCAAGTTGTATATGATTCTGTACAATAATTATCATATCAAAAAGTGAATGGCTGTTTTTTAATATGATGAATAGGCTAAGCTGTCATTTTACACAAACATATACTAAGTAATCGCAATGGAATGCCTTCATGTTATAAGTACGACAAAACAACGTTAAGTATGCATGAGGGACTGACGCATGCTAGCGCTTGTGGTAATTACAGTTCAACTTCCACTTGCAGGCTATATATCAGATCGAGCTCCATGGTACCCAGCTGTGACAAAATGCTGCATATGCAGTCCTTAAAAATAATTAATTCTCGAAATCAGTTAGCACTTAGTAGCGATGCAACCATTATTAAGATTATAAGCTATCATTGCATTATAAATGATTAGCACGGTCTATACATGTATCTACTCCATGTACAATCTTTACTAAGTGATGAATGAATTCGTTCCCCGTAAGCCATGATGGTGCTCACAAACTACATGTATGGGCTTACAGCTCGGTTAGAGTTAGGATTTAGGTCACATATTTAGTCGCTTATAAATTAACCACAAAAGGTTCATAGTTGCTATAACAATTAATTGGTATTAATTAAAACCTCTGTTATATCAAATTATTTCGATTAATTCCTAAACAGTTGTCGTTAGCTACCCACCCTGTATTGTATCTTCCTTTAGTGCTTTGAATTTATAATTTAGGCAAGATGAAATAATTCAACCTATGTAGGATGTCTATTGTTTTATTTTATTTTATGTATAGATGTTGTTTTATTAATTCGTTTATAAATATAAAATGAATTTTTAGTTTGATTACATCAGCGCTTCATCGAACATTAATTAACTATTTAAATACCCTGCAGGACTCAGTGGTATATATGATTTGAAGGCAATGGTGGTGTACCAAGGAAGGAAACAACTCTAAACATGAGTTCACTAATATAAGAAAAAACATAATAGCATTGCCTTCAAATCCTATAGATACCGTTAATTTTGTTTGTTTCATAAGTTTTTCATAGGACATTAAAAATAAGACGTGCAAAATGATAATGATGTGAAGTAATATCAGGGGTGCATATATACAGACGTGTAGGTCTTGGGAATTAGCTTTATGCACTGCTGCATAAAGCTAATTGTGTCAAAAGGTGCGACAGAATCAACTGATATCTAGAATCGATCTAATGAGCGGCTATCCGGCTGATTCTAACGCGTCAGAATAGGAGAATTGATCAGAAACAGCTGCAGACTTCGAAAAAGTTAGTACTGCAATGCGTCCAAGCCCTTAGTGAGATGCTTTACGCCATGTGGGTCTGGGGACGAGACTACCATTTTTATATACCACGATTACAAAAGGCGCTCAGTAGTTAAGTTCCAGTTAACTAAAGAAACATGTTCAGTTTGTTGTGCAGTTAAATTATTATCTTTTCAGTTAAGTTATAGATAACTAAACTGTTTTTTGCCACAACCCATTTAAGTTAACTTTACAATTAATTTAGTTAAACAGTCACACGAAGTTTATATGATTGAAATTGGCATTCAAGATTGTTCTCTTATTTTCGTTCTGCTTCAAATTGCATAGCTTACTCGAGGGGAAAAAAAGTGCTCAGAACTGCATGGCTGAAATAATAATAGTTAGAAAACAATCGATCTTGATCCAAAACTCCAATGGATCAGTCAATCTTGGTATCGTCTGATATGATTAAGTGAATTGGGCCAGGATTACCTTGAAATGCGGGGACAGAACTTCCGAGATCACTCTCATACATGTATAATCATAATTATATTTGGATTGACAAAGGGGAAAAAAAAAGATTCCTTCTGCACGAAGCGCGGAGATATGTGCAAGCCCATTTGAAAAATGGGACTTTTAGTCATCATTATCATTAGCATGTCTACAAGTAAGTATACCCAATTGAGAAAGAATGCCATATTGTACCTTGGACGGATAAATCCTTAACTAATTCCATATATCTATATAAAACCAGTTAAGTTAAGGTATCTTATCAGATCACGAATTTAATAATGAGGTTACCAACTTAATCAATGATTGTAATATCATTTATAATCCTATCATAGGTCATTATTATTCAAAAGCGTTTTCTCTCGACGCGTACGGCGCATAATGAAATACATTAATGTGGTCAGTTAAATTGTAACAACGCCGTATAGTCTCATGCCCAATGCATCGCAGCTGCAATCATAGATACTATCTATGCTGCAATGAATTACACCGACCATGCATTGATTCAGTAAGCATTGGGAGAAATTCGCATTCGACCTCAACAATATCACAACAGTGTAACGTTTTTCGTGCGAAACTAGGAAGCCAGCAGCATCGTTCGGAGTTTGAATGCGCAAATTGATCGCCGCTAGGGTTTATCATGTACGCTGTTCTAAGCAATATATAAATCTTTCATAATCCAGTACAAATCTACAGCTAGTCCACTACTCCACTTTGTGACAAATCAGTTAAACGTTCAAGCAAAGAGACTTAAAGAGCTGATGCAAGCATTGAAACCCCTCTCTCGTAGTAGGCGTGGTCGCCTGAAGGAGACACACCCTCTGCCTTGAAGTCAAGTGTGAACAGTAGCTCAGCTCTGGTGTGATTCAGGTACACTGGAATGGTAACCTAGCAACAGAAACAGACTCACTAGGACACACTCAACCCCAATTTCAGACCCTACCTTTGACATTGACAGTTTGTACATCTCAGCAGGGTCCACCCTGGAGAGAAAAAAAACCCCACAAATCATAGCATGTAAAATACATGTATGTACCCAACACCCCAGAATAAACAAGGGGGAGCTTTCTTACCTAATCCACTTTAGACCAGTAAGTGGGATGTCGGTAAGGATTACAGTGGCCAATGAGAGAGTGTTGTTAATACACTGAGCTCCCTGTAGCTTCAAGCCTATTAAAAGGACAAGCAGTAAGTGGTCTCACCTCACAGTGAGAACAAAACCCACCAGTCACTCCAAAACTACACTCGTCTAATGATCCTTTGACATCCACACTGGCATCCAAGAACAGCTCTTCCAAGGACCAGTTGTTGGTCTGGGCCACGTACTGCCTCGTGGCAGTGATGTAAGCCTCCGGAGTGAACAGCCCACCAAGCCAGACATTGAAGGACTTGAGGACCTTGGAGCCTTGCGTCTCCACCTGCTTTGAGAACAGCTGAAGCTGCTTGACACGTTCACCAAAGTCTGTCACAAACTGCATCACGGTTAATCCAGAGGGGACAGTGTAACGTCGCCAACTCTTTGGAATGATGCCTGTTTGACGGGTAAACATGTTATACATTGTAAGTAATTTTTCCACGTAATGACATTCACAAAATTCCACTGCTATGCAGGAGATGCAAGCAAACATTAGTGACCTCAATATAAACTGTTTAATTGTGTGATGACATAGCCGCCTTGAACAACTGGTTACTACTGCAGTTATTATCAGCAGCTCACCTTTGGCCAGGTCACTGATGAGGGATCGAAGATAGTTAGTCTGCTTCTTTCTAGCTTCACAAACTGCCACCACGTTGTTCAGATCCTGACGCATGTCCTTGAGAAGACCAGCGCCAGAGTTCAACTGGAAACCACAGAGACATGGATGTCAAGTAACATACTAACACACCACTGCATGCACAACATTTCAGCAAGTGCTAAGGTCATGAATACATTAATTTCATGTGACAACACGTTCAAAACTTCTTTAACAATCTCCACCCCCCCCCCCCCCCCACCAAATATTGGACCCTCTTTCACAGTGTGTCTCCCACCGACCTCAACCTCATCATCGCCTATTATTACAAGTTAAGCTTGTAGGTAGACTAACCTCCCTCTCAAAGAACCTGAACAGAGGGTCTTTGATGTTCTCAGTAGTCCTCTTCAGGACGGTCAGAGACTCGGGTATGACCGATAGCCACTCCTTTGCCGTGGTGTGCAGGGTGCGCATCCAGGCAGGCCTGCCCTCCTGGTTAGCCTTATCGGAAGACTTGTCCCTGCAGGGAGGTACGATACCTACATCACAACACAATATGTCCAGGGATTCACCCTAATTTGTGCATGCCATTTAACACTGACTTATTATATTGTGATATATTCCGAACCCCCCCCCCCCCCCCCCCCCCCCCCCCCCCCGTTGCAAACTTGGTGGTAAATTCCTGATAACCCCCTTCCAACTGTTTCAATAGCACTCACAAAATGGTGGTGGACACGGAGATGGTCTCGTCTTCATCTCCTAGGGACTGCATCTTTAACAGCTTTCCTATCACGTCCACTCCTTTGGAGACACACAATGGCATATCTCACCTGCTAACCATATACCACACACCCACACCCACCTCTTGTGGTCAAAAGCACCTTCTCTGCATTATTAGGGAGCCCAAGCCAAGATGGTGTCTGGGTCTCTGCTAGGTTCTCCACCCAATGGAGGAATTGGTCACGTCTGAAATACACAACCGAAAAGTTTGATGCAAGCACAACAATCACTGGATAGCTAACACAACAATCACTGGATAGCTAACAATGGCAACTTTCACATATGTTAACACACAAATGCAATTTATATTAGACATCAAAACTGCTGAACTAAGATAGCATTGGGTGTGCTTCTAAAAGACCCAGCGTGCCTACAACACTGCACTTGAAGCATGCTGATGTCACTACAGCTAACCTTATTCCCTCAGGCATGTTGATATGTTTGTTTGACTGGCCATCAATGCTTGACATCAGGTGGAAGTCGGTTTCAAAGCACTTCACCGTAAACAGGCGATTCACAAATGAGTTCATGAGGCGCTGAGGATAAAGTGGAAGGATCAAAGGGGGAACTGATACATGTAAGGGTAAATAATGGCACCAGTAAGACAAGGGAGTAAGGATCAAAGGGGGCACTAATAAGGGTAAATAATGGCACCAGTAAGACAAGGGAGTAATGATCAAAGGGGGCACTAATAAGGGTAAATAATGGCACCAATAAGACGAGAGAGCGAGGATCAAACGAGCACCAGGAGGTCTACTGCATAAACTATATGACTTTTACCTGGTCAAATTCGTTATCGATACGTCCACCATAGATGCACTGAGAGAGGAGTGTGCAAAAGGCACTCCACGGAATCTTGTCAGGTGGAAGGTTGCTGCGGCCCTGTGCAAAGACAACATAGTTAATGCACCCACCAATCTGCACACTCACACTCCCCCATACATTACCTGCGCCACCTTCTCCATCCAGGTGTCCACTGTGTCACAAGCCATCTTCAGGTCCGAGTCATTGAACTCATACTTCTTGGTCCAACCAAGTGGAGCATACCTCAGCCGCTCCTGGATGATGGCATGGAACCAGGCCAACAGGAAGTACAACCTAGCCCTCTCAGTAGGCTCCTATTAGAACATCACATTATCAAAGGGGACAGGAATGGACAAGATACCAACACATACCTTACACATCCTGGCAGCAGGAACAGTTCCAAACGTCCGCACAAGATTTGCTTTCACACCTGGTGGAGGCTCAAAGGTTAGGATGCGTGAAGCCCTCAGCAGGTTAACAGGGACCTGAAGACCTAGATGTGAGACACAGCACAATGGTACACACATCTCCATACCTTCGGGTTGATCTCCATGGTGAGGAAGAGCCTGAAGGAGGCGTGAGGTGTGAGAGAATGGAGTTTCTTCTCAAGAGACACGAGCCATTGAGGAGCGAGATGGACGTTCTTCAACAACACCCAACTACACAGGGGAAAGGGGTGTGACATGGGATGGTGGGAGAGGTAAGTTACATGTGTAGGTGAGTGGATAGATGATGGGGATAAGTGTGAGATGGGATGGTGGGAGGGTGTTAAGTGGGATGGGTTGAGGAGATGTGTGATGTGCACTTCAGGTCGCCTCACCGTCCACCCTTGGATGCATATGAGATGGCTTTCTCTGCAAGACTAAACCCTTCCGCAGAGCCTGTGGTGAATGGAAGTGTCAATGAGTTCTCCATGCAACTCTCACAATCCACTCAATCCACCTTCACCACAACCATTACCCTGTTCAGTTCTGCCCCTAACCCTTACCTATGGCAATAGAGGTACACTGTTTCTTTAGCTGTGTGGCAAGGTCATCAACACGACCACTGGCATCATACCCAGTGACTGAACTCAATAAAACTGGGGTGTTGGCTTTGATCTGATGGGGCAAGACAAGGAAGGCATGGAGGTCATCACAGTCCCTTCCACACAGCAAGGTACTTACTTCATTTTCCACTATGACTGCTAGGTCAAGGTGATTGGCCTGCTGCTGGAATGCTTCGCCCATTGCTACGGTAACAAAGATGGAGGCCATGGCCAGCAGCCTGTCAGGCCTGAAAGCCTGGATGACCAGCAGCTGGTGCAGAGCTTTGCCAACAGGACCTGGGCACAAGGGGGGTGGAGGAAGAAAGAGAGAGGGAGAAAGAAGGGCAAGGGGAGGATAAAAAAATGAGAAAGCAGTCGCTTGGTCCATGTGCTTACTAAGCTCCTTTTCAGTCTCCCAGCAGACAGGAATGTTCAGCTCCGGTGCCACATCCTGAATCCATGACAGGAAACTCTACAGGTAGTGGGTGCAAAATGCACACACTTCACATGACACTGTTGCATCCAACGAATACCGCCACTCACAGCGTCTCCAGAAATGTGGTGTGACAAGTGTGCAAAGGCAGGCACTTGTTTTGAAAGATATGTCATGGCAACCACCTGGCACCACAAAGAAACATGTGAAAGCTTGTGAAATGCCTTGTGCACTCCCACAAGCCACCAACCCACTGCGTACCTGTTCACGAGACAGCCCTCGTATCTCGGCAACCTTAATGTCCATCCGAATAGACTCCTTTCCTCTCAGGAAGTAGTCAAACTCTGCATTGTAGCTGCTCTCACTGCAGCGTAGACGGCAAAGATTAATACATGATTCGATGATTCACAACTAATGCTTCCAATATCTGGCATGCTTCCGATACCAAGGTGACCCGACCTCAATACACCACTTACCCAGCTACCTCAATACAACACTTACCCAGGTACTTCTCTCAGCCTGATCCTACTAAGCAGCATGGCCAGGACAATGCGATCTTCGTGGAGCATGCCCCTAGCAACACGATTGTATATCATCTGTTGATGACAATAAAAGCAGTTCAACACAGACAACATCCAAAGGAGACTTCTACACAACTGGACACTACTACACACATCAAATGACATCCAAACTGAGTTTCTCAGCCCCCCAGACAGCCAAGCACTAACCTGGAACAGGTCTGTGGTGACGATAGACAATCTCCTGGTGTAGTCAGACACACCCTTCAGGTTGGGATTAGCGTTGAGGATGCACTGGAAAATGTCCAGGAAGAACTGAAGCGAGTACTGGTACAGGAAGTGCACCTAGGTGAGGGAGGCGACAGAGAGGGAAGCTGGCTATGAAGACAAAGTTATGCTTCGTTGTGAGGATGCACACACCTGATTAAGAGAATCAAGGGTGAAGTATATGGAGGAGCAGGAAGAAGAGAGTGGGCGGTACTGCAGCGACACTCTCTCCACCTCCGCCATCACCACATCCGTCTCCTCAACCTTCCGTTGCACCTCCGCAGCTTCACGCTTCAGACTTTCCAGCTGAGTGATAATCCTGTCATCGTCGAGGATACGACCTTTGACCTCGTTCAAGGCCTGCAGTAGAGACTGCTCCAGATGGCGCAGCTTTAGCATGAACTCTCCCTGGAGCTTGAGCAGGTCAGACCTCTTAGCATCCACATCTGGCCTCTCTGCCTTCAACACCTTTGGGTTTTGGGCACATGTACTCAACACCCTCCCATGGCACACTACTCAACACCCTCCCATGGCACACTACTCAACACCCTCCCATGGCACACTACTCAACACCCTCCCATGGCACACCCTCCCATGGCACAAGTACTTGAGGGAAGGGGCTCACTATATGCAAGACACCTCAAGTGCATGTGGATATGACCGCACATGCAAACACCTTCCACACACACACACAGACACTCACCTGGTTAAGACACTGGCTCTGCAAACTGCTCCTGGTGACAGTGAAGTTGACAAAGGTCACCCTTGAGCACAGGTCTGGAGGGAACTCAACCTGGACCACAAGGGAGAAAGGAACCATTACTACCAGCACGTGTGCTCACACATCCACTAACCGAAGGGTCCCTGGTGGCAAGGAAGATGACAAAAGAGGGTGAAAGGTCAATGTCCTGGTCTCCAAGGGTGATAAGGACACGCCCACCAGTACGACGGACCTCCCTGTTCAGTACAGGATTGAGGATGGGGTCATAGCTCTCCACATCCTGATGGAAGGGGGAGACCATTATGTGACTAGCCATGCGTGCTGCTTGGCATAGCTGATCTAACCTGTACAAACAGAGGGTTGCCAAATCGCAAAGCACTCTCCAGGTTCTTACGGAAGGCATCGTCAAGGAAACTGGGGAGGCAAAGAAACAAAGAATGATGACAAGACACCATCGCAAATTATCAAGTTAGAGTGGTATGATAAACCAGTACACAATGATATCAAAACATACACAAATGTATAATGGCAGGGTGTACAGTGATATGCAAAGGTACAAATGTATAATGGCAGGGTGTACAGTGATATCCAAAGGTATTATGGCAGGGTGTACAGTGATATGCAAAGGTACAAATGTATAATAGCAGGGTGTACAGTGATATCCAAAGGTATAATGGCAGGGTGTACAGTGATATCCAAAGGCGTAGTGGCAGGGTGTACAGTGATATCCAAAGGTCTGGTTAGCTTACCTTGTCTTAGTAATCTTCTTGTCTTTGTACTCATTCATGATGAACTCGGTGGCCTGCCCTGATGGATCGATGATGAGGGGGTAGCGGTTGAACCTCTTGATCATGATGGCGTTCTCAGTGCAAAGGTCGTCTGATGGAAGAGCATTAGCCTGCCACTTGAGACGCTCATCAGCAGTGGACAGGTACTGGGGAGGAGGAAGAGACCTAATGAAGAACTGACTAGACACTTCACATCCTAAACATGTTGTCTTACACATACGTACATACTTGTGTGCGTGTGTGTACTGCTAAGGTAGCAATAGTGTTCATATACATCATAAATCCGAACCTCATAACTCACACAAAGTGCTAACGTATTTGCACGCACTTTGTGAATGAGGTTCAGATTTATATACACTATGTACTACTGCTACAGCACACATTGCAAACACACACTAGCATCAACGTGTTTGTATGCACGCCTTCCTGACCCCCTCCCCCACACACACACACGCCTTCCTGACCCCCCTCCCCCCACACACACATGCCTTCCTGACCCCCCCCCACACACACATGCCTTCCTGCCCCCCCCCCCCACACACACACATGCCTTCCTGCCCCCCCCCCCCCCACACACACACCTCCACACGGGCCAGGTCAGGCCTGAAGTTGATCTTGGCCTGCTGCAGGTGGCTCGCCCAAGAGGTGAACAGGTTGTGACGGAAGCTCTGGTCAAAGTACCCTCCATAGGCCATGAAGGCTGCCGTGAGGAGAACGTCACCACTGATGGTGCTCATCTGGTTCCTGAAGGCCTCGCTCCCGGCATTCCAACGCTCCCTTTCGGTTGCTAGGCTACCAAGAAGAGCTTTGCTCCTGTCCACCTGCAGCAACCCACAGTAAACAAATTCACAACTGATATGTCTGTTGCATACAGATGAAAGCAGCCTTTATTCCTTTCTATTCCCCCCCCCCCCCCCCCCCTCGCCCCTAAAACCAATACATGCATGGCATTCATTAGCCACATGGTAAGGAACATACTATTATAACAATTCATCTCAAAGCAAGCTTGTAGCAACTGTTTACAAGCACTGGAGCTGTTGTAGCCTCCACTCTAGCAGCTTATACATAGCGAAAAAAAACAACAACAACAAAAAAAAAAAAAAAAATTACCATTACCAAAAGAAGGCCTACCAAAACCACTCACTACTGGCTATCTGGCCTAACAGTATTTAATTTACACTTGCATGTTACTAGCAGAGCACCCCCCACCATACAGTACCTTAGCTTCCACGGTGACTAGATCAGCCTTGATGGTGTTGACCTGGCTGATGAGGACCGCGTACTCGTCCTTGTACCTGCCGATGGATGCTTCCAGTCCCTGTATGATCTTGTTGATCTCCTCACCCTTCACCCTGGTGACCTCGGCCTCGTTCTCTAGACTGGTCATCTCACGGCGAAGTGGATCAACCCTGTTCAGCATCTCCGAGTAGCTCAGCTAGAAATGATACAGAGAGCCCTCAAGTGTGGAGGCACGCCGTGAGTGACTGTGATGTGTATGTGCATGTACTGATTGTGTGACTGTGTGGTGTGTATGTGCATATGCCGAGTGTGTGACTGTGTGGTATGTATGTGCATATGCCGAGTGTGTGATGTGTATGTGCATATGTGCATGTACCGATTGTGTGACTGTGTGGTGTGTATGTGCATGTACCGATTGTGTGATGTGTATGTGCATATGCCAACATGTGCTACTATGTACATTGTACATGTATGCACATGAATGTTGTGGGTGACTGTGGCATGTATGCACTGCACACACCTGTGCAATGGCCCACTGCACCATGGGGCCACAGGCCTTGCTTGCTCTGTTCACGGTCTCAAAGTTGTAATTCTCATCATTGAGATACTCGTTCTTCATCCTTTCCCTCACATCAGGCCTGCATGGGACCAAGACAGCACCAGTACAACACAACCCACGTGGAGACCACCAGTACAACACAACCCACGTGGAGACCACCAGTACAACACAACCCACGTGGAGACCACCAGTACAACACAACCCACATGGAGACCACCAGTACAACACAACCCACGTGGAGACCACCACTACAACACAACCCACGTGGAGACCACCAGTACAACATAATCCACGTGGAGACCACCAGTACAACACAACCCACGTGGAGACCACCAGTACAACACAATCCACATGTACAGATTTACACAAACACGCAGTTTTATCAATTGTAGTGTGACCATGGAAGTTTATAAAGCGAACTAACAAGTTACACTTAAAATTAGTCGCTACTGTTATGCATCAGATGTCATGTACATGCACCAATTGTTGCTTGGTCATCTTCACATACATGCACATTTGGGTCCAGGAGGAGAGTTGTGTGCACATGTGAACTAATGCGCTCATTGAATATACAACCACGCATATTCAAAATAACCTATTATCACCCAACCCAAAAGCACACAAACCCAACGAAGACAATATATCCAGTTGACAAAAATGCACGACAGTTTACATGTAATGAACATATTTTTGACAGCATCCCAGTTAATCGTAAAAAATGACCCCTCCAATTTTACTGATTAACCTTTCGTTTCTAGAAACAGTGATCCAAGGTTCACTTACGAAATCTTGTCTGTCACGAAGTTTACGATGGACGACACGAAATTATCCCTCAGTAACATGGTCCTGATGGCCTTCCAATCAGTTGTTGGCTCCCCTAGGAGCAGAGCGATGGACTCCATTGCCATCTTGACAGCCGGTGGGGGGTTGGGCAGCGCCCTTATCTCCTGCAGGTGTTGCTTCTTGATGCCTTTAACGGCTGCGGAAGTGGAGGGTGGGCAGAAAGGAGGCGATGAGATCTGCACGTATTCTGTACCCCCCCCCCCCTCAATTCCTGATTTGAAATGCAGTATTTTAAACATTTCCTTTTGCTTCTAAGGTTACGCAATACCCAATCTGTGAGCACAGCAGGCATTAAAACACCTGAGTACAATTACCTTCATAATGTGTGAAAGGGTTGCTACACAATGTTATATAACACTGTGCATAAGGTCCCTGTTATTAACACGCTAATTAATGACATTAAATTAGCATATGAAGACATTATCTTTATACATAATATTGTATAAAACGATTGTGTTATACACGTTAAATACATGCTGATTAATGTGTACACCTCATATGCTTAAAGCAAAACAACACAATAGCTACTGCCCTATAATTTGGCTGCTTTTCTCACAGAAATGAACAAACCACTCTCCTTCTGTGTAAGGCTATGGAACTACATGTGTATATATCCAAACAACCATGTCCACACCCCTAGATAACCATGCCCACGCACCCCTAGATATCCATGCCCACACCCCTAGATAACCATGTCCACACACCCTTAGATAACCATTTCCACACACCCCTAGATACCCATGTCCACACACACACCATTTTGAGCATCCTTCACAGCCGGTTCAACCTTCCCTAAGTCTTCCATCACAATCGCTCGCTTCTTCTCAATCTCCTTTGTCTTCTCCTACAGTCACAAGTGTACAGAGAAACTAGTCACAACCACAGGTACACAATTCACACAACATCAAAACACATACATGTACCATGTATGTAGGAATTGGGAACAGACCACACCGACACCGACACACACACACACACACACACACACACACACACACACAGCAATGCACCTGTATGTTTACTGTTACTAGTACTGAGAGTTAAATTACATGTACAATAAATATTTTGACATACCACAAGCGACTCTTGGATTTCCTGTGAGGTTACCCTCTTCCTTTCCGCTTCCTGCTGGTCTTTTACCTACAAGTGTGGTGGTAGTGATGACAGATACATGTAGATAGTCACAGCGTGTATGGTGCACGATCACAGTAGACACGCATATACACAGGCTCACCATCTGCTTAAGCTTCTGGTTTGCCAGATCATTCTTTTGTTGCAGTTCGGCTTTCTTGATCGAGAGGGACGCCTGAAGCTCTTCAACCTGGTCCACTGTCTCCCTGATTTTCTGCAAGCCAACATTCAAGTGCAGCTGCTGCTCCTCAAGGTCACGACGCTTCTCGTTATACAGCTTCACCTGTGTGTGCATGTGTGTGTTCGTGTGTGCGTGTGTGCACATGGATGTGAAGAAGAAAGCAAGGGGTGTGTCAAAGTCTAGCTTCAGTTACAATGCATCCAAGGTCAAGGTACATAATTCCCAACATCCCCATGTCATAACCCCCACCCCTGTCCCACGTTCCCATGTCATAACCCCCCACCCTCTGCCCCATGTTCCCATGTCATAACCCCCACCCCTGTCCCACGTTCCCATGTCATAACCCCCACCCCTGTCCCACGTTCCCATGTCATAACCCCCCACCCTCTGCCCCATGTTCCCATGTCATAACCCCCACCCCTGTCCCACGTTCCCATGTCATAACCCCCACCCTCTGTCCCATGTTCCCATGTCATAACCACCACCCTCTGTCCCATGTTCCCATGTCATAACCCCCCTATCCCATCTGTCATACACATGTACTCTCTCCTCTCCCCCAAAACTGACATAGTGGTTGATAAAGTCCAGGTAGTGGCGAGGCGTGATGGCCATGGTGTGACCTCCCCTCTTCAGCAGCCTGCTGTTGGCCTGGTACAGGGTCTGGTGCACGTACACAAAGGCGTTCACAACGGCCTGGCGATGAGTGGGCGGCTGGGAAAGGTCGGGGTAGGCCAAGGGGTAGGGTACGGGGGGCATGTACTGTGGGAGGACAAAGAGGTCAACGAGAAGAAGGGACAAATGGACACACTCACGTCTGATCTGTCCAAGTCAACCTTGTTGGTGAATTCATACCCGACTTGATACAGAGCGTTTGATGACCAGTCTCCGAACCAGTTCAATACACACCTGAAAAATTACACGTGATATGCAACATCAAAGTAACACACAATTTAGCAGCAAGTTTGCTATATCACAGCCAAAGGAATGGCAACAATGTGTGCAGTACCCACATTAGTTTGGTCAAAGATTACTGCAGTGTTATATGTGAAGTTATTGCAGTAGTAAAAAGGTTATTGCAGTGTAGGTAAAAGGTTATTGCAGTGTTTACTTTGTTATTTCCCTTCTCTTTCATCTTAGCCCACAAAATGGCTAACCTATTAAACAGGGCAGGTGAGGTTGCAGCCCTGTCTTTAAGTCCTTCAGATGATGGGTTCATGGTGAAGACCACATGGAGGTTACGCATCACCTGACACACAAGAAACGTCGTGATACAGCAGCACAACCACACAAGAACTAACGCGATACAACAGCACAACCAAATGGAGGTACAGTATCTTTTGTACATATGAAAATGTATCCCTGGTGATGAGCAGTTGCCAACAAACAAGCAGATGAAAAAAGCTGTTGTTGCTAGGCATCCACCAGGATTATCAATATGGCTGCCTATTATACACCATCTTCATAAAATAAATTCAGAGATGCATCTTGCAGCAGCCAATTTCCCCCAACAACTGTTAGAGCCACGAGCCATTATGCCTGATCACTTACTTGGTCAGTGAACCACTTGTATAGCTCCTCAGAGGAATCCAAGAGCAGCCCATCCCTCTGAGATCCTTCCTTGCACTGTGTCATCAACGTGGTAAACTCATCCCCTTCAAATAGACCAGGAACCTGAGAACAAGGTGCATTGGCAATAAAGCTTTATTGCAAACATAGACATACATATGCACACAAGTGGTCTTGTTTAATGTGTGTATATGTGTGTGTGTGTGTGTGTGTGTGTGTGTGTGTGTGTGTGTGTGTGTGTGTGTGTGTGTGTGTGTGTGTGCAGTGGCTGCACTGTCATCTGATACATCAGGTGACTCACTCATACAACCCAATGTACACCTTGGTGATTATACATGTAGTTACCAACAGACAACAGATGAAAAAGATCTGTTGTTGCTAGGCAACCACCAAGTTTATCAATATGGCTGCCTATTATACACCACCTTCATAATATACAATTCAGGGATGCATCTTGCAGCAGCCAATTCAAAACCATTCGCTTTCCCACCTATTCTCCTCTACCCTGTTCCTACCTCTCCGTTGGCAAGGAGGGTGTTCATCCTTTCCAAAAATCCTGAATCCAAAATGTTTGACTCATCCAGGATAAAAACTATTTTCTCATCCTAATGAAGACCAAAGAGAATGGAGTTGCATTACATCACATTTGCACACACACACACACACACACACACACACACACACACACCTTGGTCCCAGACCTACGCAACACAGTCCTGAGGTCCTCATCGAAGTCTGCAGCACTGTACTTGTTGTGAACCTGGAGACATAATATATTACCAAATATTATAGGGCAAAAAACTAACCCCAAAAATAGCCAGAAGCAATTAGTATGACGAGTAATTTGACTGCAAATAATAGTATGGCATCATTAATGATTAGTGTTGGAACTACATCTTTAGCTGGTGCAATGAAGTGATTACATTTTGCACAGGACGACTGATTTCAAACCCAGGGTATAGCGGTACTGCCAATATGTCCTGGATTGGCTAGCTAGGTGTGTGTACTACATCAATTTGCACCCAGTAAGACAAAAACCCTTACTATACAGAGTGTGTGTGGGTATCAAGGGTGCTGAAAGAGTTAGTGGGGAAAGGAGGATTGCTATGGTACCTTGATTTGGAAGACAGAGAGCCCATTAATCCAGGCCACAAACCGCGACAGAGTGGTCTTGCCAGCTCCGCTCACTCCAATGAGAAGGAGATGTCCCTGTGTGGGTGGTGTGAAGGCGGCAACAATTAAACCTTTTTTTTTAAATTCCCGAAGCATTTACACAAACCATGCAAACAGTATGATGGTCATTTTCCCCTTTCCACGACTTTCATTAAACTTATGCCCAACCTTGCATGCACACAGAAGGTACCTGTTTCTGCTTAAATATCCTGTCAATCCTGAGCACGTGGTCCAGGACTTCATTGAACAGTACAAGTGGGATGTCGAGCTCCTCTTCATAGAAGACCTTGAGCCGTGCGTGGACATACTCCCTCAGCTCCTCCTGGTCTACTGCCGTGTAGTCCTTGGAGAGCCAGTTGGAGAACAGAATGGGACGGCTCAGGGCAGCCTGGAGATAATAATGGAAGCAAGCAGAAAATAGATGAGGGCATTGTCAGGGATAAAACAAAATGGTATCCACCAAGCAGAAACAGCGTACTCACACCACTCACACACACACACATGTACACAGCTACATAGTCACTGTACTACTTTGAGTCTGCAGTACAAGACAATACATCATGAATTGTAGTGACTATAGCTACACATACAAACAGCAATTACTGCAGCATAAATAGCCTCAATAATTTAATTTAAACTACAAAATTTATTCTAAACGATTGCTAGAACCAAAGGGTTCAATCATACCCCCACCTACAGGGAAGTTAACCAAAGGGTCCAATCATACCCCACCTACAGGGAGGTTAACCAGAGGGTCCAATCATACCCCACCTACAGGAAGGTTAACCAGAGGGTTCAATCATAGGGTCCTCACCTTGCTGTCCACACTGGGGAAGTGCTTGTTGGCAACCATATTGATGTTCTCGTCAGTCCATGCCCTCTCCTCATCAAATATGAGCCTGTCCTGGAACAGTCTGAGGGCCTCGTGGGCCCAGATCCTCACCAGCCCCTCCACGGGCAGCGTCTCCACCGGCTTGAGGGCCTCGTATATGCCCCTCACCCACCTGGTCATCTCACGGGGACTGTAGACGTAATGAGGCTGCATGTCCTGTGTGAACCGCTCCTGCAATAGGTGAGGAATACAGTATTTGAACGGTTGCTGCTTTGCCTATTACTTCCACTGCAAGCAGACTATGGATCTAAACTACAAAAATCACTTATAACTTTGGTATAAACACACAAATTATGTGCTGTACAAGTATGCTGGAAGTTATACATGTACGTGGTTTGTAGTTAGTATATAACCATAGTCTGCTTGCAGTATTCTTTTGCTTTGTGTACACCCATTACTACATGTCACTACCAGGCCACAACAGTACGATGTCATTTTACCTACCTGGGACATGGTGTAGAACTCGACCATGGCTTCAGTGAGGGGATCGGCATAGGTTCTCAGGTTGGGGACCAGTCGCAGCATGGCCCTGTTGAAGGTGCCATAGATCTGCTTCAGGGAGGCGGAGCCAGGGTAGTCCACATAGATGACGGGCACGTGACGGAGGAACCTAACGTGCAGCAACGTGATTGGACCGGATCATGTTACAAGGTCGATTTACAGAGAATACACCAGTGAGTATCCAAAGGTAATATTGGCCTACTTCGCAGTACCATATACAAACCTACTTTCCTAACATAAATAAATACAGCATAACCCTACCCCCTTCCCATCCCATCACCACCCTGCCACCAACCAAGCAATAAATAAATTTACAAACTTCTCACAGATCATCACCATAATAGTAATGCAACTCTGAAGCCAAAAGGAATAGAAGGGAGGTGTTTGGTGTATTTTCTTCTTCTTTTGACAATGGTAATTATGTACATGTACTTTTTTGCAGGACTGTGCAACATTACATGTACCCATGGTAGTTGTAGGTGTGACTTCCAATGACCCATAACCAAAATGACCATACCGATGTGAAAGTGGTTTACGGCCAGGATCAGTGGGTGGGTTGCATGCGCCTACAAACTGGATCCGCTCCAGGGTTAACCACGTCTGGTCTGAAGTACGGTAGAACCCTCCATGTTCAACTATCTGTCTCAGGAATGATATCACTCTCTGTGTACCTGCATGGTGGTATTTTAGCAACAGAGGGTTACCACAGCCCACCTTCCACCCTCACTGCCCATCCCCCATCACCAATTAAAATATTTTGAGACACAATGCCTCCAGCATGCAAGAATAGTTAACTAACCATATTTGTCCTGGTCGGGCAGATTAATCTCGTCACAGAATAGTACAAGCCACTTCCCTAGCTGCACTGGCGCCATCACAACTCCATTTGGAGTGCGCTTGTATTCACAATAGTGATCAAAAGTCTTTAATAACAGTTCAGGTGTAGTTGCACTAGAAAAGTTCAGACCCACAACCTGTACAATGATTGGTTCAAGGGTCACCACAGAGTGGGCAAAAAGAGACACATGTACACGTGCACTTTCCCCCAAACACACTGCACACACACACATACAAATATGCAAACACACACATGCAGACACACATGCTCACAATCACACACATGCACACGCAATGCTGTTGGTGCTGTCAGAAAATTGTAGCATAAGAGTATCAGTGATCACATCAGCAATCTATGGTCATCACCCAACACCAACATGATCAAGCACAGGCACACACACACACACACACACACACACACACACACACACACACACACACACACACACACACACACACACACACACACACACACACACACGCACAACCTCACCTCAAAATCGGGCAGCGACCTGAGAGCAGCAAACAGTGTCATGGTCTTCCCCGAGCCGGGAGGTCCGCACAACACCAGCGGCTTGTGCTCTGCCAACCAGGTGTAGAGGAGGGTCTCGTGCCTCACGGTATCCAGGGTGGGGACCACAATGTCCGGGTGGCCCACCTTGTGCGTCTCCACCTCAATCTTGGGCACCTTGTTGATCCACGGTGTCCACTCTCCCTGTATGGTGACTTCGTAGTCGATGACAGGGAGGTTGGAGGGGGGCAGGGGGATGGTGGTGGTGTTACGAATGAACTCTCCCATCTCCTCCCTGTACTTCATCTTGCCGTCTCCAGAAAAGGACCAGATGATGGCGTACACCAGGAAACGAGGGACGTAGCGCTCTACCTGATCGCTCTGCACAACCACATGAAGAGAAGGAGGGAGAGAGGGACATTGGATGAAGGGACGAAGAGAGGGAGAGGGAGGGACATTGGATGAAGGGAGGAGTCCAATCAGACAGGATCAGTTAGGACAAGTATGATTCTACATGCACAAGCAAACACAAGGTGTACACACAACAGGAACACGAAGGAACCTGTACTTCTAAATACTTCAGTAAACCTACATGTACATGTATATATGACCTAAAGTGTAACACATTTACTTGTATTTTCTAAATACTGCATGAAGGTTCAAAAAACGTTTTATTTTGGTCAGTGACTGCAGGTAAGTGGATGCAGGTGCAGGGGGTGTGGTTACCGTCATGGGGAAGTCTGAGTGGGCCAGGTTGTAGTTCAAAATGTTTCTGATCATCTGGTGGAGCATGGAAAATAGAGACCCAAGGGCCCGAAGCCTTGTGAAATCCATGATGTGGTCAAGGGACTCTGCAAACTTCAAAGCCCTCACGACCAGCCCGTCCGGTAGGAAGTGCTCTGCAAGGTAGTTGGCGCAGTCTACCTGGACCTGGGGGAGGGTGTACACATTAGGGCAGGGAGTGTACCTGGACCTGGGGGAGGGTGTACACATTAGGGCAGGGAGTCTACCTGGACCTAGGGGAGGGTGTACACACACATTAGGGCAGGGAGTCTACCTGGACCTGGGGAGGGTGTACACACACATTAGGGCAGGGAGTGTACCTGGACCTGGGGAGGGCGTACACACACATTAGGGCAGGGAGTCTACCTGGACCTGGGGAGGGTGTACACATTAGGGCAGGGAGTGTACCTGGACCTGGGGAGGGGGTGGGTGGGTACACACACATTAGGGCAGGGACAAACATACATGTACAGATCGGGGGGAGAGGGGGGGGGGGGGGGAGGACTTGGATAAACCGAACATCAACTAATGTAGAAGTACAACCATAATTTATGCTAAAGTATTATCCAAATTGGGGTGGAGTAAGGACAAGAGCATTAATTGCTGATATCTGATTAACCAAGATACATGTCAATTGTAACTTTAACCAGCTCAATTTCAACCCTAACTGCTGGTTTATCTTCATTCTATCCCTACCTGCATATTGGGGGAGGCAACCTCCAGCTGCTGCTGCTGCTGTTGCTGTTGCTGGTCCCCAGGCGCCTTGTGTTGCTTCTCATCATCATCAATAGAGGTGTTCCTCAGTCGAGACAAAAACTGCTCAAATATCATGTCCAGACTTAGGACGTCCTCGCTGAACCACACCATGCCACACCTACTGACAGTAGCCAGTGTGGCATAGCCAAGGTCCTGCACCTCAAACATGATGCGGACCTACAGTGTGTGCGTGTGTGAGTGTTTGTGTGTGTGTGTGTACATGTGTGTGAGGGTGTGTGAGTGAGCAAGCAGTGGTACAACAAATTGGTAAAATAGAAGCTAAAATAACATCACATGCATGCAAAAGAACACATTTGCACTAACACACACACTCACACATACACACACATACACATTAAAATACACAATACCAAGGAAATGCCTTACATTGGGGGGAAGAGCCAATCGTTCTCCATTGGGTAAAGTGAGTAGCTTGTTGTCATCAAGGACACTGTTAAGGTTCTCTACCCAATCAGGGTCCACGTCTCCATCAAAGACAATCCACTGACGTTTGTTGATCTCACCACGAACATTGTCCACAATCCTGTATTGTCATGGATACACGCATCAATAAGACCTTATACGACGCACAAAACATATCACCAGGATGCAACACATGGATACACAACATCACCAGGATGCAACACATGGATACACAACATCACCAGGATGCAACACATAGATACATAACATCACCAGGATGCAACACATGGATACACAACATCACCAGGATGCAACACATGGATACACAACATCACCAGGATGCAATGTATGCTTAGGATAATACATATCACAAGAAGACATGACAAATGTTTCCAAAGGTGATGCCTTTAACCTCAAAGACACCCACCACACCACATGAAGTGCACTTCCGCCATAACTCACTTTCTCAGAATAAATGTGAAAAGCCCATCAGTCCATTCTCGTGTGTTTGGATCCAGCACACCATATAAGGCCTCTTTAGAGATGGCCTAAAATGGTGGGGGTAAGGAGTAACACGTACTTGTTCATAAGGCATATCAAGGGTACTCTCCCTCTCCTACACACCCATCAAATCTCCCTCAACACACACACCCACCTTGGGATCAATGATGTGGGACACGCCCTCCACCCCCTCTAGCTTCTCCAAGGCCTTCAACAGCACCCTCCAGGCCATTGACTTGCCACTCCCACTTGGACCAACCATCATGAGGCCGTGGTGGATCTGCTGGATCTGGTACAACTGGAGTACCTGCAGCGTGGGAACGATGAGCTTATTGGCAGGATGCTCAGAATGTCTCAAGCACTGAGTGCATAAATCCTTACAGTGCACATGCACATGCTTACATTGTATAAATATATACGCCTATATGTACACACATTGTATAAATATATCTCTATATGTAAAAACATTGTATAAATATATGCCTATATGTACACATTGTATAAATATATCTCTATATGTAAATACATTGTATAAATATATGCCTATATGTACACATTGTATAAATATATGCCTACATGTATACGTAAGTACATTGTATAAATATATACGCCTATATGGTACTTACATGGTAAAATATATGCCTATATGTACATACATATCAGTATGCACCTACATGTACATGCAGTATGTGCCTATATGCACTTGTAAAAGCACATCTTACATGTATGTACACAACAAACCAATCAGTCTCTTTTAAAGATAAATAATTAAAAAACGAACCTTTTCAACCCAGAGGGAGCCTCGAGCATCATTCTCTCCAAACACCAGGTTCATCTCCTGGCACACCTCAAAGATCTTGGCCCGAAGTGCCGTCATCTCAGCTCTGACATAGGGTATCCCAGGGAAGACATCAGAGAGAAGGCTGCGCAGAAGAGGGATGTCGTCTGCCACCAGCTTGGGCACCATGGTCTCACACACACTCTGAATGAGAATCTGGAGGCAAGGGTACAAAGTATGAATATCATTACATCTTCATCGTATGCCCTTCTAACATGACTCTCCCCGGGGGGGGGGGGGGGGGGGGGGGGGGGGGAAATGACTCATGGACGCATTTTCATATTGCATTGAATAGTAATAAAAATAAACCTAGGATTGTCAGATAATCTCCCATGTATTGAAACTGCAACTAAGCCATAGCCAGGACAACACCCACCTCCTGTTCAGCAACGGTGTCGGTTTTTGTAGTGTCAGTAGGCGGGGCTGCCCCATCCTTCAGACGGAGTATTCTGCTCCTCTTGATGTTCCCGGCACTGATGAGCACACTCTTCAGGGCACGGAGGCCAAAGTCGTAGTGTGCCTGGGTGGACAGCTGCTCGTCACATAGCCTGAAGGGGAAAAGGTCACCATATGATCACTACACTGTACAACCAGCAGGCATGCCACACTGCTCACCATCATGGGTACTCTACAACCAGCAGGCATGCCACACTGCTCACCATCATGGGTACTCTACAACCAGCAGGCATGCCACACTGCTCACCATCATGGGTACTCTACAACCAGCAGGCATGCCACACTGCTCACCATCATGGGTACTCTACAACCAGCAGGCATGCCACACTGCTCACCATCATGGGTACTCTACAACCAGCAGGCATGCCACACTGCTCACCATCATGGGTACTCTAAAACCACACACTGCTCACCATCATGAGTACTCTACAACTCTACAACCAGCAGGCGTGCACACTGCTCACCATCATGGGTACTCACTTGAAACTTATAAGTCCCTTACAGTTATATACAAATCTTGGACCACACACACAATCACACTAACACACATGCTCCCACACACATGCACACACAATGCTGTTGGTGTTGTCAGAAAATTGTAGCATAAGAGTATCAGAGATCACATCAGCAATCTATGGTCATCACCCAACACCAACATGATCAAGCACACCAACAACAGCACAATTAAGCCCACACCAGCACCTACTTGAAGAAAGGCACAACCTTGGTAGCCAGCCTCTCAGCTGTTCGGAATCCTTGAGAGTACAACATCACCTGCGCTATCAGTTGACGATCTGGCTTGGTCATGGCAAGGCTGCAGAGAACAATGAAAGTGAGTGGCATAGTCCAGACCCAATAAGCTGCCCTTCCTTACCTTCTAAACAGCTGCTTCAGATTGTCTGGCAAGTTTGATCTCCCGGCATAGCCAGGGTTCATGGTGATGAAAATGGCCATATCTGGGTTCACTCTGACCTGCTTCCCTACAAGCTCCACAGTGATGGGTTTTGACTGATCTGAAGATACAATGGAATTTATAAATTGAAATATTCCAACGGTCATCCGACCATCCAACCGCTTTTCTTAGTATAGCCAATTACCAGCCAATGTGATCAATTTCTGATGTTCATGTACGTGACAAAGCGACCTTTCTTACGTGAACTTCAACAAATGCTCATATGTAGCTACATGCGTACGCTTTCTTACATGTATGAATTGGGGAATGGTCATTCAAATTAAGCGTACTGTTACATATGCATCTATGGCAAGTGATTGGTTAACCACTGCCAGTGAATTTGTATCCCTTTCTAAGTCATCTTAGGTGGGGAGCCATAAACACAACTCTTTCTGCTCCCAGGTTCTTCTAACAGATGCTCACCCTTCTGCAGGCCTTGTTCCTTGAGGGCCTCCTGGATGGTCTGTACTTGCTGGGACACAGCCGACAGCATCCGCTCCTCCAGACGGTTGAACTCGTCAAAGCAACCCCAGGCTCCCACCTGACACAGCCCTACAAAGATACGACCCATTGCCTGGGAGCAAAGAGAACACACACACACACACCACCACCACCAAAATGTAAAATAGATGCAAAAATGTCCACACACACTATAAAATGGCCTGATTTATAATAAAAAAGCACCTACCCCACAGTTGCTAGGCAAAAAGTAATGAAGGAATAAAATCAAAAACTGCAATATACAAGTAGAGTTATAACTACATGTACTATGGTTAAAATCCATTGCAATAAGGGTTGCTCACTAATTGCAATATGGTTGCTCACTAATTGCAATAAGGGTTGCTCACTAATTGCAATAAGGGTTGCTCACTAATTGCAATAAGGGTTGCTCACTAATTGCAATATGGTTGCTCACTAATTGCAATATAGGTTGCTCACTAATTGCAATAAGGGTTGCTCACTAATTGCAGTAAGGGTTGCTCATTCATTGCAACAAGGGTTGCCCACTCATTGCAATAAGGGTTGCTCATTCATTGCAATAAGGGTTGCTCACTAATTGCAATAAGGTTGCTCATTCATTGCAATAAGGGTTGCCCACTCATTGCAATAAGGGTTGCTCACTAATTGCAATAAGGTTTGCTCACTAATTGCAGTAAGGGTTGTGCAATAAGGGTTGCTCACTAATTGCAATAAGGTTTGCTCACTAATTGCAGTAAGGGTTGCTCACTCATTGCAGTAAGGGTTGCTCACTCATTGCAGTAAGGGTTGCTCATTCATTGCAATAAGGGTTGCTCATTCATTGCAATAAGGGTTGCTTCACCATTGAAAATACACACAAAACAATTACAATACATCTACAAGTAAAAAGGCTTATCCTTTTTGCAATGTATGTACAAAAAAATAAGAAGAAGAAAAGCACAAAATGTACCTGGAAATCAAATGTTTCGTCGCAGTTGAACACAAGAACAAATCTTCCCAACTGGTTGCCTAGCGCCTTCACAGATTCGGTCTTACCAGTTCCAGCAGGGCCTGGGTAATGAAAGTGTGCACACAATGATCAGATCAGATCCCTAAAGTTAATTAAACTAGTTAATTAAACTCCATTTACCAAAAGGGGATCCACCAAGTCTCTCCTCAAGGGCTTGAGTCATCGTAAGGTACATCCTGTCCGTGAGGGGTGTCTGGACCAACTTGTCTTGGACACCAAGGTATTCAAATCCATAGTTGAACTCAGCATTGGCCATGCATATGGACAGCTGCTGGAGCACATCACTTTTCTTGGGGTCAAAGTAGAACCTCATCTGGGAAAGCCACTCAAAACTCTTTGGATTGGACACACGACAAGTGACCAATCGTCTGGTCATATCACGTTGGTGAACAAGTTCAGTAATCTGGAGAAGAATGTGATAAGACAAAGTACAATGAGATTTTCATACATGTGCTGTATACCACCACACTTCTTTGTGCATGTACCTGCTGCCACATGTACTAATACACCTGCTGCCACATGTATTAATACACCTGCTGCCACATGCACTAATACACCTGCTGCCACATGCACTAATACACCTGCTGCTACATGTACTAATACACCTGCTGCTACATGCACTAATACACCTGCTGCCACATGTACTAATACAGCTGCTGCTACATGCACAAATACACCTGCTGCCACATGTACTAATACACCTGCTGCTACATGTACTAATACACCTGCTGCCACATACACTAATACACCTGCTGCCACATGTACTAATACACCTGCTGCCACATGCACTAATACACCTGCTGCCACATGTACTAATACACCTGCTGCCACATGCACTAATACACCTGCTGCCACATGTACTAATACACCTGCTGCTACATGCACTAATACACCTGCTGCCACATGCACTAATACACCTGCTGCTACATGTACTAATACACCTGCTGCCACATGCACTAATACACCTGCTGCCACATGTACTAATACACCTGCTGCCACATGCACTAATACACCTGCTGCTACATGTACTAATACACCTGCTGCTACATGCACTAATACACCTGCTGCCACATGCACTAATACACCTGCTGCCACATGCACTAATACACCTGCTGCCACATGCACTAATACACCTGCTGCTACATGTACTAATACACCTGCTGCCACATGTACTAATACACCTGCTGCCACATGTACTAATACACCTGCTGCTACATGCACTAATACACCTGCTGCCACATGTACTAATACACCTGCTGCTACATGCACTAATACACCTGCTGCCACATGCACTAATACACCTGCTGCTACATGCACTAATACACCTGCTGCCACATGTACTAATACACCTGAAAAAATGAAGGAAAAAAAAGTAGATTCTGTGGTGCAGGTACAACATGTATGTCTGACAGAAGACTGACACCAGCTGCTACCGATTGCAAACAGCAGTGCTAATTATCTGCAGTGAGACTGTTTGCAAGCCTCTGTAAACAGCTGCTCCTTAGATAGGGAGTAGCTGTCTTTATACAAGGCTGCAGGTACTGGTCCTAGCCCAGCACGAGTGGTTACGTAACTAGCCCATCACTAACCACTCCCTCAACCCTTATAAGTACTATGGTACTAGCCACTCCCCCTCAACCCTTATAAGTACTATGCTACTAGCCACTCCCCCTCAACCCTTATAAGTACTATGGTACTAGCCACTCCCCCTCAACCCTTATAAGTACTATGGTACTAGCCACTCCCCCTCAACCCTTATAAGTACTATGGTACTAGCCACTCCCCCTCAACCCTGCAGTACTATGGTACTAGCCACCCCTCAACCCTGCAGTACTATGGTACTAGCCACTCCCCCACAACCCTGGAGTACTATGGTACTAGCCACTCCCACTCTACCCTTACAAGTACTATGGTACTAGCCACACCCCCACAACCCTGGAGTACTATGGTACTAGCCACTCCCCTCAACCCTTATAGTACTACATGTATGGTACTAGCCACTCCCCCTCCCCATAGTGAATTTCTACTAGGCCAAATCTCTTCATAGTTTCAATGTTATCGATGGTTTTTCATGACTTCCTACAAGTAAGATCAACAATCATTCAAAACCCATAAGCAAGTGTACTGAGTACACACATATAACCATGTGTATTGTATACACACATAACCATGTGTATTGTATACACACATAACCATGTGTATTGTATACACACATAACCATGTGTATTGTATACACACATAACCATGTGTATTGTATACCCACATAACCATGTGTATTGTACACACACATAACCATGTGTATTGTATACGATGCATGTCTTCACCACATGGAATACACACTCCCAGGATAACTTACTTGATGTCCATAAGGACCTTCTGCTGCCACATGTACTAATACACCTGCTGCCACATGTACTAATACACCTGCTGCCACATGTACTAATACACCTGCTGCCACATGTACTAATACACCTGCTGCCACATGTACTAATACACCTGCTGCTACATGCACTAATACACCTGCTGCCACATGCACTAATACACCTGCTGCCACATGTACTAATACACCTGCTGCTACATGCACTAATACACCTGCTGCCACATGCACTAATACACCTGCTGCCACATGCACTAATACACCTGCTGCCACATGCACTAATACACCTGCTGCCACATGCACTAATACACCTGCTGCTACATGTACTAATACACCTGCTGCCACATGCACTAATACACCTGCTGCCACATGTACTAATACACCTGCTGCTACATGCACTAATACACCTGCTGCCACATGCACTAATACACCTGCTGCCACATGTACTAATACACCTGCTGCTACATGCACTAATACACCTGCTGCCACATGCACTAATACACCTGCTGCCACATGCACTAATACACCTGCTGCTACATGTACTAATACACCTGCTGCCACATGTACTAATACACCTGCTGCCACATGCACTAATACACCTGCTGCCACATGTCACTGGCACGAGTGACAACACCACCTACGCACCTTGATACTATGGCTACCTCCACACTTACCAGCGATTCAAGCTTCTTCCTCCTGATGGCCGGCTGGTCTTGTAGTACAGAATCTGCCAGCACATTCAGTGTGGTCTCCACTACCTTCACCACCTTCTCCAAGGGAGAGAAGTCCTGCGGCGATGGGATGTTGCCAAGAGTAACCAAAGCAGCTTCCACCTGCCCGGACCAAGCAATCTGACTGGCCAACACCACCAGTTGAGCAGGGTAACGATCGACCCATTGCAAATACTGTCCAATGTCAATGGTATCGGTGTTGAACTGCAGTACATCCTCTACAGCCTGGGCCAACAGCATGGCCAAATTTAGCCTCATCTCCTTCTCAATCAGTGCTAACCACTGATTGATCTTGGGGTTTTCTATAAGGGATACAGGGGTCTTGTACATCACCTGGAGGGAAAAGGGTACACATCTATAACACTAAATCCATGAGAATCATTCATGGTTTTGGTTAAACACACTACATGTACTTAGGCAATACAAGCCCTTTGAGATACAGAAGCCCAGAGTATAACAATGTCAGTGTACACTTACCTACATGTACAATTAGAACAATGTCCACTTCTCAGATAACATACCCACACTAACCTGTTCTCCCTCCCTAGAGGATATCCCAAGAATCTTGGTTCCATCGTCATTCAATATCACTGCAGCCACACCAGCAAACATCTTCTTGAAGTGCTTCTGCAGCCTGGGCACACTCTTGCTGTTACCAATGATCTCAAGAAGGTCCTCATCTCCCACAAAGTAGAACCTGAGGTAAGTGAGGGAAGGGGTAACAGAAGCAATTAAGCCTTAGTGAGGGACAGGGTACCAGAGAAACCTTAAGTCTTAGTGAGGCTAAGTACCACCATTTTTACAACTGGCTTCTAACTTAGCAAATTGTCAGCTGTGTTTTTCTTTATTTTTAATTCCTTCATACTTACCTAGGGAATGATGCTCTTTCCCGTTCGAGGTATTCACCCAAAGCCTTCTGGATCTTGCTGAGTAGGTCGGCCAGTCTCTCCAAGCTCTTCTGCACACCAGGAATGTTCAGAACGTCCAGAACGAGGGGCGACTTGGACACCTTCTTCATCAGGGCCAGAAACTCTGCACTGATACTGTGACAAGATCAGAGGTACATGTAAGCATGTTCACAAAAAATGGTGTTCAGCAATACATGTTTCCCCTCCCCCAACCCATTGTGATACTCCATAATTTTAGTGCATCATAGTAACAATATGGCACACAAAAGGAGAAAAAAATTACATGTCTCACACACACACAAAACACACCCACCCACCCAAAACACACACACAGCCCTGTAGTGTTGTCAAAACACATCATAGAACACATCACCAATCAATGTCATCTCTACAGCATGTACACACACACACACACACACACACACACACACACACACACACACACACACACACACACACACACACACACACACACACACACACACACACACACACACACACACACACACAGCCTCAATACATTTACCTCTGAAACTTCTGCGTTTCGTTGGGTAGAAGGTGCTTGATATCTGCACTTCCGGCAAAGATGCCCTCCAAATACACCCACCTTCGCTGAACATCTATCCATACATCGAAGAGTGCATTGACCCTGTTCAAACGATCGTCCCATGCCAGGGCGTCGTCCTCAAACACCTATTTGCAAAACAAAAAGATATAACTCTAAACAATAAGTGTGCACAAGGTTGTGTGTTGCGAGTCTAGTCGTACAGTCAGTCACAACTAGTACCTACACATGTACATATACATACCTTAAAGTAGGGGGATAGTTTCATAGCAGTCAAAGAATTTATGTTCTCCTTCAACTTGGTGAAGAGTTCATCCCAGCCCTTGATCAGCTTGCACTTGTTCTGGTAGTTCACCAGCTCTAGTTCGTACGTCTGCCACTGCTCCCTGACCTGCTTCATAAACTCCTCCAAGGCCATCTCTCCCTGAGCAACTAGCATCACGTCCCTGACGATCATCTCGTTCTTCTGCAGGTCTACATCCCATATCTGCAGATAAAGATGATGTCATTATGCAGGTAGTTGTACAACTCTCATGCCACACCCACCTGTCCAAGGGTGAGGTCGTGCAGCATCCAATTGACATTCAGTTTCTTCATAAGCTGCTTCCAGTGACGTTCTTTCAGAGCCTCAGACTTCAGCTCAGTAATCAGAACATTGACCTACATGTATAAAGATGCAAAACAATGGCACTGTGTAAATGCATTGCACAGTAACTGCACAGTGAACCACACCGTAACTGCACAGTGAACCACACAGTAACTGCACAGTGAACCACACCGTAACTGCACAGTGAACCACACAGTAACTGCACAGTGAACCATGCACAGATGCAAACAGTAACTTGAATGGATTCCTGTATCGTACCTTGGTGTGAGACTTCACGATACGTTGCACGTACTCAAACGATGCATATTGCTTCAGCCGAGAAGGGAAGTCCTTCAGCTGTTGAAGCAAAGTATCCAGGGACTGCCGGACCTTCCTAGGCGCCACAGAGAGCCACGACTTCTCCCTCAGCTCATCAATGCTCTGCCAAATCTTGCCAAGGTCCACCCACACACCTTTGAGGTCTTGTAGTTCCTCAAGAGCCACAGCCACTCGTTCATCCTTAGAGCTCACCATACCTGTGGAGGGGAAAGATGGCATCCATCCAAGGAAGCTCAACAACACAAAAAAAAAAAAACACTGATAAACAGTTGCACTAATTTATTAAACTAGTAACAAGGATATGAAATCTATCGCCTTTACACAAAAGCATTGCACAGTGTACCATGCACAGATGCGAACAGTAACTTGAATGGAAGCATTCTCAACTAGAATCACACACATATCCCAACTGCACCCCATTGCTCCCACACACACCTGTGTCCAAAAGTTCCAATGCATCCTTTGCCTTCATCAGGTTATCCCTATCTTCTTTCAGGCGGTTGAATTTGGTCTCGAACATGACAAGTATTCCTGTAGCAGCATCAGGACGCATCTCACCCTGATACAGGTAGCAAGGAAAGATAGTGATATTAAGGGCCATTATTACCCAAGGCATTAAACACACACATGCACACATGCACACACACACACACACACACACACAATGCTGTTGGTGTTGTCAGAAAATTGTAGCATAAGAGTATCAGTGATCACATCAGCAATCTATGGTCATCACCCAACACCAACATGATCAAGCACAGGCACACACACACACACACACACATACACACACACACACAGACATGCACACACACACACACACACATGCACACACACAGCTTCACAACACCATGACAACCAACCTGGCTAGGCTTGCCCTTTTCCCATTCTTGAAGTAGTTCGATCGTCTTCTGCTCCACCACTTTGTCCTCTGCCACAATCTTTGCTTGCAATTGTCCAATCTATAATGTAACCAATACGAGTACCCCGTTTACAGCATGTTATTTTGTCCATAGGTAAACTTAATGGCAACCATTGAATACGATCCACAAATTCAAATATCACTTGTGAGCAAGCCGGGTCCCCTTTCCTAACCTGAGTCTGGACGGCAGCATCTTTACGTTTCATGATCTCAACGAAAGCCCCCCACTCTCCCTCCACGTGGTCTATGTAGATCCAATCTGGTGGGAACTGGAACCTCTGACGATCCAAGATCTTTTCACCTGAGCGGAATGACTTCACAGAATTGCGAAGGTGAGAAATGGTCATATACATATTTTCGCAACCGCATATGCGCACACCACACACGCACATGCACAGAATTTGATGTTGTCAGAAAATTGTAGCATAAGAGTATCAGAGATCGCATCAGCAATCTATGGTCATCACCCAACATCAACCAACAACTTGCATTTGGTTACAAATGACCCACAAATCAATTTGCATTCACCTGTCATTCCTTGGCTCCAGCGGAAAAGAAATACTCGCATTCATTTTTTACACACACACAGCTCACTAAGTGTAGCAGTCATTTACGATAAGGTTCCACCCAAACTTATGGGGTAGGTTTGTATTCCAGACCACAAACCTCTGCAATATTTACGACTTCCCTTCCCAGTGAGGACTACATGAAGCAGCATACCTCAATCTTTGTATCCCAGACTCGGACCTTCCGCTTCAGGTCCTGCATCAGAGTGATGAAGCCGACGGCCTCGGAGGTGGTGGTGGCATCCACAGAGTAGTTCTCCAGGTCAGTGCGGCTGCGAGAGATCGTGATGTGGAACTCCTGCATGTTCTGGGCCAGAAGGGTACCAAATCTAGAGAGAATCTCTCTGTGCCACGAGTCGTACTTCAGATTGACCTTGGACTGGACCTAATAGGTGAGGGGAGGGGGGCAAAGCAATCATAGTGCACAGGTCACCTCCAGATATACTTCTAATTGCACAACTACGAGCACCTAAAAATACATCAGGTCCACAATGCTAAAAGTGGAACTTACGTTGCCATAGTGAATTTCTACTGGGCCAAATCTCTTCATAGTTTCAATGTTATCGATGGTTTTTCGTGACTTCCTACAAGTAAGATCAACAATCATTCAAAACCCATAAGCATAACCATGTGTATTGTATACAATGTATGTCTCCACCATGTGGAATACACACTCCCAGTAGATAACTTACTTGATGTCCATAAGGACCTTCTGCCAGCGGGTCAGGTCAGACTCCAGGCGACCAAACACATAACCAGCCTCCATGTCCCACAGACTCTGGTACTGCAGCCAAACCTAAGCACACAAGGAGGGACAATGGAGGACCAGTAATCATTATGTACTCCACATTGGGTTAGTTAATTAATTAATTAATTATAATACAAATCATCACAAAATTTATGATTGTATAGTACTACATTCATGATGGCAGGGTATGGAACAGCTCAGTATGGCAAAGACTATTGAGTACTGTTCCCAAGGTTATGTGGTTAAAAAAAATCCAGTTACATGTACATGTAACTAGCAGCTACAATTATTACCTGAAATCAAAATGGATGCAATCGTGAAAAGGATGCATCAGAGGCACAGAAGAGCAAAATTTTATGGTTTCTCATTCTTCTCGTAACATGCACACGCAATGGCCATCCAATTCACCTCAAATGGCCTCATTACCGATCAATTCACAGCTATCCAGTTGCACTTGTATCGATTCAACTCCCCCAAATCTCTATCAGTTGTTTGTTTTGTCTACCCCGCCATTTTAATTCCATGGAAACTAGCTACTTAACATGCTTACATGCTATCATATCCCCATCTACCACAATCGAACCGTGCCCGTGTGCCAGGTAGCATGGTTGTTGCAACGGTGCTGGCTCAGTACGTTTTGAACTGCAGTGTTCACACGGCAAATTTTAACCAAACCGTAATGGAAATATTGGGCCGTGTGAACGCAGTATACATGCAGGTGGTTTCATTGACGTAATTAATACCACCTATACAAATATATACTTTTTAAATTGGATAATGTATGAATGGCAAATCAGATTAACAACCCTCCCACACGCCCCACATGTCCAGGTGCCCAGGCCACATCATACCCTCATAACAGTACCTTCACATAGCTGTTCACGCAGTTCAAGACGTCTTCAATAGCCGCATATGCATCTATCAGCGGCCTGTTCTTCTGCTGCATCAGCTTCCCGAGCAGTGATCGATACGTGGCCTCGATGGAAGACAGTTCGTGGAGGGCCACCTGGTACCGGGTGCTTTGTATGCGGGGCAGGCCTGTGATGGTGCCTATCCACTCGTGCAGCTGGGCCACGAGGCGACATCGCGCGATCTCCACAGGAGGCTGGAGGTGCATGATCTGGTTGGTGATGTGCAGCTCGTGGTGGATGGCCTGGGGAGGAGTGGGTTGCGAAAACGATGACAAATGGTGCATAATTCAGTATTCATAATAGAAGAGGTGAGAATTGAAGTGTAGATGTAAAAGGCACATCGTGTGTATACCAGACAAAGTCAACTCCTCTCCCAATCCCTCTATTTGGAGAGCACTAGTTACCTCCAGCTGTGGGGTACCGCCTAGCTTCACCACAGGCTCAATGGCTGCAGGAGTGGTGTCCATGCTGACGTCAACTTTTCTCTGCTGGGTGGATGTGCCAGTGAGACACTCGGTCCAGGCAAGGATGGCCAAAGACAGGCGATGAATGAGTTTGGCTTCAATCTGGAAGCAGCAGGGGAAACACATGTAGTCATTACATGCAAAGTACATGTGACAAGGATTTTTTCACGAGAGAGAGGTGGAGGTTAGAAAATGTGTGCAATGAACAATATGTGGTGCAGGTACAACATGCATGTCTGACAGAAGACTGACACCAGCTGCTACCGATTGCAAACAGCAGTGCTAATTATCTGCAATGAGACTGTTTGCAGGCCTCTGTAAACAGCTGCTCCTTAGATAGGGAGTAGCCATCTTTATACAAGGCTGCAGGTACTGGCCCTAGCCCAGCACAAGTGGTTAAGTAACTAGCCCATCAGTAACAACTCCCTCAACCCTTATAAGTACTATGGTACTAGCCACTCCCCGATCCCTGACTTCACTGCACCCACTTTCCACCAGGGCTCAAAACACAACATTTAAGACTGACCTGCTCATCAAGCCTCTTGACCCAGGTCTGGAGGTTTGAGTACGACCGAAGGTTGAGATCATCAATAATCTTCTGTATCTGTTCCAGGAGCTTGCTGAAGACTGGACCTTGGTACTCGCAGTTCTCAAGTTCGCTGACTAGAGTCTCTATCTTGCAGGTGTATGACATCACCTCATCCGCCTGTGCATGGTGGGATGGGGAGGAGGTGAGTGCGCTGCTAGCCATCTGCACAAACAAACCTTCTCCTGGAAGTTGAAGACACATTCAGAAAACTTTTGGACATAACTTTCAAGCCTGAATGATTCCCACATCAAGCTGCATCCCTGCATCAAAAGTGTGCATTAATTCAGCCATTTACACACAAACTTGATACACACAAAAATGCATACACATAAATGCACAGATGCGCACAAATACATGCACACATACATCCACCTATATAACATACACATGCATGAATCTATACATGCACCCATACAATACAATAAGCATGCACCTATATAACATGCACCTACTCATGCACCTATACATTGCACCTATACATGCATCTATACATGCATCTATACATGCACCTATACTTGCACCTATACTTGCATCTATACATGCATCTATACTTGCACCTATACTTGCATCTATACATGCACCTATACATGCACCTATACATGCATCTACACATGCACCTATACTTGCATCTACACATGCACCTATACTTGCATCTATACATGCACCTATACATTGCACCCATACATTGCACCCATACATGCACCTATACTTGCACCTATACATGCACATATACTTGCACCTATACTTGCACCTATACTTGCACCTATACATGCACCTATACATGCATCTATACATTGCACCCATACATGCACCTATACTTGCACCCATACATGCACCTATACTTGCACCTATACATGCACATATACTTGCACCTATACATGCATCTATACATGCACCCATACATGCACCTACTCATGCATCTATACATATATACATGCACCTATACATTGCACTACCTCCGATACAAGCTCCTGCACTTCACGCTTCATCATAGCCACGAGAGGACCAATGATGGGATGGGTGTTGATCTGGCGGTGAGGGGAGGAGGTGACAGCACTGATGGTCATCACATTGCTACAAATACCTTTTCACATGTCAGCTCATACGTTCGCACACTCTCCATAAGAGAGACGGCGTGGGGGTACAACTGATTGGCCTGGCTGGCCAGATGTCCTATGGCCATAGGAACACGAAAGTCTAGCCACTTCAGATTCCTCACCTACCAAAAATAGATCACCATCATTAAAACTGGGCAGTGGAGCACTCCCCACGAGCTCCCGTCTTTAAGTACCAATCACACGAGGCATGCAAATGTTCAGGGGAAAGCAGTTAGATAGTTGCACCACACACACAAGGGACACATACATGGATGTACACACGTGTATACACATACAAGTATACAAACATACACACATACACATGCACTGACCACACATATATAGACGTAAGACATACATGTATATACACACATACACGCATACACACCTCCTTGGCCAAAGTGATTGTCTCTGGTGCAAAGTTTACTTGCAGCTTGAGCAGGGTGCCAGTCCTGGTTCTCTGGCTAGCTATCTGGAATATCTTCCCCTGCACCACGTGCTGTTTGCTTTCAACATTCTTCTTCCACTCATCGAAGAGCACCTGCGAGTTTAACTTCTGCCTGAACGAGTCCCCATCTTGCTTCAACTGTTGGCCATCAATGTGGGACTCCCATCCCTTTCCCAAGACATCTTCTACCCTTTGCAAGTAGTTCTGTAGTTGGCCATCAATCTACAACAACCATCAATAGAATGACAATGCCAAATATAAACAATATTTACTTTCCGTGATTTGTTATTAATGTACATGTATTAGAATACTTATTTCATGCACACACAATGCTGTTGGTGTTGTCAGAAAATTGTAGCATAATAGTATCAGTGATCGCATCAGCAATCTATGGTCATCACCCAACACCAACATGACCAAGCACAGGCACACACAGGCACACATGCACACCCATACCCACACACACACCCCACACACACACCTGTCTCGCCCAGATGATGGCGCTGGAGACCGGAGGGATGTCCAGCACCCCACACATCTTGCTGTTTGCAGTGGAACTGTACTGGCTCTACGGAAGAAACAAAACCATGTTACTTTTCCCACACATCTACACTGTTACTTTTCCCACACAACTACATACCAACAATCCACACAATTTGTCTTACCCCACCCACTACTAACCACACCCACCTTGAACTTGTTGTGCAGACCCTCGATGTCTTCCTTGACCCGTTGAATCAACTGGGTCTGATATTCCCTGATGGCACCTCGAATGTGCGCTCGAACGAACAAGGCATTAAACCTGGAGAAGATTCTGAACATTTCGTTGGCGTTTTTGGCAGTGCCCAACTGATCCCGCAGACGAGCTGCAATCTTCGTTTCCACACGATCGATCCTCTCGTCATACCTAGAAACAGGCAAACATAATAAGATGGAAGGTGTATTTCCTATTGATCTGACTACACACACTGACATATGAACATAAAAATTCTAATAAAAAAAAGGATGTTCACTGCTTTTTTAATACCCAAGCATGTCATGAGTACACATAATCCAACTTGGTTAAAAAATACTACCTCTTTCAAGTATGACACTTTATTTAGCCCCATTAGTGTACATCCATTCCAATTAGAGCCCATTATTAACTTGCTACAACACTTGGCTATGTATTTCTATTCAGCACAGCAGCAGCACAACCCCAATTAGAGTCCACTATAACTTGCCAAAACACTTTGCTGTGTTTCTATTTAGTGCTCACCGCTTTAGTGCAGCATCCCACGCAGCACAACCTTCAGGGCTCAGATCCAAGCAATCCACAACCTTAACGTTCTCATAAGCCAGCTTCACTTCCCTGACAGAGGCAAGGTCATCTGTTTCCAAAGTAGCCTCACCACTTGACTGGGTCTATTGACCACGAGTACATAATCACATGAACAAGCAAAGACAATAGCCAGAGTAATGTGCAATCACATGAACAAGCAAAGACAATAGCCAGAGTAATGTGCAATCACATGAACAAGCAAAGACAATAGCCAGAGTAATGTGCAATCACATGAACAAGCAAAGACAATAGCCAGAGTAATGTGCAATCACATGAACAAGCAAAGACAATAGCCAGAGTAATGTGCAATCACATGAACAAGCAAAGACAATAGCCAGAGTAATGTGCAATCACATGAACAAGCAAAGACAATAGCCAGAGTAATGTGCAATCACATGAACAAGCAAAGACAATAGCCAGAGTAATGTGCAATCACATGAACAAGCAAAGACAATAGCCAGAGTAATGTGCAATCACATGAACAAGCAAAGACAATAGCCAGAGTGATGTGCAATCACATGAACAAGCAAAGACAATAGCCAGAGTGATGTGCCCTTTCATACATGCATACTTAATGAACAGCAGTTTGGTACGCCTCTTCAATACATTACACCAACAGTCCTGGAATGACAGAACTGACCTGTTGTCCACTTATACTCTGAGAGCCAGTTGGCCTCAACACTTTCAATATCACCGCTTGCAGTTGCTCGTGCTGTTTTCGAAACCTGCAAAAAAAAAATCAGTTGTCGTATTTCCCTGACACCAATCTCCCATGGCAACAAACAACAATATCCCACGGCAACAAACAACATACTCTGTCATCTTCGCTATTCTGTCCTGAAGTCTCTTGTGGGCGGGGTTTACACGCCAGGATAACTTCAAACCTTCGTCCCTCTTCTTTTTGACGATTTCGCGAAGGACGTTGGAGAACTTGTCGTACTCCTCATCCCATGTAGCAAACACGCTAGCAGCTTTGCTCATGACCTACACCCCACACAGTCAATGAGATTTAAAATGTCGTTGCTTTTTCGAAAACCTCTTACACCTACCTGATCAAATTCCTCATACGTCACAAGCATCAACTTCTGCGTTCCCAAAGCCTGCAGGATAAGATAAGCACATTATCATAAAGATCAGCCAAGTGGCTATTTACTAATCCTTAGGATGACACACATTGATAGAAACGTACACACCTGCACATGTGCACACACACACACACACACACACACACACACACACACACACACACACACACACACACACACACACACAAATACCACAACTCAAAGCAACTGTCTCACATCTTCCCTACATGCAAATGCTACCACCCATAATAACACTGCTCTCACCTTTAGCAGCTGCCCACTTAGATCCCTGGAAATGGCCTCTATCAACAGCACAGCCCTCTGAGCAGGGTACAGGGTGCTCTTTAGCTTCTTAAGGTGGTTGTAGATGGCTGAAACCGCAGCTTGAATACTTTCCATAGAGTTTGCAGCTAAAAGTTCATTCACAGGAAAATCCTTCATCAGGATCACGTAGTCAGCCACTTTATCCTGTGCTTCTTTCAAGCCTTTAAGAGGTCAACAGATAAGCGATGGCGGCTGTTAACTTGCTACAGTACCTGTGTCTGAATCAAAGCTCAACGTGGCATGGAACCTCTTCCCCGCCTTAAGCACGTCCAGCGTCAGGGTCACCTCTGGGCTGTCCCTCTTCGCCTGGATCTTTGCCAGAGCTGTCTCCAGATTCAGCCAGAAGCTGATCTCCTGAAGTGCTGTTCCTGACGCTGCATCTCTGTCCAGCTTTGTTACCTGGGGAGAAGGAGGAGGGTAGAGTGGAGGAAGGAGGAAGAATGGAGGATGAAGAGGCTGCAATGCTTGGGACATAAATCAATCAACGCACCGCATGTAACACATTGCCTACTGCCCCTACACAGTTACCTTGAACAAGATAACACATTGCCTACAGGCTCTACACACTACCTTTAACAAGATAACACAACCTACTGGCCCTACACAGTACCTTGAAAAGAAGCCCATCAAGAAAGTTTATTGGCAAAACAATGTATATGTGCACATACAGATATTACAAACAGGAACAAACCTTTTGTATTTCCTTGACCCACTTTGCGACATCCTTTTGAAGGGCGTTGAGGAACGAGGAGTCGCCCACCATACTGTCAAAGTCTTCAATGGTGGGGCGCCTCCCTGCCTGGGCGGCCCGCTGTATGGTGGCCTGGAGGTCTGGGTTGATGCTCAGGGATATGTCTGGGATGTCTATGTTCTGCTGGAGGTGTAGAAGGCTGACCTCCAGCTCATTCATCTTCTTCTGCACAGACGGTACCAGCTTGTCACCTTCCCTGCAATGTTCAGAAACAATGGGAGTGGTTGAGACATCAGGTTAGTACCTAAGTACATATTTATATACGATAACCTTTTTTTTTTTTTAAACACACCACGACAAAACTTTTTAAAATAGATATACCACGATAACTTAATATACCACGACAACCTTCAACTGTTTAGCCGCACAGATGCCCCTCCACATTCCTAGCACCCGCCTCCAGTCCCCCCTTACTCTTAACTGTGGGCTCCCACACTACAGTTTACACAACTCTCGCTCAGCCGACCCGTTGAAACACCTTGCGTCCTTGACAAATATACGTGCCCTCTATCATAACACAGGAGACTCAAGTCTCCTTCACCCAAATCACTATATGCACACACACTTACCCCGTCTTCTTAGCAGTTTGGACGTAGGAGTTAAACAGCGGCGTAACTGCATCCTTTATGTAAGAGTGGAGAGTCTCGAATGGCGAGTCTTCGCTCACGTTCATGACCCTGAGTTGGGAACGGATCGACTTGCCCGCCTCCAGAATTGCGCCGCGTTTCAAAAAGGCGACCCCAGAAGCTCGAGCGCCCTGGTAATAGTTCAGCCCCAAGTCGACCATGTACGTGGGTTTGAATAGTGTGGCATCACTCCCTGCTCCATCTCCCTCCTCCTCCTCCGGGGGTAAGGTCCTCAAAACGAAAAGAGCGCGCTCCTGGGGGTCAGAAATGAACTTCTTTTCCTGAGGTTCGGCAGCTTTCAAAATGCTTTCTAGGGTGCTAGTGTCAGGAAGAACGTCCTCCTCCAAAATTGTGGGCACCACGCGCACCAAGTAAGCCCTCAATTCTTCTGCGCTAGCGGGCTGACCTAACGGTGCATCGCCAAGGCCAGGTGCTGAGCCATCTGATGCCTCAGCAGCCATGGCACAAAACGATGAGTAACTGATACAGCCGTTCCTCGGTATTAAAAGCAGTGACCTTTTTTTTTTAATAGAACGGAATGAAAATGAGCCTAGAATATTCTAATAAAGCAGCACCTGCTAATGACAGATGCGCATGCGCTCAGTTAAAAGTTAAATGTTCTATTTTTAAGGCAGATCGGTTAAAGTTTTCTTCGGTGGAGGACCCTTGGGTCTTTCTTTTTCCTTCTTTTTTTCTTCGAACATCAATATCCTGTAAAAAATAAAAAATAAAACATTGGTATATGACAGTGAGACTAGTGCACATGCATATTCTACTCACAATTTCAGAATACTGGATTTTTTCCCAAGCATCATGTCCAGGAATTCATTATAATGAATTGTACCTGCAAAAAGTCTGATGTCATGTTTCCATTTCTAGTTACAAAGACGACAGTTAAGTACTTATTCAATCACAACTAATGAAGGGACCTGTGTGGGACTACATGGCACAAGGACACACACCTTCACTAACCTGAGTTCGTATAGTCTACCTCTGCAATCATTTTCTTCAGTTCAAGGTGCGTCTTTGCCTGACCCAACTTCTCCATCATTCGCTTTAGCTCCATTATATCTGAGAGATGGGCATAAAAACAGTGACTCCCCATCCACACCTACTGCTTCAGTTACGCTCACCAATATCTCCCGAGTTATTCTCATCAAATTCCATGAACTGCTCTATTATAAAATATCAAGGCATGTTCGTTCATTTCAGCTACATTTTTGTATCACACGTCAATATACAATAACTAACCAACTAATTATAACCAGCAAAATTATTAATTGAAGCACACACTATTAACTCCTCAGCTACACTGCGAGCAATGTTAAGAGGGAGAGAGAGAATGAATGTCCAATGCCTGAGGTTATGGCAATAGTGCCCTAGCATCAGCCCAGGTTAGACCAACCATAGAGAGCTGAAGTGGCCTGGGACTGGGAAACAGTGAATCTTATTCATGGCAGCAGCCATAGAACTACCTGTGTTTATACATGTTTCTACCTTTAGCGACCTGGGCTGTCACACTTGCATCAAAGTTATCTACCAAAATTTCACACCCACATTGCATAACCAACTACTATTAAGAACAACGTACAACATTGCGAAATGTGGTATTTTTCTTTGTCATCCAAGTGTCCCATGTTATACGATAATGTACAGGACATTCACTTACTCTTGTAAGCTTCTAGCTTCTCTTCCAAGCCCTCCACATCCTGATACTTGCCACCATCCAGGTACTCCTGACAAATCATGCAAGAGCATGATGGCCATCTTTTAATTAGCCAGGCACCATATGCTACACCTATGTCACACACATTACATTAACATCATGCTGGCATGCATAACCAGCTATACTGACAGCTTGTCAATCATCCGCATTTCTATCATTATAACAAGAAATCAGCTCCACAAATAAGATGGCAGTGGGTGAAGGGATGGGGTCTGCGAGCAATAAATTATATTTTGACTTCGCTTGCTACAGTTTCGAGATGAGCCAGCTCAGCATTCCAGCACAAACGCCAGGTTACTCCCAGGCCTTGCTCTTGGCAAGGTTTACTAAGCACTCAATTCATTTGGCAAATAACTAAATACAAATGAGGTTTACCCATTTTCAACTATAGCTAATTAATGGTGCACTTATATGGGATGTCAGCTCACACCAGGTGTAAATACCATACAATTCACATCAACATCATCACATCCCAAGTAAAGAAAGACAATGGACTTGTGGCCAAGGTTTGATAGATGAGCAAGCCGTGGGTGGATATACACGTATGTCAGATTTGAGCTGGGGCCCTCCCATCCTTAATTATCAAGAAGGGTTGCACGCATGGTGCACAAAATGACAGCTATACACTCACCTGGTTCATCTTATCCAGAGCTTTTTCTTGCTCTGCTTTGAGACTTCCAAATGCCTTCCCACCTGTTTGGCAAAAATAATAATAAAAATCATTGTATCTGTCTGCTAAAGAAGACCTTGTGTGCAAAGGAGCTTTGCAGACAAGGTTGGATGCATGCACCATTTTTGATGATTCTACATACCAGGTCGGCTTTGAGAAGTATTTTGGCTGTACACCATCTAACTCCCTCACAGAATCCTTATCATGCCCACTGAATTCTTATGCATTACGTTGCTACACTGCAGAGCCATGTAGCTTTGTGGGCTCCGTGCGGATCGCACCGCAAGAATTTTACCCACTTATGTTTTTCCAAATACGGCGAGGCAAAAACAGGAAGCCAGTTCATACGCGGCCGCTTATCATAACCATAGATAGTATAATTTACGCTTAAGAGTCACAAAAATAACATGACACTTGAAAATCAACACCATTGGTGTTTTAGAAACGACTATTATATATTTATATATATATGCCATCACGTATGTGCCCACCCTGGTGACCCTACTGAACTTACATTGAGTGGGACATGGCACCATTCAATTGCAATCAGAACTCTGAGAACTACATGCACCGGTCGGATTCGACATCATGACGCGCATGCAGTTACAAGCGATGAGTAACCAGATTATATACAATACACACATACTGATGTCGGTCAATCCGTCACTGCTGCGAGTGAACGACAGGCTAACACCGCATTGTCCACAACGATCACCACCCCCAAAGCCTTTCAAGTAATTGCCCAAAAATATTCGACTGCTACCGCTGAATCAACCGTACCTTGATAGTTCATTGCTGCCTGGTGAAACACTTCGGAAGTTGACGCCCCCACAATCCGTTTAAATACTTACCGGTCGTTATATAACTATTAATGGGCGATAAAACTAAACTTTATAATTTAATCATTCGTGTAATTTGTTTACACTTGTATGTCGTGTGTCTTTGTGAATTTGGGTCAGTGTGGTAATCAGCTGGGTCTGGTCTTTTGGCGGGAGGTGGAGGGTTGGCACAAGCGCGCACAGCTGGGTGCAACCAAAGACACAAAACATCGTTTCCCATACTCAACATTAGATGGTTCGCTGCCGTGTGTGTTGGTCGACACAGAGCGCAAAGTTGTGACGAGGTGTACCGCAGCAGAGCAGCTGAAGAGACGGGTTGCGCCGGACTGCGTTTTTACGGAATGTAGGGGTCGTGGAAACAACTGGGCATACGGATACTCTCAAGACGTGGTATTACGTTCTCATGATCGGCGTGCTCCGTCGGTTGAAAACATTGCGGAACAAGTTAGGAAATTGGCAGAGAAGATTGACTGTTTCAATGGAACTGTGTTATTTCATAGCACAGCTGGAGGTACTGGCTCAGGTGAGGAACATTGCATATTGTTTCTGAAACGTAAAAGAAAGGTATATAGACTTGTATTTCTTGCATTTTTAAAAAAGGACTGTTTGAAATTGATCCTATTTGGTGCCCACACAACAATCTGGGTGCCCAGGCCATAACAAACCGGGTGCCCAGGCCATAACAAACCGGGTGCTCAGGCCATAACAAGCTGGGCGCCTGTGTGATAAAAATGATAGCTACATGTAGGTGTAAAGGTCTTACATCTGTAGACATTGAAATTTAATATCCTAAACTTTGACCTCCCCTGGTTCTCAGGTTTGGGATCTGCAATTTTGGAGCACCTGAGAGACGAGTACCCAGGACACTTCCTTCTCTCAGTTGCAGTAGCACCCTTTGCTTCAGGGGAGACCCCCCTCCAACACTACAACTCCCTCCTGTGCCTCTCCTGGCTTCAGGAATACGCTGATGCTGTGCTGTTCTTCCAGAATGATCTTATTTTGAAGCACGCTTCGAAGTGTATTGCTAAAGCCGGTGACCCTTTGGGAGCAAGTGGTTCCACTTCAATGGACGACATGAACGGGCACATAGGTCACACCCTGTGCAACTCTTTCCTTCCCCTGTGGAGCCCAGAGAGGTACACGTGACATGTGTAGATAGGTAGTGTTATTATAAGGAATTGCACAGAGTGGCTATGAGCATCCTGACTTTGCTACTTAAGTGAAAATTTATTTTGTAGGGCCTGCAGTGTTTTAATGATTGTCTAGTCCTTTTTCTTATGGCGACAGTTCCTCCTCCTCCTCCTCCCCTCCCCCAACACACAAAACCTGCTTGTCACATGCACTTTACGGTCAATGCTTTCATGTTTGTTCCATGTTTGCCTGCTGATTGGCATGAAATGGAACTTGTACATTCAAAATTCTTCTGTCATGGAATGTCCCCCCCCCCCCCCCACACACACACACATACTTGCTGAGCTATGTGATGTTTTCATCTGCGTACTGACAGGAAACGAAGCACCTTCTTCTCTGAACCTTGGGAACTTGTTCGCTCCCTCTGCTCCAATCCTGCTTGGAAGTTCATCACTCCCATACATGCCCAGTCATCCAGCACCACCTGGGAACAGCTGTTGGCCATGGTCAGTCACCAAGCCGCTATGACCACTTGCAAGCGTGCGGTGTCCTTGGCTGTCGTAGCACGAAGCAACCCAGCCAATATGAGCCATTTTCTTGATGCTGTTAGCAGCTCTGAAAAAAGGTTAAAACAAATGTACAGAACTGTTGAGTGGAACCCATTTCCAGTGGACTTCTGCTTGAGCTATGAGCCTCATTTGGAGGGTCAGAAAATGCTGACGGTGTTGGCAAACTCTGCACACATAGCAGAGCACATCGAGTCTGTGGTGGAAAGAGCTGGAGCAATGTACAAAGAGAGGGCATACCTCCACTGGTACGAGAGGTATGGGTGTAGGAAGGAGACCTTTGAGGAAGCATTTGAGACCCTGAAAGGAGTCATTGATGAGTACTCCAGGCTATGAAGATGCTGCAGATTGCAGGGAAGCTTTAGCAAGGCTTGCCCACTCCGCTCATATTGTTCTGGAGTATACTTGGAGGAAGAATTTCTAATGGCATGACTTTTTTATTTTATGCTTGTTGGCTCCATGAGTACACCATATCATGTACATTATGGACTGAAGTCGTGTTATCCTTTTAGCAAGCCAAACTTGATTGACCTTTACGTATAGCGTTTATCTTAACCCAAAACACTCGCCCTATATTTACAATTGTGTACACGTGTGCATCTCTGGAAGTAAAATACAATGCCCGTTTCTACATCTGGGCAGACCAAACAATGTTATAGTAATTGCTTAATAAATATTCCAGAATATTTTAGGTCTGGTTACGAGACAGGGTTGGTACGTCATTTTTCCACGCATTATATCGAATACATGTACGTACATGTACATGTAGAAGAATTGAGCTAGCCAAAACGGTTAAAAACCTCAAACAATTAGTGCCTACCGACTTCAAGTTTTTAAAGGGTTAATTGATTTCGGGGTGTGGCTAAACCTGCCATTGTGTATGCATGGCCTCAGATGCTCAGCCTGAACTATATCGACGGCTTTTTATATTTGAGGAGAATAAGGCCAGAGGCAATGATCACTTTGAGAAGGTATAGTGCATATAATAACACATGCAATATGCGTATACTGTGTTCTGACGATGGAGGAAGATTACCAGGGTGTTAAATGCGCACGCACGAGCTAGCAGATTACTAACACAGGCAGGTGCAAACACACGCATGTACGCACAGTGCAATGAATGCAGGTCGGTTTGAAATGTTATAGGTTATAAATGGACTCTGTGACAGACATTCTCGCTCGCTCTCTCTCTCTCACACACACACATACACACACCTCTCTACACACACACACACACCTCTCTACACACACACACACACCTCTCTACACACACACACACACACCTCTCTACACACACACACACACACCTCTACACACACACACACACACACACACACCTCTCTACACACGCACATTGATCAGCAAGAGTACTCAGAAGCTGTTAAATGCTACACTGAGTGTTTAGGAGTCTGTGAAAAGGCTGTGATTTACACCAATAGAGCCCTTTGCTACTTGAAGCTGTCAAGGGTAAGTGTAATTCACTACTTCATATACATGTACTTTGTAGATAGACTATCATATGTAGAAAAGTTTTAACAGATTTTGTTCTTATTATAGCCCAGGGATACACTAGATGATTGTCACAATGCACTTAAGCTTGAACCGTTGAATGTAAAGGCTCTGTACAGGAAGGCACTGGCAAATAAAGTAAGTGTTTTGTGGCATCATTACAAACCCGCTATCATTAGTACACATATATGATGTCCTCATTGTCAAGTGCTTGTGTGCACACACAATACATGTACATGTATATTTGTTTATAGAAAATACCAAATTCACACGAGCTAAACACCAGATCAATTTTAAGATTGCCAGCCTTCTTAATTACACAGAAAGCTCCACCTCTATTCACCATGGGTTAGGAAATGTATGTATTCTTTATTACCATGCCCTCACCACATTAGGTGAATTTTTATTGATAAAAGCGGCCAATATATGTCTTATTTTCTGTACACTCTTTATGATCACTGTACTTTAACCTCGTGCTGTATAGTTAATGGGACCAAGAGGTTGTGCTCTCCTGGCTACAGCATAGGCAATGTTGCTAGAAGTACACATGTTTACATAACATGGTAACTGTTGAACGTATCAGTTTTTGGCATTAAGATTTGCTACAGAAACCTCTGGATGCCAACAACTGATATTTTCAACAGTTGCCATGTTAGATCTATGTAAACGTGTTTACCTCCAGCAACATTACCTATACTGACTTTTGTTGGAAAAAGTAAAGGAAAAAAAAAAAAAACTTACATTATCTACACGTAGAGTCCACTATGTAATGAACTAGCAAAAGAGGTATCTATGCAAACAAAGCATGTCTACATACCCTGAGTGTGCCATAGTACATGTATGAGGCCCTGGGCCATAGTACATGTATGAGGCCCTGGGCCATAGTACATGTAAGAGGCCCTGGGCCATAGTACATGCAAGAGGCCCTGGGCCATAGTACATGTATGAGGCCCTGGGCCATAGTACATGTATGAGGCCCTGGGCCATAGTACATGTAAGAGGCCCTGGGCCATAGTACATGCAAGAGGCCCTGGGCCATAGTACATGTATGAGGCCCTGGGCCATAGTACATGTATGAGGCCCTGGGCCATAGTACATGTATGAGGCCCTGGGCCATAGTACATGCAAGAGGCCCTGGGCCATAGTACATGTATGAGGCCCTGGGCCATAGTACATGTATGAGGCCCTGGGCCATAGTACATGTATGAGGCCCTGGGCCATAGTACATGTATGAGGCCCTGGGCCATAGTACATGTATGAGGCCCTGGGCCATAGTACATGTATGAGGCCCTGGGCCATAGTACATGTATGAGGCCCTGGGCCATAGTACATGTAAGAGGCCCTGGGCCATAGTACATGTATGAGGCCCTGGGCCATATTACATGTATCCTGGTTGCTGATAGTCACCTCACGGAAATTGCACGTAGTTATTGTTGGTTATCCACATGCACTTGTAGGCACTTAAGAGATACAGCGACTCCCTGTGGGACCTCAAAGCAGTCCTTAGCAACAACCCTACCAATGGAGCTGCACACAAGGAATACCTCACTGTTATTGGTCTGTGGAAAAAGGCAAGTTTTTTTTTTTTTTGTTTTTTTTTTTTTGCGGAATGGAAAGAAAAATAATGATGTCTTGTGTGTACGTTGTGCACATGGCTGCTGTCATGTATAGCTAACATATGTTATAAGGGTGCGTTCACAAATTATGTCACGCTGAAAGGGACAATGTGTGATGAGCGAGGGGTGGAGAGGGAGGGGTGGAGAGCGGGTTCATTTAATGGACAAAAAACAAGTGTGACATAATTTTCTAAGATGCCTACTTGTGCGTGGTACCAGTTCAAAAGATTTTCTAAATGCGTGCGACTTTGTGTTTAAATGCATTGCAAGTCTTGGGTGCACAGTTTTAGATAACTATGTATTGTTTTCTTCAGAGAGCACTTGATGTGTACAATACCCAAGGATTGGAAGATGAATTTGAGTTGGTTGTTTTCCTTAGTTGCACATCGAATCAAACAACAAATAAGAAATCAGTGATGACCAGAGGTGGGGCTCTAGAAACAATTTTGGATGTGAAACAGTTAGTAGAACAGCAGCTCAACATCCCTGCATCAATTCAGACACTGGAATATGAGTCATATGTTTTTGATGACAGCACACCTCTGAAGTCCCTTCACATCCAGAGTGGTGATGCAGTTCGTGTGAAGTATTCATCAGAGGCAGACTGCAGGGAAGTAGAGGAGATTGCGGTGTGGCTTTTTGAGGTGGTGTACTACTTGATGAAGGAGTGCCCATCTGTTGATGTTGGGGTGGACAGAACACTTGATTTTCTGATTACCCTAGGTATTAACAGTAATCTTTTTACTAGTGCAAAATATTTTGAAGACATCTTGGATCAAAGATGCTGTGCTAATATGCACCATTTTGTAAAACATAGGGGACTCAATGTATTGATGGAAACTCTTGTGCTGATCCAAACAGTGCCTTGGTCAAAACGCATAGTGAAACTGAAACTGGTGGAACTGGCATCACTTTGTGTGATGCAAAAGTTCATTCTTCATTATTCTCAACTGATACTTGCCTGCAAAGGATTGGAGTGTTGTATGACATCATTAATGCATGCTCATTTGAAAAAGCGTTGTAGTATTGTGGACACAGAGTCACCGATGCAGCAGAGGCATGACGACCTACTAGCATATGTCATGGTCCGGAGTGTAGTGATTCTCTGTGGGTGAGTAATGTTGCTGTGTGGGTAGGTGGTGCTTGCTGTGGCAAGGGGAGGGACATACATTGGATGGCTGCACTTGTCATACGTGCAAACATTTTGACACATGTACTTACACAGTATTTTTTAAAAGTGGAATTTTACTTCAATCCAACGATGAAATACATCAACTGTTGAGCTCGTGTGGCGTGTGCCATTGAGCATAAGTACATACGTATACGTGCATCATTTCAGAGCATATCACTGTTATTAGTACATGTAATGACTGTTGCCAATAACCAAATGTTATTACAAATATAAATGAATGCTCTGTGTGTCTAGTCGGAGGACGAGACTAGAAACCCCTTGGCCTTCCAACCCATCACTGGTCCAAAATTTAGAGGATGAGACACTCATTCAACTTCTTTCACCAAGGCAAACATCATGTATGTCAAAAAGAGGTGTAGAAAAACAAGTTATAAAAACTACCCAATCAACTTTGGAATCTTACCCCTCCCTCCCCCCCCCCCCCCACTGTACCTGCTTTGCAAAAGTAAGCCCAGTTCCGAATTCTCCTACCATTTAAGGAAATGGTCCCCCCCCCCCCCCCCCCCCAACACACACACACTTTTTTTTTTGGTTCAATGATACATGTGTAAATGGGAATAACATACATTTTCCTTTATTGTAGCTTATGTGAGCACTCAGATAGCCGCTTGGAGATAGCAGCAAATCCACCAGCATTGCAGCAAGTACTCAACATTTCAATGGCGGTGCCTAACGAACGGCAGATGAATGAAGTAGGGATATTGGGGCCACAGGTTGCAGTGGCCCTACTGCTGGGAATGTCCTACTCAATTGCAACACATAAATGTTTGACCAATCATGTTCTGATTGAGACCGTTCTGGAGACTAGCAGAATGGACCGTCCATGGTGCAAGGGTGATAACAGTAAAAATGTGCTGCTTATTAAGTAAGTTATTTGTGCATTATTCATTGGAGCATTCATTCAGTGTCTGTAGCCATCATTCATGTAATGTTTGTACGCAAAACGAGGGGTAAACAGGATGCACTATCAAAACCTATAAATGTCATTCACATGATGCTATCAAGCAAACTAGAGCCACTTCCTGCCAGGTCATCCAAATTTAATTAATACTTGCCCTGAACCTGTCTTGGACCCACAGGGCAAGTAGCCCCAAACTGATTGACGCATTTATGTGATCAATAAATCTGTTGGATGACGTTTGTGAAGTGCTGTACAAAGAAAACGATGTTTTGCTCAATTAGAATGTGCATGTGTATGTGTTTTCCCAATTTTGGTCAACATACCACAAGCTCCATAGGTACATGTAACTATTGAGCACTGTTGTATATCAGACATCAGTTTCATGTCAGATCTATACGTGAAGAAATAGGGTTTTCAAACTACAAGTCCCCATGTCTAATGTACATCTCCCATTGATCATTTGATATATACCCTTACATCCATGATTTAGGACGTGATGTGAGCTGTAGTGGTGGGCGTTGGTACTGGTATACTTTTTTATGTGTGTGCAATTATATATTTCAGGTACCTTTCAAGCATTTTTCTGGCACAGTTGGTTCTCATGTCACTGAGGGAGATACCACCTTTCCTGTACCAGCCTATTCTCTCTGTCATGGAAGAGTTTCTTCTGACTCCTGACTACATAGAAGTCACAATGCAGGAACTGAAGAGGACCTTTGTGTGGACGACCTTTGTACCCTACATTAGGCTGTTATATACTCGGGATGAGATTGGCTGCAGACCAGAGGAAGTTGAACTTGTGTCTGCACTAAGATCTCGCAGTCTTCAAATCGTCATCCTTGGGCTACACAGCATGCTGGCAAGAGACAACCACTGCAGGGTGGTCATCAATGAAGGACTGGTGGATTATGTGGTGTGCCTGCCACCACATGTGCCCCAGGACCTCAGATCACAGGTCACAGGTCTGGTCCAGTTGCTCTCTTCCCAAGGGGATAGTGTGGTTCGTCCTCCTCGGTTGCTCAGTCTGGCAAAAGCAAAACTAGCCAAAATGTACTTTGGGCTTGAATTTGTTCTTGTCACACCTGTCAATGAAATTGTGAACAAGATATTGTTCTATAATGAGCATTGTGTGTGACTCTAAGGTGGCCACACGTGGGGTACATAAGCGACATAACCTGTAAGCTATTAAAGATTATATAACTCTGCTCTCTAAATTCCTACTTAATATGCACATTAGTAAGTATGCTGGTTAGACCTGTATTATTGTGTATCTTACATGTGCATTAAAACCAGAAGTAAAGTGGAGTTCTAATCTTTCATAACTTAGGTTACATCGCTTACGTCAGTAGCCTGTGTGCAGCCACCTTCATGTATATTGTATGTGAATGAATAATTTCATGTTTGCAGCTGCTTGTGTATTAATTTTATAATTTGAAGATAGTATACTGGTACATATCGCTCTGATGCTTTTTTAAAAAGGCATGGAGCACCAATGTTTTGATCCACACAGCCGGAAAGGTTAAGGAAAACTGTAAAAGTGAACATCTTATGATGGCAGACGCAGTTTATGTGCATGTATAAATAAATACCTCTTTTCACAACCTTAAAAATTCACTTAAACCCTGAGGGGGGGGGGGGGGGGGGGGCAAGAAAAACTGTACGGACCCCATCGTCCAATATTGTAGTGCTCAAAGAGAGAATTATGAATCTGCTTTCAAAATAAAAATCGGACTTAAAACAAAAAAAGATACGAGGGATCAAAAAAAGGGGGCAGGACATTTAAAGAAAAATTCTCATGTTTTTGTATCTTTTTTGTTTCGCTTCAAATTTACATGGGAGTTGCATTAATCTGTTTCTCCCAGCCAAAGGATTTCACTGAGATCTCACAGATTCATGCAAAACCAGCAGTGATTTTATATTTAGAAATATTTCTTGCCCCCTCGCCCCTGATCCATAATGACATCCATGCTCCATACTGACTGAACATGGAGTTTATGAATTAGTGAATGTATTATAACTACTGTGTTAGTAGCACACTCATTGACCTTCTAACATGTACCCTGCTTGCTCGTCTGTGCAAAGACTAAAACTATAATAATGTATCTTGTGTGTGTGCATCAATGTACAGGTACTAAGTTGGATGCATGGATGGAAAACTGATATTCTTTTATTTTATTTTAAAAGGAACATGCATCTACTGACATGTACATGTAGATGAAAAATGATAATCAATTCAAATAGTTACAAGTACTAAAGAAGCTGTTCATTGCTCATGGCTGTATCATCAACAGAAGTGCCAGTATAGTGGGGAAGGGAGGGGGGTTGAGTGTTTGAAGTGAGCAAGTGTTTTTGATCGGCACCAGATTACTTTGATAGAGTGTGTATTGGAGTGGGGAGCAGATGAGTGCTACATATTGTTCTGATACACAAGTCATTCCCCAACTGGTGCTTCAGATAGAGGGACTTTGCTTGTAACTGGAAGCCTCCACCTCCTACAAGCACCAGGCACCTGGCATTTGAGGCAATGGTACGCTGGAAAGTTGCCACATATGCAGGACTGCTATAGAGTGATGAGTTCTCAAAGCTAGCTTCCCACTGGTCAAAGGACCACTGGTCACCGTACACAACTTGGACAAAGCGTTTCCCATATTCAACCATCTCATCCACCTTAGCACCACTGCTGCCAAACCTACCTACATCCATGCCAAGGAAATGACGGGAGACGTTAAACGCTGACCCCAACTCATGCATGGTGTTTGACATCTCCTGCATGCAAACATGCACTGACTGGTGCAGGTGATACACAATCCTTTCGATCCTAACAAGAATAGCAATATATGGCCGGTCGTCAAACTGGTTTCTAATGTACCTTCCAGCTGCACTTACTATGCTGGCACTTGGAAGCACGGGAGTGTCGAAATGCTGCAGCCCACACTGTGTGAGTACTTCTGCACGGTAGAGTCCAAAGAAGCCTCTGAACTCGTTCATCATCACCGTCACTTCACCAGGCCGATGACTGCCTAGAATGTTGCCTACAAAGTCCTCGGCACTCACAGCCCCTGCAAAATGGACGAAGTCTGTGCATGTATTTCTAACAGATCTGAACCCGTACTGCTGCAGGTACGTGATGCTGGCATTGAAGCTGTCGACCATGCACTCCCTAGAGCAGCTGGTTCGGAAGTCGGAACCAGCAACTGTCTTTTTCAGGTGGTCTGGGTCACGATATCTGATGCATGCCGTTACAATGTCACGTGGTGCGAGCAGGATGAAGTCGTCCCACGTTGCCAGTTTCCCGAATCCTAGCTCTCTGGTCCGTCTGTTCCAAAAATCGACGTCCACGAGATCACTGAACCTCAATGGAGGCTCTCGTGAGAGCTGGTCGAAGTGAACCGAGAACGAGGATTGGTGAACGAAGGGCTCGACCACTTGCAAGCCATGGCTACTAGCAAAGCACTGAAGCTGTAGTAGAGACTTGGTGGCTTGCGTCTGTTGCTCCCAGTACCGAAAAGCGAGCACATATCCCCTCTTCCCTTCGAGCTCTTGGATGTTTCCTTGCGTCGGCGACTTCTGGCATGCTGGACTGAGTGTAGCCCTAATGGCGATACTGTCCCGATCAGCGTGAGCCCAAGGGACCCCGGGGAAAGCAGTATTCATAGTAGTGGGATTAATGCTGCTCCAGATAAAGAGCACTCCAAGTACGACGGCAGCCTGTATACAGCAGAAGCACATTCTTGACAGAGGCCTTGCATCCATACTGTACCCATTGGGTTAATAATATATCTGACCGGTCCAACGCTTGCTGTACTAGAAATCCCCAATGCCCTATGTCTCGTGCCCAGATCCAATGCACGCAGCTGCAGATGAATACATTACCGCTACGCTTGCGGAATTACGCCGTTTGCAGTGGCGAGGTGGCCGGGGGGGCAGGGGGGGCAGTTGCCCCCCCAGCTGGCCTTAAAAAGGGGGCGCCAAAATGACGATAGGGGCGCACCAGCCGGCAAGCAAACTACACGAAATGTGAAGATGATTATTTATGTAGTATAGAGTCATAATGCTGGGGACGAGTTCATCAATGCGAACGTCGGCGATCGGAGGAAAGAAGGCGGGATTTTACCCCACGTGATATATATTTGTTACGTAATAGTACGGTTACGTACGTCCAAGTACATTGCTCTATACATGTACATGTAGTTGTAAATAGTTCCGGCCAAAACTTCGGCGGCTTGACTGATGTCATGAGATCTAGAATCGGCTACGTGTTAATTGCTACCAGTTTTTGTTGTTATCGTGCTGCTCGAACAGAGGGCACTATTTATTGGTGCATGTTGATTGCCTTAGTTTCCAATACAATCTGTGGAAAAATTAGAACGTGCACCACAAAAAATTTCGCGCGCTTCGCGCGCACCCTTCCCTGACGTCGACGCGTCAATTATCCATGTGGAACCCACCCCCTCCTCGCCAAAATCCTGCATCCGCCCCTGTAACGAGATATGAAATTCTGACAGAAAGGCAGCATGTGTGTTTATGTCTGTGTGCGTGGGGGGGGGGGGGGGGGGGGGGGGGAAGCGGCAGTCTGTGTATTTGACCCCCCAGTGTCAGACAAGCCACCTCGCCACTGGCCGTTTGTCGACCCGCGCTAGTTTCGTACCCAGATCGAAATGTACACCTTTTCCTCTTTCTACAGTTACAAACAGAAGCCATTTGAAAACTGTTACACCTACATGTACACTAATGAATATTTAATGTGAAAGAGCAAGGTCATAACGGTTTTCACAACAAAAATGAACTGACCTTCTTTTGTGCTATTGTTTACATAGGATTGCAGTAGCCCTACAATGCTGCACAGATTTTTTTATAATCTTGTAAGACTGTACATCAATGTGAAAGCTTGTTCATTTAACCATACCCAGTGACAGTTAGGCACAATAACAATTACGTGTATGTACAGCTACACAGAACTAAGACACAAGGTATGTGACCTCTCAGTCACGTGGATGACAAGGGTCAATTGTGCACTCATCACCAAACCTTACAACGCATACAGTTTATAATATAAATTACCTATATTTATACACACATACAACACTTACTGTACATCACTCAGTCGAATTTGAACTTACCCTTGGGGTTTAGAGATATCTTTCTATTACCCGTGCGGTAGCATTTTTTTTTCTGTAGCATGTACCATTGGCACTCCAGAGTAGCCACTGCCAGAGGCAGCAAGAGGCCTGGGAGGTCTATGTTTGACTTGGCCAGACCATGGGGCCCAGGAAGGTTGGGTTGGAGGCTTATTTGTGTAACTTGCACCAGTACTGTCTCTGTGTGTTTATGGGTGTTGTGGCGATGTGACGTGCAAATAGATGCTGGCACCAATGTGATGGTCAATAGGGAGGGGTGCGGTACCAATAACCATGTAGGCATGTGAAGAGAGATTTTTCCTGTCGGTTGAAAGAATTGAAAATAAGCTACCATCTAGATGTGACTGAAATGGTGATTGGATGGAAGATGTCACCTGGTGGAAGTGTGGTTTGATAATGGAGTGTAAGGTTTTTGAGTCATTCTAAGCATTCTACACGTACGCCTGCAAAAAAGGGAGGTTATTATAAACAATATAAAATGGTTAGTATGGTTTTAATTATGAACCAATAAAAGAGCAGTTGTGAAGCTCCAAAGTCATGCCCACAGGGACCCCCGCCACCCCCCCCCCCCCCCCCCCCCCCTAAATCCGCCCCTGGCCTTATTACTGCTCCAATACTCATTGACTACAAGTTAACAGTCTGGTTACCAAAATGGAATGCCATAGCTTTCTGTTCATTCATGGTGACTTGATGGCTTCCCAAAAGAACATTTCAAGACACTAAACTTTTGAATTACAGTAATAATTTCAATGTCTTATCATCAGACCAAATGCAATAGTTACATGTGACATGACTTAAAATGATAGTCCAAACACTTCTTGTACAGGTAAGATTTGGTACATCCACTGTGACTGCACCTAAACCTCTCCCCAGTGTGAATCCTGCAGTGGGCCTTCAATGCATGTGAGCTTGTAAATGATCTTTTACAGAAACATTTGTAAATCTTCTCTCCAGTAAGAACGAGCATGTGTTTCCTAAGAGCTGATCGATCAGAAAATGCTTTTCCACAATGCTCACACTGATGTGGCTTCTCTCCTGTATGAGTGATCATGTGTGTTTTCAGATTTGACTGTTGTGAAAATGCTTTTCCACAATATTCACAATGGTGTGGCTTCTCTCCAGTATGAGTGAGCATGTGTGTTTTCAGAGTTGACTGTTGTGAAAATGCCTTTCCACAATGTTCACACTGATGTGGCTTCTCTCCAGTATGAGTGAGCATGTGTTTCCTGAGAGCTGATCGATCAGAAAATGCTTTTCCACAATTGTCACACTGATGTGGCTTCTCTCCAGTATGAGTGAGCATGTGTTTTTTCAGATTTGGCTGTAGTGCAAATGCTTTTCCACAATGTTCACACTGATGGGGCTTCTCTCCAGTATGAGTGAGCATGTGTCTTTTCAGAGTTAACGGTAGTGAAAATGCCTCTCCACAATGTTCACACTGATGTGGCTTCTCTCCAGTATGAGTGAGCATGTGTTTCCTAAGAGCAGATCGATGAGAAAATGCTTTTCCACAATCTTCACACTGATGTGGCTTCTCTCCAGTATGAATGAACATGTGTGCCCTTAGAGCGGATCTATCAGAAAATGCTTTTCCACAATTTTCACACTGATGTGGCTTCTCTCCTGTATGAGTGAGCAAGTGTTTTTTCAGACTTGAATGTAGTGAAAATGCCTTTAAACAAAGTTCACACTGATGTGGCTTCTCTCCAGTATGAGTGAGCATGTGTGTTTTCAGATTTGACTGTCGTGAAAATGCTTTTCCACAATCTTCACACTGATGTGGCTTCTCTCCAGTATGAATGAGCATGTGTCTCCTCAGAGCGAATCGATCAGAAAATGCTTTTCCACAATTTTCACACTGATGTGGCTTCTCTCCAGTATGAGTGAGCAAGTGTCTTTTCAGACTTGAATGTAGTGAAAATGCCTTTAAACAAAGTTCACACTGATGTGGCTTCTCTCCAGTATGGGTGAGCATGTGTCTTTTCAGAGTTGACTGCTGTGAGAGTGCCTTTCCACAATGTTCACATAGATGTAATTGTCTTCCTGAAGCCATTTTCTGTGAGAACAATAGTATTACTTGTGGCTACCAATGTGATTTTTAAAATCTCCAAAATGCATGCAATAATCGCACAGTACTTAACATGCATGTGACATGAGCTCCACAGACATAAGGTGTAAGTTGTGAGGCTGTTTCATAACAAATCAAACACAGCGGAAACTATTGCACGTTACTTTTATTGGCAACCCTTGAATTTCTAACAATTAGCTCAAATGCAACTCTGACATCAGTATAATAATATTTTTATATTCAATAAAAAATATCATGAATATTTACTTTTTTTTTTTTACATTTGACCCAAGTGCTAAAGAATTGTAAGTTGTATTCCTCCTCCTGTAGGCAATAGATCGTAGCCAAATTTGCAATATAAGCATCACTCATAAATAGTTCAGTAGTTTTATCAAAAGCTAGTCAAGATATGTCTGCTTTTAGCTTGTAAATGCCATTTTGTAGACCGCTCTTACTGAACAGATATATTTCGTCTTTAAATTGTTACATATTGTATCCATTCTTTGGAGCCTATAGACCCTCATTTGCCATTAAAAAAGTGGTATCAACGACTAATACCTAAAACATCTGCATCTGCCATTTCTGGCAATTTGGATTTGAAATATCATCACTGCATCATTTTTATTTATGAATAGGTTTTGGAATGCGACATCATCTGTCTTTGATTATCCAATGGATGCAAATGCTGTCGATAGAGATAACACAAACGGTTCAGAAGTGGAACCAACCCAATGATACTGCATCTGTCAGCTACTTACGACCAACGGTTGGTCAGTAAACCAGCAGGATCAATTTGGGCAGGCCTAATCAAGAAACAGCAAATCGCAACAGACAACTCCAATGCAGGAAATGAAGTGGCAAAGTAAGTGGTCTTGATGGTGCGCAGGACCCCTTATTTCATCATTTGTTTCCAGCATTGGAGTTGCCCTTGCTCTTTGCTGTTTTTTGAGGCCTGCCCAATTTGATGCTGCTGATGTACTATAGCCATTGTCATGAGCAGCTGACAGAAGCAGTACCATTGGGTTGGATCTGAAAAGAACTGTTTTTGCAATCTCCATTAATAGCACTTTCATCCACTCGAAAAACAATTACCGAAGACACTATAAATGACGCAGTAATGATGCTTCAAATACAATTCATAGGAAATGGTGGACTTATTCAGGTATTTGTATTTGCTAGCACTTATTAATGGCAAAGAAAGGCCTAAATTACATTGTAAGATTTGCATTTGAGCTCACTGTTATTGAACAAGATATAAGCACAAAAAATTATTGGTCCAGGTGTGATGGTGTGAAAGAGTCAATACTGGACCTGATTGTCGTAACTAAACGCTCTCTAGAACGCACACCCAATATCTCGAACTCACTCAAAAACTAATAATTAATAACACGCATCACACATATATTAATAGTTATCACAATCTATGACATCCTCCCCCATTGACTGGTAGAGCCAGCCAACTTCTAATTTAGTTTTCATAATAGCTCAATCTTCTTTCTTGCAACTTCAGCTGCTATTCTTTTCGGACGTGTGTGAGCAGGTTGAGGCTGTTCTAATTCAGCAATTTCATCCTTTCAAGTTGATAAGATTTCAAATAATACAGGTGCTGTATTGGCCTCTTCCAGACTGTAGAACTATTTCGGCTTTTCACCCGAATGAATGCTCCCCTAATTTCTCCATCAGTACCCTTTATCAACTTCCGCAAGTCGCCAGAATGTTCTTGGGAGGCTAGACTCATACACCAAAACAATAAGGGTGTCTTTCATACCATCATCAAACACTCTTTCGTGACATTCCTGCACAATCTGCAACAATGTGAGATAGTGCTTTTCATACAGCAGAATTGGATGTCTTGTATTCTCAGGAATATCAGCCTTTCCCAATCTCCCTCTGCATCTCCAGAGTCCTTGCTCATCCTTAAACAAGTGAAACTGCCAGTGCCAATTGTCGAACTGCTCATCGCCTGCTGTATTATTATAATCAAGTATACTTCAGCCCTGTTGATATCTAAACTGTTGATCGCACTTGGTTCTCCCCTTAACATCAGAATTTCTATGAACCTCATTACCCAAGCTGTCATTCGAAGAAGTCTTTTGAAGACACTGAATCTCTCAAAATTCACAATAGGGCTGATTGTAGTGCCTTCAGCTGCCAGCATGTTATGACTGAGATTACAGCTCTTTAATTCCTTCAAGCAATCCTCAGGCACTGCAATATGATCTTCTAGTGGCACATTGTCACCCCGTAACCACTCAGGACCATTCCACCACAAGGCGGAAATTGCTGGATCAGTTAGGGATGTTCCCCTGGAAGGCAGATCTGCAGGGTTGCTTGTTCCTGGGCAATGCCTCCAATGTTCTGCCGGCACCAGTTGACGTATCTGATTCACCACCCTTAAATTGCTTCCATTCTTTTCTCAGGCCTGTGATCCAATATAATGCCATGTCAATGGAGTTGGTGTAACAGCATGGTTTCTCCATACACCAGCTTGGACAGCAGTAGTGCTGACAATAGTTCAAGCCTTGGTATTGTCTGTTTGTTGAGAGGTGCCAATCTGTTCTTGAAGCCAGTCACCGCACCTCACCTCCACTTATGGATTGTATTTTTAGGTATACTACTGCAGCATAAGCTCTTGTCGAGGCATCACAAAATCCCTGTAAGCTGAATGTAGCCACATCGTCATCACTGTTAGCAGAATACCATCTTGGAATGGAAATGAGTGGCATCCCTTCTAGTGAAACTACTAGCTCGTTCCACTGTTTTAATGTTTCTCCAGTAAGAGGTTTATCCCAACCAATTTTTAGTTGCCACAAATTCTGAGCCATCATTTTTAGTTGAACAGTAATGGGAGATATTATGTCCAATGGATCATAGGCAATACTCATGACAGATCTCTTTGTGACATGGATTTTCTTGGCTCGTTCAACGACAGGCTTCACATTGAACAGAAGTTCATCCCTTGCAGTATCCCAGCAAACCCCAAGAATCCTATGCTCGTAGTTGTCACCTTCCAATTTGCAGCCAAGCACATCCTTTGCATATGTGGCAACCTCTTCCATTACCTTGTGTTCACCATTAAGTGCAGGGCTCTTCAGATGCTTTTCTTTCTCTTAAATTCTAGCCTGTAGCTGAAAATCGTTGGATACAAATATCCTGATGTTAAATCCACCCTCCAAGAGCCTCCTCTTTGTCTTCAAATACAGCTGGAAAACGTCTTCAATGTCATTCCCTCCATACGTCACATCATCCACATATATTGCGCAATGAAACCTGGCCGCAAATTCTGGATCCTCGGCTTCATATTTTCTAATGTGGTGGTGATCCATTGAGCAGAAATGGACTTGCAGACATACCAAACACAACTCTGGTAAATCTCAATACCAATAACTCTGGGAAATCCGGAGATACAGGTGAACGAACTATGTGCACATTTTCGCGCTTGATTCGTGCCAATGATTGGGCAAATTGCGTCCCGCTCGATGTATGGGGAGGTGGTGATTATAACATTGGCGCAAATCAAGCGGGAAAACGTGGACATAGTTTATTCAACTGTATCTCCGCAACAGATGGCATAAAATTAACGACCAGAACCAATTGATAGGGAAAGGACCACTCTACCTACAAACCGCATTTGAAGCGATTTGATTACTGGGTCAATCCATTATATGTCAATCACTTTTGGGCATCACATTTTCAGATCTTGATGCAACTTTTTATATTTGTTTGCCATAATATGGATGTTAAGTTTACGAAATATATTTTCCTGAATAATTGATTCAACTTGGAGGGCTCACATCTTTACCACCACAGTGCAGATGCTGGTATATCAGCGCAGATGCTGGTATATCAGGCATCAAACTGAAGCTCCTTCTTAGCACAACTGACCTATGTGAATCATTTTTCAGGGTGATGAAAGGGTCTTGTCTATTGTGTACTTCACAAAAAAGAGGTGATACTCAAGGTTTTTATTTCACCATGTAGTAATCATTGATGGTCCCAATGTTTTCCAAAATTTAAAAGTTCGAGTATCAGTAACCCCTGGGCACCATGCGCAGCTAAACCTGCAGTCGCCATCTTTATTTTTCAACTTGGTTAACTTAGCTCAAATTTAAAGTAAGTGGTGTTTAATGACTTTATTGGTTTACGAAATCACATGTACATAACCTTCTTACCACAGCTATCCAAATTAGTTACAGGGATTCAGCACTATTTTTATTTTCGTCACATCTTTACATTGAGTGTTAATTGGCATGGGATCAGTGTTTAGCAATACAGCCCTTCCTGCACTGCCTGCCACCTGCCACGGATCTAGCCACACAACTTGCAACAGAACTACATGTAGCCTCGCTACCTGCCATAGCTACCAAGCCACCACCTGCAACAGAAATAGCCATGCTACCTAACGTAGCTGTGGCAGGTAGAACGGCTAGTTCTACTGCAGGTGGCTTGGTAGCTGTGGCAGGTAGCGCTGCTAAGCCTGTGGCAGGTAGCATGGCTAGTTCTATTGCAGATGGTAGCTGTGGCAGGTTGCGTGGCTAGAGTCGTAGCAGGAAGGGCTGTATTCCTAAACACTGATCCCATCCCAATTAGCGCTCAATGATAGTGCTGAGCCACTGTAACTAATAAAAAAAGGTTTGGATAGCCATGGTAAAATGGTTATGTAATACTGCTCCCTGCTATGTAAACACCACTTACTTTAGATTAAAGCTAATTAACCAAGTTGAAAAATAAAGATGGCGACTTCAGGCTTAGCAGTTCATGGTGCCTAGGGGTTACCGATACAAAAACTTTTATTTTTGGAAAACATTGGGACCATCAATGACTACTATATGGTGTTAACGATCATATGTTGTCGTTATTATTCAACTCACTGAATTTTTTGTTAAACAAATTGGGGTACTGAAAAATAATGTATCGCGCCTACTATTCGGACCCCAAATACATCAAAGATGGACAAAAAGTGGCATGCTAATTTTACTTCCTCGATGCTGTCGTGGACTTTAAGCATTGCATCAATAGGCCGAAATGTATATTTAGAACGTTTACTAAATTTAGTACACTGCCACCCTCACACTGTGGCCAAACGTTAGTGGTATACCGATAGGTTGATATTTGACAGACAAAACTGATCCCCTCAATGCAAAATACTGTGCCATCTCCAGCCGCTGTTGTATCCTGACTGGAGGTGACTGCTGTTGTATCCTAACTGGAGGTGACTGCTGTTGTATCCTGACTGGAGGTCACCGCTGTTGTATCCCGACTGGAGGTCACTGCTGCTGTATCCTGACTGGAGGTCACCGCTGTTGTATCCTGACTGGAGGTGACTGCTGCTGTTTCCTGACTGGAGGTGACTGCTGTTGTATCCTGACTGGAGGTCAATGCTGTTGTATCCTAACTGGAGGTCACTGCTTTTGTATTCTGACTGGAAGTCACTGCATAATACATGATAGGATTGTGGGGTGGAGGGGCCGGGGGTCCCCGGGGTTCACTCATGCACGTACCATGCCTCATGTGAGGGTCCAATCTCCATGCCCATGCATGCGCTGATCACTTGGAGTGATAATTAAGTTACTTTTGCAAAACCTAACCGGAGAGGCTACAGTACACTATTTCATGAAATTTGACGGTCAAAACCCCCCAGGAAATCTTTTGGCAGAGTAGGATAATATTTGGCAGCCAAAATCTATCCTAGGATACATTTTAGCTGAAAATATCTATCCCAAGGGATACTTTTGGCAGCAAAATGTTATCCTAGGATAAATTTAAGGTAGGATAATTATTGTCGTGACACGCCCATCTAGCTGGGCTTAGTTTAGCTTAGGTTCAGCAGTATGTATGGTTGCATCATGCTTATCACGAATTTCAATTGTCCACTGTAAAGTAAGGATTACCGGATACTATCGTTACAACCTTACATATTTTGCTTGGTTCGGTGTCTTGGTCGGGGTACGAGGTTAAACGACACGTGTAAATATTATACATAGGTAGTCCCTGCGTAGAGTAACACAGGCCTACGAATCACTCGCTCAGTCTTTTCATACAAGCTTACTTTTAAGACCTGCAAATAGCTATGAGACGATTGAGGCCATTACCTCAATCGTCTCGGCCCTATTGTTTTATTATTAACAAATTAAAACAGCTTTCAGATTGATTTGGCAAAAGCTGGTAGACACAGTGTAAGGACTGCATCGAACAACCGTTTGTTTGCGGTCGTACTGCACTAGCTACCACCATCAATTCAAGGCAGCATAAGACAGTGTTCTTTCAATATTGAGCCAGAGTAGGTACTTTAATAAATTTTTGAAAATGAATAAAACTAGAACTTTTATGCATAGCCTAAAAGAGCAAATTGAATGCATCAAAAATATGCTTTTGCCACGGAAAACAGATTACTATTTCAAAAGTTATAACGTTTCAAACATTACGTCACTGGTGACTAACAATGTACGCAATGTGAATGGACTGCGATATAAAAAACTGTGACCGCTTGACTTCTCCATGCAACTACTGTAAAAGTATTCAAGATAATGATGCCATATTTGCATAAAATACAACATAGGTACTCTTTATAAGGTTCACAGAGTCAAATACACATTACATCTAAATTTAGCTGTCTCATTATATAATCTAGCTGCCAATACGGCAATAGCCCGTATAGCGATATCATAATGTTCTCCCCTATTTATTCACATTCATCATTCTTCCAATGTGTAATAATTACTTTAGGAACTTGAGACTTCTTTGATTGATTTACACATATTATATGTCCATTGTATAGCACATTATGATGATCCACATACCATAGGTGTGTTCAATATACAGACCATTAATAACTGATCACGCCCATAGCCATTGAGACATCAGGAGAGAGCTTGACCATCACCTTAGGCAGGCATCGGGAGAGTGCAATGTAGGCTCTTACTTGCTACAAAGGCTAGTCAGTTGCAGTACAATGTGGAAATGCTGCTTCTGTTATGGATTCTGTATCGTTTTATTAGTATAGTTACTTATTGTGCATTGTTTATGCTTACCTTCATTATTTTATTATCACAAATAACTGAAACGTTGGATAAAACGCTTCAAAAATATTACATTAATTTTTTTTTCATTATGAGATATTAGGAAACTCATTTGATAATTCTAACTTCCTTTTCTGCCACACATTGCAACTTCTTTTCTATCTTCCTCCTTGAACTGTTCTCATTCTTTTGAATCTTATCTTTAAGTTGCTGATCTTGCAATATAGTGTTCATGTTGTTTACTAACTAACTTTACTCTCTAAGCTTGTCAGATGCAAAATTTAACCAGGCTATATTTTCTTGCTTGTTCTGAGAGTGTGCACACAACCACTGCATTGTGCCATTAATTTTACATCTTACGTTTCCATCATTTAACATTAGATGCTTTTCTATAAAGGTAATCAGCCAGGCCAAGGGTGCATTGTGCTCAGCAATCATACTTGGTGAACAATGGATGGTGATATAGATGAGCTAAAGTACCTTCAAGGTAGCCATGCAACTGTGTCTACTATATTACACATACTTCAAGTAGCTAGTGTACTACAATATCTATTATCTTATCTTGTTCTGTTGTAGCATGCAGAATTTTGTAGTTCAAGGTTCAGGGAGAGCACCTGCCATTTGATCCAAAGCTACTTCAATAACTGGGCATATGCTGGTTATGGGTAGATGTATTTCTCAATGTTACTGCATAGCTAGGATACACTAACATGAAAATATTGTCTTGAAAAATACGCTGTGTGGGCACCATCATATTTTTATGATTGAGCTGTTTTTAATGATATGGCGGTCCATGCTGTACAATACTTTCCATAACTAACGCGTGCCTTGACGAATTCGGTGCGTATTAAATAGAACTATCACACAACTCTTTGACACATAAACAAAATAGATTGTGTATGCGTTGAAAATACAAAAAATAAGTTTAATTCACAGGGCTCTAACACAGAAATACCAGGTTAAGCATTATTATGTCAAGCTCTAAGCAATCCAACAGTAAACGCCTGTGCCGATAAATGGACCCTTGGGCACCATCCAAAGCTCATGAAATTTTATCCTGATATAGGCTAGGACCTAATAAACATGGGAAACGCTTCCTCAAGTGAGTGCTTTAAGAATCTAGAGAATGGCTAATCGCGACCGATTACTATGGAAATCAACGAGGCACACAAAATAACGCCGTATGCTGGCTTACATTTAGATACCAATTGTGTATCGGGCAACCCCTTTTGTTCTGTATTATAGCAATAAAGTCCTAAATACCTTGCAAACAACTTTACAAAGCGCACGTCTTCTTAAGCACTCGTAGAGAAATCCTAAATACGGTCACAATTTTCGACGAAATTTAGATCACCAGCTTCCGCCTACGCAAACGCAATTTATTAAAGTACCTAGCCAGAGTGGAAAAACGTGACTTTTAGTAGCACAGCATATTAATAAAAAATCTTATTCTAGTACATGAACGTACCTGATCTGACGATGCACGCAGCTAGCTAGCTAGCTAGCTTGATCACAAAAATTAATAATTTACGTACAATTTCATAACTGATTACAATAATGTACTCGTGAGTGTAAGGGCACAAGGCAATTCAGCAGCTGCCTTTAGTCACGTCACCTCTTACGGTACCCCTGCTATTTTGGCTGAGGGTAGGTGCTGCTGCTGAAGCCGCAGAAAGGAGAAAGCACACAGCCAACGACCCGAAATATACTGAACTGGGCTGGGTGTGTGTGCTTCTAGCCTATAGCTAGACTTAGTCTAGCAGTAGAATCATACTGCAATTGGCGTGAGGAGGCAAGAAGAACCTTGGCTCTACTGGCCGCGCGCTTAGCCTTCGGCTCTTCATTTCACAAAGCCAGGGTGATAAGTGACAGGCTAAATATCACCCTGGTGAGAGGCATAGCAACGGCCATACTTGTGGTCCCCTTCTGACTTTAATTAAATTTTAGTTTAGTGGTGTCATATATAAAAAGTAATTATCTTGGACTTGTTTGCATGTATAAATATCGTGTATACTAGAAATTGTATTCACCAGGTATTCTATGTATTATTGATATTAAAATTTAATAATATTAGTGCAATGGCAGTTGAAGCGTACGGTAACTGGGGGAAGGAGGCCCAGCACATGTTCTCAAGACTGGCCACCTACGTAGCTACCCATCTTTCCTGCCCCAAGTCCAGAGTTCTGGCTGACATATATCACCTGGGAAGAGGCCTTAGCACAATCCATCTCTAGCGTATTGTTTTCCTTGTAGCTATAGTGTTAATGGTTATTAATAGGCTATACGTACGTGTAGTTGTGTATTCATTTATTGGCTGTAAAAATAATAAAATATTATGCTTGTGGGGAAAAAAATAATAATAACACAGCTGTCCTCAATAGCCTTTTATGGCAGACTAAATCTTAATCTAGTTAAAGCAAATGCCACTGCTATGCTGTCTAGATGCTTTGCCTCGGACATGGGGACTGTTTAGATTAGGTATAGTTACATATATATAAATTGGTTATTATTATATATTCAGGTTATAGTTATACAATTGCATAATGTTGTATAATTATAATATTATTGTATCAGTGTAAAAATAAAAATAAAAATAAAACTCCAGTGTGTGGCCACTGCGTGCACAGAAGGGGCATTCGTGTGGTGATGACTGCATGGGGAATTCTGTCCCAGGTCAGGCTCTGTGAAGGACCCACCTCCTGTACCACTACTTGGGAGGTCGACCAGGAGGTGGCTAATTGAACTGCCAAAGTTATGGAGGAAGTGTGGCATCCTGAACACTCAAACTGCACATGTGGCCAGTATTTCAACAGCTCATGTCTGATCGATCTAGGACCTATTATCACACATGCTTTATTATGTGCTGGCTTGTACTGCTGTGTGGTCTTATATCAAATAGCGCTCCACCTGTGGTGAGCATGCACTGTTCATGTGAGAAATGTAGCCTCCTGATATAATAAAAAGTGCAAGCCATATTCCATCTTTATTATTGTACGAGTACTGTGGGCACTAAGAGTCTTCTTTCAGCCTGGAGTGTAAAGTAGCTGTCAGCACCTATGGGGGGAGGGGAGGAGGCATATGAACAGGAGTCCCTAGAGCACACACACCCCACATACCAGCCCTCCTCATGGACCACACACTCTCCATCACAGCCTTCTTCAGATCAAAGGCCCCAGCCTTACTGCCATGGTACAACATGGCGTATTCACCAGACACCTTTTGGCAGAAGGGACTAGCTAGTACACAGAGAACCCAATATGATGTGGTGAACATACCTGGTAGATAGCCAGCGGGTGAAAGGGGTACTGGGGAGGGTGGGTGGGGTGGAGAAAGAAGTTCACAGTAAGGTACATCATGGTGGCAATCATCAACATACCCTCTCCTTTGTATCTCTCACTATGTCCAGGTAAGGCATGCCTGGCTTCACCATCAGGATGTCTGCTCCTTCCTTCACATCCCGCTCCTTGGGAGGAGGGGGGTACATGTATGGGTGTGTGGTCACATGCTTGGGGGGAAGGGGAACTGATACTTACAACAGCTCTTAGAGCCAGCCCCCTGGCTCCTGGAGGGAGTTGGTAGCACTTACGATCTCCGAAGCTTGGAGCAGATTTTGCAGCATCTCTGGTGAGAGGAAGGTGTGGCATAAATATGGGGTAGGCTGGTATGCTATACATGCAGTATAGGGAACTGGGGAGTGGTGTAGCTTAGACACAGTGGGAGGCAGAGCACATGGAGATGTGGTAACATAATACTAACACTTTGAACCCAACCAGATGAGTACACACCTGAAGGGTCCGTAGAAAGTGGATGCAAACCTGGCACTGTAGCTCATGACAGCAACCTGAAGACCACAAGCCATATGCATTCATTTCACGAAGCTTAAGAAAGTGTCAAGGTGAGTCCTTTGTGTGTGTACTTGTGTGATTGCATGTGTGCATGTGTGTGTGTGCAAGTGTGTGCATGTCCAAATACTCATTGACGACATGCATAGTAGTCCATGTACCAAAATGGACTGCCATAACTTTCTGTTCACTGGGTGCAGTCATGGGGACTTGATGGGGCTTTCCCTTCACTTATTTCAATCCCAAAAAAAAAACATTTCAAGACACTACATGTAAACTATTTACAATAATAATTTCAATGTCTTATCATCAGATCCAAATGCAATAGTTACATGTGACATGATTTAAAATGATAATCCAAACTCCTCTTGTACAGGTAAGATTTGGTACATCCACTGTGACTGCACCCAAATCTCTCCCCAGTGTGAATTCGGCAGTGGGCCTTCAATGCACATGAGTGTGTGAATGACCTTTTACAGAAACATCTGTAAATCTTCTCTCCAGTATGAGTGCGCATGTGTGTTTTCAGATCTGACTGGAGTGAAAATGCCTTTCTACAATGTTCACACTGATGTGGCTTCTCTCCAGTATGAGTAAGCATGTGTCTTTTCAGATGTGATAGCCGTGAACATGCTTTTCCACAATGTTCACAATGATGTGGCTTCTCTCCAGTATGAGTTAACATGTGTGCTTTTAGAGTTGACTGTTGTGCAAATGCATTTCCACAATGTTCACACTTATGTGGCTTCTCTCCAGTATGAGTTAATATGTGTGCTTTCAGAGTTGACTGTTGTGCAAATGCATTTCCACAATGTTCACACTTATGTGGCTTCTCTCCACTATGAGTGAGCATGTGTGTTTTCAGATATGACTGTAAGGTAAACTGCCAAATTAGAACGCGGTTTTTAAAAATCCGCTCTTATCTTTAAAACTAAAATGTCTCACTTCGGAAGAATCTATATGTACATTCCTTATATAAAGACCGACAAACTGACGTCGTTAAATACTCAAATCGATCCGCTCAAACAAAGTAAGAACTGATTTTTAAAAATCATTTTAGACGGGGCGGGGGTGCAAGCACAATTGGCCTAAATAGAACGGGGGTAATCGATAGCTTCAAATGCTTGCTTTGCTTAGAGGCTATTTATGCTCATGCTATCTTAGTATCAGAACGGTTTTGAAATACTTGCTGCGCCATTTACTGCAATTTCTTAGCCACGATCACGCTTACTGCCAGAGAAAAGCGTTTGTTTAGAGGAGATTCCATTTAATGCTCATTGGTTATGATAAAATCGTGCTTATTGTTACAGCCAAACACTGAAAAACGTTTTCTTGCTATCTAGTGAACTGTTGTAAATAATCTTTGAAGGGTGAGAGGTTTATATACAGATAAAACAATCACACTACATTGAAAATCGGATCATACGCTGCGAAATATGTATTATGCAAACCTTGCTCTGAATCAAGAAGGGAACTGCACAGCACAGATATAAACAGCAAGATTATGGCCAGTACAACAAATTGTAATACAATTGGTACCTAGGATCGCCTTGGCAGTTGCTGCAGAGGCATAAATGACGTAATTTTATTCATATTTTTGCGGTACACAACACTTATTCAAGTATCAACAATTTATTTGTTGCTTGTGTTTGTTAATTAATACACGCATACGTTAATAGAATAGGAAACTTTTAACGAAACCTCATTTTCACAATCATCCTCATAAACATCTACTTACAAAGCATCACACATTTTCAAACAACACTCTTGATGTACTCCCACATGAGCTCAGTTGTGGTATCCTTGCTATTGAGATTGATTGGTTGTCTACCATTGCTCACTAACCACTCTTTCCACTTATTACCTCCCATCTTGTTTGTAGAAATAAACTTGATCACGAGCTTTTTTGGAACAATGAACTTGCTAGACTCAAAGTTGTCAGCAATAAACCCTTTGGTCATCAAAAAAGCAACTAATTCACTTTGTGCTTCAATCTGTGCCTGTTTTTGAGCCTCCTTTTCGCGTTCCTTTACTTCTCGCTCCTTTCGTTTGGCATCTCTAGCAGCTTTCTTCTTTTCCTTTTCCATTTCTTCTTCTCTTTTCTTCTCCTCTCTCTCTCTCAGTTTAGCAATTCTCTCAGGGTTATTGAGATCGACTGGAGCACTTATTCTTTCACCAATGGAATGGAATCGACGGCAACTTGCAGCTTCATCAGTAATGTCAACATCATCTACATCAGAGTTTGAATTTTCTCCATCAACAACATCACTGCCCATGTCAGACTGCTGAAACCCACAGTACTGCAGATACTCATTCAACCTTGTTTCGAACCACGGAACTACACATATACCATCAATTGCATGTGTAGGGTTTTCCTTAAGAGTAATTCGTGCCAGCATATTCACTACATCATCTGCACTTAGCTGAGGGTACTTGTGCTCAATGGTTTCCAAACATGACTTAAACTCAGGACAGTCGAGCAGATTTGTTGCAGTGAAAATGTCCACAGCTTCATGCATACTGGTTATATCATTCTCAGCTGCCACCTGGACCAATGAACTGGAATTGGAAAGGATACAATCAACAGCTGGGTGATTAACAAATACAAGTAACTCACACTATCATTAATTCTTGCATGCACATGCACATACACATGCACAATAACAGTGTGTTTCAATGTCTATTGCCTCAAAGGGGGGGGGGGGGGGGGGGGCCGGGGGGGGGGGATTTGAAATTGCATGGTTGTGTTTTGTTACAGTAAAACATGCACAAGGCTGTAGTCATTATGAGTATAAAATAATCATTAGCCTGATATACATTGTAGCTCTACGTTCATATAATAGTGTACTGTGTATGAAATAATTTGTGTTGTATTGTGTATCTTATCTAATATTATTGTTTTATCCTTTATCCACATCAGAATTACTGTCCATGTATCATTTAGTGACGATGTACGTACAAACACAATAACATGCATTTCAATGTAACTCACCGCATTCTAGTCCCACTACTGGAGTAGGTTTCTGCCATGACAAATTTTTCAGAATTCTCATTTACCCAATTGATGTTAAGAGGGAATATCCCACACTTCTGCATGCCAATTTGAGCTAGTGACTTTCCATCATCACCTCGTGCAGACATTGATCGCCTCCAAGCAGCACTGAATACTTTAGCCAGTTCATACTTGTTCAAGGCCTTGGGAATTATATAAGCCATTGCATCTAACACGTCTCGGAGAAACACCTTTAAGTGTTTAAACACTGCCACATCTAATGGCTGCAGGGCATGTGAAGTGTGAGCTGGCATTCTGACAGCCTTCACCCTTGCCTCAAGGAGGCTTGCTAGTGAGTTAGGAGAATAGCAGTGAGATCCAAAGCCATCCATCACTAAAAGCACCCATTGTTCTGGCCTTCCCCTTTCTTTACGCAGCTGTTGTGCCTGATTGATAATGTAAGGCACCATCACTTTATCCCATGATTCATCTGTCATATAGCCTTTATCAGTCATGGTCCAAGTATTCCCTACAGGTAAACACTTGAGGCTACCATCAGGAAGAAGCTCTTCTTTTGACACTCTGCTGCCCTCAAATATATAGACTGGGTCTATAATAGCATTACCTGCAGAAACGATGGCCACAGCTGTGAGACGGCTTCCACTACCTGTGTGAAATGTCTGCTTCTTCACTTCAATTTTTCCTCGCAAGCTATGTGAAAAAGTTAAATATCAACATTCTGTCCAATACATTCAATCAACACATGAACTTGCCTAATAACAATGCAACCATCTTGATCTTGTTGAACATTTGTTTCGTCTAAGTTCCACACAAAGTCTGCATCAACTGCATCCTCACCAACCGCAGTACAATGTTGATGGCAATGTTCTAAAATCTTAAAATACTCAGAAACCATGTCTTGGTTCATGCCACTTGCTCTTACTCTTTGGAATGACTGTGCTCGTCTCTTAGCCAGCTCTGGGTGACGGTTATATAGACCTGTCAACCACTTCCAGGAAGCTTTTAGCATAATGCCATACTTCGCAGAAACATCCTGTGCGATGGCTTGTATATTCTTCAACTTTAAACCAAAACCATGACTGTCCATATCAATAGCATACAGAACTATCTGATCTTCGAGGTTAGGTGGCAGAGCAGGTGGACGACCTACATGACCATTGCATGCCCGTTTGCCACTGAGGGTCTTTGATATGACTGAACGGGGAATGCCATACTTCCTGGCAACTTGGGTTATGGTGGTAGTGGGTGATAGGGACCCATGTGCTTGACCTTCATGATATTCAAGGATTGCAGATTCCAATCTCTGTATGTAAATAATGTATGTGAGTTAAATACAAAAGTACTTGAGGTAGCATATAAAGGTACCTAACACAATATCATAAATTTTTCAGGCCATGCATGTATAAATTTCAGTCCATAAGAAAGAATTTGAAATTGACTTACAATATAAAGTAAAACTATGCGCTAGGTCCCTTTATGATGCCTCAGTAACAATTCATTACACAAGGTTAAGAATATTATGACCAACCTGTTTCCCTTCTCCAACTGAATAATCTGTCCTCTTAAGTTGTTTGGTACCACGAGTCTTCCTAGCACTACATGTAGACCTTCCACAACTAACACCCACAATGGTATTCGTTTTTTGCCTCTTTTTTGGTGTAAGGTATCGACGACGTCGCCGAATCTGGAAGCTTCTATGGGTCCTTTGTTGAAGGGCGTGGTGGAGTTGTTCGGCAGAAAGGAGCTGCTCTGCTAGCGCTTTTGACTTGTCATGTAGGCTTGGTTGGAAAGTCCATGTTGGCGTTCCAGACTGTAGTACAAAAAGCATCACTTCAGGTAAAAGTGTTGTCCCAACTCACCATTGTCGTCACCTGGGAAGCGATAGCACTGATGCGACTACCGCACATGGCTTCAATAAAAGTAGTGTAATGCTCCTTTCTAACAGACTCAGTCACATTTTGCTGTTCCTTCATTAGTTGCTGAAATCTGAAAAACGGTGTGGCTTGTGTAACTGAAGACGGATTCCATGGTTCTGGATAGCTTGGAAATCCAGCAGGTCTAGCGATATACGTAGCCGCCATAACTAATAGGCTTAAGCTTAGTTGTAGAATATAATAAGACTTACCTTGTGGACGATTGTGGAACTAATTGTGCCTCTCTATCAAAACAATGAATAATTTGAGGTGACCCACAACACCCCCACAGTTCACCCCCCTATCCGTTCTAAAAAGGATAAGGTGTTCTATTTTGGCAGTTTACCTTAGTGAAAATGCCTTTCCACAATGTTCACACTGATGTGGCTTCTCTTCACTATGAGTGAGCATGTGTGTTTTCAGATATGACTGTAGTGAAAATGCCTTTCCACAATGTTCACAACGATGTGCCTTCTCTCCAGTATGAGTGAGCATGTGTCTCCTATGAGCTGATCGATCAGAAAATGCTTTTCCACAATTGTCACACTGATGTGGCTTCTCGCCACTATGAGAGAGCATGTGTATTTTCAGAGTTGACTGTTGTGAAAATGCCTTTCCACAATGTTCACACTGATGTGGCTTCTCTCCACTATGAGTGAGCATGTGTGTTTTCAGAATTGACTGTTGTGAAAATTCCTTTCCACAATGTTCACATTGATGTAATTGCCTTCCTGAAGCCATTTTCTGTCTGCAGACTGAGAGGTATAGTATTACTGTGGCTACCATGACAAATACAACTTCAGCAGATATGTGCTTTTTTTCTAATGTCCAAACTGCATGCACTAATCTTGCTGGGGACAGTAGTCTTAACATGCATGTGACATGAGCTCCACAGGCCTAAGGTGTAAGTTGTGTAGCTGTTTCACATAAAGAATCAAATACATCAGTAGCCATCACACTTTATTATTTCAATAACAATGAGCTTCAAATGCAAATCTGACATCGTAGGTATAGGTTCAATACTAAGTATCATGTGACTATTTACTTTTTTTTACATTAGACCCAAGTGCTAAAGAATTGAAGGATGAATTCCTCCTAGCCAAATTTCCAATATAAGTATCACCAACATTTGGCCGTGTTTGTTTTTAAGTCTGGTAAATAGTTACAGTTTTTAATATTTCATCTCCGAATCATCCCATGTTACATCCATTGCAAAAGCTCATTTGCCATTACAAACTGCTATCAACGACTAATACCTGAGAACTTCTAATTTTTCTATGAATTGGATTTTAAACATTATCACTGCTACATTTTTATTTACGAATAGATTTTGAATTGTGACATCACCTGTCTTTGATTATCCAACGGATGTCAATGGAAGAAAATAAAACGGTTCAGAAGTTAAACCAACCCAATGATACTGCATCTGTCAGCTACTCACGACCAACGGTTAATAATCAGCACCATCAATTTGGGCTGGCCTCAAGAAACGGCAAATTGCAAAAGACAACACCAATGCTGGAACCTAAAAGTGGTGAAGTAAGCGGTCTGGATGGTGTGCAGGACCCCTTATTAGTTTCCAGCATTGAAGCTGCCCTTTTGCTCTTTCTTGAGGCCTACCCAATTTGAATCTCCCTGATTCCTAAGCCATTTGTCATGATCAGCTGACAGATGCAGTATCATTGGGTTGGTTCTGAAAAGAGCAATCTCCATTGATAGCACTTTCATCCACTGGATAAACAATGACCGGAGACATCATATATATATGTTAAAATGACGCAGTGATGATGTTTCAAATGCAATTCATAGGAAAATTGCCAAAAATATTCAGGTATTCATATTGAGTAGCAATTTCTAATGGAAAAGAAAGGTCTATCGCTTCCGATGTATACTTTTGCAGTAGGTCTAACATGTGACCATTCGGAGATGAAATATATCTGTTCAGTGAGAGTGTTTTATGAAATTGCATCCCTAAACTTTAATACACACATTTAGCTCAATAAAATCATAATTATTTAGAGGTCTTATAAAACTTACAGCGAAAAAATGGTAATGATTGTTATTGAGATATTTCGGCTTAGATCCACTGCCTAGAGGAGAAATTCAGCTTACAATTTTTTTTAACAAACAAGTGTTAATAACAATAATCATGTGATAATTAAACCATTACTACTTACATGTAAGAGAAAATAACACAAACCCAAAAAACAAATATAAATATAAAGATGAAGCCGAGGGGGGGGGGGCAAAAAACAAAGTGGAAGACACCATCCCCCAACTTTGAAGAGCTCATTGAGAGCATCAAAAAGAATATGCTATATTTTTTTTCAAGGGGGTCTAGGTAAAAAAGTTATGAGGTATCAAAGTTAAGGGGGGGAAGGGGGGGGTCTTGGCCAAAAAGGAATTTTTGAAAAAAAAAATTCATCACTTTTCTTAATTTTTAAAATGCACTTTAGCTCATACTACAGCAACAAAATAATGGAATCATATTGTATGTAGTGTTCATGGGTGTCCAATTCGTGCAAAGATAGGGCTTAACTGCCTATCTAGTGCGATTGTAAGCTATTTCATCGTGGAAAGCATATTATCACGTGACTGAGACACGATTCGTAGGCGTTGGCTTCATATACAATTCACTACCCAGTACTGAGTAGTGCAACAATCGAAGCGTCGCAAAGCAATGTAAAGATAAAGACTGTACTAACGCTAGTAAGCCACGGAAACACCTGGTACTAAGTAACATGCATGAGCTCACGTCACTACTAGAATGGTCCCAGTCACGCCGACTCACGCCTCACGCGAGCAAGCCCCATGCACCTGCTATTGTTTAAACGAGTATCATAATGCGTGCCGTTCTTCAAAATCTTGTTGGAGTATTGCAAACCTTAATTGATGGGCAGGGATGTAATATTCAATAGGCCTACAGCCTGTACATTACATCATGGCACGAGAGACTGAGTATCGCGATATTCTAAGGAACAAGTGAAACAGCATCTCCAGCTACAGGCGACGAAGTGACAACATCTACAACAGCGATCTGCAACGAAACCTACTTGCAATTTGTAATATTATCATCATTGTAGGTGTGGTCAATTGTCAATTTTAAGGGGCGTGGTCGAAAAATGGGCGTGTCCGAAGGCGGGGGGGGGGGGGGGGGGGGGGGGGGGGGGGGGGGGGGGGCATTGACCTGGCCCTTGATTTTAAGAATTTTTGGGATGGTGTCTATAACTTTTTTTTTTTGCCCCCCCCCCCCCCCCCCCCCCCCCCCCGCCCCTCGGATGAAGCCAAAGTAAAAAATGTTCAGTGGGGGCCTCTGCACAAGCCAAGGCTATAGAATGGTGTTGTGAGTGTGAGTGAAACAACCTGGTTCATCGAAGGCACATGATTGCTGAGTGGAGTAGAGAAAAACTCGCTTGAACCAAAAAAGAGTGGTAGAATAGGGTACTTGTCTCTTGTCAGCAATTAAGGATGCTATTCTCTTGTAGACTGTGGTTGCTATTGAACCCATACCTTCAGCTGTAGAGAAAACCAAGGGTGAAAAAGATCCATGCTCAATCTCTCTTATTCTTTCTTCACATTCCCTTTTCTTATCCAGTTCATGTTTTCTATAGCACTTTGACAAGGAGGAATTGGTATAGGATTGAGCAAAAGGGTTGAATACTCTGACATCAAAGTAGGCAGTTTGGTGGTCTTTTCCCCAGAAATTCTGTGCAGCAACATCAAGTCGTGTTCCTACCTCTCCATTTGCAGACTTATATTTTAAGGTGCTCACCCTGCAATGGCTGCAGGGTAGGTCCTGTATGTACGTTATGACATACTTCACTGAGGAATGTAGAGGTCAAGTTTCCCATTTAGTTGTGCCGAATTGAAGGAAAGCCTCCTGACGGGGAATTCATGGCATGCTCTACAGTAAAGATGGAGCTACATATACAATGGGATCTGGTAATAAAGCAGGTGGCCAGCCATAGTGTAAACAGATAGCATCTCTAAAAGCACTCTTGTGTAGAGCAAAACCATGCGCCTTGCAATAGGGAGAGCATTCAGCCAGCTGGAAGCTCCTTTCTCACTTGCAGTCTCTACAGATTGTTTCTGTTTGGCTGGGAGTATAGCCAGTGACTCGTTGACAGATGCTGTTTCCATTGCTTTACGTTGGTTACGTGCCAGGTTCTTTTCCTCAAATTGCTGGATCTCAAGATCAGGAGGCATCGAAGTTGCACGAGTGATGACAAGGTTGGCAAGAGAAGATGTCACATTTACGGAACTGGTGTAGTGATGTGAAGACATTAGGGATGGATTGATTATACCAAGGCCCCCCAGCCGAGTTGGAAGTGCCAACATGTTTCGATCAGTGTCATTGAATGGGCTTTAACCAGCACTGTGTAAAACAGGTTGTTATACGATACTGTATAACACTGCATATGGAGACGTTATACGCAATATTGCGTATAACGTCTCCATACATAGTGTTATACAAGTGTTATGTACTGTTAATTACTGTTATACGCAGCGTATAACAATCCTTTTTACATAGTGGGGGTTTTTAAAATTATTTTTACACTACAGTGCTTAACACAAAGAGAGTGTTCAAAAAATGGTTTTTTACCCATAACATGATGTGACACAACCAATTACATTGTTAGATCCAGCATGCATTTTATAAATTATCGATTCATCACGTGATATGTTTATGATTCCGGACTACTGCAAGTAACATAAGGTGAAAATGGCATTTTTGTTTTGTAACTAATGAACGCAATGGAGTTAATGTTTAATCTCCAGGGAAAAAATCCTTATTTAAGGATGACATCCTTAAATAAGGATCATCTTATACATTGCTAACCAAGTAAGTAAGATAAAATAAATGCTATTGGTCAATTGTATACTGATTAGCCTTCATAACAAACTTTAAGTGATGTCAATATGATCAATGTCCATGTGGTAAAACAGGGAGGAAGTGGCAAATCCTTATTTAACCTTTAATCTATTTTCATCCTTAATTCAGGATGGAAATCCTGAATTAAGGATGACTTTACGCCGCTCGTATCGACATAAATTCGAACGGTATTGATGATTTTTTTTTTAATATTTAGCTTCTGCAGGCTTTCATCTAAACAGCGCTATCCATTTTAGTCATTCAAATCTTTATTTCTTTTAGAAAAAACAATGTTTAGGCTTAGTTTACATTTTCGTTCGCAAATAATGCCGCGGTTACCATCAAAGTCGGGTATAAGGTTGAGGAAAGAGCAGGAAGCTTACTTTCAAGATAGAAACTGTTACTAAGATCTGTAAGGAGAGCCATATAAGCAAATTCAACAATATGGGACACAGGAGGTACGAGCATCGAATTAACTCAAGGCGGACTAAGCGAAGCGAGTCAGAGCGGGTGGTACGATGGTTAGCCCCGCAAAATAAAAATAAAAAAGCATTTCTGTCGTTGAGAGAGATGCAGAAATGCCTGGCATTGGTAGAAATGCTGTCACCAGTACTGTTGGGACATAAAAAGAAGGGGCAGATGCTCGGACAGTGATAATAAATTACACTTTTCTATTTTTTTGTGTACAAGTTTGATAAAAATACAACTTCTACCAAGAGTCTGGAGGTGCTACCACCAATAAGTAGTGAAAAGGAGTAAAATTGATATGTTCAATGCTCTTTGTAAGCATTACAAACTATAAATTGCTAATCACTTAATTTATGTACGCGGGAGCAACGAACGTGCTTATGCATCCTTGAAGTTTGGGCAGCTTTCTAGAGGATAAAAATTATTCCATGCTATAGAAAGTGTGCACCATTGTTGAAACAAACAGCTTTTATGTTTTAATGATTTTAATTTTCGCTGCAATGGTTGTTATAAACGGCAGAACTCGCCATCCTGAATTCAGGATTTTACCGATCCTGAATTCAGGATCGTTTCACGGAGATTAAAGGTTAAGGATTGACACCATCCTTAAATAAGGATCACAACAGTAGAGATTATTGACCATAAAAACCATAATAGTTTTACAACTCTTGATTTCATCTGATAGCCAGTTGATCCAGCCCTACTCACAACCTGATTCGTCAAAGAAATAACTTGTGGTTAATAAGTTATGCTTATTTACACCATAACACTTCAAAATTTATATCAAGCATTTATATAATGACGTGTACTGATGTAGATGAATTTGGTCACCTAGGCTTACACGTATGTCATCCATCCGTACTGAGGAACTACATCGGTCGCTTTCTGTGGCTCCCTCGGTATCTAAGCAGGGTTGCTTAGCTTGATGCTTTCGAGTGTTTGGAAGTAATAGCCGGTACGTGCGCATAGATTGTTGAAGCCGTGGATATTGTTCCACAGATCCATCTGACTGTGTAAATTCTACTCTAGAGCTACCAGAAACCTGTCCTTCCTTGCCATACGTCGCTTTGAGTTAATTTGCTCACTACTATATTGCCAGCAGCAAATGGTGGTTTCACCGTATTACACTGTAATACCGGATTTCGAGCAAGCCAAACTGTAATTGCGGCAGTATCGCTGATCTGCATGATCTTGAATCTAGTTCATCATTAATATAAAACAAAGCACCAAGTGTTCATCATTCTTTTAGAAAGTGGTCATCATCCTTATTTAAGGATGGCCATCCTTAAATAAAGATTGTAGGAGATTAAACATTAAGATTTCAAACTTATAACACCAATACACTGTTATAGTCTGCATGATGTAGGTGCAGAGATTTGTGCATGATTATAAAAAATTGAAGGTGGGTGGCGGCTATTAAGAAAACACCAGAGGTAAGGTGAATTTTTTTGTTCTTTATATTGCAAAGTCCCTGTAGTTATTATACAATAATTTGCATCGCTTTCCTCCTAGCATTGTGATCACTAGGCACAACATGCCAAAGTTAAAAATTCTGTTATCTGACAGATATTTTAACTGATTTCCGTATACATTAAGGTGTTCATGTTCACTTTGACGTCACAATCGATATCGTCATAATGCGATGGCTTTGTGTGTAAAGCAGTTTTAAACTCTTTAAGACGGTGACTCTCATTCTGGTACTTGTTCTTTTCGGACATGTATCAGGTGTTACTAGAAATAGAGTTGGGTGGCAGAAGCCAGTGAGGGCCTGTATGGTTAAGAGTGGTTGAGCAAGGTAAAGGCCAAGAAATGGCAAGCATAGTCTGGAGATGTTCATTTAATACCTAATTGCGATAGAATGTAATACACCAATATGATAGATGTAGTAATAGGTCATTGCTGTAATGACATCATGTTTTGATACATCATCAAAGATAAAAAATTTCTGTCCGATAATGGAATTTTATACTTTGCCACACTGTAACTTATAATCGGAAGGAGGATAGAAGTACGCAATGCATATAACAATTACAGGGGCTTTGCAATGTACAAAGTCACCTTACTTCTGATGGTTTCAACCCACCTTCAATCTTGAACCGATCTCCATAACTGCATAGTAAGCAAAGCTCAAATCGCTCATGGACATGCAGACTATAACGGTCTAATGGTGTTGTAAAGCTGAAACCTTAACTCTATTGTATTCATGAGTTACATAATAAAAATGTCATTTTAACCTTATGTTACTTGAAGTAGTAGTCTGGAAACATAAACACATAACGTGACACACCAAAACTTCACACCATGATACAAAAATGCATGTGTATCACCAAAAATGTAATTGGATTTTACAGATCATGTTTGATTACAGAGTTATGACCAAAAAAACGAGATGTTTCATTATTTAGTCTCTTTGTGATAGGCACTGTATATTTACATTGTCAGATTTGCATTTGAGCTGCTGTCAATACAAGCACAAAATATTATTGGTCCAGGTGTTATTTCTGGCTATTATATAGTCAGTACTAATAAAGTAGCAAGACATTTCAGCCTGTACTGATGAATAATGCCTTGATGTGCTGTCAACTACTGCCTAATGCAAAGGCCGTGATTTTGTTTCTATTTTGCAAGCAGCAAGGGGAAAACGAGAATAAATGAGCAGATGACAGCAAATAATGGAATGAAAAGGCAGGGATCCATATCACATGGTACGTATTTAAAGTAACTTTATTACAATGCAACTCGTCTATTCACCCAAATGGTGAGTCAGCGCATAAACCGAGACCAGTGCATGCGAGTATAACATTAGGGTTAATAGGTCAATTCCAAAGCTCTTGTAAAGATGTGCAACATAATTTGAGAATATTTCTTGCCATGTGGCAGAGCCTGAGGCTATGATTGTTCAGCATTTGGTTCCATATAATAAATTACATGCATTTGCTATTATGCATAAATGATCGATAATTAATTTAATTAAAAACCAATCACCTTAACCACCCGGATATATTTATAACCTGTAGAAATCAGCACATAAACCTCCATGGGCTACACAGGTCTGGGTACCCGACTGATCGGTTGCACTATCAAGGTGCCACGTGCCTCGATACGAGGACAACAACGCACTATGGTGATCCTTTCCTTTACGGGGACAATTGAAATTCGTGATAAACATGATGCGACAAGCTAACATATACAACCATACATACTGCTGAACCTAAGCTAAACTAAGCCTGGCAGCTAGATGGGCGTGCCCTATGCTAAGCCCAGCTTAACCGGCGAACAGTTGGCTGATCTGCTAATTCAGGTGCAACTGGATTTGTTAGCAGATCAGCCGACTGTTACCCGGTCTAGCTGGGCTTAGTGTGGGGTACGCCTGTCACAAAAAATTCTATCTGTCCACAAAATACTATCATAGGATAAATTTTGGCAACATTCCAGACTGAAAGTAAATTTTCCCACCCTGCCATTTTTTATCCCACCTTTAGAGTTCAGACCCATTGCCAGGTAGGATCGGGGGGAATGGGGATGGAGGTGGGGGAAGGGAGAGCCCCACCCCCTGCGGCCACCTCTGCTATCTATCCCCCGTCCCCACCCTGCCAGACATCATGGCTACAGGCCTGAAATAACACAACACCTGCACAAACCATGTGTGACAGTGTGCAGGCATTATTAAATATCTTTTTGATCAAGATGGAGTGAGCCAAGGATATGGCAGGAAGTGAAGACAATCTTGTGGACTACATGTACCTGTACTTAAAAGACAGCTGGTGTGTATCCATGCAATTGGGCTGAAATTTGAAATGTGAAGCGGAGAAGTGTACTACAAGCTGGTGCTAGGAGAATGCGATGTTAGTTACTAAGCATTGCATCAATAGGCCAAAATGCACTTTTACTAAATTTAGTACACTGCCACCCTCACATTCTGGCAATACGTTAGTGGTATACCGATAGGCTGATATTTGACAGACAAACTGATACCGCCAATGCAAAATACAGTGCCATCCCCAGCCACTGTTGTATCCTGACATGCATGCGCTGATTGACAATTAACCTACTTAACTGGAGAGGGCATAGTACACTATTATGACGATCAAAAAACCCCAGGAAACCTTTGGCAGAGTAGGATAATATTTGGCAGCCAAAATCTATCCTAGGATACATTTTAGCTGATAATATCTATCCCAAGGGATACGTTTTGGCAGCAAAATTTTATCCTAGGATAAAGTTTAGGTAGGATAATTTTTGTCATGACACGCCCATCTAGCTTAGCTTAGGTTCAGCAGTATGTAAGGTTGTAAATGTTGGCTTATCGCATCATGCTTATCATGATATCCGCTTGGTTCGGTGTCTTGGTCGGGGTACGAGGTTAAGGCCTACATCTACTAGCAGAGATAATATATATATTATCTCTGCTACTAGTATACAAGTGATTACAATACATAATGATATGTAGTCCCAGCTTAGAGCAACACAGGTCTACGAATCACTCGCTCAGTCTTTTACAACACTTTTAAGACCTGCAAAAGCTACGAGAGGATTGAGGTCATGACGTCAATCGTCTCGCATCCTAGGCCCCTATTGTTCTATTTCAAACTGATTTCAGATTGACTTTTGGCAAAAGCTGAAAGACACATCGAACTACCTTTTGTTTGCGGTTGTACATTAGCTACCACCTCCAATTCAAGGCAGCATACCAGTAGACAGTGTTCTTTCAATACTAGTAGTATTGTTAAAATGTAAAGCCAGAGTGGACAAACGTGACTTTCACGGCATATGAATAACTACAGAATCTTATTCTAGTACATGAACGTACCTGATCTGAGTCACGATGCACACGCTCCCTCTCTAGCTACTAGTAGCTTGATCACAAAATTTAATAATTTACGCATTCATAACTGATAAATAATAATAATGCCACCTGCTCCAGTGCGTGCGTGCATTCGGGTGAGGATTGACGGCATGAGGAATTTTGTCGCAGGACATGTACAGGCTCAGGACCCACTACTTGGGAGGTCAACCAGGAGGAGGTGACAGACTGATTGAACTGCAAAAGTTAAGGAGAAGGTGTGGCATCCTGAACACTCAAACTGCACTTGGGCCAGCATTTCAACAGCTCATGTCTGGATTGTGTGATCGATCTAGGACGTAGCACGCATGCTTATTATCTTGTACTGCTGTGTGGTCTTTTATCATATAGTGCTGCACCTGTGGTGAGCATGCACTGTTCATGTGAGAAATGTGGCCTCCTGATATAATAAAAAGTGCAAGCCATATTCCATCTTTATTATTGTACGAGTACTGTGGGCACTAAGAGTCTTCTTTCAGCCTGGAGTGTAAAGTAGCTGTCAGCACCTATGGGGGAGGGGGAGGAGGCATATGAACAGGAGTCCCTAGAGCACACACACCACACATACCAGCCCTCCTCATGGACCACACACTCTCAATCATAGCCTTCTTCAGATTAAAGGCCAACCCACCCAATATGGTGTGGTGAATATACCTGGTAGATAGTCAGAAGGTGAAACGGGTGATGGGGTGGGGAAATTCACAGTGAGGTATATCATGGTGGCAATGATCAACATACCCTCTCCTTTGTATCTCTCACTATGTCCAGGTAAGGCATGCCTGGCTTCACCATCAGGATGTCTGCTCCTTCCTTCACATCCCGTTCCTTGAGGAAGGGGGTACATGGGTGTGTGGTCACATTATTATTTGGGGGTAAATGGGAACTGGTACGTACAACAGTTCTTAGAGCCAGACCCCTGGCGTTGGTAGCTCTATACATGCAGTATAGAGAACTGTAGAGTGGTGTAGCTTAGACACAGAGCACATGGAGATTGGTAACATAATACTAACACTTTGAACTCTAATCAACCATGCATCCAAAGTTGGATTTTGTTAATAGAAGTGTCTTAGATCGACATGCAGAATGCTGCATGCATTACATCATTCTTCATATAGGAAAGGCGGGGGGGGGGGGGGGGGGGTCTGGTACCCCTGGACCACCACCCCTATCCGCCCCTGGCCTTACTACTGTTCAAATACTCATTGACTACAAGTATAACAGTCCAGTTACCAAACTGGACTGCCCTAGTCTTCTGTTCACTGGGTGCAGTCATGGTCATGTGATGTGGCTTTCCCTTCGTTTATTCCAATCCCAAATAAACATTTCAAAACACTAAACTATTAATTTACAATAATAATTTCAATGTCTTATCATCAGATCCAAATGCCATGTGACATGACTTAAAACGATAATCCAAACTCTTCTTGTACAGGTAAGATTTGGTACATCCACTGTGGCTGCACCTAAACCTCTCTCCAGTGTGAATCCTGCAGTGGGCCTTCATTGCTTGTGAGTGTGTGAATGATCTTTTCAGACTTCTTTCCAGTATGAGTGAGCACGTGTGTTTGTAGAGTTGACTGTTGTGTAAATGCCTTTCCACAATGTTCACACTGATGTGGCTTCTCTCCAGTATGAATGAACGTGTTTTTTCAGATTTACCTGTAGTGAAATGCTTTTCCAGTGTTCACACTGATTTGTCTTCTCCCAGTATGAGTGAACATGTGTTTTTTCAATGTTCACACTGATGTAATTGCCTTTCTGAAACCAATTTCTGTCTGCAGACTGAGAGGTATAGTATTACTGTGGCTACCATGACAGCATATACAACTTCAGCAGATATGTGATTTTTCTAATGTCCAAACTGCATGCACGGACAGTACTTAACAGGCATGTGACATGAGCTCCACAGGCCTAACATATAACGCATTAAATACATCAGAAACCATTGCACTCTACTTTTATTAGCAACTTCTGAATTTATTTCAATAACAATGAGCTCAAATGCAAATCTGACACCGTGTATAGGTTCAATTCAAAGTATCATTTGACTATTAATCAAGGGTCGACGTAACGGTTACTTGTAATCACATTCATTGAAGTAACAGTTACGTGAATATATTCATAAAAGTGACATTAGGTGTAATCGTAAAGACGAAAGAAAGTGTTGAACAAACTTGTGATGACAGATGCACCACTTAAATGAATATGATTATGCGCATTAAAAAAAAAAAAAAAAAAAAAGAATTGTTACTTGAATTCCTCCTGTAGGCAATAGATCTCAGCCAGATTTGCAATATAATTATCACCAACATTTGGCTGTGTTTGTTTTTAAGTCTAGTAAATAGTTACAGTTTTTTTATATTTTGTCTCTGAACCATCCTTTGCCATTTAAAAACTGCTATCAACGACTAATACCTGAATTTCTGACAATTTTTCTATGAATTGGATTTGAAACATCATCACTGCGTCATTTTTATTTACGAATAAATTTTGAATGTGACATCATCTGTCTTTGATGATCCAATTTTTGCAAATGCTGTCAATGGAGGTAACAAAAACGGTTCAGAAGTGGAACCAACCCTGCATCTATCAGCTACTCACAGCCAATGGTTAATAAATTAGCACCATCAATTTGGGCAGGCCTCAAGAAATGGCAAGTTGCTAAAGACAACTCCAATGCTGGAAACTAAAAGTGGCGAAGTAACCGGTCTGGATGGTGCACAGGACCCCTCATTCCATCGCTTTTCGTTTCCAGCATTGGAGTTGCCACTTGCTCTTTGCAGTTTCTTGAGGCTTGCCCAATTTGATGCTACTCATTTCCTATAGCCATTTGTCATTATCAGCTGACAGATGCAGTTTGGTTCTGAAAAGAACTGTTTTGGCAATCTCCATTGATACCGCTTTCTTCCACTGGATAAACAATGACCTAAGATGTCATATATATGTTAAAATGATGTAGTGATGATTTTTCAAATTAATATCCAATTCACAAGAAATATTCAGGTATTAGTATTGGATAGCAATTTTTAAAGGCAAAGAAAGGTTTATCGCCTCCGATTTATGCTTTTAGGATAGATCTAACATGTGACCATTTGGAGACGAAATATATCTGTTGAGCAAGAGTGTTTTAAGAAATTGCATCCCTAAGCTTTAATACACACATCTAGCTCAATAAAATCATAACTATTTAGAGGACTTAAAAACTTACAGCCAAACGATGTTAATGATTGTTCTTGAGATATTCTGGCAAGATCAATTGCCCAGAGGAGGAGGAATTCAGTTTACAATTTTTTTTAAAATACAGGGGTCACAACAAGTGTTAATAACAATAATCACGTGATGCTTTACAGCTATAGTCTTACACTACAGTTCTTAACACAAAGAGTGCAAAAAAATGAAAATCTTGGTTGTTTTACCCACGTGATACTTTTTAAAAACATACAGTATATAGTTTTACACTACAGTGCTTAACACAAAGAGAGTAAAAAATGAAAATCTTGTTTTTTTTTACCCATAATTCTGTAAAAAAACATGATGTGACACAACCAATTACATTGATGCATCACGTGATATGTTTACATTTCAGCAGGTTAAAATGGCATTTTTGTTTTGTAATTAATGAACGCAATGGAGTTAAAATTTCAAACTTATAACACCATTACACCGTTATAGTCTGCATGATGTAGGTATGGAGATCGGTGAAAGATTAATGTGGGTGGCGGGTTAAGGTGAAAACATCAGAGGTAATATGAATTTCTTTGTTCTTTAGCAAAGTCCCTGTAGTTATTATATGAAAATTTGTATCGCTTTCGTCCTAGGATTGAGATCACTAAGCACAATGTGTGAAAGTTAAAAATTCCGTTCTCTGACGGATATTTTACGTTAAGGTATTCATGTCCATTTTGACGTCACAATCAATATCGTCATAATGTGATGGCTTTGGCATGTAAAGCAGTTTTAAACTCTTTGAGATGGTGACTCTCATTCTAGTACTTGTTCTTTTCAGACATGTATCAGGTGTTACTTGAAATAGGGTAGGGTGGTTCAGGGCCAGTAAGGCTAAGAGTGGTCGTGAAAGTTAAAGGCCAATAAATGAATATGGCAAGCATTGTCTGGAGACATTCATTTAACACCTAATTGCGATACATGTAATACATCGGCACAGTGAAATATAATACATGTATGACATCGAAAGTAATGTGTCATAGCTGTAATGACATCATGTTTTGATATATCATCAAAGATGAAAATTCTGTCCGATAGCGGAATTTTTTTACTTTGCCACATTGTAACTTATAACCGAAAGGAGGATAGAAGTACACAATGCATATAACAACTACAGGGACTTTGCAATGTACTAAAAGATAAAAGTCACCTAACCTCTGATGTTTTTCCTTAACCGCAACCCACCTTCAATTTTGTATAATCTTCAACCGATCTCCATAACTACATAGTAAGCAAAGCTCAAACTGCTCACGGACATGCAGACTATAACGTTTTATGGTGTTGGAAATCTGAAACCTTAATCTATATTGTGTTCATGGGTTAATTATAGTACAATGCCAAGCATGGAATGATGGATGGAGCACATGCAATGAAACTTCATGCAGGTAAATAAAACAAACTAACAGATGCAGCTTGAGCAATGGCATACCTCAAGGATTTTTTGCCTTTCCTCGTTTGATCGGACACAAATTCTCCACTCCTGATGTGACTTTGTTTCTTTTCTGGAGCAACTTCTGTAATACAAAATGCCTGTTTCACATTTGAAGTTGTTCAAGTCATAACCTATAGAATTTAGGATGCAGAAATTTCATGCCCCATGCATTACACATTTCCATAGTAGGTCAATCCCAGAGCTATAGCGTTACTGAAATCTACATGCATATAAAGGAAGTATTTTTGGTACTATAGGGGGTACTGTGGGGGTCGCTTGGCCACATCACCATATGCATGTATACACCTTACTACATCCACGCGAACGTATACCATGTACTGTAACCTCATTACATGTATATAACCGTGCACTTTTAGTCGGAAGTTACGCTTTTCACTCTTTCCCATCTCCTTTGGATAGGTTTTCTCCGTCAGAAATCTATATATGTCATCAAAACCATCCATCACATTGACAATTCCTTGTGCGCAACTGTAACTGGATTTATACGCAACAGTGAGTCTCCTATTTCACAACAACATACATATAACATAGGAATACACAAATAGCTTATAGTGTTTCTTAGCATCCTTCGACCCCTATATCCCATATGACGTCAAAAATCACATAAAATAATGAAATTCATTTGAGGTTCATATTCAATGCTGTCCGCCATCTTGGTGCTCAAGTTACTATAGTATAGAACGGTATGGGCAATTTACAGTTTTTTAAAAATTGTTTATGCCTGTTTTGGGTCTCGTAATACTGTTATTTTCTTACCATGGAATGACGTCAGTGCCCGCTGTAACCCCCCCCCCCCCCCCCCCCCCATAATCACTTACTGTGAATGGACAGTTTAATTCAGTAATAACCAAAAGCTTTGTTTTGCCCATACCGTCCTATAGTAACTTGTGCACCAAGATGGCGGACAACAAATTTCAATGAATCAATGTCATTGCTCACGCGATAAAAAGGATTTATTCATCATGCTCCACAAAGGTGCATATATTCAAAACTCTTGCTATTCACATAACCTCGTGGCAGCGGGAGGGGTCACCCTATCCCAACCCCGGTCACTGTATCCTAGGATACAGTGACTGTATCCAGGGGGTCACCCAATCCTCCGACACCGGTACACTTTTCGCAACCAAAATTGTACCGGTCGGTACAATTTTTGCGTGACAGACCTAGTGGCATTTAACGGTACTGGCTCATAGTAAAAGGCTTTTCAGGATTGGGCCGAGATAAGCGAAGCTTAAATCCTTTTGGTCAGGGCCGCCAAGAGCCAGCCCGGGCCCGGGGCAAATTTTTTTCTCGGGCCCCTAGCCGAATGGCACCCCTCCCACTCATTATGTATTCATAGATTATCCCCCCCCCCCCCCCCCAACCACAAAACACCTTTCGCCGCCCCTGCATGGACTATAGTCAGGGGCTGATCCAGAGAGGGTGGATAGGGTGGCTAGCCACCACCCCCCCCCCCCCCCCCTTCCTCAAATAATTATTTACGAATACTAAAATACTGATTGAGAACTATCAGAAATTTCTGTTTGAGGGCTAATAGCTTTTCTGTTCAACAGCTTCCATTTATGGGTGAAAAAAAGATGATGACGCTTTGTTTTTTTTTTTTTGTGTGATCAGATGTTTGTTTTGATGCATGGCATAATAATTGTGACTAGTACATAGCACAAAAGAAAAATCAATATAAGCATATAGTTGCCAGTGCACATCTTTAAACTGCATGATAATACTAAGTTACCAAATATGTCAATCATTTACACAAAAACATAATATGAAAGATGTGATTTATTCATACCACACTGATTCACTACACAACGTTCTGTGGTGCATTTGTGTGAATGATTGATACTCCTAAATAAGGAACACTTCAAAATTCAATCTAAAATTCTTTTCATTGCTTGGTGCCTGCCATGCATTTAGTTTCTGTCTCAAAGCGAAAAGAGTAGTTTAGGTGCTTTTGTGTACTCACCATTTACAAACCATAATAGGTCCGAGAAATTACTTGAAAAAAATTCCAAGATAGATTCTCATTTACGATCAGTTGATTGTGCATATATACATAACTAAATCCTACAGGATTTGTGAATTGACAGCCACAGTATTGATGCCTTTTTGAGACATCCTTCATGTTAGAGCCATTTATAATCTTGAAGCCAACGTCTCTGAAGTTTCCTTTTCCTTACTTCAGCAACACTAAATACAAAAGTATTTTTAAAAAATTAAAAACAGCATCTGCAAGCCTGTCTTGCTCAGATATCAGTACCGATGTCTTTCATTATCATTTCATGTTCTTGACTGTCAGATTGCATCTTGTACAGACATCCTGAGCATGATCCTATTCCTCTGACTGCTCCTCATGTCTGCATGATCAGTGTTAGGAAGTTCAGCCGAGGAGGTTTTACACCCGTCATTTATATGCTGATTGAGATATACATATGCATGTATACTGCTTCCAGATCAGAATCTGTATCGGCATCATCATCCATAGATTCGGACTCGTAGGATACACAAGTAACTGGTAGGCCAGATACTGATGGCTCGCTGTGATCAGGACCTTTGAGTATTTCGCTTTCCGAGTTGAACTTGAAAAAGTCCAATAAGGACTTGCACTTCAACATCTTTGACGGAAAGCAGGCAAAATAAACTCAGTGAAAAATCTGATACGATGAGTGCACCTGTCCTAAAGAAAACATTTTTTCATGCATAAGATATCTACCGCCAGTACAAAAACTTCCGCGCTTCGCGCGGGAGGGGGCACATCCCCCTCCCGCACCCACCCCCTTTTACCACCCCAGGTCCAGCCACCCCCCCTCCTAAATTCCTGGATCAGCGCCTGATAGTGGTGGTTTGTTTTCATTAGTGTTCTGCTTGCAGCTCGATGAATGAAGTGCGTAGGCTTACACTGTATAGGCACGTGCACTGATACACTAGTTTCGTTCCCAGACTCCCTTTCGTAGCATTACACATTATGCGGTAATGCTTACGTAAGGGAGTCTGGGAACGAGACTACTGATACGCTTAGTACACGTACGCGCAGGTTCGTTATATAATTAGCACTTTCCAGTACAGCTGCGACCTACGTTTTCAGCCTTACTGAATACATACATATGCCGGTGTGACTACACGTGAAGCGCTTTAATTTTACTGCAAAGCACCTTCGGGCCGGGGGCTTCACCGCGTACCACCGCCAATGGAATTGTGAGTTTCATGCGAACATGTTGCATTTAAAACCGACCCTGATTATCACGAATCTCATCAATCTCATTAAATCTTTAAACGCTATCACTTACATCAAACCCATGTGTTTTAGCGTATTCTGCCCATTGTCTTTTCCCTTCTTTTCTGGGCGCCTGATTTGTGATGGTAGCTCATTCTTGCCGCTCGTTAAATAGAAAGTGTAAACCAAGACGCTGATTGGTTACAAGTTACAACGGTCTGGGCCCCAAAAGGCCTGAGAGGGCGTGCCTAGTGACGAATAAAGGGCGTGGCTCTAAAGGCCCTGGCCCGGGGATTTTGCCCCCCCCCCCCCCCCCCCCCCCCCTTCTCATTGGGGCTGCTTTTGGTACATGTAGAACGAGCTGTGCAGTAGCGGACCTATTCCATTACGCTCCGTGCGGATCGGTCGGAGCGTAATGGATAGGTCCGCTAGCACGGGTCATTTTACGAGTACCGAAAGGTCTTACTTATCTCGGCCCGATTCTGAAAAGACTTGTTCTGTAAGCCAGTACCCTTAAATGCAGCGAGGTCCCTTCCATGACCGAACGGCAAAAAGCTTTTTTTTTGCTGTCCACTCGGGTCACCCGCCGGGTGTCCAATTGCAAATAGAATGTAAGTTCAATGCCGGTCAAATATGAAGAAAAACTAGTTTCTTTGAGGTGCCTAATACCCAAAAAGTATAATAATCACGTGCACGCAGTACACACGATCATATACAGTATTAATTTTTTTAGTCCAAAAATATTGATAATAAAAGACATGTGCAGTCTCTCCCACATCACCTTTTATTAATAAAATATCCTTAAAAATTATGAACAGCTCAGGGTCTTGCAATATTACCATTTCTGTTTCACTGACTTGGACAGTTGGACTATACAGAGGAAAGAAGCTGATGTCGGAATACAACTATTAATAGTGAGTGACTGGTGGGGGGGGGGGGTCCGGCCCCTCCCTGGTATAACTGTCCGGTTACTAAACTGGACTGCCATAGCTTTCTGTTCACTGGGTGGATGTGAAGGGGCTTTCCCTTTGTTTATTCCAATCCCAAAAAACATTTCAAGACACTAAACTATTTATAATAATAATTTCAATGTCTTATCATCAGATCCAAATGCAATAGTTACATGTGACATAACTTAAAATGATAATTCAAAGCCTTCTTGTACAGGTAAGATTTGGTACATCCACTGTGGCTGCACCTAAACCTCTCCAAAGTATGAATCCTGCAGTGGGCCTTCAATGCATATGAGCTTGTAAATGATTTTTTACAGAAACATTTGTAAATCTTCTCTCCAGTATGAGTGAGCATGTGTTTCCTATGAGCTGATCGATCAGAAAATGCTAGGGGATTGATTGGTAACTTTTTCTAACTCTTCGATGATGATGGTGTTAGCGGTTACTATCTTTTGATTATTGTTAAAGGGGGATAAGTTAATACCAAATAGATGACAATCTATAATGGAATTAATACATTTAAATATACATTCTACCGCTACATAAAAGTTCCATTTACCCCCTTAAACCTCACATCCCATGGGTCCGAGGCATAGCCTCCGTGACGCTGTGCGTCACGTAGGTGCCGCCTTGCCGATGGGATCCTGCCTACACACCCTTTACGCCTTTTCTGATAAAAACTTAGACCTTACGTATAACCGCGTCTGCTGGCACGTAGATTTGACAGTCTATCTTATGCGACATCTCTGTGTCATACTTTCATACATTGCACAATGGGATTGAACCAATATCCTCAGTCTTATCAAGACTGCGCTCCACCAAATTAAGCTACATACCGCAGCGGGCTTCCTACCACTGATGACATCTCGGATGCAGCACTTGTAGGCCCCGGGGACTGCGTCCCCGAGGCTCTAGCTATATGGGAATATAATGGGGATATCCGAGGATATCCCTATATAGGACCGACGTAGTCGGTCCCATAGGCCCCGGAGGGCCCTTATAGGCTATGGGCGTGAGAGTTCTACTCTCACGCCGATATAGGACCGACTACGTCGGTCCCATAGCCTCATATCACAGCACCTGCGGTGCCAGCGCTTCGCGCCTAGCCTCACAATATCACCGGATATGGTGATAGAGGTGCGGGAGTTCATTGAGTAGCGAATTGATCGGTTTCACGAAGTTAGATTCCCATATCGGCCCCTCGAGGCCCTGGCTATGAGTTACCAGCCACCGGTTTTCTGCGAAAACTGGTGGCAGTGCCCGTTACTGATATCCTAAGCCCCGGTAGCATCGGACCGACATAGTCGGTCTATAGATGCTACCGGGGCTGCGCCACCCGAACCCCAGTGTAGGTGAGACTACGTCCCACCTATACAGGGACTCAGCATCGGACCGACATAGTCGGTCTAGCCTCGCATCTACGATGCCGCACTTGGGACCCCCCGCCACCTACCTTGGCGGCGGTAGGTGAGTCTCTAGCTACGTGGGAATGGGACCGACTACGTCGGTCCTATATAGGGATACCCTCGGATATCAGGCTCCTATGGGGCCTGATATCCGACGATATCCCGCCGTGCCGGGCCTATTAGGACCGACTACGTCAGGCGGGGTATGGGACCGACTACGTCGGTCCTATATAGGGATATCCTCTGATATCCCCATTCCCGGATAGTCGGTCTATGGGACCGACGTAGTCGGTCCTATATCGGCGTGAGAGTAGAACTCTCACGCCCATACATCCCGCAGCATCGGGCGGGGCCGCCGATATGGGACCGACTACGTCGGTCCTATATCGGCGTGAGAGTAGCATCGAAGCTAGCTTCGACCGACTACGTCGGTCCCTACCCAGGTATCCAGCTTGCTGTAGGTGCCTCGGATATCGGGTAGCGCAGCGTCACGGAGGCTATGCCTCGGGGCTTAGCCCCGGCCTGCGGCGGGGTTTGGGTTTATGGTGTGTAACTCAGGCGGTAGATAGGCTTTTAACCTATAGCTTTTCCACAATTGTCACATTGATGTGGCTTCTCTCCAGTATGAGTGAGCATGTGTGTTTTCAGAGTTGACCGTTGTGAAAATGCCTTTCCACAATGTTCACTCTGATGTGGCTTCTCTCCAGTATGAGTGAGCATGTGTGTTTTCAGATGTGATTGCCGTGAACATGCTTTTCCACAATGTTCACAATGATATGGCTTCTCTCCCGTATGAGTGAGCATATGTGATTTCAGATGTGATTGCCGTGAACATGCTTTTCCACAATGTTCACAATGATATGGCTTCTCTCCAGTATGAGTGAACATGTGTGTTTTTAGTGTTGACTGTTGTGAAAATGCCTTTCCACAATGTTCACACTGATGTGGCTTCTCTCCAGTATGAGTGAGCAAGTGTTTTTTCAGACTTGAATGTAGTGAAAATGCCTTTAAACAAAGTTCACACTGATGTGGCTTCTCTCCAGTATGAGTGAGCATGTGTGTTTTTAGATTTGACTGTTGTGAAAATGCTTTTCCACAATGTTCAAACTGATGTGGCTTCTCTCCAGTATGAGTGAGCATGTGTCTTTTCAGATGTGACTGTCCTGAAAATGCCTTTCCACAATGTTCACATTGATGTAATTGCTTTCCTGAAGCCATTTTCTGTCTGCAAACTGAGAGGTATAGTATTATTGTGACAATGTATACAACATCAGCCGATATGTGATTTTTATCTAATGTCTAAACTGCATGCACTGATCTTGCTGGGGACAGTACTTAACATGCATGTGAGTTTAGCTCCACAGGCCTAAGGTGTAAGTTGTGAGGCTGTTTCCATGAAATAGACCAGAAACCACTGCACTTCACTTTTATTGGCAACTCTTGAATTAATTTTAATATGAATGAGCAAAGTTGTGAGGCTGTTTCATATAATGCATCAAATACACCAGAAACCACTTTTATTGGCAACTCTTGAATTAATATTAATATGAATGAGCTCAAATGCAAATCTGACATCGTAGGTATACATGTAGGTTCAATAAGTATCATGAATATTGTTTACATTTGACCCAAGTGCTAAAGAATTATTAGTTGAATTCCTCCGCCTGTAGGCAATAGATCTTAGCCAAATCTGCAATATAAGCATCACCAACATTTGGCCGTGTTTGTTTTTAAGTCTGGCAAATAGTTACAGTTTTTTATATTTCGTCTCTAAATGATCACATGCTGTATCCATTGCAAAAGCATTCTTCGGAGCCTAGGCATAGACCCTCATTTGCCATTTAAAAAGTGCTATGAACGACTAATACCTGAATTCTGCCATTTCTTGCAATTCTTCTATGAATTGGATTTGAAACATCATCACTCCGTCATTTTTATTTACAAATAAATTTTGAATGTGATGTCATCTGTCTTTGAGTATCTAATGGATGCCAATGGAGTAACGAAAACGGTTCAGAAGTATCTACTCACGACCAACGGTGAGTAAATCAGCATCAGGGTCAATCCACGTCTAGATGGACCAAAGTTGGACGCATAGCTTTAGATTTTGTTGCAACTTCTCATATTTTACTGTCCTAATATGAAAGTAACTTTAGTGAAAAAAAAACTACAGGTTTATCTCATGAGTAATTAATTTTTCCATTTTTACTTCTTTGCTGAGTCCTTTTTTTCTCTCACAGATGTTGCAGGGTTATGGTATCACATCGATGCTCTTTCTATGCACAATCAAATTATAGTGTTTATTTATGATAGAGGTTAAAAAAAATGTATTTATAACATGCATTACAGAATTCTGGTCACTTGCAGATTGAAACTCTACCTTTATTTTTTTTTACAAAATCTAAGCCACTCTTTGACTTGATGCTTTTGGAAAATAAAAAGTCTGAGTATCAGATATCACTGGGAACCACATTCAGTTAAATGTCAAGACGCCATTTTTTTGCTGTTTAGAAGTGATGTTGTTTACATAAGTCATAAGTGGGTGTTATGCAATAATTGGTGTACATATGTAAACTGTGGTTGGCATGACTCAGCACATATCAGGACACTCCCCTTACATTTTTATCCTAATAAGGCATTCACGCTTTGAAAGGTATTATTTGGAGTGTTGCGTTTTGTAAAGCAATGTCAACAAACTTCTGAGATTTCTGTTGTGACCTGTTGAAGAGTCATACGCGTTGTATATACTCGTATCTTCGAGTTGTATACCAGCTGCAATGATTACAGAACATCCATATCTCTGTATTCGAAGTGGAGATTTAGCATGCTGCAATTGTCTACGAAAAATACGTAAGCTGAATCCTGAAATAGCGTAATAATCCAGCCATTGGATTGCAGCCAGAACTAGGTTCCTCTGCACCCACATTTATCCAATCTCATCATCTTTTTTGCAAGAGCTTTATTACTTTGCATGGTTGCAGAGAGATTCCATGCAACACAAGTGTATTGTTAGCCTTTAATAGCTCAAGCTGCTTGTCAATGTCACTGTCTTCAGCTTCTACAGGGGTGCTTAACAAGGTACTGGGAGCTGATCCAATGGTACTAGGGCCTGCACCTTGTTGGGAAGGGCTATTAGGGCCTTCAACTTCTTTAGACGGGCCCTGCAACTTCTTTAGACGGGCTATTAAGGCCTGCCTTGGCTACTAGGGCCTGCACCTTGGCTACTAGGGCCTGCACCTTGGCTATTAGGGCCTACACCTTGGCTACTAGGGCATGCACCTTGGCTACTAGGGCCTGCACCTTGGCTACTAGGGCCTGCACCTTGGCTATTAGGGCATGCACCTTGGCTACTAGGGACTGCACCTTGACTACTAGGGCCTGCACCTTGGCTACTAGGGCCTGTGTCTTGGCTACTAGGGCCTGCACCTTCTTGGGAAGGGCTTCTAGAAAGAACTGATTGGGAAAGGCTGCTAGCGCAACGGGTAGCTACGAATGCTATTAAGGATTCAGCTTACGTATTTTTCGTAGACAATTGCAGCATGCTAAATCTCCATTTCGAATACAGAGAGTGGATGTTCTGTAATCATTGCAGCTGGTACAAATCAAAGATACGAGTATATACGATATCTGATACTCAGACTTTTTATTTTCAAAAAACATCAAGTCAAATAGTGGCTTTGATTTTGTATTTTTAAAAGGTAGAGTTTCAATCTGCAAGTGACCAGAATTCTGTAATGCGTGTTATAAATACATTTTGTTTTTAACCCTTTAACCTCTGTCTTAAATAAACACTATAATATGATTGTGTATAGAAAGAGATCGATGTGATACCAAATATAACCCTGCAACATCTGTGAGAGCAAATAAGGACTCAGCAAAGAAGCAAAAATGTTGTAGAAAAATGAATTATTCATGAGATGTATTTCATAAACTAATAGAGTTTTTTTTTTTTCACCAAAGTTACTTTCATATTAGGACAGGACAATATGAGAAGTTGCAACAAAACCTAAAGCTATGCGTCCAACTTTGGTCCATCTAGACATGGATTGACCCTGATGTTGATTTTTTTTTTAAATACAGGGGTCACAACACGTGTTAATAACAATAATCACGTGATACTTTTTAACATACAGTATATAGTTTTACACTACAGTGCTTAACACAAAGAGTAAAAAGTGAAGATCTTGGTTTCTTTTACCGAGGGGGGGGGGGGGGGGGGTGCAAAAAACAAAGTGAAGACATCACCCCCCAACTTTGACGAGCTCATTGAGAGTATCATGAATATGCTGTTATTTTTTTCAGGGGGGTCTAGGTAACAAAGCTATGAGGTGTCAAAGTCAGGAGGGGAGGGGGGTCTTTGCCAAAAAAATTTTCCCCTCTTTTCTGAAAATTTTTATAATGCACTTTAGCTCGCACTACAGCAACAAAATGATGGAATCATATTGTTTGTAGTGTTCATGGGTGTCCAATTCGTGCATAGATAGGGCTTAACTGCCTATCTGATGCGATTCTATGTTATTTCATCATGGAAAGCACATTATTACGTGAATGAGACACGAATCGTGGGCGTTGCCTTCACATACCGCTGTGAGTGATGATATCAATTCACTACCCGGTAGTATAACAATCAAAGTGTCGCAGAGCAATCTAAAGATAAAGACTATACTAACGCTAGTAAGCCATGAATACACATTAATAAGTAACATGACAGTCATGCGAGCGATTTTTGACGAGTACTTCACTGAGTCATGAACAATAATGCGTGCCGTTCTTCAAAATCTTGTTGGAGTACCACAAACCTATTTTATAGATGGGGCGCAGGGATGGAGGTAATATTCGATAGGCCTACAGACTGTACATTACGTCATGGCACGAGAGACTGAGTTGCAGCTGCAAGCAACGAAGTGACAACATCTACAACAGTAATCTGCAATGAAGCCTACTTGGCAATGCGGCAATTTGTAGTATCCGTCTCATTTTTTTTCATTGTAGGTGTGGTTTATAGCAACTTTATTACATATGCTTGTATATACTGTTGCGTAACAATGACATGATTCATGTATATAAAAAATACACAACATGTGTGACATCAATTCAACTCGTCTATTCACCCAAATGTTGAGTCAGCGCATAAACTGAGACCAGTGCATGCGGATACACCATTAGGGTTAATAGGTCAATTCCAAAGCTCTTGTAAAGATGTGCAACTTATATTTAAGAATATTTCTTGCCATGTGGCAGAGCCTGGGGCTATGATTTTTTAGCATTTGGCCCCATATAAATGGACTTTTTCGTTTAAGGGCGCAAAGAATGCAATTAGTGTTGATTACACGTGACGTCAACATCCGGAGTACATTCTTCGCACATTTGGCTAAGGTGTGCGTGTATTCTTGCGTGTGTTGGCTTAGTTGGCTTCAAACTCTTTGAGATTTGAGGTAAGAATGATGACTGCAGTATGGAGGACCCCTCCAGGTACATGCTGTGATCATGCTTCGCATTCTCGTTCAAAGTTTCTGCAGGATGGCATCATCTAGTAAATGCATTAGCGAAAGTACTTTGGCTGAACTAACACAAGACGATATACCGGAGCATCACTATTCCATGGCATTCTAAAAGTGCGCACTTTCACACCTACGCAAGCAAATGGATAGGATGGTAGATCCCAAGAAGCAATAGTGTTCTTCTTCTCACATAAAAAGTATTCGTGGCAAGCTGCCACTGTAACAAGGAACTGAAAAGCGCATTCGGCAGATGTACTATGGATGTAACGTCACTTCTAATTATGACGTCACGTTGACGCTCAAACATTCCAGGGCCTTAAAAGGTTCATTACATGCATTTGCTATTATTCAATAATTCATTTAATAAAAAACGAATCACCTTAACCACCTGGATATATTTATAACCTGTACAACTCAGCACACAAACCTCAATGGGCTACATAGGTCTGGGTACCCGTCTGATCAGTTGCACTAGCGTGTAACTGTAACCCAACAATGTAATTTTAGTGTACAAAGCTAGGATACTATGGTAATCCTTTCCTTTACAGGGACAATTGAAATTCGTGATAAACATGATGCGACAAGCCAACATATACAACTATACATACTGCTGAACCTAAGCTAAACTAAGCCTGGCAGCTAGACGGGTGTGCCCTAAACTAAGCCTAGCTCGAACAAAGAACAGTCCCCGCTAACAAATCCTTGAACCAGCTAGACCGGGGAACAATCGGCTGATCCACTAATTCAGGTCTAACTGGATTTGTTAGCAGATCAGCTGACTGTTCCCCGGTTTAGCTGGGCTAAGTTTAGGGTACGCCTGTCACAAAAAAATTCTATCCATCCACAAAATATTATCCTAGGATAAATTTTGGCAACATACCACACTGCAAGACATTTTCCCACCCTGCCAGTTTGTATCCCACCTTTAGAGTTCAGACCCATTGCCAGGGGGAATGGGGACAGAGGTGGGGGGAAGCAAGAGCCCCACCCCCTGCGGTCACCTCTGTTATCTATCCCCCGTCCCCACCCTGCCAGACATCATGGCTACAGGCCTGAAATAACACAACACCTGCACAAACCATGTGTGACAGTGTGCAGGCGCTTTTTGATCAAGATGGAGTGAACCAAGGATATGGCAGGAAGTGAAGACAATCTTGTGGACTACATGTACCTGTACTTATAAGACAGCCAGAGTGTATCCATGCGATTCAGCTGAAATTTGAAATGCGAAGTGGAGAACTGCACTTCAAGCCGGTGCTGGGAGAAAGCGATGTTACTTTGCATCAATAGGCCGAAATGCGCTTAGAACTTTTACTAAATTTAGTACACTGCCACCCTCACACTCTGGCAAAACGTTAGTGGTATACCGATAGGTTGATATTTGACAGACAAAACTGATCCTGCCAATGCAAAATACTGTGCCGCCCCCAGCCACTGACTGGAGGTCACTGCTGTTGTATCCTGACTGGAGGTCACTGCCATTGTATCCTGACTGGAGGTCACTGCTGTTGTATCCTGACTGTAGGTCACTGCTGTTGTATCCTGACTGGAGGTCACTGCTGTTGTATCCTGACTGGAGGCCACTGCTGTTGTATCCTGACTGGCACTGCTGTTGTATCCTGACTGGAGGTCACTGCCTTTGTATCCTGACTGGAAGTCACTGCTTTTGTATCCTGACTGGAGGTCACTGTTGTTGTATCCTGACTGGAGGTGACTGCTGTTGTATCCTGACTAGAGGTGACTGCTGTTGTATCCTGACTGGAGGTCACTGTTGTTGTATCCTGACTGGAGGTGACTGCTGTTGTATTCTGACTGGAAGTGACTGTTGTTGTTGTACATGTATTCTGACTGGAGGTCACTGCTGTTGTATCCTGAATGGAGGTCACTGCTGTTGTATCCTGACTGGAAGTCACTGCATAATACATGATAGGATCGTGGGGTGGATGGGCCGGGGATCCCCGGGGTTCACTAATGCACGTACCATGCCTCATGTGAGGGTCCAATCTCCATGCCCATGGCCATGCAAGCGCTGATCACTTGGAGTGATAATTAAGTTACTTTTGCAAAACTTAACCGGAGAGGGCACAGTACACTATTTCACGGTCAAAAAAACCCAGGAAACCTTTTGGCAGAGTATGATAATATTTGGCAGCCAAAATCGATCCTAGGATACATTTTAGCTGAAAATATCTATCCCAAGGGATACTTTTTGGCAGCAAAATGTTATCCTAGGATTAAGTTTTAGGTACATGTAGGATAATTTTTGTCGTGACACGCCCATCTAGCTGGGCTTAGTTCAGCTTAGGTTCAGCAGTATGTATGGTTGCATCATGCTTATCACGAATTTCAATTGTCTACTGTGGGATTACCTGACACTACATGTATAGGGGCCGTTCATAAATTACGTCACACAAATTAAGGCTGTTTTGGACTCCCTCCCCCCCCCTCCGTCACGGAACCGTCACAATAATCCTCTCCCCCCTCTTAATTACGTCACATTTGCTCCCCCCTCTTAATTACGTCACATCTGCTCCCCCCCCCCCCCCCCCCCCCCCCCCCCTCATGAAAATCATAAATCGCTTCGAGTGTGCATATTTGGCCAGTTTCGCGCCGTAATGCAAGCAAAGCTCAAAGAAACAGTTTTCGCATGCGGGTAACTTCATTGAATTCGACCACACTACTGTCAATAATATACCATACATCGTCGCAAGCATGAAGCGTGATGAAGGTCTTCTTCATTCTAGGCCGCGTGGCTACCCGGCATAATTCCTTCGATTTTTACCAATACAGACTACCTAGCCTGTTTCAGGCAGTCAACTTTATCTCATCTCTGTGCCTCAGATAGGGCAGCAACTTGATGCGCGTGACTCTAATGTCATAATTTCTCGGTTTGGTCAAACGCGCCGGTATAGTCAGGCAATGCCCAACTATAGTCTCGACCCAGACCCAGATTCTCACAGCAGCGGATGGATTACATCACCGCTACGTGAAAAGTGGGTCTGGAGAAATGCCCAACAAAAGTCGTTCTGAGCACCATTTGATGTTACGCAATCGAATTGGTGCTAAGCACCTGTGACGTCACAACACGAGTGCAACATGTTAATACATTGCATGGTTAACTAACCGGTAGAGACATGGTATACCGTGGTACTGTGTACATTTCGCTTACCTAAGGCCCTAAAGCCCAAAGGACCCGTAAAGTTGTGTGTGGCAAGCGAAACAAACCACAGGAGTATCCGAAGAGGGATTAAAAAGGGCTGAGCTACCCTGCCATACAAAAAGCTACAAACTGTTTGTAAGGGCGTGCGTGACCCGTTTTAGCTTAAGCGAAGGGCGCGAAGGTCGTTACGTGCTGCTGCCTGGTTGTTGGCTTCCCTCACTGCCACGTTGTGTTTGACAGTATGGCGGCGAAGCTCCGCCCTTTTTACTCCCTCTTCGGATACACCTGTGGTTCGTTTCGCTTATCACACACAACCTTACAGGACCGTTAGGACCTTTGGTAAGGTAAATACACAGTACTGTGTCTCTACCGGTTAGTTAACTACGCAATTTATTCACATGTTGCACACGTATTTTGACGTCACGTAGCACTGCATTCTGATTGGGCGCGTGAATTCACGCGCACTCAGAACGACTTTTGTTGGGCATTTCTCCAGACCCACTTTTCACGTAGCGGTGATGTCATCCATCCGCTGCTGTGAGAATCTGGGTCTGGGTACGAGACTAGCCCAACTAGGCAGCAACTAGCTCTTATTTGGCTTGTCTTGCTTATGAATCACCATATGTTTCTGCAGCATCACGTTTAAAGCGAAATAGAGAGAGCAGATCTTGCACGACCGGCCGAAAAAGCAAATGCAAGTGGACTGCCTAGTACTGATGCCATCATTGAGCGCGTAGATCAATATTACCCACGACATGAATCAATTTTAGTAACCGCTAAATACCATCGTGCATCATAGACCACGACAATGAATTTTAATTCAAAATGTGACATCACGCCAGCCTAAACCCCCCCTCCCCCCCGTCACAAACCGTCACAATTGTTCAGACCCCCTCCCCCCCCCCCCCCCTTTTGCGTGACGTAATTTATGAACGGCCCCATACGGCTTTGGTTCGGTGTCTTGGTCGGGGTACGAGGTTAAACGACAGGAATTTACGAGGGAGGCGGTTAAACGACACGTGTACTAGTAGTACTATGAAAAGTGATTACAATACATGGTGAACCCAATACATATGTAGTCCTTGCGTAGAGCAAAACAGGCCTACCAATCACTCGCTCAGTCTTTTCATCATTCTTACTTTTAGGACTTGCACAAAGCTACGAGACGATTGAGGTCATGATCTCACCCCTATTGTTTATTTATTTATTATTAACAATTTGGCAAAAGCCTTTAAAGACACAGCGTAAGGACTGCATCGAGCAACCGTTTGTTTGCGGTCGTACTACACTAGCTAGTCTACCACCCCCAATTCAAGGCAGCATACCGGTAGACAGTGTTCTCTCAATATTGTTAAAATGTCAAACCATGCAGGGTGAACAAACGTGACGTTAGGTACCACAGCATATTAAATCTTATTCTAGTACATGATCGTACCTTATCTGACGATGCACGCGCTCTCACGACTGTTTCTAGCTAGCTTGATCACAAAATTTAATAATTTACGTACAATTCATAACTGCAATATTTTAATTTGCCTGAGCAATGTATTTATATTACTGAACTTCAGCTTTCACCAATGGCAAGTCGGCAAGCACAGTTCAGTTTTCGTCATGGAAGTTTTGGCCTCCGCTCCCTATTTCCCCGTGCTACAACAGCTGCCTACATCGCTTCGGCCAGTATTTCTCTCTCAGGAGCTTTTCCACCCACCACCGAATTCGCCATTTAATGTGATTTACAGACTGCTATTGCAATGTTTAATCAGCAGGTCGCCGAAGAAGAAGCTTTGACAACGGTTTCAGTCTTCCTTTCACCACCCATGCAGCATTTTACTATCAGATAAAGTCGAGAAGCTTACTAAAGCCCGACTGTTACTAGTGTTAGCAGAGTCAGTCCGAGATAATGAATTATTGAGGGATGTACAACCTTGATGTCAAATGATGCAGATCGAGACAGTGACCAGTTTGGTATCAAAATGTCAGCTGGGCTTGCTCCAAAAGAGGGGAAAGGTTGGCACGACGGCAAAAGTCAGCAATGCAATCACCTATGCAGTTGTATTGTGTCACCACATCCCCGGCACAGCGACAAGTTAAAGCATGGTGTCCCAGGGGGTCAAGCTGGCTGGAAGTTAACAATATGGGCATGTTTCTTCCAAATTACAGAGGGGAAAGCCCAACCACCATTTCAGAAGAATGTGGGTTTCGTCAGGTTCAAGTGCTAGACCAAGGCTTGGGGATGGCGCTGTTCTTAACCACGCATGAGATGGGATGCTGGTCAGACCTCAGGTGCCTCAGCTGCAGCGGGTGAACAAGAGAAATTAGAAAACAATGCTTTGGATTGTCGCAAAAGAGGTTGGATATGTGTCCCTCTCATAGTGGAGGCATATGGAGGCTGGGGAATCACTGCAAAGGAAACATTATCAAGAATTGCTAGGCACTTGGCCATCCACTCCCACTCATTCAATTCTGAAACGCTAAATGCAATGTATTGTCGCCTTGGCACTGTTGTGATTTGGCAAAATGCTCGAGCCCTCATGGCTCGATCGGCATCATTTGTCACTTGTTGTACTTTATTAGATGTGTATTGAAATTCAATAATTAATGTATTCTATGTATTATTTCATTCATAACTGATTAATAATAGTCAAGGACTAGTACTGGGCACAAGGCAAGCTAGCCAGCAGCTGCCTTTGACATTACAATCACATCTCCTCTTACCCCTGCTATTTTGGCTGATGCAAGCATGAGGGTGGGTGCGGGAGAAAGCACATAGCCAACAACCCGAAATGTACTGAACTAGGCTGAGTGTGTGTGTGCCTCTAGCAGTAGAATCTACTGGCTGCATGCTTAGCCTTGGGCTCTTCATTTCACAAAGCCAGGGTGATCAGTGACATGTTTGGGAGGCTAAGTATCACCCTGGTGAGAGCCCAAGGGCCATACTAGCCAGGAATGTGGTCTTAATTAAATCTTAGTTTAGTGGTGTCATAGAAAAAGCTTGGACTTGTTTTGTATGTATGATTCAGCATGTATAATAGAAATTGTATTCATCAGGTATTCTAATAATAGTATACCAATGGCAGTTGAAACGTATGGTAACTAGGGGAAGGAGGCCCAACACATGTTCTCCAGGCTGACTACTTATTTATATATATATAATTAGCTACCCATCTTTCCTGCTCCAAGTCCAGAGTTCTGGCTGACATATATGGCTGCCTAAACATCTGTTTGGTGAGAGCTGTGGCAAGAGCCACCCTGGGAAGAGGCCTTAGCCCAATCCATCTCTAGTGTACATGTATTGTTATCCTTGTAGCTATTGTGTTAATAGTTAGGCTGCACATGGAGTTTAACTTTTGTAATGTGTATTTATTTTTGGTGTAAAAAATAATTGTGTTAATGATTATAAAACCCTAACCCTAAGTGGAGGTATATGGAGCTTGGGGAGAGGAGGCTCAGCGTACGTTTTCTAGATTGGCCACCAGACTTTCTGTGAAGTCTTCCGTACCCTTACCAGAAGCACTGTCAAGCATATATGCGAGACTGAGCATGACGCTGGTCAGAGCCAATGCAAGGGCATTGCTAAGCAGAGTTACTCTATAGGTTGATGTTTGTAGTAAAACGACATTAGTTGGTTAGTATAGTTTTTAAAAAACACAAATCAAATATAATAACACACAATTTTTTAGTGTGATAAAATAAATAAATATAAATAAAACTTATGCATCTCCCCCACTAGCTCCAGTACGTGGCCACTGCGTGCACAGAAGGGGCATTCGGGTAGGGATGACTGCATGGGGAATTTTGTCCCAGGACAGGCACAGCACTGAGGTCAACCAAGAGGAGGTGACCAATTGAATTTCAAAAGTTAAGGAGGAGGTGTGGCATCCTGAACACCAGCATTTCAACAGGTCACATCTGGATTGTGTGATCGATCTAGGACCTATCATGCATGCTTTATTATATGCTGGCTTGTACTGCTGTGTGGTCTTTTATCATATAGTGCTGCACCGAGAAATGTGGCCTCCTGTTATAATAAAAAGTGCAAGCCATATTCCATCTTTATCATTCTACAAGTACTGTGGGCACTAATAGTCTTCTTTCAGCCATTGGAGGAGCTGGGGTGTAAAGTAGCTGATGATGATGTCAGCATCTATGGGGAGGGGGAGGAGGCATATGAACAGGAGTCCCTAGAGCACACACACACCACACATACCAGCCCTCCTCATGGACCACACACTCCATCACAGCCTTCTTCAGATCAAAGGCCCCAGCCTTACTGCCATGGTACAACATGGCGTATTCACCAGACACCTTTTGGCAGAAGGGACTAGCTAGTACACAGAGAACCCAATATGGTGTGGTGAATATACCTGGTAGATAGCCAGAGGGTGAAAGGGGTACTGGGGAGGGTGGGTGGGGTGGAGAAAGAAGTTCACAGTGAGGTACATCATGGTGGCAATCATCAACATACCCTCTCCTTTGTATCTCTCACTATGTCCAGGTAAGGCATGCCTGGCTTCACCATCAGGATGTCTGCTCCTTCCTTCACATCCTGCTCCTTGGGGGGAGGGGGGTACATGGGGGTGTGGTCACATGCTTGGGGGTAAAGGGGAACTGGTACTTACAACAGCTCATAGAGCCAGCCCCCTGGCTCCTGGAGGGAGTTGGTAGCACTTATGATCTCCGAAGCTTGGAGCACATTTTGCAGCATCTCTGGTGAGGGGAAGGTGTGGCATAAATAAGGGGTAGGCTGGTATGCTATACATGCAGTATAGGGAACTGGGGAGTGGTGTAGCTTAGACACAGTGGGAGGCAGAGCACATGGAGATGTGGTAACATAATACTAACACTTTGAACCCAACCAGATGAGTACACACTCCCCATAGAACGTGGATGCAAACTTTGCACTGTAGCTCATGACAGCAACCTAAAGAACACAAGCCATTCATTTCTCGAAAATTAAGAAAATGTCAAGGTGAGTCCTTGATGTGTGCATGTGTGTGTGCAATTGTGTGTGTGCATGTGTGCATGTGTGTGCAAGTGTGTGTATGGATGTGTGTGCATGTGTACATGGTCCACCTCACCTGCCTCAGCATACACGAGCCACTTCAGCCAGTCTCTGGATGCTGGCCTTGTTGTCAAGGATACCAACTGGACTCAGAAGCCCTGCAATTACATCAGGACAACTAAAATATTTCTACATGTATATATACATGAATCAGTGTCAGCAAAATATCAACTCAAGAGCCATTTCTTTGTATCAAGTACATGTGGCATCACATGCCAGGTTGCCAGATCACAGTTGCTACACATGAAAAACAGTTGTATACAACATGCAGAGTTTTGTACATTAATAAAAAGCCATGCATACAAATGCGTGTAATAGTGGAATGCTTGACACTATATTTAATTAACTCCACCACTAGATAACTGCTCACCACAATGCCCACGATCTGTGTACGCACACAGGCAGACGTCACAGGCCACCAAAAGATCCTTGAACTGTGCCCTCACCTCCTTGATCGCCAGTATGGTTGGGTTGGTGGGGTCAGTGGCTATGGATCCTCTTGAATCCTAATGTCACAGCCCTATAGACGTAATCAATGCACAATGTACACACACACACACACACACACACACACATACACACACACACACACACACACACACACACACACACACACACACACACACACACACACATGCACACACACACACACACACGATAAGCTCAGGGATGTCTGCCACTGAAGATAGTACCATCGTGTCTGCATCAGCACCAAGGCAGAAGCTGGCAGTGGATGGGGACGTGAGCTCCAGCACACACATCCTGCTGACATCCTAGCTGCGATTTGACCTTACTGTGACTTCTCCGCTTAACCCCTAGGTGTCACAGCAGTGGCTGCTGAGCTTAGAAAGCACTCAGCCAACAATGTCAAGTACTCTGAGCTGGGGTGGACATGCTTTTCCTTTGGGGCCGGGGGCAAAGAGTAGCATTTCACGGTTTGCATCACACTTTGCCAAAAGAACCAACACATCTAAGTCCAAGGGTGGCCTCCACTCCTACTATGTTGTGGCTGCTCACTATAGCTCCTCTCCATATCCTTTGTAACCTGTAGCTATCTTGTTTGTAGTGTATGTTATTATTTAATTGTAGCGTTTAGAAGTTGTACATTTCCCTAGTAACCTCCAAAATAGAATAAGTTCAATGTCAAATATCAAGAAAAACTAGTTTCTTTGAGATATCCAAATAGTATACAGCATCATAGTACAGATAAAATCCTAAACACAAATGCTACGAATGGAAGCTTAGTGGAACTACTTATAAGGCAGTGCGATTACAGGAATACATCAATAGTAAAATTTGTAGCTTTATTCTTTGTGATTGAATAAAATAAAGTATAATTTAGAAGTATAAGTGGCTTAAACTACATTAAAAACTGATGAGATCATAGATATAGTTGTTCAAAATTGAGTAATAATCATGCAGTACACAGAATAACAAGGTCAGCTACAGTATTATTCCTAATATTAAAAAAAATAGAATAAATTTTTTCTAGGTATATGTGCAGTGTGCGCCACATAACCTAACTAATGAACAGCTCAGGGTCAGGCAATATTTCTGTTTCACTGACTTGAACAGTTGGACTTCAGTTTAAGTCTCCCATGTTTTGTTTAGTGGTGGGAGTGTAGTTGCAAGGGATACAGGCATGACAGCATGTGTCCACCAAAATGGAAATGCGTATATAAGTGTCAGCTAGGTAAAGGGTAGTAGTAGGTAAGGGGAGGAGTAGGTAGTAGTAGGTAAGGGGAGGAGTAGGGGTAATAGTAGGTAAGGGGAGGACTAGGAGTAGTAGTAGGTATGGGGAGGAGTAGGGGTAGTAGTAGGTAAGGGGAGGAGTAGGGGTAGTAGTAGGTAAGGGGAGGACTAGGAGTAGTAGTAGGTAAGGGGAGGTAGGGGTAGTAGTAGGTAAGGGGAGGAGTAGGGGTAGTAGTAGGTAAGGGGAGGACTAGGAGTAGTAGTAGGTAAGGGGAGGTAGGGGTAGTAGTAGGTAAGGGGAGGAGTAGGGGTAATAGTAGGTAAGGGGAGGACTAGGGGTAGTAGTAGGTAAGGGGAGGACTAGGGGTAGTAGTAGGTAAGGGGAGGAGTAGGGGTAGTAGTAGGTACAGCTGGAGCATGTTGAGAACTCACAGGAAATAGGGTTACCCATGCCACTCATAAACGTGCAAGACTGATTGCAAAGTGCTATCATAATGCACCTGAATTAGGACTTTTGAACATCTTCTATTCATTTTTTTAATAGCCCTCTTTGTACCCAATACAACTTCTATATCACCACTAGTGAGCAGCCAAAACTCGTATTTTAGTGGACGCATGCTGTCATGATGCCTGTCTCATATCTTGTCTGCCATTACACACCTATCATTCAGGGCACCAAGCTGCATTGTGCAGTGGTAAGAAGCATAATAGAAGAAAGGCCCTGAACTAAGCAGTATGGTATCTAGAATGTCACTATCTGCGATTTTAATTGCATCAATAGCACAAATTCACCTCCTATTTTTTCTATGCATGCTCAGTGCCTTGTTAAGCAATGCACCTGCACTAGCTTCTCTAACAGCTGCATGTGCAGATCTAGTACAGACCTTTTGTGCTAACCATGGGTGGGTATTATTTAGCTCATATAACAGTGTGCATAGCCTTTTCAAGCATTGGAGTACATGTACGCTACAAGGTACAGCAACAAATCACAAATCACTAGCAGTTATACATGTTCTGTCTTTTTGTTCTCGAGCTTTATCAATATTTCTCTATTCCTATTTAAAGATCAACCAGTATAATACATGTAGGTGTGGCTTAAGTACAATATGGTCGTTAGTCTCGGCCCCAAGCCATTTCAATAGCCGAGCTACTGTAACATGTGCTCCATAAACTTACCAATGTGTATCCATTGACGTTCTTAGAAACGGCTCCTGTGTCGACTTTTCCACAGTAAAGATATCAACGTACATGTTTGTGTAATCTGTTCAATGCCCAATAATTTCCACAAGTATCTGACATAAAATGCACTACTGCTTGAAATTCTAAACATATTGGCACCATTCATGTTCTTTGAAAAGGTTCCCATCTCGAGTTCTTTATAAATAAAGGAAAAAACAAAATAGCCACCATAAAACAGTCCTTCGATTCGATTTGATCGATGAATAAGTGTGGAATCACCCACAATCCGGATTGCGGTTGCTAATGCAGAAATGCCTTTAGATTGACATGCAGAATGATTCATAGATGGCATTAAGTCATTCTTCATACAGGAATAAGGGAAGGGGGTCTGGACTCCCTGGCCCCCCCCCCCCCCACCTCCCCCCACCCTAAATCTACCCCTGGCCTTACTACTGCTCAAATACTCAAAGACTACATGTATAACAGCCCAGTTAACAAAATGGACTGCCATAGCTTTCTGTTCTCTGGCTTATTAATTTCCCTTCGTTTATTATTATCCCCAAAAAACATCAGACACTACATTTACAATAATAATTTCAATATCTTATCATCAGATCCTAATACAATAGTTACATGTGACATGACTTAAAATGATAATCCAAACTTCTCTTGTACAGGTAAGATTTGGTACATCCACTGTGACTGCACCTAAACCTCTCCCCAGTGTGAATCCTGCAGTGGGCCTTCAATGCACGTGAGCTTGTAAATGATTTTTTACAGTAACATTTGTAAATCTTCTCTCCAGTATGAGTGAGCATGTGTGTTTTTAGTGTTGACTGTCGTGAAAATGCCTTTCCACAATGGTGACACTGATGTGGCTTCTCTCCAGTATGTGTGAGCATGTGTGTTTTTAGATTTGACTGTTGTGAAAATGCCCTTCCACAATGGTGACACTGATGTGGCTTCTCTCCAGTATGTGTGAGCATGTGTGTTTTTAGATTTGACCGGTATGAAAATGCTGTTCCACAATGTTCACACTGATGTGGCTTCTCTCCAGTATGAGTGAGCATGTGTCTTTTCAGATGTGACTGTTGTGAAAATGTCTTTCCATGTTGACACTGATGTGGCTTCTCTCCAGTATGAGTGAGCATGTGTTTCCTAAGGGCTGATTGATTAGAAAATGCTTTTCCACAATGTTGACACTGATGTGGCTTCTCTCCAGTATGAGTGAGCATGTGTCTGTTCAGATGTGACTGTTGTGAAAATGTATTTCCACAATGTTGACACTGATAAGGCTTCACTCCAGTATGAGTGAGCTTGTGATTCCTAAGGGCTGATTGATAGGAAAATGTTTTTCCACAATGTTGACACTGATGTGGCTTCTCTCCAGTATGAGTGAGCATGTGTTTCCTAAGAGCTGATTGATCAGAAAATGCTTTTCCACAATGTTGACACTGATGTGGCTTCTCTCCAGTATGAGTGAGCATGTGTCTTTTCAGATGTGACTGTTGTGAAAATGTCTTTCCACAATGTTGACACTGATGTGGCTTCTCTCCAGTATGAGTGAGCATGTGTTTCCTAAGGGCTGATCGATTAGAAAATGCTTTTCCACAATGTTGACACTGATGTGGCTTCTCTCCAGTATGAGTGAGCATGTGTTTCCTAAGAGCTGATTGATCAGAAAATGCTTTTCCACAATGTTCACACTGATGTGGCTTCTCTCCAGTATGAGTGAGCATGTGTCTTTTCAGATGTGACTGTTGTGAAAATGTCTTTCCACAATGTTGACACTGATGTGGCTTCTCTCCAGTATGAGTGAGCATGTGTTTCCTAAGGGCTGATCGATTAGAAAATGCTTTTCCACAATGTTGACACTGATGTGGCTTCTCTCCAGTATGAGTGAGCATGTGTTTCCTAAGAGGCTGAGCTGATCGATCAGAAAATGTTCTTCCAAAATCTTCACACTTATGTGGCTTCTCTTCAGTATGAGTGAGCATGTGTGTTTTCAGATGTGACTGTCGTGAAAATTCCTTTCCACTATGTTCACATTGATGTAATTGCTTTCCTGAAGCCATTTTATGTCTGCAGATTGAGAGGTATAGTATTATTGTGGCTACCATGACAATGTATACAACTTCAGCAGATATGTGAATTTTTTCTAATGTTTAAACTGCATGTACTTGATCTTGCTGGGGACAGTACTTAACATGCATGTGACATTAGCTCCACAGGCTTAAGGTGTAAGTTGTGACGCTGTTTCATATAATGCATCAAGTACATCAGAAATCATCACACTTTACTTTTATTGGAAATATCTCTTGGATTTATTTTAATACCAATGAGCTCAAATGCAAATCTGACATCGTAGGTATCATTAATATTTACTTACATTTGACCCAAGTGCTAAAGAATTGTAAGTTGAATTCCTCCTCCTGTAGGCAATAGATCATAGCCAATATAAGTATCACCAACATTTGGTCATGCTTGTTTTTAAGTCTAGTAAATAGTTACAGTTTCGTCTCTAAATGTTGTATCCATTGCAATAGCTTTCTTATGAGCCTCAGTATAGATCCTCATTTGCCATTTGAAAAGTGCTATCAATAACTAATACCTGAAAACTTCTGCCATTTCTGGGCGAATTGGATTTGAAACATCGTCACTCGGTCATTTTTATTTACGAATAATAGATGCAAATGCTTCAATGGAGATAACGAAAATGGTTCAGAAGTTGAACCAACCCAATGATACTGCACCTGTCAGCTACGCATGACCAATGGTTAATAACCAGTACCATTAATCTGGGCAGGCCTCAAGAAATGGCAAATTGCAAACGACAACTCCAATGCTGGAACCTAAAAGTGGTGAAGTAAGTGGTCTGGATGGTGCGCAGGACCCCTTATTAGTTTCCAGCATTGGAGGTATTTGTCTTAAACAGAAAAAGTGACGAAATATTGAGTCCTGTGCACCATCCAAACCACTTATTTTACCACTTTTCATTTCAGGCATTGGAGTTGCCTCTCGCTCTTTGCTGTTTCTTGAAGCTTGCCCAATTTGATGCTGCTGATTTCCTATAGCCATTTGTCATGATCAGCTGACAGATGTATTATCATTGAGATGGTTCTGAAAAGAACTGTTTTTGCAATCTCCATAGATAGCACTTTCATCCACAGGATAAACAATGACCAAAGATGTCATTAAAAAGACTCAGTGATGATTTTTCAAATGCAATTAATAGGAAAATTGCCAAAAATATTCAGGTATTCATATTGGATAGCAATTTTTAATGACAATTATCGCCTCCGATGTATGCATTTGCGATAGATCTAACATGCGACCATTCTGTAATGAAATATCTGTTCAGCGAGAGTGTTTTACGAAATTGCATCACTGAGCTTTAATACATACATCTAGCTCAAAAAAAGTATTTAGAGGACTTAACCTATAATCTCCCGTCGTCCTACGCGTAGGATTAGCGTCCTACGCGTAGGACGCAAGTTAAAATTAATTTTTAGCAAACTCATATGATCAAAATATAAACCAAAATCTCATTGCACTGTAGAAATGGCTATTAATTTTTACTTTCTTGCAATTCTTCAAAGATTGTCAAATACAATCAATACTGCATTGCTAAAAGATGTATTTGCGGTAAATTGCAAAGCAACTTAAAGTACCAAAAAGTAATGTTGGGAAGATCAGAGCAACATTTTAACACCGGGTCCGTGAAAATCGAATACTTTTTTTGTTGAACCCAACTTTCTAAAAATTAGTCAGAAGGCCCCCAATTGTCTAGAAACGCATACTTTAGATAGTTTAACTGTCGCCTAGACATTTGGCGTTGTTGTCTGCCTTATATCTATAATGGACACGGACCTGTATGCTTTCAAAGTGACGCGGTTTTATGTTTTTCGGTCACGAAGCATTGCGGAGGACACTTTTTTTCTAGGCAGTTAAGCCAATATGGATACGCTTTCAATCGTAATTTGGTACTACTAGGAGGCCACAATAGATATCGTGTTGGCCGTTAGCTTCATTCTTGTACAAAACTCACAAACAGTTGTTTACCTCGTTCGAGGACTTACGTAAATCATTGTAGTTGATAATGTCTGGGTACGAGAAATCAATAACCGCCTATTAACCGGACGGGAACGAACAACAAAGAGGGCAGATTGGCTCACATGCTGCATATTTATAGCAACTTGTTACGTAAATAGCAACTACATAATGATGTAAGTGTAACTGAGACCACGTGATGACAAATATCTCTTACGTGATGGCCAAATATTAGGTGTTTGGGCCTGTGCACGACCAATATTTGGGTCCGGAGTTGAGATCCAAAGAAGTTGTAGTGTCTGTTTTGACGCTAGTATGATGAGTTACTGCCAGAATTGTTTTAAGCGCTACCTATCCGATCCAGATGAGCATGTCTATACTGTTTTTAAACTCAGAAACCTTGTCAAAAAAAAGTGTCCCGTTTCCGGTAACGGTCTTGCCCTCTCGACTCTAGACAAATGTCGCTCCAAACATCATATAGAGAGTTGTACTCTAGGTAAATCGATACTTGTGGCAATTGGAACGCTTCCGACTAATTTTTCAAAACTGTGAGTTTGATAAAATAGGCCAAAAAAGTATTCGATTTTCACGGACCCGGTGTTAAAAGAAGGGGGTAGTAGGTCAGGTCTTTTGCACTAAGCATGTAAAAAACTACATTGTAGATTTGGAAATTGCTAGCTCCACAAGCTAATGAACGATAGATATTTGTCAGACGCATGTTGTGGGAATAGCCAAGTGAATGGACAAAATCTTGAAAATGTACAGTGCATTTTCGGTAAAAACGGCAAAATCAATTAGAGTAAAAACACTGCCGTATAATATATAAAGTAGCCCACACATCATGCTTCAAAAAACATTTTAAAAAAGTTATAGTTTTAGTTCTTTTTTCTGTGACTATTAAATTCTCTACATAATGCATTTTTAAGAACCGTATCTGTTTATTTGCATCGTGTAACCAAGGGTGTGATTTAAAAAATAGGCTGACAATTGGTAAATTTAGCATGATAGACACATCAAACAACAGTAGAGAAATTGATGCCAAAAAACTGCATTTCTATTTACAATGAATTTTCAAATATTGGTCTTACGCATAGGACTTGGACCTGAAGAATTAAGGTTAAAAACTTAAAGCCAAAGGATGGTAATGATTGTTCTTGAGATATTTTGGCTAAGATCTATTGCCTAGAGCAGAAATTTAGCTTAAATTTTTTTTTAATACAGGGGTCACCACAAGTGTTAATAACAATAATCACGTGATACTTTTAAACATACAGAATATAGTTTTACACTAGAGTGCTTAGAGAGAGTAAAAATCTTTGTTTTTTTTACCCATATTTCTGTAACCAAACATGATGTAACACAACCAATTACCTTTTTAGAGTCAGCATGCATTTGATAAATTATTGATGCATCACGTGATATGTACTACTGCAGGTAACATAAGGTTAAAACAGTTAAAATGGCATTTCTGCTTTGCAACTAATGAACACAATGGAGTAACCATTTCAAATTTATAGCACCATTACACCATTATAGTCTGCATGATGTAGGTATGGAGATCGGTGCAAAAATGTAATGTGGGTTACAGTTAAGGAGAAAACACCAGAGGTAAGGTTAATTTTTTTGTTCTTTATGTTGCAACCTCCATGCAGTTATTATATGAAAATTTGTATCGCTTTCCTCCTACATGTAGGATTGTGATAACTGGGCACGTGCCAAATTTCCGTTATCAGACAGATATTTTAACTGGTTTCCGTATACGTTAAGGTATTCATGTCCACTTTGACATCACAATTAATATCGTAGTAATGCGATGGCTATGGCATGTAAAGCAGTTTTAAACTCTGTAAGACAGTGACTCTCATTCTGATACTTGTTCTTTTCAGACATGTATTGGGTGTCATATCCCACCTCTAGAGTTCAGGCCAGTTGCCAGGGGGAATCGGGGGAATGGGGATGGAGAGCCACCCCCCACCCCACCCCGCCAAACATCCTGGCTATGGGCCTGAAATAACACAACACCTGCAAAAGCCATGTGTGCCAGTGTGCAGGCGCTATTAAATATCTATTTGATCAGCAAATTGTATGTGAAGCCAACAGTGAGCCAAGGATATGGCTGGAAGTGAAGACGACCTTGTGGACTACATGTACCTGTACTTATTGCACAGCCAGCAGGCATCCATGTGATTCGGCTGAAATTTGAAAAGCGAAGTGGAGAACTGTACTACAAGCTGCTGCTGAGAGAAAGCTATGTTATAGTTACTCAGCATTGCATCAATAGACAGAAAATGCCTGTTGTAGTCGAAGATAATTTTTTAAAAAATATTTCCCCTCACAGGACCGTTCTATGGGTCGGTCAAAGTTTCGCATGTGTTCAATTAAGAACGTGAAAAGGAATATGTTAGAAAAGGTTGTAGGGCCTCCAAAATGTCTCCTCCACATGCACTCTCTGGCAGGTAAGTTGGAAACAGTTTGGAGTGCATGGTTCTTTCCTCGCGTAACATATGCTTGCAAGAGCTCCACATAGCTTCTACTCCTTGTGTAAGTGCCCCTGTGCCATGAAATGTAAGGATGGTTGACAGTAAGATGCCTCAACCCGGTACTGGCTGATAACTGGTTTGTATGAGCTGGCCCCATTAGTCACTGTAAACTATACTACCAGGGCGAATGTATTGAGCTATCAGCGGAAGAAGTGTGTTGGCATCTCGTTGTTGTTGGTGTCTTGTTTTTGTACTTCTAACAAGAAACATTCTCTCCTGACACTCTTTCAATTCCACCAAAAACCCAATGACCATCCACTTGCCTTCCTCTGTTGTATTTCCGTTTACCAAACCAGAGATAGTATAGAGAGGGATTGGAAACTAATCACGTGAGCCATAGAGTCCCATACATTCCGCATGGACAATTCGAAACGTGCGAATCTCACCTCGTAAAAGGTGTCGGGGGGAGGCTTTAAACTTTAGTAGCGACCGCTGTGGCCGTTTCTTGGTGAGTTTGTGTTGGATTTTGAATATCTAGTATCACTATCTACCTTTTGATTGTTTAAAACATCTGGTGTCAGGAGTTTAATTCGTTGTTTTTCAGCGAAAAAGAGACTTGCCGTGACCAAATTTTTGTGTGCGACTGTTTCTTGTGCAGGTTACGTGCCATAAGGTAACTAATAACGTCTCGTTAGTACAAATGGGTTGTACTAATCGACTGTAACAGTTTTATGGCCTGAAACAATTTGATGGCAATGTGGCAGTAAGAGGGATACCCCTTGTTTGTCCGACGGTGGTACCGTCAAGAAAGAATGTAGAGTGGAACCACGTATAAATGACCCAGTAATGGCACCGTGTTTCTATGCAACCTATGCTTTTTATATATTATTATTTACATGTATAGCTTTGTAGTGACATAAAGGGAATAATAAGAGACTTTATTTGAAAAAAAAAATCATTTGATTTTTTATTTGATGGTAGATCTTGTGCAGATCCCTGTTGTTTGAACAATAGGCTTGCCAATAACCTTTGCCTAGTACCTAGAACGTAGCTCTCATCCGGGTCCTCTACTGTCACTCTTTTGCTTTTCGAATGTCCTACTGGGTTGTAGGTCAGATGGAAGTACCACTTTCCCCTGTCACTACGGAAACGGATCGTCTCATCCCCACTTTTAATGGATGTGGAAGGAATCTGTCCTGATAAGAGCTTTTCTCACTCTCTCTCGTGCACTGGTTTAGGTTTCTTTCCACCAAGGTTTGCCATAGAGTAGGGCTGAGCCAAAACGCAGCGCGCGCACGATGGAATGTACATTTAACGCCCGTTAACAATAATAAAAGGAGTTAATTCTTAATAACTGTATAATAAACCCAATTTGTGTGAAAAATATGGCAGCTCTCTAGGCTATTGTCGTTTTTGAATTATTTTAAACAAACGATAAGTGGTGTATTGCTATTTAAAGTATGTATAGGTATAGGAATCACTGAAGTTTGATCGAACCACACAGCGAGACCCATTACTATATCCTAGAATGTGCAGTGAACGCGTGAGCGTGGTCGAGTAAAGTTGGGTCATGTGGAATAAAAACAACTGAAGGTTTATACAGACCAAAAACACCCTAGTGATTTAGTTTGGGTCTCCCGCTACTTAAAAATGTGTTTGTCTTCATTGCACCACTTAAAATGGCCGAGATATTTTTCAAACCACATCAGAATTCCTTATACGAAGTTCCACTCTATAGCATTTCTGAGGGGCCAGCTAAAACAGAAAATGCCTGTTGTAGTTGAAGATAATTTGTTTTTTGATATTTCCCCTCACAGGACCGTTCTATGGGTCGGTCAAAGTTTCGCATGTGTTCAATTAAGAACGCGAAAAGGAAAAAGGCACAACTACGTAGCTTAGTTGTATCTGTTTCGCGGCACCTTGTGAACCTATCTGTAACTCCATGCAATCTCACTATCTCTGTTGTCCCCAAGATTCAGCAGTTAGTTGTGTTGCTGCGTACCCAAGGATTAATTAAAGGCGTCCTGGGTTGTTGCTGCTGACGTGCCACTTACCCTTTGCAAGATGGTTGTTCCTTCATGTACCACACCTACTGTTCTGATAACTATTACCATTTTGGAAACGCCAAACTGGTCTGAAGATATCCCGTTCAAAGGGTTCAAACAGGACTGATATCCTACAATGCTTGCGTGATCTCTCGTCGGATGGATCTGAACCAGATAATTCATCATCTGACTGGATCAACCTGGTTAATCGTGGTGGCCTCATGCGCATAAACAATATTACCTTTGAACTGTTCCTTGCTATGGAATATGAGTTGCGGAGCCACATTAGTGCAGAAAACATCTGTAAAGAAGCTGCGTCGCATATCAAAACTAGTGAAGATGTTCTTTTTTTGTGGGACATAATTTCTACCAATTGGGAAGAAAATGTTACATCCCTTTTGTTGAACCGAATGGTACAGTTATGGATAAAAATCAGAGGATTCTCCTATGCTAGTGCCTGGGTTGAAATGTACAAAGTGACTCACAAAAAAACAACACAGAAGTCAAATTAAAAGGACTACGGAAGGAATTACAGACTCAATAACTACAAACAAAGTACTTATAGTTTGGTTCTCTGTGTACCATTTCGTGTATTGTGTTTAATCGACATTTGCAAATCAGGCACCATAAAAACCCCTCTACTCTTTTAACTGCCTCTGGAAGCCATGGTGTGTATTCCTAGGATTGTCCGTGTTGATTGGTGTTGATTAATGAGTTTCCAATCCCTCTCTATACTATCTCTGACCAAACTTACTTTCGTCAATTTCCACATCAAAAAATGTTCCGACACGCAAAGATATCTCCTTACGACACCCTTTTTTAGGGCAACGCCAGCCCAATCCTTCTAGACCTGTTCCTCTATCTGCAAGATTCAGTATAAATTTTAGTATAATTTTTGTCGTGATACGCCCAACTAGCTGGCCGGGCTTAGTTTAGCATATACATTGGCTTATCGCATCACGAATTTCAATTTTCCAACGTAAATGATTACCGGACACTATCGTTACATCCTTACATCATTTGGCTTGGTTCGGTATCTAGGTCGGGGTAGGACTGTAGGAGGTTAAACGACACGTGTACTAATGTGATTGCAATACACATGATGATGTAGTCCCTGCTTTGAGCAACACAGGCCTACGAATCACTCGCTCAGTCTTTTCATTTACAAGACAACACATTCTTACTTTCAAACAAACTACGAGACGATTGAGATCATGACCTCAACCGTCTCGTAACATATACTGGTAAAATATACGCGGACGAATGCAAGGCAGCATAGACAGTGTTCTTTCAGTATTGTTTAAATGTCAAGTCAGGGTGGACAAGTACCACGGCATATGAATAACTACAGAATCTTATTCTAGTACATGTACATGATCTGAACGTACCTGACAATGCACGCGATAGCTTGATCTTTTAAAATTAATAATTGAGGATTAATAACTGATTAACTATAATACGTATATATCTACATCTCCCCCCCAACACTCCAGTGGCTGTGCGGTCACTAAAGGTGCATTTCATTTTGGGAAAGGAGATTTTTGTCCCAGGTCAGACTCTGTGAAGGACCCACTGCTTGGGAGGTCAACCAGGAGGAGGGGACTATAAATTGAACTGCTGAAAGTACAGTAAGGAGGAAGTGTGGCATCCTGAACACTCAAACTGCACTTGTGGCCAGCATTTTCAACACCTCACGATCATGTCTGGATTGAGTGATCGATCTAGGGCCTAGCACACATGCTTTACTATATGCTGGCTTGTACTGCTGTGTGGTCTTTTATCATATAGTGCTGCACCTGTGGTGAGCATGCACTGTTCGTGTGAGAAATGTAGCCTCCTGATATAATAAAAACGCAAGCCATATTCCATCTTTATTATTGTACGAGACTGGAGTACTGTGGGCACTAAGTCTTCTTTCAGCCATTGCAGGAGCTGGGGTGTTAAGTAGCTGATGATGATGTCAGCACCTATGGGGAGGGGGAGGAGGCATATGAACAGGAGTCCCTAGAGCACACACACCACACATACCAGCCCTCATGGACCACACACTCTCCATCACAGCCTTCTTCAGATCAAAGGCCCCAGCCTTACTGCCATGGTACAACATGGTGTATTCGGACTAGTACATAGAGAACCCAATATGGTGTGGTGAATATACCTGGTAGATAGCCAGAGGGTGAAATGGGTACTGGGGAGGGTGGGTGGGGTGGAGAAAGAAGTTCACAGTGAGGTACATCATGGTGGCAATCATCAACATACCCTCTCCTTTGTATCTCTCACTATATCCAGGTAAGGCATGCCTGGCTTCACCATCAGGATGTCTGCTCCTTCCTTCACATCCCGCTCCTTGGGGGAGGGGGGTATATGGGTGTGTGGTCACATGCTTGGGGGGTAAAAGGTAACTGGTACTTACAACAGCTCTTAGAGCCAGCCCCCTGGCTCCTGGAGGGAGTTGGTAGCACTTATGATCTCCGAAGCTTGGAGCACATTTTGCAGCATCTCTGGTGAGGGCAAGGTGTGGCATAAATAAGGGGTAGGCTGGTATGCTATACATGCAGTATAGGGAACTGGGGAGTGGTGTAGCTTAGACACAGTGGGAGGCAGAGCACATGGAGATGTGGTACCATAATACTAAAACTTTGAACCCAACCAGATGAGTACACACCTGAAGGGTCCATAGAACGTGGATGCAAACTTGGCACTGTAGCTCATGACAGCAACCTGAAGACCACAAGCCATTCATTTCATGAAGCTTAAGAAAGTGTCGAGGTGAGACCTTGATGTGTGTACTTGTGTGAGTACATGTGTGTGTGCCATGTGCATGTGTGCCATGTGCATGTGTGCATGTGTGTGTGCAAGTGTGCATGTGTGTATGCATGTGTGCATGTGTGTGCACGTGTGTACATGGTCTCCTGTGGCTGCACCTCACCTGCCTCAGCATACACAAGAGCCACTTCAGCCAGTCTCTGGATGCTGGCCTTGTTGTCAAGGGTACCATCAGGACTCAGAAGCCCTGCAATGACATCAGGAGCCATCACAACTAAAATATCTGTACATGTATTTATATGTGAATCAGTGTCAGATACATTGCAAAATACATTTCTTTGTATTGCCAGATCACAGTTGCTACACAGTTGTATACATAATTATAATACTATTCGATATACCAATGTAACCTGTCAATGCATATAAGTTTGTAATAAATAATGCTTGACATAATGGTTAATTAACTACTCCACTAGATAACTACTCACCACAATGCCCATGATCTGTGTATGCACACAGGCAGACGTCACAGGCCACCAAAAGGTCCTTGAACTGTGCCCTCACCTCCTTGATGGGCAGTATGGTTGGGTTGGTGGGGTCAGTGGGTATGGATCCTCTTGAATCCTAACATGGATAGAAAATCACAGCCCTATAGACATAATCAATGCACAATGTTTAGTAGATTGTTGTTACGTGTTACCTAATAAAGAAACTCACATCCACATATGCACATGCACGCACACACACTCCCATGCACACACACACAGGATAAGCTCAGGGATGTCTGCCATGACAGTACCATCATGCCTACCAAGGCAGAAACTGGCAGTGGACATGGATGTAAGCTCCAGCACACATATCCTGCTGACATCATAGATTTGACCTTACTGTGACTTCTCTGCTTAACCCCTAGGTGTCACAGTAGTGGCTGCTGAGCTTAGAAAGCACTCAGCCAACAATGTCAAGTGCTTTGAGCTGGGGTCCCCTAGGGGATGGGGGCAAAAAACAGCTTTTTCACAGTTTGCATCACACCTTGCCACAAGAACCAACACATAGCTATTGTGTTTTTAGCGTACGTTGCTATTTAATTGTATCATTTAGAAATTGTATATATCCCTAGAAACCTGCAAAATAGAATAAGCTGAATGTCAAATATCAAGCAAAACCAGTTTCTTTGAGTTATCTAATATACATCATCGCAGTACAGATAGAATCCTAAACACAAATGTTAAGAGTGGAAGCTGTAACGGAACTAAGGCAGTGGCAAAACTTGTAGCTTTATTCTTTGTGATAAAATAAAGGTGAATGCGAGTATAATTTAAAAGTATAAGTGGCTATTTAAAAAAAAACTACATGAGAAACTTATGAGATCATAGATATAGTTGTTCAAAAGTGAGTAATAATCATGCAGTACACAGAATAACACGGAATAATTCCTAGAAGTCCAAAAATATTGATAAAATATAGAATAAAATTTTTCTAGGGATACATGCTGTCTGCCACATCACCTGACTTTTAGTAATAATGAACAGCTCAGGGTCAGGCAATATCTGTTTCACTGACTTGGCCAGTTGGACTGCAGTTAAAGTCTCCCATGTTTTATTTAATGGTGGGAGTGAATTACTTTTGCATTTATTTATCATGAAAATAGTTTTAATTCACAGTGATATCCAATACATACATCACGCAATATCTGGATTATTAGAGGCTGCTTGGATAGCGACGATAAAACTCTTCATTCTTCACAACGCTACAGTTCTTACTGCTCAACAATTAAATTCGTGATGCAAAGCTTTTGCGAATTTGTGACCAAAGCGTGCATGTGGCCATGCACCAGCTCATTTATTTAGCTCTATAGCTACCTCACCTACCTGGAATCTGAGATACATCCCATACACGTCTTATGATCACTTACCTCAATTCCTGTTCACACACACCATAACCATTCGACCAATCGCACGATTAAATACTTCTAATCAATTACACATCCAAAGTTGAAATTAGTTTATAGGATTGTCTAAGATCGACATGCAGAATCCTGCATAGATTACAGTATTTATTACATCATTTTTCATATAGGAAAGGAGCTGATGTCGGAGAACAACTAGTGAGTGACTGGGGGGAGGGGAGGGGTCCAGACCCCCCCCCCCCCCCTCCCTAAATCCGCCCCTGGTATAACAGACCGGTTACGAAAATGGACTGCCATACATGTAGCTTTCTGTTCACTGGGTGCAGCCATGGCGATGTGTAGGGGCGTTCCCTTCGTTAATTCCAATCCCAAAAAACATTTCAAGACACTAAACTATTTACAATAATAATTTCAACGTCTTATCTTCAGATCCAAATGCAATAGTTACATGTGACATGACTTAAAATGATAATCCAAAGCCTTCTTGTACAGGTAAGATTTGGTACATCCACTGTGACTGCACCTAAACCTCTCCCCAGTATGAATCCTGCAGTGGGCCTTCAATGCACGTGAGCTTGTAAATGATTTTTTACAGAAACATTTGTAAATCTTCTCTCCAGTATGAGTGAGCATGTGTTTCCTAAGATTTGATTGATCAGGAAATGCCTTCACACAATGTTGACACTGATGTGGCTTCTCTCCAGTATGAGTGAGCATGTGTCTTTTCAGATGCGACTGTTGTGAAAATGCCTTTCCACAATGTTCACACAAATGTGACTTCTCTCCAGTATGAGTGAGCATGTGTATTTTTAGTGTTGACTGTTGTGAAAATGCCTTTCCACAATGTTGACACTGATGTGGCTTCTCTCCAGTATGAGTCAGCATGTGTTTCCTAAGAGCTGATTGATGAGAAAATGCTTTTCCACAATGTTCACACTGATGTGGCTTCTCTCCAGTATGAGTGAGCATGTGTTTCCTAAGAGACGATCGATCAGAAAATGTTTTTCCACAATGTTGGCACTGATGTGGCTTCTCTCCTGTATGAGTGAGCATGTGTGTTTTTAGTGTTGACTGTTGTGAAAATGCCTTTCCACAATGTTGACACTGATGTGGCTTCTCTCCAGTATGAGTGAGCATGTGCGTTTTTAGTGTTGACTGTTGTGAAAATGCCTTTCCACAATGTTGACACTGATGTGGCTTCTCTCCAGTATGAGTGAGCATGTGTGTTTTTAGTGTTGACTGTTGTGAAAATGCCTTTCCACAATGTTTACACTGATGTGGCTTCTCTCCAGTATGAGTGAGCATGTGTTTCCTAATAGCTGATCGATCAGAAAATGTTTTTCCAAAATCTTCACACTTATGTGGCTTCTCTCCATTTATTTGTTGTGAAAATGTCTTTCCACAATGTTCACAATGATGTAACTTCTCTTCAGTATGAGTGAGCATGTGTGTTTTCAGATGTGACTGTCGTGAAAATTCCTTTCCACAATGTTCACATTGCTGTAATTGCTTTCCTGAAGCCATTTTTATGTCTGCAGACTGAGAGGTATAGTATTACTGTGGCTACCATGACAATGTATACAACTTCAGCAGATATGTGATTTTTTTTCTAATGTCTAAACTGCATGCACTGATCTTGTTGGGGACAGTACTTAACATGCATGTGACATTAGCTCCACAGGCTTAAGGTGTAAGTTGTGACGCTGTTTCATATAATGCATCAAGTACATCAGAAATCATCACACTTTACTTTTATTGGAAATATCTCTTGAATTTATTTTAATACCAATGAGCTCAAATGCAAATCTGACATCGTAGGTATCATTAATATTTACTTACATTTGACCCAAGTGCTAAAGAATTGTAAGTTGAATTCCTCCTCCTGTAGGCAATAGATCATAGCCAAATTTGCAATATAAGTATCACCACCATTTGGTCGTGCTTGTTTTTAAGTAGTAAATAGTTACAGTTTCGTCTCTAAATGTTGTATCCATTGCAATAGCATTCTTATGAGCCTCAGTATAGACCCTCATTTGCCATTTAAAAAGTGCTATCAATAACTAATACCTGAAAACTTTTGCCATTTCTGGGCAATTTTTCCATGAATTGGATTTGAACCATAATCACTCCGTCAATGGATGCAAAAGCTGTCAATGGAGATAACGAAATTGGTTCAAAAGTTAAACCAACCCAATGATACTGCATCTGTCAGTTACTCATGACCAATGGTTAATAATCAGCACCATTAATTTGGGCAGGCCTCAAGAAATGGCAAATTGCAAACGACAACTCCAAGTAAAAGTGGTGAAGTAAGCGGTCTGGATGGTGCGCAGGATCCCTTATTTCATCACTTTATGTTTCCAGCATTGGAGGTATTTGTCTAAAAATACAAAAAATTGATGAAATATTGAGTCCTGTATCCAAACCGCTTATTTCACCACTTTTCATTTCAGGCATTGGAGTTGCCTCTTGCTCTTTGCTGTTTCTTGAGGCCTGCCCAATTTGATGCTGCTGATTTCCTGTAGCCATTTGTCATGATCAGCTGACAGATGTAGTATCATTGAGTTGGTTCTGAAAAGAACTGGTTTTGCAATCTCACGTTTATCCACAGGATAAACAATGACCGAAGACGTCATATATATGTTAAAAAGACTCAGTGATGATTTTTTAAATGCAATACATAGGAAAATTGCCAAAAACATTCAGGTATTCATATTGGATAGCAATTTTTAATGGCAATGAAGGTTTATTGCCTCCGATGTATGCTTTTGCGATAGATCTAACATGCGACCATTCTCTAATGAAATATCTGTTCAGTGAGAGTGTTTTACGAAATCGCATCACTAAGCTTTAATACACACATCTAGCTCAAAAAAAGTATTTAGAGGACTTAAAAACTTAAAGCCAAAGGATGGTAATGATTGGTCTTGAGAATATTTTGCCTAAGATCTATTGCCTAGAGCAGAAATTTAGCTTACATTTTTTTTTAAATACAGGGGTCACAACAATTGTTAATAACAATAATCACGTGATACTTTTTAACATACAGAATATAGCTTTACACTACAGTGCTTAGAGAGAGTAAAAATGTTTTTTACCCACACCAAACATGATGTAACACAACCAATTACATTTTTAAAGAGTCAGCATGCATTTTATACATTATTGATGCATCACGTGATATGTTTACATTTCAGCACTACTGCAGGTAACATAAGGTTAAAATGGCATTTTTGCTTTGCAACTAATGAACGCAATGGAGTAAACATTTCAAATTTATAACACCATTACACCATTATAGTCTGCATGATGTAGGTATGGAGATTGGTGCAAGAGTATATAAAATGTAATGTGGGTTACAGTTAAGGAGAAAACACCAGAGGTAAGGTGAATTTTTTTGTTCTTTATGTTGCAACCTCCATGCAGTTATTATATGAAAATTTGTATCACTTTCCTCCTAGGATTGTGATAACTAGGCACAACGTGCCAAATTAAGTTAAAAATTCTGTTATCAGACAGATATTTTAACTGGTTTCCGTATACGTTAAGGTATTCATGTCCAATTTGAAGTCACAATCGATACCGTAATAATGCGATGGCTTTGGCGTGTAAAGCAGTTTTAAACTCTTTAAGACAGTGACTCTCATTCTAGGATAATGTTTTGTGGACGGATAGAACTTTTTGTGACAGGCGTACCCTAAACTAAGCCTGACTTAGCAGATCAGCCGACTGTTCCCCGGTCTAGCTGGATCAACATAAAGGTTTACCGGACACTATCGTTACATCCTTACATCATTTGGCTTGGTTCGGTGTCTAGGTCGGGGTGCGAGGTTCAACCATAGATATTTGATACATGGATTGGAAACCCAGCAATGAATGTCGTTAGCCACATGCAGTCCGCGTTTCGCCGGAAATGGTCGTTAGTTGGGGTTTTATGGCTAGCTGTGTACAAGTCTGTTACGATTTTTTTTTTAAAAATACAAGCTCATAGTACGCACATCCACATACACCACGATGTGTGAACTCCACTTTTCAGTCTTCTAATTCACAGGCGTGCATATAACGTGGTCCCACAAACAACAGTGGGCATTACACTGATAGTACCGAACACCCTACACTCTACGAACGAGCTGCACACCACAGACATATGACAGATGTACGATGGCAACCTAATAGCTTTCGTAGGGAAGTATCAGAAACTGCTTAGATGGTTCCTATGCGACTTACCGTACTCATGCTACAGTCGCACAAAGCCTTGCTGTGTATATAAGTCAATTATAACATGTTACCCAAAAAATTTAACAGAAGCTCATACATAGTACGACAAGCTAAAAGATACACTTCACCATACACCATGATGTGTGCACTACAATTTCAGTCTTTTAATCTTACAGGCGTGCATACGAAAACGTGTTACAGTCTTAAAAACAGTGGGCCTTATATAGCAGCTAACACCGTACACGCTAGGAACTACACGCTACAGATACATGTAGGTTAGTCAACCTCATAGCTTTCGTAGTGAAGTATCTGAAACTGCTTAGACGGTTCCTATACGACTTACCATACTCACGATACAGTCGCACAAAGCCATCAAGCCGTCTATGAACTACATGTATAATCAACGTTCAACCTGCCCTAACAATGAGTAGGGTTGTATAAAGATTGACAACTAACCTATTCGAACACTTCTTACCAGTAAAACACGTGTTTAGTGCTAGAAAAGGCTCAAAAAGCTAGGATTGCTGTACGCCCACACACCGAAAAAGCGAAACTCGGATTGCAAATAAATGTTGTACAAGTCCTAATGGATCACGTGAGAGGTTTCCAATCCATGTATCAAATATCTATGGTTCAACGACACGTGATTATGATGATGTAGTCCCTGCTTTGAGCAACACTGGCATGGGCGTATGCAAGGGGGGGGGGGGGGGTCGATGGGTTCGAACGACCCCCCCCCCCCTCTCCCCAAAACGAGGTCACCATCACATGTTGATTATATACTCCACTCGTATTTTACTACATACGCGTACGCATGTACGCATTCTAGCAAAGATGGGATTGGCAACTCAATCAATATATTGTACAATATATAATTAACGAATCATAATACAGTTTAACAGACAGGTTGACGTCAACAACACATACTTAACAGGTTTAGATTTTTTTCACAGTGCCTTCTTAGTAACTTTCCTGTACTGCATACTCAATCCGGTCACTGTCCAATGAAAATCCCCTAACAGTAATCCACAGTTTGACAATCCCTGGCATAATCAGGGCCGGATTTAGACTGCCGTGGACCCAGGGCAACTAGCCTTGGTGGGCCCCCAGTCCAGATGCAAGCGGTGGGCATGGGGGGGGGGGGGGGGGGGGGGGCGAGCGGAGTGGATTGATTCACCAAATACGAGAGCTCTAGCATTTCGAGTTGGCGACGACGCTTGGCAGCTTAATTGTTTTGTAACATATTCCAATCATCAAGGCGTTCTGTCTGCTTTTCGTTTTGATGCTCTACTTCGCGCCTACTGTACGATTCTCTGTCGCGCTGGCTTGCATGCGTTATTGCTTAATTTGCCAAAAACTATATACTAGGGACCCTATATGCCTCTGGTACTGCCCTTATTTGCTTCCTTATCTGCCTCTGTCACTGTGACTCAAGCATATGAAAATCTATACGCGTATACATATAGTAATGATTACATAATACATCATTTTGCCTTACGTCATGAATGGTCACCTTTTAACAAAAGTCGACCCTCCCTTACCCGAAGCATAGACATTAGATATTATACGGAAGGGATTGGAAACGGGACGTTTCCACACCAATTAACAGGTTCCATCAGTGTAGTAGGAAATAAAATGGCGGAATCAATGGATTGCGATGCTGTAACTGTTGTTGGTATAACTTACTTAAACAAAGAGTTGAACACATGCACTTTCCTATATCTAGACGAAAACACTATCCTATTGGACGCTGTACATCAAGTTTTCAATTCTTAATTCTTCGTACTTGAGTCACAATCGTGAATCGACGGTGACCTCCCATTCACACCTGAGTTCCAACGAGAAAAAATATGAGTATTTAGTGTGGAAGTCAGTTGTCCACACACCAGGTCGTTTATATGATCAGTACACAACCAGAAAAAGGAATAAAAAAATGGGAAAATAGGCCTCAGCACGCGCTGTACGCCCACAACCACACACATGTCCAAAAGGTTATCGGCGTCTTTTTTGTTAGTGTACGAAGTGCATCAGAGACAAAACCCACAGAGGTCGATTTGCCTTAGTATGATCTCCTCGATTATACACAAAAATAGCCAATGCGACAAAGCTATCGTTACCTGTACGCCCACAAAGGCATCGCTAACACACGGAACGCGGGTCTAATGAAAAACTCGCGTCTGAATACATTTAGTCAGAAACACGCATTTCTTAATATCCATACCTCTCAAGCAAGTCGCATAACACCAAAGAAAGCCTCTAACTAGACAAATATCTTTGCTTTTCGAAAAAGTTCCAGTAACGTGGTCACTAAGAAGGTGTTGATTAATACTACACTGACGGCCCGAAGCTAGGATAATGCAATGTATTGCAGCACGTGATCCGTTTCCAATCCCTTCCGTATAATATCTATGCCCGAAGGCTGCGTACCCCATGACACAGGCCTACGAATCACTCGCTCAGTCTATTCATTTACAAAACAACACATTCTTACTTTCAAACAAACACGAGACGATTGAGATCATGACCTCAACCGTCTCGTAGCATATACTGGACGAATGCATGGCAGCATATATAGACAGTGTTCTTTCAGTATTGTTAAAATGTCAAGTCAGGGTGGACAAGTACCACGGCATATGAATAACTATACAGAATCTTATTCTAGTACACGTACATGAACGTACCTGACGATGCACGCGCTCTAGCTAGCTTGATTTCTAAAATTAATAATTGAGGATTTAATAACTGACTAACAATAATACGTATACAGTTGTACATCTCCCCGTCACTAAAGGTGCATTTCATTTTGAGAAAGGAGATTTTTTGTCCCAGGTCAGACTCTGTGATGGACCCACTGCTTGCATTGGGAGGTCAACCAGGAGGAGGTGACTAATTGAACTGCCAAAAGTAAGGAGGAAGTGTGGCATCCTGAAGACTCAAACTGCACGTGGCCAGCATTATTTCAACACCTCACGATCACGTCTGGATTATGTGATCGATCTTGGACCTACATGTAGCACACATACTTTATTATATGCTGGCTTGTACTGCTGTGTGGTCTTTTATCATATAGTGCTGCACCTGTGGGGAGCATGCACTGTTCATGTGAGAAATGTGGCCTCCTGATATAATAAAAAGTGCAAGACATATTCCATCTTTATTATTGTACAAGTACTGTGGGCACTAAGAGTCTTCTTTCAGCCATTGGAGGAGCTGGGTGTAAAGTAGCTGATGATGATGTCAGCACCTATGGGGGGAGGGGGAGGAGGCATATGAACAGGAGTCCCTAGAGCACACACACAAAACATACCAGCCCTCCTCATGGACCACACACTCTTCATCACAGCCTTCTTCAGATCAAAGGCCCCAGCCTTACTGCCATGGTACAACATGGCGTATTCACCAGACACCTTTTGGCAGAAGGGACTAGCTAGTACACAGAGAACCCAATATGGTGTGGTGAATATACCTGGTAGATAGCCAGAGGGTGAAATGGGTACTGGGGAGGGTGGGTGGGGTGGAGAAAGAACTTCACAGAGAGGTACATCATGGTGGCAATCATCAACATACCCTCTCCTTTGTATCTCTCACTATGTCCAGGTAAGGCATGCCTGGCTTCACTATCAGGATGTATGCTCCTTCCTTCACATCCCGCTCCTTGGGGGGGAGGGAGGGTACATGGGGGTGTGGTCACACATTTGGGAGGGGAGGGGAACTGGTACTGACATGTACAACAGCTCTTAGAGCCAGCCCCCTGGCTCCTGGAGGGAGTTGGTAGCACTTACGATCTCTGAAGCAGGAGCAGCATCTCTGGTGAGGGGAAGGTGTGGCATAAATAAGAGGTAGGCTGGTATGCTATACATGCAGTATAGGGAACTGGGGAGTGGTGTAGCTTAGACACAGTGGGAGGCAGAGCACATGGAGATGTGGTAACATAATACTAACACTTTGAACCCAACCAGATGAGTACACACCTGAAGGGTCCGTAGAACGTGGATGCAAACTTTGCACTGTAGCTCATGACATCAACCTGAAGACCACAAGCCATTCATTTCACGAAGCTTACAAAGGGGGTTGATAAAAAGGCAGACGTGATGATGAGTGATCGTGTGGGAGTGATGGGGAAGCAGTTCCCACCTTCTCTCCATAGCCATGCTGGTCCAGGGTGCTCTTGATAGCCCCAACTCTGTTGTCCATCATGTCAGAGGGAGCTATCAGCTGACAACCTGAGAAAGTGTCGAGGTGAGTCCTTGATGTAAGTGTATGTGCATGTGTATGTGCATGTGTGAGCATGGTCTCTTGTGGCTGCACCTCACCTGCCTCAGCATACACAAGAGCCACTTCAGCCAGTCTCTGGATGCTGGCTTTGTTGTCAAGGGTACCATCAGGACATCAGGAGCCCAGATGTCAGGACTAAAGTATTTGTACATGTATCTATACATGAATCAGTGTCAAGTGCATTCTAAAATAAACTCAAGAGCCATTTATTTGTATCAAGTACATGTGGCATCACATGGCAGGTTGCCAGATCACAGTTGCTACACTTGTATACAACATGCAGAGCTTTGTACATTTTAAAAAGCCACTATTCAATATGTCCAAGCAAATTAACCGCATGCATGTACAGGTGTTCTTACATAATAGTTAATTAACTCCACCACTAGATAACTACTCACCACAATATCCATGATCTGTGTATGCACACAGGCAGATGTCACAGGCCACCAAAATGTCCTTGAACTGTGCCCTCACCTCCTTGATGGCCAGTATGGTTGGGTTGGTGGGGTCAGTGGGTATGGATCCTCTTGAATCCTAACATGGACAAAAATCACAGCCCTATAGACGTAATCAATGCACAATGTTTAGTAGATTGTTGTTACATGTGTGTATGTACATGTATATATCTTACTCAATCAACACATGTGTGTAAGTACATATATGTATCTTACTGAATCAAATGAACACACACAACACATATATATACATATACACACATACACACACACATGCACACACACATGGTACAACATACTAAGTATGCACCTTCTGCGCATTTGTGTGTACTTCAAACTCTAAATACGAGATCAGCTTTACAATGTAGGATTCCCCCGAACCCTGACACAGGTGATGCTATTCATACACTCAGCGCCACATGCATCTGAGCGAATATCAAACACTTCTGCATGTTGTCCATGGCATATATACGTCAGCAGATATAAAGAATTACTGACATATGGAGCAATTATTAATATATGATTATCTAATTCAATCAGTGACCAGTTCTTTTCTGAGTTGTTCCTTTCCAAACAGACATCCTTTCGAAGTACATGCATTTTCACAAGACTGATGAAGTCATCAGGAAGAATATTTCATCCATTATAATAACATGCTTTATAGAAGTGATTTTGCTGACAGTTAAAACCAGTAGGTCAAGAGTGGTACATTTTTCACAAAAGCCATGAACCTGATCCGATATGCACACTTGAAAACATCCAAGTCTCATTATCATCATGTGAAGAAAATGTGCTACTCTGTCTGCACTGCCCACAAGCTTGTGGCCATTTGGAGAAGTAATCAGTGAAAGTACTTGTATAGCACAAGGAATACAGCAACTGCACTGAAAAGGTTGTCTTGCAATGATCTTTTTGAATTTTCTAGTACATGGTGATAGATCTGGTAATTGGTAACCAACCGAGTTGTCTATTGCCAATTTGCCAGGGCTTCATCAATAACATAGTACTCTGCCTGAAAGTAGTATTGGTCAGTATACGCTAAAGGTCTGCACTTTCTTCAATGTGCCGCACACGCAATAAAATGATTACAAGGGGTAAAAGTCATTTTAGCATATTAAATTCATGACTAGTACTAAAGTGGTAGCCAGTGGCTCTGAATCACGGGGCAAGGAGTTCAAATCTTGAAGACACGGTGCTTTATTTCACCCGAGGAGATTGGCTAAATAAGGGTTTGAGCCTGCCTGTCATCCTCCCATGTCAACGTAATAATGACAAATTTACTAAGCCTGGGTCAGTTCTGCATCCCATAACGATTGAGCCTGAAGTCTGGATGTGTACATGTTGTATATGATTATTTGATCTGGTTGCTGGTGAATGATATCCTATAATTGTGGATATGTCGTTTTTTTTTTCTTTTCTTTTCTACACTTCAACATAATAATTCACTGCATGAATGTCAGTTTTCTATGCTTTATCACTATACTTTACTTCTACCTCTCTTTTCTTTATTGTCAAAAAATCCACAGATAGAAATTGATATAATTGGATGAGACTAAAAGTGGTAAAAAGTACGTCGTTGACTATTTCAGTAAATGTCCAGTAGCAGAGGCTCTAGCAAATAAAGATGCAGATAATATAGCAAGATTTATTTTTAAGACTACATGCCAGTGAGTTGTAGTTATATCATCTTTAACACCATCCAATATGTAATTTACTTTCTAATATGAATATGAATGTGTACGCTCAAAGAATCATTTCACACCAAAGTCAGGAATTAGTCAACAGACAGAACTGCAGAGACAATTTGGAACAGAGCACAGAATTTCATCAGCATACCATCCCGAAACTAATGGTCTTGTGGAAAAGTTAAACTCCACAATTCAATCACGCTTGTTAAAGTTATGCAATGAAAAACAATATGAATGTATTTATGTCCCCCTCTACAGAATTGAAACTCCTGTATACATGTACCATCATGGCTTTCCTGCATGTCAGTGTGAACGGTTATACATTTACATTAAAAATATGCATACTTGTACCTTACACAAGAATTGCTTGATGTAACACATATTAAAATCTGATTACGTTTGGCTGGACAAAGATTAAGTAATTGAAAGTGATCAAATATGCTCAAATGTAATTTCACCTAATATATGTTTACTTTTATCAACGGATCCACTTGTGAAGCTAATATACATTATGGAGATGTGTATGAAGCACAATATTATACAAGCCTTATTTGTAATAGCTGGAGCATTGATGTCCTTTCATTACATTTATGTAGTCCGTTCATGGGGTGGATGCAGCATGGTAATTGCTAAAGGTGAATCAGAAACTGGCAAGTCGACTGCCATTCATACCGCACTATCACTGTTTGGATGTGAAAATATAGGCCACTACATCAAAGGAACAAATTCAGCTTTTATCGAACGTTTAACTCTTTCTACTCTACCATACAACATTGATGACCCCTGTAAAAGGAAGAGTGGAAAAAGTAAAGCTATCCAGCTAGATATATCTGAACTTGCAGTAGATTTGTATAATAGTCTCGATCTGCAAACATAAAACTGGATCTACCAATGTAGTATACCGATTGTCGCAACAAATTATGATATTGAAAATGAAGGAAGGGTGTGTAGCAGAAGTATTGTAATTCCATTCAGTAATCCAGCAACTGGCTCCAATATGAAATATGAATTCTATGTATGGAATGAATTAGAAGAATCTATTCATCGTAACATTTTTTTCAAGTGCAGTTGGTTGGATAGTTTCACTAGGTGAAAATTTAGTAAGGAATGGGAAGACAGAGGTTGATACTATGAGAGATGAGTTTAGTGATGGATTGAGTCGAGTGCAACACCAAGAAATGTAATAGGCTGGAGTATTTGCATGTATTTTCTGAAAGAGGTAGGCGAGCATAAATTTTCAGCCCTAAAAATATCATGCAAATGCATTTGTAGCTTCTTTCCAAGATTGGAAAACAGCATATGTATGATTAAGCAAAAGGTTATATGATGGAAAACGTATTCAATAACTATAAGAACGCAGCATCCATCTCTGCATCAAACACCAAGGATGGTAATGTATTGTTCAACAGTTTTGCAAAGATCTTTGTGAAGTGGCAACAAGTATTGGATTATCAAAGGTAGGAAGGTTGCTACATATCAAAAGTCTTTTAACATCATTGAAGAGTATACTTCATAACTATAGCCAAGAAGGCTGATAACACCTTGGAGTGTGAAAAATGAACTTCAAGTTTTTGTTGAGCGTCGGTAGTATAATACAGACATGCAAGCACTGCACACTGCATTTCCCTTACTATTTTGACATGGGCTATGAAACGTAATGATGCATGTACGATTGATCATCCAGCAGTACAATTGATGTTCAGCATTTAAATGATTCAGATAACATAACACCTATCCAATCTGTGTGCTTTTCATTGCAGAGTGCTGCATGCTGATGAGCAAGCATAACCAGCCATAGGATGATAGCATTGTGCATACTACAAGGCTACAGGTAGGGAAAAAAGAAAAAAACGAAATACCCCCATTTGTCTAGTTAACATATGGTATGGCAACTTCCCTTGGATTATATTATTCTCTTTCAGTAATTGCAAGTTCTGTTTTTACTGTAAGCAATGCTATGAATGCAATGAGCTTACATTTTCAGTACCCAACTTATTTTATAAGTATAGGATTCAATAGCTGGAAAAAATAACACGGAAAATTTGAAGCTCATGAGTCTAGCAAAGCACATAAAGATGCTTTCTAGAATAAAACAGCTTGGCACTTCTGGGACTGATGCTCAACTTAATAATCAAGCGCAAAAAAATCAAGCATTATTGGCAGAGAAGTGTTTATAAAAGAACTTTCCAGGCTCTGGATGTTGTGTCTCCAGGATCCAGGATCTGGATGTTGTTGCATCAAGATTTATCTATCACACTGAACAAGAAAGTAATATGATGCAATTGCTTTGTCTTCGAAGTGATGACAATCCACAGCTAAAACAACAGGCTAAAGACATCAAATACGTATCTGTCAATGTTGTGAATGAGTGTGCATGTTAATGGGGCAGAATCTACTTAGAGAGCATCTTAATTTAAAGTTCACTATTCTTGCCGATGAAACAATTGATAGAACAGTTACATCAGATGGGTGGATGAAAGGTTCATGATACATGAAGATTGTACAGGACTAGTTCACATAAAAGAGGCGGATGCCGACTCATTGTGCACAGCTATAAAGGATGTGCTGATCTGTTGTCCATTGCCAATGTTGAGGTCAGGGCTCGATTATGATGGTACATCTAACTGAAGTTGTTACAATTACTGAAGTTTTGCCTGTATAGAAGCAATAACATCAGACTTTAATAACTATAAAGCCCTAAGTGGTGCATTTCATGAGATTAATGCCACCTGCTATGATAACTATGGAAGAAGAGCATGAATGAGTGCACAACTAGAGAGATTTGAAATGTATTTTGGGCTAAAGCTTTGCCAGCTTGTGTTGTCCTGCACAGAAGAGGTAACCTTGCTACTCCATATTGGAAGATGCCTGATTTCATGCATTGTGCCAAAAATTAGTGGTATGATTCAATAGATTGCACGGAACCGCCATGTGCCAGACATCCACCAAGACAAATTGATGGTTTCAGTCATGTATTTGAAACACCCCGGAAATACTATTGAAAGACGTACTATGATTAATATCATCGTTCAATAGAGTATAAGGTAGTTAAACGCCATGCCCCCATCAACAGCTTCATAAAGGCTAGAGTGCATGTGCTGTGGGTGACACACATGTTTGCAAATCTGCTGCAATTGCTGCGTCTTTCGGTTTTTATTTTTATTTGTCTTCCTCTGTCACTATTAAGTCACTGACATGATCTGGGCAGGGCCGACATGCCAATGAATGGGCAATTAATAGTACCACATCCATTGAAGCCCTGGGTTGGCCAAACTAGTAACACCAGTCGATCACCACTCTGCACTATGGAGGTTTACCCCTATTTACCTGATGTCTTGTATGAAGGACAAATGTCTTGCTTAAGGGACAATTTTGAAGCCCTTTTTATATGTGACCTCAATAAACTTTCTACTAAAAATGGCGGAAACAGGCAGCTTGAGTTACTCTCGCTGGTGGTGCACCCTTTATACAGGTTAATAAAAAAGATTCGGAGGTAGGATGAAAATTTTACGTAGTAGAAGGAAAGTTCTTAGGTCTTGGAAGGAAGCGCAATTTCGAATGGAATGGACCTCCTTCCATAGGGGAATATGGGGCGCAGCATTCGATTTTTTAAAGACAATCAAGACATGCTCTAGTTTGAGTGATATATCGAAGGTTCTATCTACATCAGATGAGATAGACAAAACAGTGGAATCTGCTACAGAAGAATCATCAGATGACAGCAAGTAGTCATCAGACGAAATGGAAGGGGTCTCCCAAAAACGTGACCTTAGTGAAGAAGACGACTGTCATGAGAAGGCATTGCAGAGAACCCATATCTAACGCTAGGTTGAGTCATTCTGTCGCATATGCAGCTTTATGAACGCATTGCTTAAATATCAATATTGGATTTTAATTCCAGTCTCGAGACACCTACTGGATGGAGTCGTTTAACCACCAGCTACATGTACTAACCTACCTGCCCAAGAGGATACACTTCCATACTAATACCTTTATAATGCGGATGAATCTGGCTGTGATGGATTTGGTGGGTGTTATGCATGTGATGGTTGTGATGATCTCACAATATGATCACTTCTTTTACAATGAAAATACATAACGGGCATCAACAAGTCATGGTGAATACCTAGATGTTTGCCAACTGGACCATCATAAAATAGCACTACAATGTATTGAAAACATCATCTGGAATGCGTACATCCTGAAGAACATCTCATCTCTACAGTAGGTTAAGTTGATAATGGCAACAAAACCTTATACTTATAGGTCACTTCGAGGAGGATGATAATGTGATTGACGAGTTGATGTCACCTGATGATTCAGCTTTGTTAAATGGAGAGTATGTGAACAATGAAAGCAAAGAGTACTAAGAGGATGATGATAATGATACGAGTAATGCTATCCTATATCTGTATGGTGATACAATCTTTATAGTACTTGCATGTACTGTAGTACACTACATGGCACCACACGCAGGGAACTCAATCGTGATTGGCCTATACTCATGTATTTTAAATTTCTTTTTGGTGTATTTGTGAAAAGAAACCAATTGCCTCTGTGTTTTTCGACCTAAAGTAACAAGATAGAACAAAATGACCAACCTTTCACCACTAAGTCCCGCTGAATTTGAGGAAAGTCCTGGAGCAGTCTAGTGCCTTTTATAGCAGTTTCCACGCATCGATTTGTGGAGTGCAAATGTAACTATTTACAATGTATGTGGCATCTCCTCATTTAAAACCATTAAAACCGTCAGGCCACTTGCAGATATATTAATATTCTCAACATCAGGTATGGGGATATTTTCAGAGGTAGCCAAACTCCTGTAAAATCTGCTACTGCAGAGAGGTCATTTTCTGCACTAAGAAAACAACGTCATGCTACTCTATTACCATAAGGAATGGTCAGACTGTATTGACCTTATCGAAATAGCCAAAAACTTTACTAGCACCAATGACATCTATTGACCATGCAATGATGTGCAACTTGGGAGGCTTTCACACAATTCACCATAATAAAATACAAGAACTCGATGCTTTGTTGTTGTCAGAGGTACATGTATGCCAATAATGTTGCCATTGAACCCCACATACAACAACTGAATGGTGAAGGCTTTCACCACAAATATGCCAACCGTGATGACAATTCAAGTCTTGATCAATGTACATGCTAGGGGTTTTTGGAATCATGCATGGTCAGGATGAATATTTTGACTACCCTGATGCTCTCCAAGCTACCGTTCCATCCCACACACATGAATCAGAAAGAGTCAATGGGTGAAAGAGTTTGAACAAGAGGTCTTTATACCATTGGTTTTTTCTACAATGGCAGGAGGAACGGCTCGATATCCACCAAGCAGGACAAACCATTTCCCCTTGTAGTGAGCTGGTTACGCACACAATTTTCCTATGCTTCTTTTTGTGCTGCTGTCCTGTGCATCCGTGGAAACAGGTCATCACATTACCCCCTTATTTATGAACATGACACTACCCTCGTCACTGTTAACGGTAAGATACCACACCCAGTCTAAATTTCTGTTATTTTTTTGCATTTGTTTTATTTTTTTATGAGTATTGTTTTATGTGGTTATATTAAGATACATTTGTTATTGAAATGTTTTATGACCATAGAAAAAGTTTTATTTGGCACATCTTTTGGCACATAATAGCATGCATTATCATCAAATCAAAAGAATGATGCGAATGATGCTTTGAAAATGCATGGTGTAATCTCTGTTTTGCTACAAGATGATCTACTAATATGAAGCCAGATGAGCTCGCTGACAATTACAAGGACGAGAAGAGCGAAGAAGGAAGCTGAGATTCAAATTGGCACTCATTAGGAAGAAAAGATTTGTAGATAGGCAGTCAACTGAAGAGCAGAGATCACGACAGCACTCTACTCCATGATTGGGTCCATGGGCACATTCAGAAATTCTGGCCCAAATTGGTATCCGGGGGTCTGAACCTGCCACGGTCATTTAAAACAGTATGGCATGTGCAATGTGATATGCGCAATGGAGCTATGTTTGATTTGATTGAATGTCATGCATGGGTTGTGCTGCCCATGTTGCGTGATGGTAGGCGTGATGGTAGAAAGGAGATACCAGCACAGTTAGTGCTGTAGGCAATGTTGGATGCCAACATGCAAATTTTGCTGAAGGCAGCATTGTAGGTGCACTGAGTAACAGAAGGTGAGATCGGTCTTACCTTTTCTTTGAAACACTAGTGCTGGTGGCATTCGTAATGGATGCTGCACCAATACTGAAAGACTGGGAATATATGCTTATGGTGTTGGGAGATACATTTTTCTGTCATTTGAGGAATGAATTAGACATTAAGTATGCTCCCAGCAGAATACGGAGGCAGAGCCTACATGCATGTGTTGTGCACGCAGCTACATGTACATGTAAGCATGTAGATCTATACAGATGGTAGCCTTGGGGTGTATGTGCAGCTTAGATGTCAGGAGCTGCTCAACAAAGTCTGATGTCTCTTACAGGCCATGAGCAGTTTTTGCTACTTGGGATAAGGAGTACCATGATTTATCCTACACCCTTTGGCCAAAAGGAAGTCGGAGTTGAAGTCATGATGTTAGCATGGCGTGCAAATCTTGTCCACAAGATCAGTTGATACTTTCACTAGTACCACTCACAAGGGTGTGTAGAATGCACTGCACTGATGCATTTGGCATGTGCCTTGATTGCCGTAATGCCTATAAACTGAACTTAGTACAATTTATAGCAAATGCAAGAAAATTAACACAGATTAGGAATTGTTACAGCAATCAATGATCAAAGCTTCTACAGATGACTAAAATTAGAGCTCATGCAGGGTGTTTTAGCCTCGTTTAGGAACTTTGCATAATTGCATTGAAAAATGTTTTGCTACCTGTACATGGTATAACATCAAAGCTTCATAAATGTGATCTGGATATATATGAAGCTTTTTGTGACATTGATAGAGTAATCAAATATATCATGACAATAAGAAGTACTATTGATGAAAGATACGAAAGTTGGTATGAAGAAATCCTTCGAATTACAAGATGATTGATATAATTTCTATGTATTACAATGTATATTTCTAAAATTTGTCAATTATACATGTCTTAGTCGTGTAAGTATGTAAGATTGTGAATTAAATAATTGCATAACATGCTAAATTAGTGTGGACCTCCTCAAATGGCAGGCAAAGGTTAGCATTCAGAGGACATAGGGATGACAAAGTTGATTTTACTAATGAAAATACGAACCGATCATAGCAACCCTGCAGCTACTGGTAAAAGAGAATGTTGGGGGTACAGTAATGTCCTCCGAAAAAGCTTGGGTGCAAGCCAAGACAAAAGAGGTGTTTCCATTAGCCTTTTACACCCACTGCTATTGTCACTGCTTAAACCTGTCACTTGATTCAGCTCCCAGATGCTTTGAAAGCAGTTACTTTACTAAAATCTCATTACTATCGGCAGAGGAGGGATGATGCCTTTGACAGTTTTAATGCTGATGTTCTGCAGATGACTCAAACATTTATTACATGTGTATATCGCAACCAGAGCTTCCACAGCACTGATGGGTTCAACGCAGATTGGATAGTAGTACTTAAAATCACAGATATTCCATGCCAAAAGAGTTCTTAAAACTTCAATACTATGAAGCAGTAGAGTTGCTTGTTGTAGAGCTGCAGAAACCTGCTTAATCTCTTGAAGAACTATTGCTTAATGTACAAATACGCAGCGTTAGTTCCGCAAACACGCGTGCCCAATGAAGGAAACAAACTCAAGACTACTCCACTGCTGCTGCACCTTTCTCCGACACATCTCCATTCAAGATGTAAAGTTTCAAAGACTCTGTTTGGGCTGCACTGTGACAGTGACATTTGGTGGTGTAAAGGCAGGTTGAGTAATGATGACCTGGATGTATGTGTAAAACACCCTATCCTTCTGCCTTCTAGTCATTTCATCATACTGGTGATACAGCATAGTCATGAGAAGGCTCTACATGGAGGCATGAAGGAGACCCTCACTGAACTTCGTAGTCGAGAGAGGCATTGTGAGGAAATTAGTTCACAAATGTGTGATCTGCAAGAAGATTGATGGAAAGCCTCATGTGGCATCACCACCACATTTACTATCACAGGGTTGGATTATGCGGGACCCAAAAGGTACAGGAGACAAAGTGCGGATCTGTCTGTTCACCTGTTGTACCACCCGAGCACTACATTTGAACCTGGTAGTGTACATGACCACTGAAGCATGGTTAGAAGCAGTTGTGATATACTGGGCAGCATGAGGATGAGGTAAAGGATGATGGAGATGAGCAACAATGGATATGTGTGAGGAGTAAGGTGCACAGAAGAGGGATGAGGGTAGTGAGCTTGAGGAGAAAGGTAGCAGATTGGATATGAGCAGGAGAGAGGTCAGTGGGAGTGGGATGAAGGACAAAAGTAAGCACTGCACACTTTGAGATGTCCGTTTCCTCATGTTAATAAGTTAATCATCCAAAGCGACAGAAATCTTGCTGGAAAGCAAATAAAGCTACTTTTGCCTCATGTGTGCTCAGCTGCTGGCACCAAACTTGTGACATAAAAATAAAAGATGTTGCAGGGAGATGGTGGGCAGAAGGTATCCAAACAACATCAACAACACTACTGCATTGCTGATAAAATCAAATCTTTGTTCTCCATATCGATCTGCAAAATGCCCATCCATAAATGGAATCACACAATTCTATACTGCCCGGTATACCTAACCAGCAGAATATAAATATATATATATATATTTATTGTTGTTACGATTGTCTTGCCAGAAAATGCTATCTCAGTGTGCTGCATGCATCATCATGCCATGCATCCTCACTCATTACTCCAAAAATGGCATCAATTTCATAGGAGTAATGGTGTTACTGAATAGTGACAGTAATGATACATGTGATGGTGAAGTAGAGGTACACAAAGAGATTAAGAGAACTAAGCCTATTAGCAACAATGAATTGCAGAAAATGGAAAGCAACAAGAATGTGAGAAGGCTTTGAGGCAGATTAGAGCTATTTATCCACAATGTTATATCACAAGTCCCAAAGGTTGCTTGCCAAGCACATCTGTGGTGGTGAACAGCAGTGCAAGGATGCACTCAGTAATGCAATGAGACATGTGGATAAACCACACTGTTTCAGGTGCTATTGACAGAGCATTGCACAGTAGTGCATTTGCAACCTTTGATCCCAATTTCTATTCTGGATGGGCATATGTAAAAAGGAACATACAACAAGGGTGAAAACCATCATCGATTAGTGCTGAATGTTGGTGAGATCAAAGAGCAAGGCAGAGCAAATATATCTGCTGATGGAGTATTTTCCAGGCTTGAAGAGATATAGAAAAACAAAAGGCCATCAGATTAAGAAAGCTACCATTGTCCAGCAAAATCCTGGAAAATATGTTCTGTTCGTTATATTAATTTGTTACGGAGATACAATTGAACAAAGTACGTGCACATTTTCCTCCTTAATTCACACCAATGATATAATCACCGCCTCCCCATACATTGAGCGGGACGATATTTGCCCAAATGATTGGCGCGAATTGAGCCCGAAAACGTGCATGTACTTTGTTGAATTGTATCTCCGTATAATAGATGGCATAAAAATTAACAAACAGAACAATCACATAGCTAAGGGACCTCTCTACTGATAAATAGAATTTGTGGAGGATTTGAACCCGGTGGGGTATCGGATGTTGCAATACTGGCACAGAGCTAGTGCAAAACTCAAAACTGTCTTAACCACAGAGAAATTGTGTACTATGAAATGTTGAAAATAGGAAGTATGCGTTTAATGCATGCTGGGGCTTATTTTCTGGTGAAAGAACAACACGGTTAGACGGAACCATGTAACTAATGAATAATGCACGTGCGCCACACCCATATGTATAAATTTCATACACGACGACAATGGGAAATGCGTAATTTCATGTCTAGAAGTTCTGTCAGCAGGGCCGGTGAGAGCTGTAGTGAGGCCGGGGTAACATATCGTTTGGGGGCCCCGTAGGCCCTGAAGATACGAGCGAGGGGGGGTTACCCCTTGAGATTGGCCAAATACGAGTCTTTATACATCCGTACATGGAACAGCTACAGAGCACACAACCATTTCAATCAGTTGTTATGAGTTGTACAGGACATATGGCAGTAGTATGGCTACAGTTGGGCGACGGTCGGGCTACGCCCGACTATAGAACACTACTTGAGTGTGTTTTGTACCAGACTGAAGTCTAAGGGGCCAGAAAAGCTAAGCCAAAAACAAAAAGGCAAATAATAGTGTGTGATTTTTGTTTTCCACGTATACTAGTATGTGTGTTTCGCACATGTGCATTATGAGAGGACCACTCGCTACGTAAAAAATCTGCCATATTCAAAGCGTTAGCACGACGCGCAGAAAATAAGCCCCGTTACACCCTAAACAGAACCAAATACAGCCGTCTATTGAGTACACGTTTCTAAAAGAGTTTTTCCAGTTGGCTTGGCGGGTTTCTCAAAAAAGCCTATTGACACGAACAACTCAAAATAAAGCGCATGTAGTCTCGGCCCTCTCTTCTCGCGTATGTAAATACAACAAAGACAAAACTTATACTGTTTTAGTCCTCGAAGAACGCCTGACCGAAATATCAACTCTCAGCGAGCGTACGTAGTACGGATAAAGAAGGATAAGCCACTGTCCTGTGCCATGCGGTAATGAGGGTTTGGTTGCCTGTCTCCATGTCGGGAATGGGGACGAGACCTATTGTCCAACTTTTCAATGGAATGAAACAGCCGTGTTGTATGTTTATTGATAACCACCTGCTTCATTACAATGGCTGTTGCTACATGTACTGTTTCTATTCCTCCGCTTCTTCCTACTGAGGTTGTTAGTTGTGTAGTTAGTTTGATAGTTGCTTTTATGTCCAGTTAGCCAGTAGACCGTCGTGATGCCGCTACGCTTTCTGCCGATAATTCGCAAACATTTTGCACCGCGAACTACTATAATATCGGTCGGACCTTTGGGCGGCATACAACAAGCTAGGAACACAACGATACCAGCGTCTTACCGTTAACCATACATACAATGCAACTTTCATCAACCTTACCACAATGTAACAGTGTTCTTTAAAGGAGGGAAGGGTTCCCCCTCCCTCACCCTCCCCTTTTTATTTCATTTTATTGAGTGTTGGTTACGTCTGTTATTTATTAGTAAAAACAAAGTGGGGAGGGTGAGGGAGGGGGGTACCCCTCCCTCTTACATAAAGAGTCAAGTCACGCATTACATTAAAAAAATAATTACGTAAACGCAATAATTAAAGTGGGGGGCGGAAACTGCATAAGTGCCGGTCCCTTGCATGATATTAAAACCTGGCGTGGTTGGACTCAGTCCCTAGCTAGCTCTCTGAGAAGGCCAAACCCTGCACGGGTACGCCTTGCCCATGGGGTGGTATGAAATGCATCTTCAGTGGTACTAGTATTGAGATGCCTGGGAATGATGCTCTAAGGTTGGCCATGAATAGTGATGTTCCATGCTCTGTTGATAGACTTCAAATGGTGATATGTGTACCTATAGTGATGCATGTGTGTAGGGCACTTCTCTCGTGCTACAGTAACCATTAATGTACACAATGTTGATATTTGATGGCTAGTATGCATCAGGTTTGGTCTATGCTTGAAGCTAGAGCCTTATGAGGTTCCCTAAAAATACACCACTAAAGTATTGTTGATGTTTGGCCATGTCTGACAAAGGGTGCATCATGATGGTTGAAGCCCTTATCAGTGGCTCTGGTGGTTTTGACTATTTCATTCTTCTGTATGTGTTTTTATAGTAGACATATTGGAATCGTATCATTGCATCCTGCAGCTTCCCCTTCTCCTCAACCTGTTTGATAATTTCTATGGTGATGGACTCATACTCCCCAATGAACTACATATATAAGCAGCTCCTCCAGTGTTGCCAGTTCACCTTTGACCTCTGCATAACACTATGCCTTCATAATCTGTAAGCAAGTCTGTACAGAAAGCTAAAAAGCTGGATGTGCTGGTTGTGGCCATGGATACAAAGACCAGCTGTGGGTCACAGTTATGACAGAAAGGGCCCAAAGATCTTCATGAAAATTCCATGGGTCATGTGGAGCTCAGGTTTTCATCCTATCAGTGTAAATACACAACAGAGATACTGACAGGTGTGACTGCTTATGTGTATGGGAATATCAAAGTGTGGCTCTGATATGCAATTTATTTCAATATTCCATCTAATGGCACTTCTGCATACACCTCCAGCAGCCATGAAGGACCTATGGTTAGAATGGTTAGATGTGATGGTTGCCAGTGTTCTTTCTGAAAAGGCTCCTATGCAACTAGCATTTGATTCTTACCTACTGGTAAAGGCAATGCTGAAGACGCTATTCAGACATTCAGAAAATTCTGTACACTTATATATTGGCCTTTTTCTCTTTCCTGTAGCCACCAAAAGGCTTCCACACACTCTGCAGCGTTGCTGGACCTTATAGTCGTGCGGATCGATTCAATTACTGTGACCGGATTGTATAACAAACTATGCCGATTATTCATAAAAAACACACTCGTGATTTGTATGTTGAAAGAAAAAATGTGGCACGTCCTAAACCATGTGTTCGCCTATTGCGATGCTTCTTCTCGATGATGCTACGTCCTAACCTTCTTGGGGATTTGGCTGGCGTCCGCCTCATAGGCTTGAACTTACCCCCTTCCCTACGGCAATGGTGTAAAAGTAGGATGCGCATTTAAAGGAAACGCTACAAAGCGCTTGCGCATATGGGATATACTGACCTACGATGAATGTCAAAATCAAAGAACCATGTTTTGCACATATCTGACCTATGTGAAGTATGGATATTGATCGCTCAAAAAGTAGCATTGATAATGAGGTGTGGATCGATTATAGTTCCAAAACCATTTACGGTATTGTTCTAATTATAACGTAGTGTCCAGCCGCAAACTACAGTGTAGTGCAATCTCGCGATCTAATGTGAATAAACCAGCCAAATTGATGATCATTAAATGTTAATATTGTATTATTATCTTGCGTACCAGTACGAAACAGTGCCGCGCTGGAAAGGGAAAGAAAAGGGGGTTCCCAGAGGGCCAATTATAATACGCATTTGGAAGAGATCGGCGCGTCGAACATATAGAAGCTGCTAGCTGAGCTTAATCGCTATTATTTCGAAGCTACAAAAGTAAAGTTTAATACCGGGGTACACATTAAAGGTGCGAACGCGTTACCTCTATATATAAAATCATATAAATTAAGAAGACCTCTTAAAAAATAATCTTTTTAATAGTTATCATTTATTTTGCTAGCATTAAAATTCCCAGCGTCCACCTAACCTTTTTCTTACATTGTACACGATTAAATAATATAGCCTAGCCCTAGGTACTACTTTAATCTTAAAAGGCCTCGCTTTTTTGCATAGTTTTCGGAGTCTTTGAACGCAAAAAGCGTTGGCTTCAATTTTGGGGTCTGGGGGAGCTTACAGCGCTCCCCCATACACCCGGCCCTAGCTGGACGGGAGGGGTGCCCCCCTCCCCGGGGCGGCGCCGCCCACCGGTGCCCCTCGCCTTCAATGTGCAGGAGGCCCCTTCCAGAAAAGTTGGGGACGCCCATGATATGGAAACAGAAGAGCGCGCGTATGGCGGGATTTATTTTTCCTGCTGCTGTGCATGTATGAATGCGAAAGAGAGGTTTGAAAGCCAGTCTACGTATGCACACGCATAAATGAATAATTATCATCACGTGATTCGCTTGTGACAGTTTTACGAGGTAAAGAAGAGTACTGTTGAGTTGGAAATCATCAAAAAATGCTTAAAACCTAATTCACAAACGAATAATTATGTGAGTTCTCTGGGCAACGTGTTGTTCTGGTGTTTTGATCGCCGCTGTACGCAATGCAACGCCCTCTGGTGGTCGGTAGAAGCGATTAAGAATACAAGTTTTAGAATAGCATGCTTATTTACCATCCGTAGAGTGCGCCAAAAAAAGGTTTTACCTTGCCTATACTAAGCGAACGGGCATAATTCAATTTTTTTTATGGACGGAATAGGGCAAACTGTGCTACCTTTTGCCACTTGTATTCAAATATGAGTAGAATATCATTCTAGGAAGGTTCTAAAGTGCGCATCATCTTACAGCACGTTTGGATCATGTTCTGTTGCCGAGTTATTCTATTATGAATTCCATCGATGCCCGCGGAAATTGTAAACTTGCACTGAGACCAAAATGGAAGCGATATCTTTCGTAAGGGAGTTGCTCTGATGTTTCAGTGTCACTATTGCAAGTTGTGAAACTGTCTTTAGCATAACATGAAATATAAATGTCTCATGCACTCAGTTAACTGTTTCATGCCTCTTCAGTTAACAATTGGTCCTCATTATGCATGGTTCAGAGGCTGAGCCCTCTTATTCACTGGCCTAGTACATAAAGTGAAGAAGAGTATGCCACAAACATTTAAAAAGTTTTATGGTAGATGCATTTATGCTTGACTGCACAGAGATATTTATAGACCTACTTATCTTGTTGCATGCATGCATGCAAGGCCAATATTCCGTTTCTTATTGCTATATTATCCCTGAGGGCACTTTCTCTTTCCTTTCAAAACCTGGAAGAGCATTTATTCATCGAGTACAGAGCAATGTGGCATTTCAGAAAATCTGTTCCCTGGTGACATCTGCACATTAGCTGATTGTGGCTTCACATGTAGTGGAAGATGCAGTGGGTTTTTATATTGTGCTCAAGTTGTTGCTCCTCCTATCAGTACTAAAAGTAAAAAAAAAAATCAGAAGGCTGGTCAAGGGAGATATATATCACATGCAAGAATTTATGTTGAATTAACATGTGATTTCTCTGCTATATACAATTTTATAGACATTATTTTGATTACACTTCTAAAAAACAATTAAAATGATATTCGTACAATTGGCTGTGTGTTCTGCATTATGTCATACTGATGTGTGCATCAGTTGTGCATACATGCTTGAGTCTTTTTATTTAAGTTGCAGCTGTCAGTCTGGACAATAGGTTTCTGTATTTTAATATGCATGCTGCCACATGAAATCACTCAATTGGACAGCTAGGATTATTGCAGCCAATCATACTGAGCTTTGCCAGTCTCCTCAGGCATATTGCAATAGCATCACACTTCAGTTATATGTTCCTCCTCTGCTGCGGATGAATTTGTGTTGCTACTTTTTGATGATTTCAGTACCATTTCCCAATAATTAGAATAGGTAAAAGGTTTGTATACCTTCTTTTGCAACTGTGCTTAGCCTGAGAGATAGATCAGTTAAATATATATATATATATAAATAAAACTGAACACTACATTCAAGGCAATGCCGCTAGGCCTAGCTAATACGGCGTGGTCATCTTTGGGCTGGCTTTGCTAGATCAAGGCATATGTTTAGCTGTTTGATTTGAAGCAGCTTTATGTCACTTACGTAGCCCGCTGAAAAGTACGTCCGAACCTCGGTACTTCCATATAGGCTTTTAACTCCTCTTTTTTGTAAGAACTTGGAGAATGAACCTGTAGAAATAAAAATCTACTGAAGTGCTAGACACGTTTCTGTACCCTGGCATCAATCGGAGCATGATGCGGATCGCTCGACAAACTCAACAGGTCGAGTTCCTTATTGCTGTGATGAAGCGCTGCTTCCCCGCAGTGTCTAGCTACTTGTAAACATCGGATTCCTCGTCGCACTATTACATTGTGTCATGTCACACGACTGCCACGCCCTAATTTATTAATTTATGCGTGTGCAGAGGGTCTGATCTATACATACATGTATTCATAAACACCCACGTACACCACAATGAAAAGTCGTTTGTTGACTGGCTTTGCCATCAGAGAGCTTTCTGTAACCACACACACACACACACACACACGCACGCACGCACGCACGCACGCACGCACGCACGCACGCACGCACGCACGCACGCACGCACGCACGCACGCACGCACGCACGCACGCACGCACGCACGCACGCACGCACGCACGCACGCACGCACGCACGCACGCACGCACGCACGCACGCACGCACGCACGCACGCACGCACGCACGCACGCACGCACGCACGCACGCACGCACGCACGCACGCACGCACGCACGCACGCACGCACGCACGCACGCACGCACGCACGCACGCACGCACGCACGCACGCACGCACGCACGCACGCACGCACGCACGCACGCACGCACGCACGCACGCACGCACGCACGCACGCACGCACGCACGCACGCACGCACGCACGCACGCACGCACGCACGCACGCACGCACGCACGCACGCACGCACGCACGCACGCACGCACGCACGCACGCACGCACGCACGCACGCACGCACGCACGCACGCACGCACGCACGCACGCACGCACGCACGCACGCACGCACGCACGCACGCACGCACGCACGCACGCACGCACGCACGCACGCACGCACGCACGCACGCACGCACGCACGCACGCACGCACGCACGCACGCACGCACGCACGCACGCACGCACGCACGCACGCACGCACGCACGCACGCACGCACGCACGCACGCACACACACACACACACACACACCAGGCGCGTATCCAGGATTTGATGGAGGGAGGTGCTGGACGTATAGCGCGCGCAATTTTTGGCAACCACGCCCACTCAGCAGTATAGTCTACCAGAAATACAACAAAGTTTAATGCGAACTACGTTCAGTCGGCAAGAATGTTTGCAATCGCCAATGATGGCGCCAAGCGAATTCATCATACACTAATTAAATTTAATAGATGTATATGACGAACAGCCTCTAGCTTTATCCGCTTTAGCACACTAAATGATCCGCTGAGTGCGTTGCGAATACTGATAAGTGCTCTGGCAATGCAGCTTTAATACTGCGGATACAATCTGCTGATGGAAGACTGCAAACTTCACGTCGTTTCCCTGTATACATGCCAAGGATAACTTTGTAGCCACTTGTCTTATGTACGTTGAAAGATGCATCCATTGGCACACCTCGAATGAGAAAAGGGCATGTAATCAGCACCTGGCTAAGCGTGGTTGACGAGCATGCTAATAATTGCACTGATTACTGGTGTTCTTTGTCCCCACAAATTAAAGCTTCCTACTACGCCAAAGTGTGGAGTAGTAACTAAAAAGCTGTAGGACGAGTAGCAGTCAACAGAATCCAACTAGGAACCGCATAATAATCTTGTATAGTGATGTGAATAATAGAAGTGATTAGAATTAAATTACCGCGCTAAGCGTAAGCATAACTATAGCTCGCGGCGAAGGGAAATTACACTATTTGAGTTAATTATATTCATTCTTGTGTCGGAGGGGGGTGCCTTAGCCCCCTGAGCCCCCCCTAAATACGCCACTGCACACACACACACACACACACACACACACACACACACACACACACACACACACACACACACACACACACACACACACACACACACACACACACACACACACACACACACACACACACACACACACACACACACACACACACACACACACACACACACACACACACACACACACACACACACACACACACACACACACACACACACACACACACACACACACAAACACACACACACACACACAGAGTAGGGCAGGATGAAAATAGTCATAGTAAAGAGAGCAAACAGGTTCCAGTCTGTTTTTCCTGATTTTGCTGCATCAAAATACTATTCACAGCTATAGTGCAGCCAAGGCCACTTGTAGTAGCCGTTGTAAACTACGCAGTATGGGGGTAGCTTAAAACCAATTGAATAAATGCCTTAGTGTAGGAAGTAGTTTAAAAGTGGGGGAGGGGGGGGGGGGGGGGCAAACTTTGATGGTCATCATTTGGCCCGTGCGCAGGATTTTGGAAAGGGGGGTTCGATTAACCGCCAAATACGAGCGGGGGGGGGGGGGGGGGGGGGGGCCCTTGCAACGTAAGCTTAAACACTTATTAATAATTTGGGTATATAGGTAATTGTGAATAATACATTCTGTGCAAAAGGTAGGTTTCGCTTGGTTTTTGATGAAATAGTATCGCTGGTGTATAAGTGGGGGGGGGGGGGGGGGCAACTGCCCCCCCCCCCTCCCCCCCCTGCCCTCTTTTCCTACGCCTGTTTGATCTCATATGTGGTAAAAAAAAATTTGTGTGCAGGAAGGGATAATCTAACGACACCCACTGAAGCCACATGCATGAAATCACCCAAAATACCTTGATAACAGTAAACACCTATTTGACGCCTATTTGCATCTACAGGAATTAATCGTACCTGTGAAGGTATAAAGCTAGCATCTCGCGATCGATTTTAATGTAATTAACTACCAGCAATTGCTCAGCTAGTTAAATTGATACATGCGCGCTTGTATCATGTCAACCTATCATTATTATTATTTTTGTTAAAGTGCAGCGGCCATGGCCGCTGCTGCGCAGCTCCTACGCCACTGTATGATGGCGACATATCAATTTTTTGGCCGCACGAATAACATATCATGTGCGTTTACATAATTAAGTGCCCTGAGTAGTGATAGCAGAGCTACTAGTACATATAGTCATTCTATGAACGAAGAAGCAGTGAAAACAAGGGATTTCGTTTAATTTGGAAGCTAGCTAGGTTATATTTGCTTACTCAAGTAAAGGTGATCCCAAATCTAGCGCGAGCAATCATGTAGCAAATACATACGTAAGTATATGCTGACTTTACTCGTATTGCCGCGCAAATGTGGCGTAAATATGTTTACGTACGCGGTAAATGTAATAGTAAATATTAGCGTTAATGTCTACTTCCGTGTAAATGCAAGCGTATAAATATGATGTTTCAAATTTGCAATAAATTTACGCACAGCTAGCGTTCAGACATAGTCCTGTGTATAAACGTGCGATTAGTAATGGCGATGGAGTTGGGCTCAGTTGAAGTAGCTATTGAAAACGTCGATGGTAACAATGAATCCACTGTTGAACACGGAAGCCCGAATCGTGCTCTGACTGTTCTTCCGAAGGGTAATGATGAAACTTGCTTAGAGATCGCCACACTTGGAGGCGATCCGACAGAGGCATCCGATGTGGATATTGATGGCTTAAGTCTACAAGAAAAGAATGCCGGGACAATAGTTGAGAGCATTTTGGAGAAGGCATTCTCAAAATTGGGACTTCAAAGGGAGGAAAGCTTCTCAGCACAAAACAATGCTGAGGCAAAAACAGAATCATCTTGGTATGAATACGTTGAGGGCATTGTCCGAGATTGCGGTGATTCATTCTGGATGAAGGTAAGGATGGCACCTATTTTATCACACCCTCTATCTCTGCATGGCTTTTCAGGTCGCACAAAAGACACAGTCTCTGAATGTTGGGAAATTGGATGCTATTATTGAAGTATTGATTGATTCTTTAGTCGAATCACTTGGCAGCACAAATGAAGCGCTCTTGTGGGTTCTTGGTCCAAATAAAATGCCGGAAATTTTAGTGAGTTTATACGTATACGTTTCTACATGGAAGCATGAGTGGGTTGGAGTTGATTGTTGTTACACATTCATAATTTATTGTTGCATTAGTAGAGAATTCATCTGGTTCTCCCACTACAAAGTAGTTAAGTTTCTTCTCCCATTAAACATAAACTCATCAGTAAGATTACAAATGCAGTGCATACTAATCATGAAGTTGTGATCAAAACAAAGTTCATGAAAGGTGTGATAAGGATAATTATGGTTGTGTGTGCATACATGCAATTTTAGGGTGTGTAACCGATTTTCAGGTTTTGTAGGATTATACCTATCAGTTCGGTCGACTATGCATTTAGTAGAATAGCAGGTTTCTTGTTCAGTTTTTCTTAGTCGCGATTATTGTACTAATTTGGAGCTTTGTATCTTGTCAGTGATATAAAATAGTCTCATGCCAATTTATACACATATACATCATTTGTCACTAAATATAACGTTTTGGTTGGTCCAAGATAAGCTAGATACTGAAGATATAAAATTTTCTCTGATAGATATCAGGTTTTTACGATAGTTGAGCTTAATACCTACAAGCACATGTAACTCCTGATTCTTTTATCTCTAAAGCTTCAAAATTGAAACCCTCATTCAAAAGTGATGTAATAACCACATCAATTATAAATTATCAGGGTTGCCGAAGGCCTGTTCGGCCTGACAGGTCGGCCTGCCATGCCGGACTGTCCACTTGGCCTGGCAGGTTGGAACCTGGCCTGGCAGGTCGGAACCTGGCCTGGCAGGTCAGAACCTGGCCCGACAGGCCGGGATCCACCCACAAGGGGGGACACCATGCATGCGCCAACAATTATAGTTTTCATGCTCATCCTTTGTTAACTCTGTGTGCTTTGACTGATTTCAGGGTGCTCTATCTCAGTTAAGAAGATAATCAAATTATTCACTGTGCATGCATGTCGTATTGACAGTATTGCATGGAAGTGCTGGTGATTTTAAACAAATCTACATACATAAAGACATAATATTATAGAGATGCAGGCCCAAGCTGCCATGTGTTCCGCATTACCTGTATCCTGGTGCATCAACTACTAACCATTTTATGGAGGTGATGGAGGGTAGGGTGGGGGTGGGGGAATGTACTGGCCAGCAATTCCTCGACCCTTTCAGCATCATGTACTTCATTGATGTGCCCCGGGTTACAGATTCTTTTCCCAAGTGATTAAACATGTATATGTACATTTGTGGTTACTATAAAGTAGTACCACTGATTAGTGAAGTCATGCGAATAATTGAGTTCACGGGACTACTTTATAGTAACCACAAAGGTTACAAGTGCAGATCTCACATGAAGGTCTGATCAACACATGGCATTTTATGAGTGGTGGTACATATAATTACATGTATGGCACTCAGCTTGACAAAGACGTAAAGGAGAAATTAACCTTCATTAATTGTAAAATACTGTTCATTTTTTTTAGCTTTGACAGTTCCTTTAGGAGAGACATAGACGGCCATCTCTTGCGATCAGTGTTGCCGCGAAATAACCTTCATCTTTAATCGTCTATATCGCGATATATCGCGATATGAGCATTTAATCGCGATATAAATATCGCGATATAGTAAATTATTCATGATCAATTATCGCTTGGTTATTAAATGTTGGGTTGAATAATTATGGTTACCACGAAGGATATGGTACAGGTATACGTGCACTTACGCTAAATGTACTTGCTACCACAGACGATTTCATGAGGTTTGATCGCAAAGCCTTCAAAACTGCCGTATGGGAGGCTTTGGAAGGCACCAAAAATCAATTGTTTTTTAGCTACATGATAGCCTATCAGCAGAAATCAATTTCAGAAAATAAGATCCATTGTTGTGGTGGAAGAATCATGCATCATACGTCCCTACCATAGCTAAACCAGCAAGCAAGTAGTTGTGAATTTTTGCTTAGGTATTTTCCTTAAGAACAAAAAGTTGCACCCGTGGGGGCGTGGCAGCTTGCTTGAAAGGCTGCATTGGCAATTGTATATTCCTAAGGCAAAATTCAACCTGAACTGGTTTAACTGTAACAGTAAATTATTTTCATTGATATACCTAAATGTATGCTTATTCTCTGCTCGTTTCTAAATTTTATTTCTTCATATCTTTGTTTACGTCCGTGCACGCGATATGATTAAAGATTAATCGCGATATATCGCCTTTCGCGATATAAACATTTAATCGCGATATATCGCCTTTCGCGATATATCGCGGCAACACTGCTTGCGATCAACTACAAGTTTCTATACCCTTTCAGTTGGACGACAGCAGTGTTGCCGCCGCGATATATCGCGATTAAATGTTTATATTGCGAAAGTCATATCGCGTAATAAACGTGTACGGACGTAAACAAAGATATAAAGAAATAAAATTTAGAAACGAGCAGAGAATAAGTATACATTTAGGTATCTCGATGAAAACAATTTACTGTTACAGTTAAACCAGTTCAGTTTGAATTTTGCCTTATAAATATACATTTGCCAATGCAGCCTTTCATGCAAGTGCCACGCCCCCACGGGCGCAACCTTTTAAAATATCTAAGCAAAAATGCATAAGTACTTGCTTGCTGGTTTAACTATGGTAGGGACGTATGGCTCGTGTTTCCTCCACCACAACAATGGATCATATTTTCTGAAATCAATTAGGCTGCTTGGGAACACTGCGCAAGCCATGCATCCAGGGTGGGAATATTGTTTTTACTTGGAGGGTTTTTGTCGTATTTTGACGTATGAATTGAACTATTGCCAATCCTGGACGCACAATCCGGGCAGGATGGTTTTTACGCTATATATATTAAATTTAATTTACCATTGAATGGTTTATGATAAACCATGTTAAACCATGTGTTGTTTCTAAACTGAGATATTCACAATACATGTTATATAAGGACGGGTCTTTGTTAAAAACCAGCCTGTTGGACGTTTATAACTGCCTTTGACGCGGCTTTGTTATCCTATAGGTAGGACATGGCGCCCTAGTGTGGAGTGTCCGAGGGGGGACATTTTACCCTAGTGGGGGACAGTTTGCCCTAGTGCAGAATGTCCGGGGGGACATTCTGCACGGGGGGACAATCCGCCCTCCCACACCGTACAAAGTAGTTTTAATACAACCGCTACCGTCTTGGTTCAACAAGTGGCCTTGCATCCATGGCTACTGTACTGACAGGGTTGCCGAAAGTCAGGCCTGCGTCCGGCCTGTGACCGGCCCCGGCCTGTCACTAATATATTCATAGCTGATTGATCTTTGATCGCTTCGATTGTACGTCATCGACGCTTTCCCGTTTGTGTCACGCGACTCAGCCCAATTTGCATTTTCCAATTAACTCAACGTCAATTATAATGTCTAACTGCAAACTAGTAACAGGTTACAGGACCAGCCCAACTCCTGGCATTGGGTCCACTGTAGCTTGCAGGCCTCGCTGCAATGCGTGACAGCTGCTTACACGTAAGTATAAGTAAAATGCATAACCGTACTATTGGCTGTGATGCAAGCTATAATAATTTGCACACAAAAAAGAATAAAGCCTCGAATAAAAGTTAATAATACAACCAGGTAGATATAGTTGCTAAATTGTTTTATTTTGCTACTTGGCACCAAGAATGATATTATTCATTGGACTGGTTCTATTGAAAAATTTGCATTAATGATTTTGAGCAAGGATTAATCATTCCAGTTGCATTCACATGTCTTTTATTTGATTCTGGAGGACTTGATATTAAAACATTAACCATCAGGCACTGTGCTAAATGTACTGTCTGCTGGCTGTCACACTGATGAGGCAGAATGCAACAGCCATTCTCCTCAGATGTGCCCGTGCTCCCCTTCTTGAGTATTAAACTTAATTGCGTTATATAATGAAATTATTATTATTATTATATTATTATTATTATATATATATTTTAAAATTATATAATAATGATATTAAAATTACAGGTAATAGGACATACAAAACTCACGAAAACATGACCAAAACTAAATAATACTTCAGAGATAATCTTGAGGGCAATATCTGGACATTATAGCCCTCACATTAGCCCTTACAAGGTTCAGATTGAGCCGGCCATACAGCTCTGATAGAACGGCAGATTTGGGCCTTGATGATGTTATGGCTAGGCTTGAAATAATTGGCTAGACTTGAAATAATTGGCTAGGCTTGAAATAATTGAAATAATTGGCTAGGCTTGAAATAATTGGCTAGACTTGAAATAATTGGTTTTATTGGATAAATGGAAATGCACAAATACACTGATATTATTATTATTATTATTATTATTAGTATTCACGGAAAATACAACAGCAGTGTTAGCATCATTAGACTACATGTAAACTATGCATGTACTGCATGTACAGTTCCACTCTAAAGCTACACTGTTTAACCTGGAACGCATCTTCTGGACAGGATTGCCCTAGCTACTGACCTCACTAATGATGAATCCAACCGCCCATAAATCTCTGTCAAGACCTTTGCCTTGGGGCAGTGCAGGGAGATCGAGAGGATGGAAGCTAGTCTAGCGAAGGTGTTCTGGGCCTCTTTACCCCAGTTCCCATATGATTCCACTGCCAGAGGAACACATACCCACCCTAGCTCCTGACACTTCGGGTCATTGGAAGAGTGCTTTCGGCACTCTGCTTTGTGAGCTGCAACACCTGCTGAATTACATGCGTCATGCAAAGTGGCAGGAGTGAGTGGGGAGGTAACAGTAACATCGAAGGCTGCTGGCTTTGCCCTTTCCCAAGCATCGACTAGCACATCAGCTGGACGGGAATTACTCTGGACTCTAGAAAGGCCTTGACTAACCTCCACTCTTACAGATAGGTGAACACGACGACATAACTCTGCAAAGATGTTTTGCAGGCGATTGTGTCTGATGACAACATCCCCACCATGTCTGCATGATACTGCATGATGTCCGAGAGGATCCAAAGTGATATCGGGGCAGAATGGGCACACTGATTGAATAGAAGAGTTCATACCTAGCCACCACATCACTGCAATTTGGAACTCGGCTGGATCAGGATGCAAGCCCAACCCCACCGAGGGGACAATCGAAAGCCAAGAACTAGCATGAGGAGCAGAGGCAGAGAGAAGTCGCGCCTTATTGGCAGGAGAGGAAGTCATCAAGATAGACTGAAAAAGATGATCATCCAACTTCTTGCACAAGGCATGCTGGGACAGAGGAGAGGACAAAACAGACTCCACTGTGATGGCCTCTGTAGGGGACACAAGACTGTTGAACTTTGAAATAGCACTCAACAAATGGCGATTACTAGCACTACCAAAACCTGATGAAGACAACGATGAGATGAAGGCAGCACATGAGTGGTAGGATAAAGAACGAAAGCCAAGTCCTCCAAAGCTAAGGCTAAGTTGCGCTTGCTTCCAGTGATCGTCTGCGATGTCAGCAGGCTTTATTACTATTTTTTTTAATTAAAACATTTTCTATAATGAATACAAGATAAATAACTTATAACTTCAATTCAGAGTTATAACTGTTTCATAACTTTTGTCAGCATTTAAAAATACATGTAAATGTTTTATAAACATTTTCTATGCTATAATTTTCAATGAAAGTGCAATTCTATTATGGTCATTTTTATTTCAGGTTGATATACTTGTGAAACATCTCCTACAACGAAACACCAACAGTGTATTTGCTGTTGACTCTTGTAGAAATACTCCACTACACTTGGCAGCAAAGAGTGGTTTAGAAATCATTGTCAAGCATCTTTTGAAACATTCTGCTCCAGTAACAGCATGTAATAGTGAAGGGAAGACACCACTGCAATTGGCCATTGATTTGCAGCACAACGAAGTAGCTACTGCTATTATTAAAAAAATGGAACCAGGAAGGTATAAGATACTTGTTGGCCACTGCTTGAGTTGCAACGTGAAGCTAATTGAAACAGTCACCATTCATATTTCAGACTCCTTAGAAAAAGAAATAGTACCTAGATTTGCTCAGTCAAAGGAGGTTTATTTTATCGTATGGTTATTAAAAATTCATTGGCTAGAATACTTACCCAGACACATTTGAGCACACAACACACTTTAACTATTGCTAGCTAGTTTGAAATGTTTGGTGAATTTTATTTCTTTTCAAAGAGTTCGACAGCTATTCGAGTGCAGAGGAAATGAACCATCTCAACTCAAACTACAATCATTGATCGAGAGTCAAGAAATGCAGGTATGGGTGGGCTACAGTTTTAACTAATACATGTATTATGCAGCAGTAATTCTATATCTTTCCACAATTTATTCTAGAGTACTACATTGGCTGTATTGGATGCAATGATGGAGCCTGTTATAGATCAAAGTGACACATATGTGATCTATTATGGCATTTTGGATGGGGATACTGAAGGAAGATTTCCTACCCATCCACATTTTAACAACACACATAAATCGTGTCTCCATATTATTGCAAAAAGCAATAACAAGGTATTTCTTGGATCAAACATTGTAAAATGCATATTATAAAAAAGAATGTACTGCATGACATGATATGAAACTAATTTTGTGTATGGCATACTAAATTGTACTTAGAATTTTTCTTGTGATATTAACAGTTTATATGCCTGTCATGATGCTATTGACCTCCAATCATATTAAGGATATAGTTTATCATGATGTGATTCGTTTATTACTAAGAAGAAAGTGGAAGAAATTTGCTAGATTTGTTTTTCTGTAAGCAAAGTGGTGTAGTAAATTGAAACATGTATAATGTATTTCTCCTTTCGCTTTCAGCATAAACTTTTTGTGTTATCTACTATTGATGGCAAGTTTAGTATGTGCACTAGTCATTGCTGCAAGGAAGCAGAGGCCTGAACTTTATGACAATAAAATTGATATATTCAGAGGTCTATGTGAAGCAGCTGTCATAATATTTGTTGGATGGAATGGACTTGCAGAGGGTCGAAAATTGGTTAAGTAAGTTATGTTTAATTATGCAAATGAACTCTGATCATTATTTATCCTACAGACATAAAATATTCTACTTTCATGATACCTCCAACTATTTGGATGTTGCTGCTATCATATTTACATTCCTTATAATTCCATTCAGAATTGCTGGACTAAATGTTCAATGGGTGTTTGCATCACTATGCTATCTATGTAACTGTCTCAGGGGCTTTAAATACACACCTGTATTCAGGTAAGAAATGTAAAATTCAGATCAGAATCTTTACATAGACTGTACTGTACAGTATTATAACGACACATACTGTACATTCTAGTCAGAATGCCACCAAGGGGGTGTTTCTCAAGATGCACTGATGCATATGCATGTACCACTCACTACATACAGTGTAACAACCTGACCTTGTAAATTAAGGTAATAACTTTCAACAGCATAATAAATTCCCTCCATCGCTACATACAACTGAATTAAATTAATATTAATTATGTTTTAGGATTGATTGCCGTCATATGGCTCAGAATTATAGTACATGCATTATACTATGAGCTTGTGCATGGGGTTTATAATTATGAGCCAAAATTGTGTACATGTATATGCTTCAGCATAGTAGCACTTACTGTAATTGTGAAATATCAAATATGCATTTTAGGAATATTATGCAAGTGACAGTAAGGAAATTATCTAGTGATGATGGACCAAATTCTATCTGTAGGTCAACTGGAGCATACACACAGATACTTTACAAGGTTGTCTCACAAGATGTGGTTCGGTTTTCAGCTGTATTTCTGGTATTTTTGGTTTCTTTTTCTGGATGCCTTTACTTTGCATTGAGAAGTGAGGTCCAAGTAGCAACTAATAGCACTGGGAACACTACTATTTTCATGACTGATTTGGGATTATATCCATACGAGACAAGGTATTATGGTACACATATATATGTTTCTGCTGCAGTTTGGTTCTTGCAAGTAAAAAGGATAGGATATGTAATTTGTTTATTTTCACTCACCGGCATCCAGTAAAGGCAATAATCTGCTGCATGCAATTTAAAATGGATCTGTTTTTTCTTTTAATGGTGTACATGTAGTATCATATGGATGTGATTAATAATGTGAAATGCCATGCTTATGGCCCATTTCTAGATATTGGCATAATGACTAGATACACATGTTTATTAACAAGAGATATAAGCACACAAAGAAAGCTTATGTATAGCAATTAGCACAGTACAATTACATTAGCAGAGTCTAACACTGAACTGATCGGTACAAACTAAAAACATTATATCACCCCTACCTATTAATACCTATAAATAGCAAGGCATCAAAGTGATGCCAGTATGGCAATACATGCTGGGAATGAACCTGCATGTACACTGCTGATACCTTGATGAGCTTCCTTAGATTAATAATCTTATAATACTATGTTAAATTACCATTATTATTATTATTCACAATACATGTATTATCACAATGATACACATGGGTACAATCCTAAACATAGCCTATAGTTCATTCAAAATATATCTGGTGAGGATGGCGGTGGCATTGGCCCTCACTAGATGGAGGTTGAGTCTGCCATAGATGTCTCTAAGTACAGCAGTTATTATTATTATTATTATTACTAATCTGTACATTTACTTAAAGTATCATGATTGAAATTATATGGGCAACATGTTGCTGTAGGCTTAACAGGAAGTCAGAATGTGCACCACAGCTTAGAGTAGTAAACTTAATATAACCTTACCATAAGGTTATTGGTCTATGATCGTAGTCAATTAATTGTGAAGACAATTTTCTTACATATTGATTGATGAATTTGCTGTTTGTACAATAATAGGTTTAGCTTTTACTCAGATCTACCTGTACCTCTGGTTGCAGTGAGTACTATGATGTATTATTCACAGGACTGCGAGTCTTGATTCAGGGCAATGTCTTAGATGGATACTTTGGTCCCAATGGCTTTGGGTAAGATTGCTTTATTATATATGGGACAGTTTCCACGAAAATGGCCCTTCGTTTATGAGTATAAAATCATATAAAATTGCTTTGCATTTGAATCGTAATAACTTCCGAACGATTAAGGCTATCAACTTCCTATTTTCAACAGTTCATACCACACCGTTTCTCTACGGTAAAATACATTTTGGGGTCTTGCACTTGCTCCGTGCCAGAATTGCAACGTCTGATACCCCACCGGGTTCAAACTCAACATAACTTTCTGTAGGAGTTATGAAATCGCTTCAAATTTGGTTTGTAGGTGTAGAGGTCCTATACCTATCGATTTGTTCTGTTCGTTAATTTTTATGCCATCCGTTACGGAGATACAGTTGAACAAACTACGTGCACGTTTTCCCGCTTGATTCGCGCCAATGTTATAATCCCCGCCTCCCCATACATTGAGCGGAACGTAATTTGCCCAAATCATTGGCGCGAATCGAGCGCGAAAATGGGCACGTAGTTTGTTCAACTGTATCTCCGTAATGGATGGCATAAAAATCAACGAACAGAACAAATCGATAGGTATAGGACCTCTCCACCTACAAACCGAATTTGAAGCGATTTCATAACTCCTACAGAAAGTTATGTTGAGTTTGAACCCGGTGGGGTATCAGACGTTGCAATTCTGGCACGGAGCAAGTGCAAGACCCCAAAATGTATTTTACCGTAGAGAAACGGTGTGGTATGAACTGTTGAAAATAGGAAGTTGATATTAGATATTAGATCAACGCGATAGAAATGAAGACCTCAACTGTGAAGACCTGGACTGTCATATGTGTTATCGGATGCATTGTGTTTGTGGGAGCGTTTTCCTTGTTGCAGGTTTTGTCCCAAAAAAGGGTTTTCCTGCTCCTAAGGTTTTTTCTCGCTCCGTGTGTGTATGTGGGTGCTGTGTTTTTGTATGTGGTTGTGTGTGTACGGGTGGTGGACAGCGTGCACAATGAGCTGGAACCAAAGTGGTGGTTATAGGGTGGTGGGGTATCACGTGCGGCAGCGGCATGGGGAGGGAGGGCCATTTTCGTGGAAACTGTCCCATATATATGGGAAAGTTTACGAGAAAAGGGACCTAGCGTGTATTATAAAAAAAGTATAATAAAAATGCATTACGTTTGATTTGCTATAACTTCCGAACAGTTAGCGCTATCAACTTCCTATTTTCAACACTTCATACTGCACCATTTCTCTATGGCAAAATACATTTTGGAGTCTTGCACTTGCTCCGTGTCGGTATTGCAACGTTCGATACCCCACTGGGTTCAAACCCGCCATAACTTTCGGTAGGAGTAATCAATTCGCTTCAAATTCGGTTTGTAGGTAGAGAGGTCCTATACCTATCGATTTGTTCTGTTCGTTAATTTTTATGCCATCCATTACGGAGATACAGTTGAACAAACTACGTGCACGTTTTCCCGCTTGATTCGCGCCAATGTTATAATCCCCGCCTCCCCATACATTGAGCGGAACACAATTTGCCCAAATCATTGGCGCGAATCGAGCGCGAAAATGGGCACGTAGTTTGTTCAACTGTATCTCCGTAATGGATGGCATAAAAATCAACGAACAGAACAAATCGGTAGGTATAGGACCTCTCTACCTACAAACCGAATTTGAAGCGAATTGATTACTCCTACCGAAAGTTATGGCGGGTTTGAACCCAGTGGGGTATCGAACGTTGTAATACTGACACGGAGTAAGTGCAAGACTCCAAAATGCATTTTACCATAGAGAAATGGTGCAGTATGAAGTGTTGAAAATAGGAAGTTGATAGCGTTAACTGTTCGGAAGTTATAGCAAATCAAACGTAATGCATTTTTATTATACTTTTTTATAATACACGCTAGGTCCCTTTTCTCGTAAACTTTCCCATATATATATATAATTATAATTGGGACAGTTTCCACGAAAATGGCCCTTCGTTTATAAGTATAAAATCATATAAAATTGCTTTGCATTTGAATCGTAATAACTTCCGAATGATTAAGGCTATCAACTTCCTATTTTCAACACTTCATACCACACCGTTTCTCTACGGTAGAATACATTTTGGGGTCTTGCACTTGCTCCGTGCCAAAATTGCAACGTCAGATACCCCACCGGGTTCAAACTCAACATAACTTTCTGTAGGAGTTATGAAATCGCTTCAAATTTGGTTTGTAGGTGTAGAGGTCCTATACCTATCGATTTGTTCTGTTCGTTAATTTTTATGCCATCCGTTACTGAGATACAGTTGAACAAACTACGTGCACGTTTTCCCGCTTGATTCGCGCCAATGTTATAATCCCCGCCTCCCCATACATTGAGCGGAACGTAATTTGCCCAAATCATTGGCGCGAATCGAGCGCGAAAATGGGTACGTAGTTTGTTCAACTGTATCTCCGTAATGGATGGCATAAAAATCAACGAACAGAACAAATCGATAGGTATAGGACCTCTCCACCTACAAACCGTTTTTGAAGCGATTTCATAACTCCTACAGAAAGTTATGTTGGGTTTGAACCCGGTGGGGTATCGGACGTTGCAATTCTGGCACGGAGCAAGTGCAAGACCCCAAAATGTATTTTACCGTAGAGAAATGGTGTGGTATGAAGTGTTGACAATAGAAAGTTGATAGCCTTAACCGTTCGGAAGTTATTACGATTCAAATACATAGCAATTTTATATTATTTTATACTTATAAACGAAGGGCCATTTTCGTGGAAACTGTCCCAATTATATATATATGGGACAGTTTCCGACAAAATGGCCCTTCGTATATATATATAAAATGTTATAAAAATGCTTCTCTTCTGAATTGCTATATCTTCCGAACGGTTAACGCTATCAACTTCCAATTTTCAACACTTCATACTACACCATTTCCCTATGGCAAAATATATTTTGGAGTCTTGCACTTGCTCCGTGCCAGTATTGCAACGTTCGATACCCCATCGGGTTCAAATTCGCCATAACTTTAGGTAGGAGTAATCAAATAGCCTCGAATTCGGTTTATAGGTAGAGGGGTCCTATACCTATCGATTTGTTCTGTTCGTTAATTTTTATGTCATCCGTTTTGGAGATACAGCGGCGCAAAGTTGGTACAAGTTTCCCGCTCGAATCGCGCCGTTGCATGTGCATGAACCGCTTCCATTCACCGAAGACATGAATATTCAACTATTTCCTGTGGGTTGGGACTTTATTAACCTAGCCACACCTACAAAGCAGGATACGATTTATTTATCGATAAAAGACGGTGAGTATTGAAATCAGAATGTTTTTATACAATGTTGCCTATGATAGACAGTTGTTATTCGTTATCTTCTGTGTAGATAAACGATATGGCGAAGTCTGACGACGAGCTCGTCGTGTATCATTCAGCGGACGAGTTTGAATGGTACGAAAATTTGGACGTGGATAGAGAACGGTGGTGATGACGGTGGCACCAATGCCGATCGATGGAAGTTATGATTTCGATGGCAGTGTGGCCAGGACGTCACTTGTGTGCCACAGCTGTACCAGGACTGGCAGTACCATGATTGAAACACCTTTTTGGGCCAGTGGTTTGGGCCTCTGGTTGGCTTTAGTTGCTACCACACATTTGAGTTTGACCGAGAACACCCTGGTGTCATGAAAATGAAGACCTTGCCATCGGACACAAACCCCACCGAGGTAACCATGCTGAGGGCTGGAGTGGCCATAAAGGACATACAGGAGGCTTATCAGAGCCAAGTGATGCCACCTGTTATTAGCCCCAATGGATTGTCCCTGATGCGGTCACTGTACCTGTATGAGAAGGTGAGGGAATACATTCGTGACCCAAGGAAGAGGGAAGGGTATGTCCAAAGCCTACACCAGGCACTGCTATCAACTCTTCCGAAACACCTGGAGTTCCAGACAGTGACCAACCAGGTCCTTCTAATGCCATTCCTGACCCACCTACTGTGGAAGACCATGTTTCCAATAATACAAACAGTGCAATAAATGATGAAGATAAAGGCATTGTGTCTGGCAGGAGAAAACGCAACCCAGGTCTGAACTGATCTTTGCCTACCTGTGCACAGATTGTGACAAGAAGTATGCCAGTAGCTCGGCCCTGTCCCGGCACAAAAAGAACACAGCCAAGCAGCCTGCTATGTAGGGGGATGAACAAAGTAAAGCCACAGAGATGGTGGACATTTCCTGTGATGAACAAAGTAGCCAGGGTCCACCTAAGCGTACCCACAGGCCAAAGTCAGAAATTGATAGAAACTTTTCGTATTCCAAGTGTAGCTTGACTCACACCGCTTACATTAAGAAACAGTACATTGGTACATGTACATGACTAGCAAACTGAAGATCCTGGATCCATGTCATGGTAAGGTGCACTTTGTATCTAAGTCTGTTATGTCAACCTCGTGTACAAAAATTCGTGTCACCACACACATCTGTACCAGTGTACCAGTGTACCAGTGTCACTATTTACACCGTGCACAGAGTCTGTTGTGGTGACATGTACCCAGTGTACCAGTGTCGCTATTTACACCGTGCACAGAGTCTGTTGTGGTGACATGTACATGTACCCAGTGTACCAGTGTCACTATTTACACTGTGCACAGAGTCTGTTGTGGTGACATGTACATGTACCCAGTGTACCAGTGTCGCTATTTACACCGTGCACAGAGTCTGTTGTGGTGACATGTACATGTACCCAGTGTACCAGTGTCACTATTTACACTGTGCACAGAGTCTGTTGTGGTGACATGTACATGTACCCAGTGTACCAGTGTCACTATTTACACCGTGCACAGAGTCTGTTGTAGTGACATGTACCCAGTGTACCAGTGTACCAGTGTCACTATTTACACTGTGCACAGAGTCTGTTGTGGTGACATGTACATGTACCCAGTGTACCAGTGTCACTATTTACACCGTGCACAGAGTCTGTTGTAGTGACATGTACCCAGTGTACCAGTGTACCAGTGTCACTATTTACACTGTGCACAGAGTCTGTTGTGGTGACATGTACATGTACCCAGTGTACCAGTGTCACTATTTACACCGTGCACAGAGTCTGTTGTAGTGACATGTACCCAGTGTACCAGTGTACCAGTGTCACTATTTACACTGTGCACAGAGTCTGTTGTGGTGACATGTACATGTACCCAGTGTACCAGTGTCACTATTTACACCGTGCACAGAGTCTGTTGTGGTGACATGTACCTGTGTACCAGTGTCACTATTTACACTGTGCACAGAGTCTGTTGTGGTGACATGTACCCAGTGTACCTGTGTACTAGTGTCACTATTTACACTGTGCACAGAGTCTGTTGTGGTGACATGTACCAATGTACCAGTGTCACTATTTACACCGTGCATAGGGTCTGTTGTGGTGACATGTACCCAGTGTACCAGTGTACCAGTGTCACTATTCACACCGTGCACAGAGTCTGTTGTGGTGACATGTACCCAGTGTACCAGTGTCACTATTTACACCGTGCATAGAGTGTGTTGTGGTGTCATGTACCCAGTGTACCAGTGTCACTATTTACACTGGTCACAGAGTCTGTTGTGGTGACATGTACCCAGTGTACCAGTGTCACTATTTACACCGTGCCCAGAGTCTGTTGTGGTGACATGTACCCAGTGTACCAGTGTCACTATTTACACCGTGCACAGAGTCTGTTGTGGTGACATGTACCCAGTGTACCAGTGTCACTATTTACACCGTGCATAGAGTCTGTTGTGGTGTCATGTACCCAGTGTACCAGTGTCACTATTTACACTGGTCACAGAGTCTGTTGTGGTGACATGTACCCAGTGTACCAGTGTCACTATTTACACCGTGCACAGAGTCTGTTGTGGTGACATGTACCCAGTGTACCAGTGTACCAGTGTCACTATTCACACCGTGCACAGAGTCTGTTGTGGTGACATGTACCCAGTGTACCAGTGTCACTATTTACACCGTGCATAGAGTGTGTTGTGGTGTCATGTACCCAGTGTACCAGTGTCACTATTTACACTGGTCACAGAGTCTGTTGTGGTGACATGTACCCAGTGTACCAGTGTCACTATTTACACCGTGCCCAGAGTCTGTTGTGGTGACATGTACCCAGTGTACCAGTGTCACTATTTACACCGTGCACAGAGTCTGTTGTGGTGACATGTACCCAGTGTACCAGTGTCACTATTTACACCGTGCATAGAGTCTGTTGTGGTGTCATGTACCCAGTGTACCAGTGTCACTATTTACACTGGTCACAGAGTCTGTTGTGGTGACATGTACCCAGTGTACCAGTGTCACTATTTACACCGTGCACAGAGTCTGTTGTGGTGATATGTACCCAGTGTACCTGTGTACTAGTGTCACTATTTACACCGTGCATAGAGTCTGTTGTGGTGATATGTACCAGTGTACCAGTGTCACTATTTACACTGTGCACAGAGTCTGTTGTGGTGACATGTACCCAGTGTACCAGTGTCACTATTTACACTGTGCACAGAGTCTGTTGTGGTGACATGTACCCAGTGTACCAGTGTACCAGTGTCACTATTTACACTGTGCACAGAGTCTGTTGTGGTGACATGTACCCAGTGTACCAGTGTACCAGTGTCACTATTTACACTGTGCACAGAGTCTGTTGTGGTGACATGTACCCAGTGTACCAGTGTACTAGTGTCACTATTTACACCGTGCACAGAGTCTGTTGTGGTGACATGTACCCAGTGTACCAGTGTACTAGTTACACTATTTACACCGTGCACAGAGTCTGTTGTGGTGACATGTACCCAGTGTACCAGTGTACTAGTGTCACTATTTACACTGTGCACAGAGTCTGTTGTGGTGACATGTACCCAGTGTACCAGTGTACTAGTGTCACTATTTACACCGTGCACAGAGTCTGTTGTGGTGACATGTACCCAGTGTACCAGTGTCACTATTTACACCGTGCATAGAGTCTGTTGTGGTGACATTTACCCAGTGTACCAGTGTACCAGTGTCACTATTTACACCGTGCACAGAGTCTGTTGTGGTGACATGTACCCAGTGTACCAGTGTACCAGTGTCACTATTTACACCGTGCACAGAGTCTGTTGTGGTGACATGTACCCAGTGTACCAGTGTCACTATTTACACCGTGCATAGAGTCTGTTGTGGTGACATGTACCCAGTGTACCAGTGTACCAGTGTCACTATTTACACTGTGCACAGAGTCTGTTGTGGTGACATGTACCCAGTGTACCAGTGTACCAGTGTCACTATTCACACCGTGCACAGAGTCTGTTGTGGTGACATGTACCCAGTGTACCAGTGTACCAGTGTCACTATTTACACCGTGCACAGAGTCTGTTGTGGTGACATGTACCCAGTGTACCAGTGTCACTATTCACACCGTGCACAGAGTCTGTTGTGGTGACATGTACCCAGTGTACCAGTGTCACTATTTACACCGTGCACAGAGTCTGTTGTGGTGACATGTACCCAGTGTACCAGTGTCACTATTTACACTGTGCACAGAGTCTGTTGTGGTGACATGTACCCAGTGTACCAGTGTACCAGTGTCACTATTTACACTGTGCACAGAGTCTGTTGTGGTGACATGTACCCAGTGTACCAGTGTACCAGTGTCACTATTTACACTGTGCACAGAGTCTGTTGTGGTGACATGTACCCAGTGTACCAGTGTACTAGTGTCACTATTTACACCGTGCACAGAGTCTGTTGTGGTGACATGTACCCAGTGTACCAGTGTACTAGTTACACTATTTACACCGTGCACAGAGTCTGTTGTGGTGACATGTACCCAGTGTACCAGTGTACTAGTGTCACTATTTACACTGTGCACAGAGTCTGTTGTGGTGACATGTACCCAGTGTACCAGTGTACTAGTGTCACTATTTACACCGTGCACAGAGTCTGTTGTGGTGACATGTACCCAGTGTACCAGTGTCACTATTTACACCGTGCATAGAGTCTGTTGTGGTGACATTTACCCAGTGTACCAGTGTACCAGTGTCACTATTTACACCGTGCACAGAGTCTGTTGTGGTGACATGTACCCAGTGTACCAGTGTACCAGTGTCACTATTTACACCGTGCACAGAGTCTGTTGTGGTGACATGTACCCAGTGTACCAGTGTCACTATTTACACCGTGCATAGAGTCTGTTGTGGTGACATGTACCCAGTGTACCAGTGTACCAGTGTCACTATTTACACTGTGCACAGAGTCTGTTGTGGTGACATGTACCCAGTGTACCAGTGTACCAGTGTCACTATTCACACCGTGCACAGAGTCTGTTGTGGTGACATGTACCCAGTGTACCAGTGTACCAGTGTCACTATTTACACCGTGCACAGAGTCTGTTGTGGTGACATGTACCCAGTGTACCAGTGTCACTATTCACACCGTGCACAGAGTCTGTTGTGGTGACATGTACCCAGTGTACCAGTGTCACTATTTACACCGTGCACAGAGTCTGTTGTGGTGACATGTACCCAGTGTACCAGTGTCACTATTCACACCGTGCACAGAGTCTGTTGTGGTGACATGTACCCAGTGTACCAGTGTATCTGTTGTGGTGACATGTACCCAGTGTACCAGTGTCACTATTCACACCGTGCACAGAGTCTGTTGTGGTGACATGTACCGAGTGTACCAGTGTCACTATTTACACCGTGCACAGAGTCTGTTGTGGTGACATGTACCCAGTGTACCAGTGTCGCTATTTACACCGTGCATAGAGTCTGTTGTGGTGTCATGTACCCAGTGTACCAGTGTCACTATTTACACTGGTCACAGAGTCTGTTGTGGTGACATGTACCCAGTGTACCAGTGTCACTATTCACACCGTGCACAGAGTCTGTTGTGGTGACATGTACCCAGTGTACCAGTGTCACTATTCACACCGTGCACAGAGTCTGTTGTGGTGACATGTACCCAGTGTACCAGTGTCACTATTTACACCGTGCACAGAGTCTGTTGTGGTGACATGTACCCTGTGTACCAGTGTCACTATTTACACTGTGCACAGAGTCTGTTGTGGTGACATGTACCCAGTGTACCAGTGTACCAGTGTCACTATTCACACCGTGCACAGAGTCTGTTGTGGTGACATGTTCCCAGTGTACTAGTGTACCAGTGTCACTATTTACACCGTGCACAGAGTCTGTTGTGGTGACATGTACCCAGTGTACCAGTGTCACTATTCACACCGTGCACAGAGTCTGTTGTGGTGACATGTACCCAGTGTACCAGTGTCACTATTTACACCGTGCACAGAGTCTGTTGTGGTGACATGTACCCTGTGTACCAGTGTCACTATTCACACCGTGCACCGAGTCTGTTGTGGTGACATGTACCCAGTGTACCAGTGTCACTATTTACACCGTGCACAGAGTCTGTTGTGGTGACATGTACCCTGTGTACCAGTGTCACTATTTACACTGTGCACAGAGTCTGTTGTGGTGACATGTACCCAGTGTACCAGTGTACCAGTGTCACTATTCACACCGTGCACAGAGTCTGTTGTGGTGACATGTACCCAGTGTACCAGTGTCACTATTTACACCGTGCACAGAGTCTGTTGTGGTGACATGTACCCAGTGTACCAGTGTCACTATTCACACCGTGCACAGAGTCTGTTGTGGTGACATGTACCCAGTGTACCAGTGTCACTATTCACACCGTGCACAGAGTCTGTTGTGGTGACATGTACCCAGTGTACCAGTGTCACTATTTACACCGTGCACAGAGTCTGTTGTGGTGACATGTACCCTGTGTACCAGTGTCACTATTCACACCGTGCACAGAGTCTGTTGTGGTGACATGTACCCAGTGTACAAGTGTACATGTGCATGTACCTGTGTCACTAGTTTGAAGTGACGACATGTTACATGTACCACAACAGACTTAGTGCACAGTGTGAACAGTAACACTGGTATATGTCACTCCAGTCCTCCCTCTTGTCCACTCCACTCCTCTGTCAGTGTCACCATTACATGTATTATTATCTGCTGGTTAAAGTTGTTCTTCATTTGTACTTGTACATGTGTATTCATCTGCAAATGAACTTAAAAGGTTCTTTTAAGAACTTCCACATGTGTGTGGAATTTACATGTACTATTACAAATGATGTCACCTTTGTTCTGCACTACCTTGGTTCAGTTGGTTGACGACAATTGATTTGTCCATGCTACATGTACATATATGTCTCATAATGGTGCAGAGGTATAAGGTTTTGTTTTCTATCCTCCCATGTGTTTAACATGGCCTAAGAGTAATAAGGATTCCTTGGTTCACATTTGTTTACTTTGATAAGCTAATTAAGCACTGCATATCTTGATGAGCTACACCCAGTCACTTACCCTGTGGTTGTATTGCACCAGCATCAAAGGAGTTTACATTTTCCTTAGGTTGTTTTTGTTGCATGAAATTCATTTTTACTACTCATGGCTAGACTATTGTTGAACGCATATTTAAAGAGGGATAGTACAATGTACATGTGTGTAGATAGAATGTATCTGATGCTCAATGTAATGATCTAAGGTAGTAGGTAAGGCTGCAATGACTTTAGCTAATGTAACTTAGTGTTTTTGTGATTTTTTTGTATTACATGTACAGTCATTTCAAGAGTACTGTCTTCACTATGCATCCATCTTCACTGTATATATGTATATCTGAAGATCATTACTTTAAATCTGAATGGTTTATTATAATAATTCACTTTGGTGCCATAATCCGTTCACATTCCTGTGTGTCAGGGAAACTTATGTCCCAAATGCGAGGGTCACTGTCTGGTGGTAGATGAAGATGTTTATGCCTGCACGTGCTTCTTATATGTTCCCTTGTATCCTTATGGATACCACCAACTCCACATGCAAACCACTGCATGGAATAAGTGTATACAATGTACATGTAACTCAAGAAATGCACCTTACTTTGTAGTCATGTGTACCACCTTTCGGTTTTCATCTTTTAATATGACCTCGTCTTCCAGATCCATCTCCTCCACTTTGGTCACCTCTGGGTCACATTCGTCATCACTGTCTGTGACGAGCTCTTCTGGCGATCTGGCCTGCGTGGGACACTCACTATAGGAATACTGTACATAATGGTACAAAACTATATCAGTGACCTTTGGATGTACATGTACATGTAAAGGTGTTGATTCCAGTACAGTTGTCTTAGTGACCAACATGCAGGATATCATGTGTATGCCAATTAAATGCTGTTTTTGTTACTTACCGACAAAACAGCTGTTGCTTCCTTAGGCTTTGCACCGTGTATTGTTTCCATGTTTTGCCTATGCAAGAAACAAAATCCTATACATTTATTAAATATTAGTAAACTAAACTGAGCAATAATTGGGCTATTTTATCCTCCAGCTCTCCGTTTCTGCTCTTCTCTTTGAGTAGATCTTTCTTGAGGGCTAACGTTCCGATTGATGATCCAAGAATACATGGGCATACACAATGTAAATCAACTTACTCTCGTTTTCATGTTCTGCCTGCTCAATTGCTATCAAAGGTGCAGTTTAACTTCATTTAGTGTAGCGAACACACACATAACGGACACAGCTAGCTAGCGCGCTTTAGAAATTAGTTCTTACGTCGGCGATAATTTCCGGATGCTCATAGGCCTATATAAATTCAGATTGCTGTCACTCTCTGCATGTAACTACCGTACATGTAATTGCCAGCCGGTAATACTTCAAATGGGAGCTTCGAATTCATCGTAAGACGTGCATGCAGTTTGTCTAAATTCAATTCGTATTAAACATGTACCTTTTATGTACATGTACATTTAGGAGTCAAACTCCTACCCCCTCTTCAAATGCAATGGAACGATCGAATCAGAGCGATGCGACCGATCAAAGGTAATTTTGAAAAGTGTTTGATTTCCACACGCGTACGCTATTGCGATAGTAGAGCCAGGCATAGTTTTGCCCAGGCGTTGCGCTGTCATGCAGTTACAATAATGCCGGTATTCAGTTGCGATGCTGCAAAGAGTATATGTGCATCTTTTACTACTAGTCGGTCTCGAGCGCGACAACGGCGTGGATGGGGAAGCCGCCGACGTCAAAGAGTAAGCGCACTTTCAATACCACGTACGCAATATAGAATGCATTGTTAATTTCGTGTTATTATCGACAGAGATTTAGGCGAAATCGGCGAACCGAGCACCCCTCCCAAGTTGAGCATGCAAACCAATAGCTTCATTATAATATAGGCTCTTTTCCTACTATGATAACAGCATGTACAATGTACATGTACTTCCTCCCATGGCCCAGCCAGCGGTCCAAGCTCCTCTCTACCAGCGGTCCAAGCTACTCCCCAGCCTGTGGTCCAAGCTATATGTACATGTACTACCCAGCCTGCAGTCCAAGCTACATGTACATGTACTACCCAGCCTGTAGTCCAAGCTACTACCCAGCCTGCAGTCCAAGCTACATGTACATGTACTACCCAGCCTGCAGTCCAAGCTACATGTACATGTACTACCCAGCCTGCAGTCCAAGCTACATGTACATGTACTACCCAGCCTGCAGTCCAAGCTACATGTACATGTACTACCCAGCCTGTGGTCCAAGCTACTCCCTTGCCACTGGTCCAGGCTCCTCCCCTGCCGTCAAGCCTACCTCCTCCCCTGCCGTCAAGCCTACCTCCTCCCCTGCCGTCAGGCCTACCTCCTCCCCTGCCGTCAGGCCTACCTCCTCCCCTGCCGTCAAGCCTACCTCCTCCCCTGCCGTCAAGCCTACCTCCTCCCCTGCCGTCAAGCCTACCTCCTCCCCTGCTTGCAGGCCTACCTCTTCCCCTGCCGTCAGGCCTACCTCCTCCCCTGCCGTCAGGCCTACATGTACCTTCTTTCCTACCACAAAGTAATACATGTACACAACATCCTCAATTTATGTTTCTAACGTGAATTTGTTGCCAGCAGGTAACTATCAGCCACCACCATGGTGGACATATCCACCATGGTGGCTCTGTCAGCCCCAGAGTGCTCAGTCATGGAGATGCCAGACTGAATGGGAACAACCATGGAGTGAGCCTTTGACTCAGCCACAAAGGGGTGAGCAGCCAAGGAGAGGTTGGCGAAGGAGGAGGGGACCCAGAAGGTTGGATCAGCTCCAGAACATTGAAGACACACCCTTAAATACATAGCAGTGACAAAAACATCTGCACATCTACATGTACTATTGATCCAGCCATTTCATATCTTATTGCTATAATATCACCCAGCAATAGCAATTTTGACAATTCTTTTCCATGGAGGATAAGTACATGTACACATAAGCTGGGAAAATTCATCAGAGTCACTTTTAAACATCCAACAATGTATGTACATGGTCCAATATTATAGTATTCATAGAACTTAGGTTTCTCTACATCTATCCACAACAACCTCCCCCTATTGTTATCATCCAAAATTCATACCATCTCATGCATTTAAAAAAAACAACAATGCATGTCCTACATGTAGGTAATCCTAAGCATCCTATACACTTTTATACAGTGGTCTACAAACACATTACCCAAATCCATTTACATGTATACATTCTGTTCATTTGTAGTGCAGAATAAAGGTGACATCATTTGTAATTGTAAAATGCCACACAACTATGTGGCGAGTTCTTAGAAGAACCTTTTTTACAGAATCAACATGTACATGTATACCATAAAACAAAAACACCAGACTCTGTGCACGGTGTAAATAGTGACACTGGTACACTGGGTACATGTCACCACAACAGACTCTATGCACGGTGTAAATAGTGACACTGGTACACTGGGTACATGTCACCACAACAGACTCTGTGCACGGTGTAAATAGTGACACTGGTACACTGGGTACATGTCACCACAACAGACTCTATGCACGGTGTAAATAGTGACACTGGTACACTGGGTACATGTCACCACAACAGACTCTGTGCACGGTGTAAATAGTGACACTGGTACACTGGGTACATGTCACCACAACAGACTCTGTGCACGGTGTAAATAGTGACACTGGTACACTGGGTACATGTCACCACAACAGACTCTGTGCACGGTGTAAATAGTGACACTGGTACACTGGGTACATGTCACCACAACAGACTCTGTGCACGGTGTAAATAGTGACACTGGTACACTGGGTACATGTCACCACAACAGACTCTGTGCACGGTGTAAATAGTGACACTGGTACACTGGGTACATGTCACCACAACAGACTCTGTGCACGGTGTAAATAGTGACACTGGTACACTGGGTACATGTCACCACAACAGACTCTGTGCACGGTGTAAATAGTGACACTGGTACGCTGGGTACATGTCACCACAACAGACTCTGTGCACGGTGTAAATAGTGACACTGGTACACTGGGTACATGTCACCACAACAGACTCTGTGCACGGTGTAAATAGTGACACTGGTACGCTGGGTACATGTCACCACAACAGACTCTGTGCACGGTGTAAATAGTGACACTGGTACACTGGGTACATGTCACCACAACAGACTCTGTGCACGGTGTAAATAGTGACACTGGTACACTACATGGGTACATGTCACCACAACAGACTCTGTGCACGGTGTAAATAGTGAAACTGGTACACTGGGTACATGTCACCACAACAGACTGTGCACGGTGTAAATAGTGACACTGGTACACTGGGTACATGTCACCACAACAGACTCTGTGCACGGTGTAAATAGTGACACTGGTACACTGGGTACATGTCACCACAACAGACTCTGTGCATGGTGTAAATAGTGACACTGGTACACTGGGTACATGTCACCACAACAGACTCTGTGCACGGTGTAAATAGTGACACTGGTACACTGGGTACATGTCACCACAACAGACTCTGTGCATGGTGTAAATAGTGACACTGGTACACTGGGTACATGTCACCACAACAGACTCTGTGCACGGTGTAAATAGTGACACTGGTACACTGGGTATATGTCACCACAACAGACTCTGTGCACGGTGTAAATAGTGACACTGGTACACTGGTACACTGAGTACATGTCACCACAACAGACTGTGTGCACGGTGTAAACAGTGACACTGGTACACTGGGTACATGTCACCACAACAGACTCTGTGCACGGTGTAAATAGTGACACTGGTACACTGGGTACATGTCACCACAACAGACTCTGTGCACGGTGTAAATAGTGACACTTGTACACTGGGTATATATCACCACAACAGACTCTGTGCACGGTGTAAATAGTGACACTAGTACACTGGGTACATGAACATGTCACCACAACAGACTCTGTGCACAGTGTAAATAGTGACACTGGTACACTGGGTACATGTCACCACAACAGACTCTGTGCACGGTGTAAATAGTGACACTGGTACACTGGGTACATGTACATGTACATGTCACCACAACAGACCCTGTGCACAGTGTAAATAGTGACACTGGTACACTGGGTACATGTCACCACAACAGACTCTGTGCACGGTGTAAATAGTGACACTGGTACACTGGGTATATGTCACCACAACAGACTCTGTGCACGGTGTAAATAGTGAAACTGGTACACTGGTACACTGGGTACATGTCACCACAACAGACTGTGTGCACGGTGTAAATAGTGACACTGGTACACTGGGTACATGTCACCACAACAGACTCTGTGCACAGTGTAAATAGTGACACAGGTGCACTGGGTACATGTCACCACAACAGACTCTGTGCACGGTGTAAATAGTGACACAGGTACACTGGGTACATGTCACCACAACAGACTCTGTGCACGGTGTAAATAGTGACACTGGTACACTGGGTACATGTCACCACAACAGACTCTATGCACGGTGTAAATAGTGACACTGGTACACTGGGTACATGTCACCACAACAGACTCTGTGCACGGTGTAAATAGTGACACTGGTACACTGGGTACATGTCACCACAACAGACTCTGTGCACGGTGTAAATAGTGACACTGGTACACTGGGTACATGTCACCACAACAGACTCTGTGCACGGTGTAAATAGTGACACTGGTACACTGGGTACATGTCACCACAACAGACTCTGTGCACGGTGTAAATAGTGACACTGGTACACTGGGTACATGTCACCACAACAGACTCTGTGCACGGTGTAAATAGTGACACTGGTACACTGGGTACATGTCACCACAACAGACTCTGTGCACGGTGTAAATAGTGACACTGGTACACTGGGTACATGTCACCACAACAGACTCTGTGCACGGTGTAAATAGTGACACTGGTACGCTGGGTACATGTCACCACAACAGACTCTGTGCACGGTGTAAATAGTGACACTGGTACACTGGGTACATGTCACCACAACAGACTCTGTGCACGGTGTAAATAGTGACACTGGTACGCTGGGTACATGTCACCACAACAGACTCTGTGCACGGTGTAAATAGTGACACTGGTACACTGGGTACATGTCACCACAACAGACTCTGTGCACGGTGTAAATAGTGACACTGGTACACTACATGGGTACATGTCACCACAACAGACTCTGTGCACGGTGTAAATAGTGAAACTGGTACACTGGGTACATGTCACCACAACAGACTGTGCACGGTGTAAATAGTGACACTGGTACACTGGGTACATGTCACCACAACAGACTCTGTGCACGGTGTAAATAGTGACACTGGTACACTGGGTACATGTCACCACAACAGACTCTGTGCATGGTGTAAATAGTGACACTGGTACACTGGGTACATGTCACCACAACAGACTCTGTGCACGGTGTAAATAGTGACACTGGTACACTGGGTACATGTCACCACAACAGACTCTGTGCATGGTGTAAATAGTGACACTGGTACACTGGGTACATGTCACCACAACAGACTCTGTGCACGGTGTAAATAGTGACACTGGTACACTGGGTATATGTCACCACAACAGACTCTGTGCACGGTGTAAATAGTGACACTGGTACACTGGTACACTGAGTACATGTCACCACAACAGACTGTGTGCACGGTGTAAACAGTGACACTGGTACACTGGGTACATGTCACCACAACAGACTCTGTGCACGGTGTAAATAGTGACACTGGTACACTGGGTACATGTCACCACAACAGACTCTGTGCACGGTGTAAATAGTGACACTTGTACACTGGGTATATATCACCACAACAGACTCTGTGCACGGTGTAAATAGTGACACTAGTACACTGGGTACATGAACATGTCACCACAACAGACTCTGTGCACAGTGTAAATAGTGACACTGGTACACTGGGTACATGTCACCACAACAGACTCTGTGCACGGTGTAAATAGTGACACTGGTACACTGGGTACATGTACATGTACATGTCACCACAACAGACCCTGTGCACAGTGTAAATAGTGACACTGGTACACTGGGTACATGTCACCACAACAGACTCTGTGCACGGTGTAAATAGTGACACTGGTACACTGGGTATATGTCACCACAACAGACTCTGTGCACGGTGTAAATAGTGAAACTGGTACACTGGTACACTGGGTACATGTCACCACAACAGACTGTGTGCACGGTGTAAATAGTGACACTGGTACACTGGGTACATGTCACCACAACAGACTCTGTGCACAGTGTAAATAGTGACACAGGTGCACTGGGTACATGTCACCACAACAGACTCTGTGCACGGTGTAAATAGTGACACAGGTACACTGGGTACATGTCACCACAACAGACTCTGTGCACGGTGTAAATAGTGACACTGGTACACTGGGTACATGTCAGCACAACAGACTCTGTGCACGGTGTAAATAGTGACACTTGTACACTGGGTATATATCACCACAACAGACTCTGTGCACGGTGTAAATAGTGACACTAGTACACTGGGTACATGAACATGTCACCACAACAGACTCTGTGCACAGTGTAAATAGTGACACTGGTACACTGGGTACATGTCACCACAACAGACTCTGTGCACGGTGTAAATAGTGACACTGGTACACTGGGTACATGTACATGTACATGTCACCACAACAGACTCTGTGCACGGTGTAAATAGTGACACTGGTACACTGGGTACATGTCACCACAACAGACTCTGTGCACGATGTAAATAGTGACACTGGTACACTGGGTACATGTCACCACAACAGACTCTGTGCACGGTGTAAATAGTGACACTGGTACACTGGGTACATGTCACCACAACAGACTCTATGCACGGTGTAAATAGTGACACTGGTACACTGGGTACATGTCACCACAACAGAATCTGTGACCAGTGTAAATAGTGACACTGGTACACTGGGTACATGTCACCACAACAGACTGTGCACGGTGTAAATAGTGACACTGGTACACTGGGTACATGTCACCACAACAGACTCTGTGCACGGTGTAAATAGTGACACTGGTACACTGGGTACATGTCACCACAACAGACTCTATGCACGGTGTAAATAGTGACACTGGTACACTGGGTACATGTCACCACAACAGACTCTGTGACCAGTGTAAATAGTGACACTGGTACACTGGGTACATGTCACCACAACAGACTGTGCACGGTGTAAATAGTGACACTGGTACACTGGGTACATGTCACCACAACAGACTCTGTGCATGGTGTAAATAGTGACACTGGTACACTGGGTACATGTCACCACAACAGACTCTGTGCACGGTGTAAATAGTGACACTGGTACACTGGTACACTGGGTACATGTCACCACAACAGACTCTGTGCACAGTGTAAATAGTGACACTGGTACACTGGTACACTGGGTACATGTCACCACAACAGACTCTATGCACGGTGTAAATAGTGACACTGGTACACTGGTACACTAGGTACATGTCACCACAACAGACTCTGTGCACGGTGTAAATAGTGACACTGGTACACTGGGTACATGTCACCACAACAGACTCTGTGCACGATGTAAATAGTGACACTGGTACACTGGTACACTCGGTACATGTCACCACAACAGACTCTGTGCACAGTGTAAATAGTGACACTGGTACACTGGTACACTAGGTACATGTCACCACAACAGACTCTGTGCACGGTGTAAATAGTGACACTGGTACACTGGGTACATGTACATGTACATGTCACCACAACAGACTCTGTGCATGGTGTAAATAGTGACACTGGTACACTGGGTACATGTCACCACAACAGACTCTGTGCACGGTGTAAATAGTGACACTGGTACACTGGGTACATGTCACCACAACAGACTGTGTGCAGGGTGTAAATAGTGACACTGGTACACTTTTACACTGGGTACATGTCACCACAACAGACTCTGTGCACGGTGTAAATAGTGACACTGGTACACTGGGTACATGTCACCACAACAGACTCTATGCACGGTGTAAATAGTGACACTGGTACACTGGGTACATGTCACCACAACAGATTCTGTGCACGGTGTAAATAGTGACACTGGTACACTGGGTACATGTCACCACAACAGACTGTGTGCAGGATGTAAATAGTGACACTGGTACACTTTTACACTGGGTACATGTCACCACAACAGACTCTGTGCACGGTGTAAATAGTGACACTGGTACACTGCAGCGTACATGTCACCACAACAGACTCTGTGCACAGTGTAAATAGTGACACTGGTACACTGGGTACATGTCACCACAACAGACTCTGTGCACGGTGTAAATAGTGACACTGGTACACTGCAGCGTACATGTCACCACAACAGACTCTATGCACGGTGTAAATAGTGACACTGGTACACTGGGTACATGTCACCACAACAGACTCTGTGCACAGTGTAAATAGTGACACTGGTACACTGGGACTCTGTGCACGGTGTAAATAGTGACACTGGTACACTGGTGTACATGTGTGTGGTGACACCAATTTTTGAACATGGTGATGATGTAACAGATATAGAAACACAGAGCACCTCACCATGTGTGATGAACATGGATCCAGGAGGAGGAGGTCCCTTTAGATTGCTAGTCATGTACCATTGTGGGTGTGCTTAATGTGAGTATGCAATGCAGTTTGAGTGCCATATTTCAAGGGACACTGGGAACAGGAAAACTTTCTATCAATTTCAGATTTTTTCCTACGCCTGCGCTTGCAGGGTGGACCCTGGCTTCCTTCGTCAACACTGGCATTGTCCGCCTTAGTGACATCACGGTGTTCATCACCTGGAACAGCAGGCTGCTTGTGAGCTGTGTTCTTTTTGTGCAGGGACAGGGCTGAGCTACTGGCATACTTATTGCCACATACAGTGCACTGGAAGGCAAGGATTAGTTCAGACCTGGATCTGCGTTTCCTCCTGCCAGAAACACAGCTATTGCCTTCGTCTTGCATATCACTGTGAGTGTCATCTGCAGACTCCTGGCCCTCAACAGTAGGTGGGTCAGGAATGGCATTAGAAGGACCTGGTTGGTCACTGTCTGGAACTCCAGGTGTTTCGGAAGAGTTGATAGCAGTGCCTGGTGTAGGCTTTGGACATACCCTGTCCCTCTTCTTTGGGTCACGAATGTATTCCCTCACCTTCTCATACAGGTACAGTGACCGCATCAGGGACAATCCATTGGGGCTAATAACAGGTGGCATCACTTGGTTCTGATAAGCCTCCTGTATGTCCTTTATGGCCACTCCAGCCCTCAGCATGGTTACCTCGGTGGGGTTTGTGTCCGATGGCAAGGTCTTCATTTTCATGACACCAGGGTGTTCTCGGTCAAACTCAAATGTATGGTAGCGGCCAAAGCCAACCAGAGGCCCAAACCACTGGCCCAAGAAGGCATTCCAGTCATGGTACTGCCAGTCCTGGTACAGTTGTGGCACACAAGTGACGTTCTGGCCACACTGCCGGACACAGTCAGCTAGGTCATCCATATCATCTACATGGTCCTGTCTTCGGTAGTACTTCTTGAACAGGCCAAAGTAGGAATCGGGTCGAAACTTTGTGTGCCCAGGTAGCATGAAGTTCAGCTGGATGGTGTCATGTTGTCCAGTGATCACCCGCCAGGCCAGGTACCACATCATGGTGGTGTTCTTGTTCTGGCCCACACAGTTGTCGGCCTGAAGTGTTACACGCCTCTCTCCCAGTCCATGTAGGTGGAAGAATGCATGCACCAGGCTGACCACCACCACAGCACCCTTGCCGGCCTGCTCAGCCTCATCAATTAGGAAGAACACCTGGCGGCACAGCGGCTCACAACACACACCAAACACCTGGACCTTGCGAGGTGTCCTGAAATAAAAAGTGCCCCTTTGTTGTGAGCTGTAGGGCAGTGACACCTGCTGGCAGTAGTCAAAGGAGTACTGCATCTGCATGTCCAGGTGCAGGGCTTGTGAGGTGAAGGGAACCATCAGGGCCCTGGATTCCAAGTGACCCAGGATCTGGTCACGCTCCTTCTGTCTCTTCCTTCCCCATTCCTTCTCAGCCTCCTCAATGTTTGCATTGTAGGCGTCACGAAATGCCTTGGCCTTAATGAGGTGCTGGTTGTAATTGACATTTATTGTTTTGCGCTGCTCATCAGAAAGGCTGTGCCTCAAAGTGACCAACATCTGATCACACTTGTCGCACAGATCGCTGCGTGCAGGTTGGATCTTGATGTTAGAACAGTATCTTCGCCACAGTCTAATAAATGACACGTACTTCACCACACGTGCAGCAGGGGGTGTTGGAGGAGCCGGAGGAACGTTGAGCAAGGTGTACTGCCGCTTCAGCTGACTGGTAAGTCGGTAAGGGCAAAGTTGCTGTGGTGCTGGTGTGCTCCTGGACAGGGACTCCATGGCCTTGCAATACTCGGCATACACAGACTTTAGTGTTTTGCCACTCTCCAGAACATAGTCTCTGATCGTCCCTTGCAAACGACCAGGGTCAGGGAGGGCATTTATGCCAGCATAGTTCTCTATAAATCTGACCACCATTGTCTTGTCCAAACGAGAGAGGGCATGGCGAGGAGCCCTGCCACAGTTACCATGGGGATGGGGCTCAACATCAGAGTCAGAGCACACCTGCTGCTGCCAGCGCTTCAATGTACGGTAACTTGTGCCAATGACGGCACAGAAAGCATCCCTGCAGACAGGACTAGACCAGTCAAGGCGATACTGGAATGTATTTCGAGAACCAGATTTGTTCCGAATCATAGCTAGCATTCCATAAATAACAGCCTTTCTGGTTTTCTTGTCCAATCTGGATAATGTAAGTGCTCGTCTTTTGGGCAAGTCACCGTACTTCAATACACAGCTGTCTTTGCAGCACCCTCCTTTAGTGAGGTAGGCATTCAGCATGCGACAGGGGTGACACTGTCCCCGTGCTATTCTAGCTGGTACACCACCTGGGCCCTCGCTGACATCATCACCATCACCATCACCATCACAGTCGCTTCCGCTATCACCATCACACTCGCTCCTGCTATCATCATCACTGCCCTTATCGCTATCACCTCCACCATCATCACTTTCACCATCACCGTCATCTCCGTCGCTTTCACCATCGTTGATTCCACCTTCACAGACATCGCTATAAATGCCGTCGAAATCATCACTTCCATATTCACCGTCGCCATTGTCACCACCGTTCTCAATCTCCTCATCCACGTCCAAATTATCGTACCATTCGAACTCGTCCGCTGAATGATACACGACGAGCTCGTCGTCAGACTTCGCCATATCGTTTATCTACACAGAAGATAACGAATAACAACTGTCTATCATAGGCAACATTGTATTAAAAACATTCTGATTTCAATACTCACCGTCTTTTGTCGATAAATAAATCGTATCCTGCTTTGTAGGTGTGGCTAGGTTAATAAAGTCCCAACCCACAGGAAATAGTTGAATATTCATGTACTTCGGTGAATGGAAGCGGTTCATGCACATGCAACGGCGCGATTCGAGCGGGAAACTTGTACCAACTTTGCGCCGCTGTATCTCCATAACGGATGACATAAAAATTAACGAACAGAACAAATCGATAGGTATAGGACCTCTGTACCTACAAACCGAATTTGAGGCGAATTGATTACTCCTACCTAAAGTTATGGCGGATTTGAGCCCGATGGGGTATCGAACGTTGCAATACTGGCACGGAGCAAGTGCAAGACTCCAAAATGTATTATACCATAGGGAAATGGTGTAGTATGAAGTGTTGAAAATAGGAAGTTGATAGCATTAACCGTTAGGAAGATATAGCAATTCAAAAGAGAAGCATTTTTATAACATTTTATATATATATACGAAGGGCCATTTTGTCGGAAACTGTCCCATATATATATACCGTTTTGTGCTATTTTTCAGGTGGTTTGCTGTGATAGTGTACATGGTCTTCCTCTTTCTTGTATCGGTGGTTTTGTTGAACCTTCTGATTGCCCAGATGGCAGATACATATGGAAGTGTGCAACGGGATGCTCAGCAGTCACTTACACTTAACAGAGCTTGGATTGTGGCAAGAATTGAACATAATTCATTTCTAACTCATGTACGTATTACCAGTAATTGTGCTGTTTGCATGGATAGTACAAATTCTGTGCATTCGGTAACATCATACCTCCAGGACTTCAGGCAGCGCTTTTTCACAAGTTGTGAAGTAATAGAAAACCCTTCAGGTAAGGACACTTACTGAAAACTGTTTTAACATCTGTCTTCACCTTTGCAGGGGTCCTTGAAAAATGGGAGACGCCTCCTATAAATGAAGTCAATAAGAGTTTGGAGAGATTAGAGAGAGTGGTTAAGAAACAACAGATCGTTATTAATGAATTGCGGTAAAGTTCTTTCTTCAAGCGACTTTGTAGTCATTGTTTTTATTTAATTTTAGAAACACAGTTGAAAAAAGTTTGCAAAAACAAGAAAAACTTCTTCTGCAACTCCTAAATACTGCAAATAAAGTTCCTCAGCAACAACAATAAATAACAGCTAGTGTCAGGTGCTGCAAGGTTAAATACCGTTTAAACCTAATGGTTAAACGGAGTTAATGAAGGGTGGAGGGGCGAGCGAATCCGGAACGGCAGTATTACATAAGATAGCGCATGCGCGTTGCATCACTTGAATCCTCGTTGCGATTTCCCACCTACCCACCCACCCCTTCGCAATCGCATCTCGTCTCTCCGCTGGGTATATCCTTCAGTGCAATGCCCATTACCCAGCGTGACATGTCAGGGAGAAGGAGGAGGGGGAGTTTTAGGACTCCTCCCACTCCCGTTTGTGGTTAATAAAAAGGGCAGGGCTGCTGGTTAGTTATTAAAAATTAACCAGCTGACCCTCCCCCTATCCCCTGACAACCTGCCAAGTAAGTCACACCACTACTCACAGCTATAGCGGAGATGATATATTATCTCTGGTTATGGATACACCTAAAACATCAATTAATCATTACAACTGAATTTCTTAACCAGATGAATGAGGTCAATAGTAATACATGTTACTTTTGTCAATACTCTAGTAATTAGTAGCACTTGAATTATACACTTGTGCATGTGCGACACAACAGTACAAATGCTCTTTGTTCCCAAGTCGAAGATTAGTACATGTATCTTGTAGTAGCTTCAACTTCGAGTTGCAATGGGATTCATGGGTTGGATTTCCAGAATCTGTATCTTGTTGGTCTGGTGATGTCATACTTCATCTTATTAGTGATTTTCAGCTCCTAAATTGTAGTTGAGAAGGCAGTGTGGTTGCAGAGCGGGAGACACGGGTTCGATCCCTGGTGAGGGAGATGTAGATTCATGTAAGCAACAAATTAATAGCGACCAACAAATGGAATGGATGGTTCTGTCATACCTGGCCTTCTGGTGTGCTGACAATATAGGATTGTGGTGCATTCCTTGCTGTTACCACTCAGTTTGACCCCATAAATATACAGCCGGGTTACTTTTGTAAAAACAAGAGCTCTGAAACAGTGAACTTTGTGAGTTTAAATTCAAGCATCACAAACCCACTTGCGGTATTAACTGTATTTTTAAAAATTTAAAAACTCACAACTTGTTGCAAGCAAAACTGTCCTAAAACAGCTCTCTTCAGTGAAACCTTAGACCTGGGAACTACAATGACACTGCTCTTAAAATCAAGCTTTGGAATCTATAGCTGGTGTAGGGGGATGTTGTGAGCCACATACCTAAGTTCCCAGGACATTGCGCATGTGCTAAGTATACCAGTACAGCTGAGGGTGTCTCTTAGTTGCATACCATCCAGTAAGATACATTGTATTTGCACACAACAAGATTGTGCATACTGTTGAAATATGTGTTTTTTAGAGAGTTGTGGTTGCAATTAACTGACAATATCATAAGTTGCTACCAAATTGTGTCAAACCATCAACTAGTGTTTCAGAGGAAAGCTCCCATTTTAAGAGAGCTAGGCAATGCATCATTGTTGCACGTTACCAGGTCATCATAGATTAACATGTGGGGGGTAATTTCTCCTGTTTCGTTATGTGAGTGTGTGCTTCTAGTAAAGTAATGATTGTTGAGCTATGTAAACTGCTGTGTTAAATGAGGTGTGCTTTCATTGAAAATGTAACGATGTGAGCCGTCTATCTGTGTGTTATTAAAAGTATGATTCTAGGTATATGACGGCCTCTGCTTAAAAATACACCTGTATATGCTGTGGAATGTTTGATAGGTGTGCTTTGCATCATGAGTCTGATGACTCAGAGGAGCCTGTACTTTTGAAATATCACCTATTGTCACAAGTCACCAGCTATAGATTCCAAAGCTTGAATTTAAGAGCAGTGTCATTGTAGTTTCCAGGTCTAAGTTGGGGTTTCGTTGAAAAGAGCTGTTTTAGGACAGGTTTGCTTGCAACAAGTTGTGAGTTTTTAAATTTAAATATAGCTATTCCAAAGGTAGTTTGCAACATTAGACAATTAATAAGCACACCCTCACATAAAATAACCAAACATGTAGGCAACAGTTAGTGTAGTTAGAAAGGCTCAATACATGATGCAAGCACACCTCTCCTTAAACAACTGTCTTCAAAATACATCTAATTAACCCCAATTTAGGCAACCCTGACCTCACCTGGAAACTACCTAACAGGCTGGCAACATGATACAATAGCACTGCTCTAGCTGGTGGCTTGTAACATTAGCTGGTGATTTTCTTCCCCCCTCATATCAAAACTGTCTGTTTATAAAGACGAGACACAAGCAGCAACAAAAATCAATTGATGAACATTAAAGAACACCTTTGATTTGCTTTGAATAAATTATCTAAAACCTTGCGAGAGGCTTGCAACATTTGCCAGAGCGTTATAAAGTCAACCATAACGACGAGAAGTTGTTAAATAGGTCAATGGTCTACACACCCACACATTATTAAGCTATAGCTACAAAGCTCACACCCACCTTTATTTAAACTGCAACCATTGCTATCATCTAAAACCTGCACATGTATTTTTATGCAGAGACTATAAGTACTTTTAAAGGAATAACACAACATTTCAAATGAAAGCCCCCCCCCCCCCCCCCCCCCCCCTTATTTAGCACAGAGGTTTTCAAAGCAAATACATGCACTTAGCTTAACAGCATGCACAATTAATCACTTTATCACTATACTGGATCAGTGGAGGCTTGAATGCTCACTGACCCATCACATTTCAATGAATGTCATGAACACAAAAATCCAGTACCTAACCTAAGGCTCCTTTTAAAAATAAAAATAAAACATTACATCTGGGAACTAGCTACAACCTTACCAAATCATCTTAATCCTTACAGGTAGGTCGCAACATTAGACAGTTGAGTAAAAAGTAAGGAAACAACGAATTACAGATATTATGCATTAATTAATTTATAAATATTACATACCTACATTTAGCACAGGATTTCAGGCAGGTAGATTTGCTAAATAATGTAGGTATGTAATATTTATAAATTAATTAATGCATAATATCCGTAATTCCTTGTTTCCTACTCAATTGCTGTCTACAAATCCTACATCACCAATTTTATTTTTATTAAATTTTTATATCTTGTTTCACTGCATTTTTTCCCCGGTGGGTTCCTACTTATATGTTGCACGCATGAGAGCAAACGAAGAAGAAAGGGCAACCTTGGAATACTACCTGTTTATATAGTGCATCACATCACAGCAGTATAAGACAGTTTGATCAGCTCAGTTCCTATCATCATTAAATCACATCATAATCAAACGATTTCTTTTAAAAGGTAACTGAAAGTTCTGGTATGTGACTGCACCCCCCCCCCCCCCCCGCCCCCCCCCCCCCCCCCCCCCCCCGGCCGCACATGTCATACACAATAACCTCCATCACAACTATCCTCACAGGATTCAAAGCCCTCTTCACTTGACTGAAGGTACTCGTGCATTCTTCAAATCCAGTAGCAAAGGCATGATGATTAATCGCCATAAATGTGTGTACCTAATGTGAGCATGTGTGGTGTGTGGATTAAAGCAATTGGCCATTCATACCAAAGATGTTTACCAGATTGCTTACCATTTTCATATGTGTTGGGCAAAAGGACCACCAATGAGTACAGCACAGAACATCATGGTCAAACTATCCCGCTGTGTTGGGGCAAAGTTGGAGAAGGAAGTGAAAGAGAGGAAAGAAGAAGAGAAGGGGGAGGTGAGAGAGGAGGGGGAGGAGGGAGAGGAGAGAGGAAGAGAAGGCCAGAGGAGGGGAAGGGGAGGAGAGAAGAGAAGATGGGAGCAATGAAGGGGATAGCAAGCTGAACATCACACAGATGAGCAGTGCACCCCTTGGGAACATATTCGTGGTACATGGCACAAACAAACATACACATACACCCACGTTTCCAGAGTAGTCCACCCCTCATCCTGGTAGGATGCTCCGGTGTTCCCTTTTCTCGTCTCCATCTCCACCTAATAACATTGACCAAGAACAGCTCACATATGGCAGACACACACATTTGAACGATACCTTAAATTCCCCAGAGCAGCATTGCTTGTGGCCATGTCAAGAACAAAGCTGTCCTCATTGAAAGCTTCCGTCACGGGAGAGATATGACTTATGGGGTTATGGGGACCAGTGAGCAGCACCTGATTTACTCTGGTAGGGACCACCAGAAGACAAACATTTCATTTTGTGAAGGATATTAAGCATTTATCAGTTACCTTTAATTTGAACAGAACTCACTTATAAATGGTCCTACCAGCAGGCCATCGCATAGCGTTTTGGGCTATTTAACTGCACACCCCTATGGATGACAATAAATGGTGTCCAGGATTTAAATGCCTATACCGGGAGGCTAGAAGGTATACTGAACAGAAGCTTGTCCAGCTGTCCAGGGGGATCCGCGGAACAAAACACAAGCTTGTCCTGCAAGTCTGTCCCAGGTAGGGGCCGGTCCGTGGGGGTGGTGGAGACGTATTGCTATATTGTCCCATGGGGGGGGGGGGGGGGGGGGGGGGGGGGGGGGGGGGCGAGTATGTTATTAATAGTGGTGTAATGGAGGGGGAGGGGGAATGCAAATTATATGTAATATTTCCCGTCGTTAGGTGGCTCACCTGTACACTTCAATTCACCCATGGCGAACCAATCATGAAAGCCAACTTCTTTGGCCTTAATACATAGTGACAGCCAGTTGCATACAGTGGTTTCCCAGCTTCGCGCTATCCTTCTTACTGCCTTCATGCTAGACTATGGATCCTTCTTATACTTTCGGGATCGGCTTTGTTCTGGTTCTTCTCGCAATTGTTCTTTATTCACGTGCTAGCGCTTCCACAAAACAGTCTTTCCGAGCCTGGCCTGATCGCGCGACTCGTCAGCACAACGGTCATCATTCAACACGATTCTTTTATCTTCGTGATCGACGTGTCTGCAGCTTGAAGAGACACGCCAGAGAAACGTGACTACGTGTTCAACTACAAGCTTATTCTGGATCTCAACTCCAACGGATTAAATCTGATGTGGGCTATTGCTAACAAAACTGAGTTTGCTAAAGATTGAAATTTGTGTTTTAAGCATAACTCCCCTTACGAAAATAATAAAACAAATCCAACTCGGCAGTACGTTCCTAACTTGCTAGTTCTAGTGCTTCCGCATAACGGTTAACATTATGCTTCAATCGCAAGGAAGATACATATACAATGCAATAAACCTCCGAATCTTATCTTATCAGAGCGAATATTATCTTATCAGATCCGGAAAAAGAAGGAAAAAGTTTTAGTGTGGGAACGAGTGAGCGTTATCTCTGTTGTTTGAGCTTTCTAAGCGTCGGCAGTTTTAGTACATTGTAGGTAATCGTTGGCTGTATCCAAATACGCTCGCTAAAGTCCAACTGATTCTACGGCGCAACGGCAACAGTGGAATCTGGTGTTTTGCTAATCGTATTCATGACACTTCAAATCCTACCAAGGACCTACTAACGTATATAGGTCCCGATATTACAGCCCAATGTCCACGATAGCAGACATGGATGTACAATAATAACTCCATTCTGATCTTGAAGATGAGTGCAATGTGTTAAGTAGGAGGAGGAATATTATGGTACATGCATAAACTAATCATAGCAAGTAGTACAACTCTTCAAATTTCAGCAACACTACATAAACTGTTACCAGTGCATCCCACAGGTAATATGCTAAGTGTGCAGATTTTTGATGTGTGAGAAACTATTGACAGTTTGTGGAGCAAATGATATATATGTACAGTACTTGAGTGACATGCAAACATTATTTGATACATATAATGTACATGCACAAGGTATACCATGTACATAATGGTATCATTATCTTGGCACCCAAAGAGATAAACTACAAAAGCACTATATCAGTTCCATGCATATTTGAAAAAAAAAACTGCCAAATTGCCTGTGAGCACACATGATTCTAAGCTAAGATTCCACTAATGTATTCCAGTAATGATTTATTCACATTGAATAATTAACACTAAAGTTTACGATACAGTACAAAATCTAAACTATATACATACAAGTCACAAAAATGATGCCGATCGAACCAGGAGGGCTCGGGCATTTTGCCTCATCAAAACAGTGCCGAGGCGACAATACATTGCATTTAGCATTTCATGCTCAGTATTGGATGAGTTGGAGCGGATGGCCAAACGCCTAGCAATTCTTGAGAATGTTTCTTTTGCAGCGATTCTCCAGCCTCCATATGCCTCCACTACAAGAGGGACACATATCCAACCTCTTTCCAGACAACCCAAAGCATTGTTTTCTAATTTCTCTTGTTCACCCACTGCAGCTGAGGCACCTGAGGTCTGACCAGCATCTGAAATCAATGAATTATTGAGGGGATGTATAACCTTGATGTCAAATGTTGCAGATCAAGACAGTGACCAGTTTGGTATCAAAATGTCAGCTGGGCGTGATCTGTATTTGGCTGGACCAATACCACAACCTTGCTCCAAAAGAGGAAAAAGGTGGGCATCACATTGGAAAACAAGTCAGAACCAAGCAGATAGCAACTGTAACAGGCATCTTTTTGTACGGAGCACTCTTTAACTCTTTGGGTGCTAAGATGTGTATACATGTAATAATGATACCATTATGTACATGGTACAAGATATAAAAATTTAATTACAATAAAATTGGTGATGTAGGATTTGTATAGATAGCTATAGCAATGGACCTTTTCGTTTAAGGGCGCAAGGAATGCAATTAGTGTTGATTACACGTGACGTCAACGTCTGGAGTACATTCTTGGCTATGGTGTGCGTGTATTCTCGCGTGTGTTGGCTTAGTTGGTTTCAAATATGAGGTAAGAATGATGAATGCAGTATGGAGGACCCCTCCAGGTACATGCTGTGATCATGCTTCGCATTCTCGTTCAAAGTTTCTGAAGGATGGCGTCTAGTGAATGCATTAGTGAAAAACCCAGTACTTCCGCTACTTCAGCTGAACTAACACAAGACGATATACTCGGCGCATCACGGCATTCTAAACGTGCGCACTTTCACACCTACGCAGGCAAATGGATAGGATGGTAGATTCCAGGAAGCAATAGTGCTCTTCTTCTCACATAAAAAAGTATCCGCTTGTACTCCAGATGTAACGTCACTTCTAATTATGACGTCACGTTGACGCCCAGTTGTAATGCTGCTGCTACAATTTGTACTGTACCATATACACATTTGTCGTACCAAATGACCATTTCAATCAGCATGGTGCAAATGCACAAGCATGTGAGTACGGTTTGTATTGTGCTACTCATATTGTACGCAGACAAGCTACATTCACATGATGCACATACTGATGCATCTCAATCATGCCGTTTGTGTTGTCCTGCACTAACAGTGAGCTGGCAACCTGTCTATCTGCCCTCAGCTGCCCATCTAGAGCCAGTCTTTATGTATAAGGGTGAGGTGTGTATGTACATGGTACTTACATATACTGTACAGGTAAGTTTGTTTTCTTTCTAGTAAAAAGGGTGAAGGTATAAGGTGCAGTAGTAGTATTTGTTTAATAACTGCGCATGCTGGGAGGAGGATCTACAGGTATTCAATGGACCCTTTGCGAAGTGCGATAAACGTCACGTCTGGAGTAAAAACCACAGCGGTTGCCTAGAGACATCGTGTCACGTCCGCGGACCTTTGCGTAATAAAATGGCAACGCTCGGAGTCTGCTCAGACATTGATCCTTCGGCCGATCCAGTTCTTGATCAAACTATGCTGCCAACAGTAAGTTTGACCGAGTCTGACATACCCAGAGCCTTTTTAAAGCCATCTATTTAAAAAAGGCTCCGGGTATGTCAGACTCGGTCAAGCTTACTGTTGGCAGCATAGTTTGACCAGGAACTGGATCGGCCGAAGGATCACTGTCCGAGCGGGAAGGAATGACTATGAGCGTTGCCAATTTATTACGCAAAGGTCCGCGAACGTAACACAATGTCTCTAGGCAACCGCTAAGGCTTTTACTCCGGACGTGACGTTTATCGTACTTCCGATCTTTCATGCAAAGGTGTACGTAGAGTGCAACCCTGTTTACTGTTGTGTAAACTATGAAACTCATTACACAAAGGAAGGTTAGATCGATAGGGTTTTGCTAAGTCACCAACAGTTACCATAAGATCTGGGTGAATCACATTAAAAATACCGCTAATGTGCTTATTTGCGGGGTGATAATGTGCTTATTTCCGAGCCACGACTGTACCCGTGTAGTATACGGAGGAAACAAGGGATTTACAAAGGGGTTGTGAAAGGTGTGCGTGAGAAGGAATCTGTTCGTGATTTTGAGTTGAGTCTTGTCGTAGGTTATCAAGTATCTATGATCTTGTACTCCGGACTTATTCAAAGCCGAGCCGGTACATTTAGTCTGATGTAGATAGCTGAGGTGAGTGGTCGAAGCTGTTTAATTATAATCAGGCGCGTATCCAGGGGTGCCGAACGGCTAGCGCGCGAAATTTTTTGCAACCACGCCCACTCAGCAGTATAGTTTAACAGAAATACAACGGCTCAATCGGCAAGAATGTCTTCAATCGCCAAGGATGGCGCCGAGCGCATACACTAATAGGGTGCATGCATATATATCCAGAAGCCGCCGAAGACACGGATGTTTCGGATTGGAAACTAAGGTCCTAAAAAGAATATACGGTATTACTCAGTCTAAGCAATGTTTAATGAGCTCATTATCGTAACCGTTTTGTGATGTACGTTTCGAAATAAGTTTCTTGCCGAATACAACTCTCTTGTCATATCTAAATGTAGCACCCACATACTCTATCGCTTTCCTAACAGAACACACATTCGCGCACCAGTTTTATAACGCAAGATGACAATGCGCAAGCTCGTTTTGATAGTTATGTGCGCACCATTTAGAAACCTACTATCAGAGTTTGACATACAGCAGGCAAGGCGCGCAAAACCATAAGGTGAAATATACTACACATTAAAGAGAAGAGTTAAGTCTACAAGTCTATCTGATTCTCAATGTGAGAACGATAAATCGCGTACTGTAGTTGTTGCATATTTGTGAATAATTCGATCCCCCTTTCCCGACATTAGCAGCCAAATGGATTACCATATCCAGCAGTTTGCTATGCAATGCAGGATTTGCGGAAGGCGGGTGATAGATCATTGTGGCAAATGCACGTACACAGTTTACAAGTGCAAGGAACTTGATGAAGATCTGTAGCAAGCACTTGCAATTTGTACTGCCACGCACCCTGAATGCGTTTGCAAAATGACTCTATAATAGACAGGGTCATCCAAGCCCGCAGTATAGGTGCCCCTAAGAAGCACATTGTTTCTTTTTAATGGTATGCTCACAAGCTGAAGGATGCATAGTAAGAAATAAGGTTCATGGATCAAATATATAATTATGCATTTTGAAATTTACAAAATCAGATTTGTGAGCACTTCCATAAAACCAGCAAAGGGGGGAGAATGTTGAAGCCCATTTACTGATCAAACATAATCAGTTGATTGCAACAGCTACTGCAGTGGGTAACTGATCTGGCCTGGCTGTCCCAGGCCACCAGCAGCACCTGACAATTTGTCTTGCCTAAGCAAGCTGGAATGCTCTTTGTGTCTGAAGATCCTTTCTTGGCCAATTGACCTGTCGTGCAGTGTTCCTGAATGTTTGTGCTGAATGTTGAATGGCTAAAAGTCTCAGGTATCTGTTGTGCCCATGCTGCCACTCAGGTTCAGGCTTCCTTGAGGCCAGCTTTGGATTTGATAATATTACAGCTAAATGATCTCTTGTCTTGGTCCACTGCATGCCCTTCCTGTGGCAAGGATATGAGAACTGGTGCATTTGTTGGTCATGAGCATGGGTGTCCCCAAGGAGGGGGTGGCATGCCACTCCCCTCCCCTTTCAGGACTGAATGCCCCCCCCCCCCCCCCCCCCCCCCCGCACTACTGAGTAATAAAAGTTTAAGTATTCAGTATGAGTAGAAACATGCGCCCCCATACTGCCCACCGGTTGAGTCAGTCGAAAACAGACAGCAAACCCCGCCCCCCCCTCCCCCCCCCCCCGAACAAAGCCAAAAACGGATAGAATTCCCCCCCCCCCCTCCCCCATCCATCGTAGTTGTATTTGGCTATTGAATGGCACCCCCTTCCCCATCCTGGGTGCCCCCTTACCCCATCCTGGACCCCCCCCCCCCCCCCCCCCCCCCTCATAGTTGTATTTGGCTGTCGAATGGCACCCCCTATCCTGGACCCCCCTCCATTCTAGAAATGCTGGGGGTACCCATGATGAGTGCACCAGTTCACCTACAGAAAGTGAAGTAAATATGGCAGCTGATGTTCTTAGGCATGTGGTCTCTAACAGTCCCCCTGATACGACGAGTGCGTGGTCAAAATCCCTACAGGAGTTACAACACCACTACTGTGCATAGCCAAGCAAAAAAATTGAACTCTTCACACCGCACCTCACATACCACCACCAAAAAAGAGAAAGCAGTCGTTCCCCCCGTACATGTGTATATCGTACACTCTTACACGGCATGAATATACGCGCGTAAAAATGCCATTGTTTGGTGACACACAACTTCCACAGAATTATCGTTCTCGATTTCAGAATAGAAGGTAAGGGTTCTTTAAGGACTTAATTTTACCTGGCAAGTCAGCTTGTTGGCCTTTTTTGCGCCGTTTGGCGAATATACTGCACCTGCTGCGACATATCCGTTTCAAGCGGTCCGCTTTCAAGTCCCAGGGCACAACGCAGAAATGTACACCGAGCACGTGATTGCTACAGTGCAAAAAGCAAAGGTCATTGGTGTATGTTCTGCTGTAAACACGTTTGTTAAACTTGTTGGTACCTTGTACAGCTGCAAATTCCAAAGGACATTTCGTTGTCGGGGTGGTTGCTATGGGATGACGCAAGTACTTTTCAATATTACTTTATTGAACTTTATTTCCAACATTTCTACGAGCGCAAACATCCGTGAAGAGTGCATTAGCACACTAAATGATCTGCTGAGTATGTTGTGAATACCGATAAGCGCTCTGGCATTTGCCAGCAATGCAGCTTTAAAATACTGTGCACGTGGTGTCTGCAAACTTCTGAACTGTATCCATGCCAAGGATAAATTTAGAGCCATTTATATTGTAAAAGTGCACCTGGCTTCAAGTGGTTGACGAAGTAGTAACTAAAATGCGCTTTTCAGCTGGAGGACGACTAGCAGTCTACGGAATCCAACTACGCTATATATATGTCCCAACGAAAAAATGTCTCGTGTTTTAAACTACTTATTGCATCTTCGTAATCGTTAACGCTTCCGACATCCTGTTTAGCATTTCAGGAAAGAGCTGGTACTCCAACAGGATTTTAAAGAACGGCACGCATGCAGCTACGTTCGTTTAAACACGATACATTTTTTTTCGGTGGGGGCAGAGTGGACCTTATATAGTGATGTTAATAATAGAAGTGAACTGAATTAAATTACTATAAAGCATATTTTAATTATTTCATTTTTGGGTAGGAGGGGGATGCCTTAGCCCCCAGAGCCCCCCCCCCCCCCCCCCCCCCCCCCCTTCCCTAAATACGCCACTGATAATGTACATTTCCATTCGAGAAGCGCGGCCTGATGCTTGCTTGATACATGTACGTTACATAACTTATGATGTTCAGTGCGATGTAAGTGACGATACCGATGTGGAGGAGTTGTTTTGGAGTACAGTGTATTTGTATTTGTACGCGTACTCGTCTAGGTATGCTTACCTAGATTAGTAAGCCCCCTATGTACCTTTACTTACATGTTTACATGCCTCGTTGTGTGTGCTTGCGTTCGTCCAACACTTCAAATCCATTGTATGGCTCACAATGCAAAGACTGCTGTCACCCTTTCCCTCTGACCTGAGGGCGGGCGTGACAGCTGGACCATCCGATGATACGTGTGTGTGTGTGTGTGTGTGTGTGTGTGTGTGTGTGTGTGTGTGTGTGTGTGTGTGTGTGTGTGTGTGTGTGTGTGTGTGTGTGTGTGTGTGTGTGTGTGTGTCACTGTCAGTGTGTGTGTGTGTCACTGTCAGTGTGTGTGTGTTTGTGTGTGCGTGTGTGCGTGTGTGTGTGCGTGTGTGTGCGTGTGTGTGTGAGAGTGTGTGTGTGTGTGAGAGTGTGTCTAACTTCGTGTTGTCGGGTTGTACACAGCCATTTTAGTCGCACGCTGAACCTTTAAGGGCATATGGTGTATCGCTATGAAAACAACGTTCTACATACTAGGGTCAACTATCGATAAGGTTTGTCCTTACCGCTTACCGGTTATCCGATACCGTTAAGCAATCGGTAAGGCACTTTCTTATTCATTACCGTTCAGTAAGAGGTAACTTCTAAGCGAATATTATCGGTAACACTCGGCTTTCTTATTGATTTCTTGTACTGGCCTTCCAAATAATTATTCACGACAATATGTGGTCAAAATTAACCGAATTAGTGTTATAGGGGGAATTTTCGCACTACAACATGAGTACATGTTTGAATAGAAGTTGTTTCTAGCACTGTGACGTCAGAGCAACGAACTGCGTTTGCGGACACACCCAACCGATATAAATCAATATACGGTCCGCTGGCACTGGTGTACAATTACAGAGACTTGACGTTTTAAACTTATATGTATAAAAAATAAAGCTACAGGGACGTAGGAATAGGTCCGGCAAGTCCGGCTTTCGCCGGACCACTTGTCCCCCTGCACTTTTTCTTTTAAATGTGCGTCTGTTCATTTTACTATAGCGGTATAACAACCAGGTCATTGCGAGTGCAAGTGCAAGTGGATCGCGCTGATCAATGATGAGTGATCTAAAAAGGCGGAGTTACTAGATAAGTAACTATTGTTTTGTGAGTGCCCGTGACGTCATTTAGAACGCTGTCAGTTTGAACCAACGTTATTAATCTATAATTGTACCGATTCCTGATTCCTGTCATCTCAGATTCTGTAATATTGTCATTTGCTTCGACCCGATATGGCAAATTGTTCTACTAGCTGTTCTGAGCTCAGATCCTATGCAATGTATCCAATCGACCTCACCATCTATTAGGCTTCAAGTTCGCGAAGCGTTCTTTTGGCATCAAAAAGGTAGAACAGAGAAGCTTCCAGCCACAATGGTTTGCTAAGTGGCCTTTTTTTACATTACGATTAGGAAAAAGACTTATTCTGCCATACTTGTATTGAGGCCTGCAAGCTTTTAAAACGTATTACTGCAAAATAAAATAAAATCGGAGCAGGTATTTGTATATATAAATTATATAGGATTGCAATTAGATTTAAACAATAGATATAAAAATTTTTGATGATGGTTTAAACAATGGTCTACTTGAGGCACAACTCATCACGTTTGGGTTAAATTTTCAGCAGGCCTTTATATGCATGTGAAGTGAAAAAGATATTTCAACTTGTTTTAGTAATGCCAGCAACAAAATGCAATCTCAGAAATATCATTTAGTGCTCCTAGACGGGTTAAAACATATCTCAGGACAAAAATGTCTCAGAAATGGCTTAATATAAAAATGTAAGAAGGACAGACAAACTTGACCCTAAGGATTCATATAATGACTTTGTAAAGGGTTCACAACATCGGGCAGGGTTGTTTTCTCTGTTTTAATTTGTGATCTTGCTATAACAGTTCATTGTTTAAATTGTGTTATGAATCGAAATAGTTAAATTCGCCGGACCACTCCTATACAGGGTGTCCACGAATGAACGCAACGCTTTTGAACGAGAATAACTTTTGATAGGAGTAAGAAAAAATCTCATATTTTGAAACTGAGTTGGTCGGTTTCCTCAAAATTTTTTACATCCATTTAATTAATACGTTATTAATCATGCTAATTAATTTTAATAAGCACAACAAATTAACTGACTTTGAAAGTTCGTATGTGTTCACATATCGATTGTGAAGCTTCGTTCAAAATATTGGATTTTTTTCACATTCACAACTAAAACTACGACCCACCACTTATTTCTCTTCGCGTACGCATGCGCACGTGACCTCGTCCCAAGACTTATTTCGTGATTAATAAGCAGTCTCAGTCACGTGATACAATTCGGAGGCGGCCCTTTTAAAAAAGCAATGCCCCACCTCCTACGTGGGTGTTACGAGCTAATCACATGTTTACATCCCATGTGGTGCGCACCAATTAGCACAATCGTACAGACAGACACTACTACGGGCTGATAAGAATTTGACATGCAATGCCATTCTGTGAGTTAGGAAACGGAGACGCACACGTGTATACACGCGTGTGTTATTACACACGCAAAAATCAAATCTAAAAAGATTACAGCTCTCTCGGAGCTAATAGCCTACAGCAGCATATCGCATCCAAGCAGCACACAGTGCTAGTAATTTGTGCACATATTTGATTTGGTCTCTTAGCTAGCTACGTAGCTAAGATCCCGTGGAACCAAACCAATGCTACGTATGGGTACTTTGTGTTATCACTTATGTGAAGTGCCATTTGATACTGTAAGGAAAGCCTCATGTCATACATATGTGAAGGGTCAGAGAGCATTCAAGCCTCCGTGCAGTAAAGTGATTAATTGTGCATGCTGTTAAGCTAGGTATTTGCCTTGTAAATCTAATTAGGGGGTGCTTTCATTTATAATGTAACGTGAGCTTCTGGCTGTGAGTGTTATTAAGGTTAAAGGTAGTCTCTGCTTAAAAATACACCTGCAGGTTTAGATGATAGCAAAGGTTGCAGCTTTAAAGAAAAGTGGGTACGAGCCTTATTTCTAGTTCCAGATCATAGTGTGTGCTGTTGCTTAATTATGTGTCACCACCGATCTCTTTAACAAATTCTCGTAGTTATGTTAGACTTTATTCAAAGCTAATGTTGCAAGCCTCCAGATAATTAGTTTTTCTAAAGAGAAGGTGTGCGTTCTTTCAATATTCATCCCAGATCTTTTTTTGTTGCTGCTTGTGTATGGATATGAGTGGGTGCTTTTGTTAAAAATAGCCAGCTAATAACGTTACAAGCCACCGGACAGGTTTTCAATGATTGGATTTAAGATCAGTGTCACTGTATCCCATTGCGAGCCTGTTAGCTAGTTCCCAGATCAGGGTGTGCCTAAATCGGGATTAGATGAATTTTGAAGACAGCTGTTTTAGATGAGGTGTGCTTGCATCATGTTCGGAGCCTTTCTAGCTGTGTTAACTGTGGCCTTTGCATATAGACTCTCTGGTTTTTCTTTATGTGAGGGTGTGCTTAACTGTCTAATGTTGACCAGTAAGGATTGGGTAGGGTTGTAGCTAGTTTCCAGATCATAATGTGCTTTAGTCTTTTAATGAGTCATGTTTCTATGTTAGGGGCCAATGCTTTCATTTAAGAGTATCAGCTGATGTGTAAAGCCTTGAGCTATGTTTTAGATACGCAAATAGTGCCGTTAGAGAGTTTGAGCTTTAATTTCAATTCATAAAGCTATGAGTTTCTTAGCAGATTACAATCACTGTATGTCTCATGTTTTGGGCCTTGCTGTTAGCTACATGTAGTTCCCAGTTTATGATGTACGTTGCTGTTGCTTATGTATCAGCCTTAGGAGACTCCTGTTGTGGTGTAGCAAGCTTACAGCTAGGTTTTAGATGGTTGAATGTACGTGTGGTGCCATGTCTTAAGAGTAGTCTCTGCTTTAAGAGACTCAAGTGTAATGTGTGCTTAGAAAGCTTTGTGTTCTTGAAAATGTTTGTTAAAGCTACAAATTACACCTGTAGGAACTTGAGATTACTGGAAAGATGACTGGTTTAAGAGAGTGCATGTGCTAAGTATCGGTACTCCTGAGGGTGTCCATTAGTTTCATACCATCCAGTAATGTATTTGCACACAAAATGATTGTGCATGCTGTTGAAGTACGTGTTTTTTTTAGAGAGGTGTGTTTGTGATTGAACCTTGTAGCTAGCATAGTTTGGTGTTGCATCTCTAGGAGACACCGTGATGTGGATTTAAGAGTGGTGTTATTTTGCCACATTGTGAGCAATTGTGTGTCGAATTAGTGGTAGAATCATTGCTTTAAGAGACTCCTAGGAAAAGCTCTATGTTATAAATGAGGGAGTGCTTTAATTCAAAATGTAATAGTATAGGCTTCTTTGTTATTGCACTAAAAGTAAAAACTTTGCTGTTTTAAGTACTTGCATTGCGATGTGAGCCTCTAGTTGCTTCTTTATAGCTATTTTTTCCGCATCATAATGTGTGCTAACTGCTGCTTTTGGAAATAGACTCCCTGCATTAAGAGTTACTTCTTGTGAGGGTGTGCTTAACTGTCTAATGTTGCAACCCATTAGATGATATTGAGTAGAGATGAGTCCATTGATCTTTTATCAGTGCTCACCTACGCTAGTTCTGTGTACTGATTCGAATTTAGGGAAGGGCTCTCTCGTACATGTATTTAAGTGAGTCATCATTTTTAATGCTAGGAGCCGATGCTTTTATTTTAGAGCATCAGCTCATTTGTCAAGCCAGCTATGTTTTGGATGGGAAGAGTGCTGTTTTTTAGGATAAGTTATGCTTAATAAAGTTATGAATCTTATAGCTAGTTACCAGATCACAAATGGTGCTGTTGTTTAAAGCATGGGTAGGCTCTCATCTCTAGGAGACACCGTGATGTGGATTTAAGAGTGGTGTTATTTTGCCACATTGTGAGCAATTGTGTGTCGAATTAGTGGTAGAATCATTGCTTTAAGAGACTCCTAGGAAAAGCTCTATGTTATAAATGAGGGAGTGCTTTAATATGTAATAGTATAGGCTTCTTTATTATTGCACTAAAAGTAAAAACCTTGCTGTTTTAAGTACTTGCATTGCGATGTGAGCCTCTAGTTCCAGGTCATAGTGTGTAATTGTTGTTCTTTAATTATGTTAACTCTTTACTTTTTTAAGGTGTTCTAAAGCTTACGACCTCCAGTAAGGTTTAAAATGTTTGGGAAGTCAGCTGTACGTCTTAAGAGAGCATCATGTTTTGAGCCTAGCTATTAGCAACATGTCTACAGATCTTAGATTGTAATATGTGCCGTTGCTTGGTATGAGCTTTAGGAGACTCCTGTTGAGATGTGAAGGAGTGATTTCATTTAAAAGTATCCAGGTTTTAGAAGTTCGAATGAAAGTTTGGTGCATGTCTTCGACAGTTGTTGTGACCCTTTTAGCTGTTATTTTATTTTATTTTTAGCCCGGGTGTTTATTAGAAAAACCTTGTTTTTGTGTTAAATGATTCATTCTGTAGGAACTTTAGATTATTGGAAAGATTATTGGTTTAAGAGAGGGACGTTGTCTCAGCCACTTATCTAAGTTCCCAGGACATTGTGCATGTGCTAAGTATCAGTACTGTGTCGTTACGTGAGTGTGTGCTTTTAGTAAAGTAATGATTGTTAAGGTATGTAAACCACTGTGTTAAATGAGGTGTGCTTTCATTGAAAATGTAACAATCTGAGCTTCTATCTGTGTGCTATTAAAAGTACATGTAGTCTCTGCTTAAAAATACACCTGTATATGCTGGGGAATGTTTGAAAGGTGTGCGTTGCATCATGAGTCTGACAACTCAGACAAGCCTGTTGTGATTTGGGGGAGTACTTTCATTACAAAATATCACAAGTCACCAGCTACAGGTTCCATAGCCTGAATTTAAGAGCAGTGTCATTGTAGTTCCCGGGTCTATAAGTTGGGGTTTCAATGAAGAGAACTGTTTTAGGACAGGTTTGCTTGCAACAAATTGTGAGTTTTTAAACTTAAATATAGCTATTTTCGTATCATAATGTGTTCTAACTGGTGCTTATGGATATAGACCCTCTGCTTTAAGTGTTACTTTTAGTGAGGGTGTGTTAGCTGTCTAACGCATTAGGTGATTGAGTACATATGAATCCATCGATCCTATCTAAGCACCTAAACTTGTTCTGAGATTATAATGCGTACTGGTTTTAGCCGCTGTCTCATACACGCATTTAAGTTTTTTAATGCTTTCAGTCGATGCTTTTATGTTAGAGCATCAGCTCATCTGTCAAGCCTCCAGCTATGTCGTGGAACAACAATTAAGTGCTGTTTATAAGATAGGTTGTGCTTAATCAAGTTATGAGTCATATAGCTAACAATCTGTGGTGCTGCTTTTTAAGCGTGCCTGTTGTGATTAGTGTTGCAAGTGCGTTTGTGATGCTTGGATTTAAGAGTGATGTAATAACACCATGTTGTGAGCAATTGTGTGCCAAACTAGTGATAGAATCACTGCTTTATGAGACTGCACGGAAAAGCTCTATGTTAAATGAGGGAATGCTTTCATTCAAAATGTAATGGTGCAGAAACTTTATTTGTTTTTTTTTAAAATAGTTGTAATTCCAGATCAATGTGTGTAAGTGTTGTTCTTTAAAATTATGCATGCATGGTGACCCCTTGCTTTAATAGTCACCTGTTGTTATGTTGAGGTGTTTTAAAGCTTACGGTCTCCCGCAAGGTTTAAAATGTTTGGGAAGTCAGCTGCATGTCTTAAGAGTGCATGGGTAGGCTCTAAGTCTCATGATTATACCTAGTTACCTGCAAGTCATAATTTATACTGTTTATGGACCTGTTGTGGTTTGAAGAATTGCTTTAGTATCGAGTAATGCTATAAGTAGCTTTCGTGATGCTTGGCACCACATTAGCAAAATAGAAATAATAGGATCACTGATTTAATAGACTCGTATGAAAAACTCTGTGTTAAAACAGATTCAACTTTGTGTGTTACATCATTAAATGTGAATTTGAAGATTGTAAATTTAAGATGATGGGAAAATTGTTGTTCCAGCATAAAGCATTTGGGAAGTCAGCTGTATGTCTATAGCTAGAGAGCATCATGTTTTGAGCCTGATATTAGCAACATGTATTTTCCAAATATGTTGCTTATCTGTCAGCTTTAAGAAATCCTATTGAGATTGGAGTAAGTGTTTTCGTTTAAAATACTGTTGCAAACCTCCAGCTACATTGTATAGGATTTATTTGTCTGGGTGGTGCATGTCCTTGTATAAGATTTAATGCAGAGCCTTTTAGCTGTAAAGAAACTAAGGTGTTATGTGTGATTCATAATGTGTTTTGTTTGTGTTAAATGATTCATGTGTTTTATTTGAAGTAAGGTTAAAGGTACAAGTTACATGTACACTCGTAGGGACTTGAGATTCTTGGAATGATGAAGAGAGGGATGTTGTGAGCCACATTACCTTAGCGCCCAGGACATTGTGCATTTCAGTATCCAGTAATGTCGGCAAAAGTATTGTGCATGCTTTTGAGGTACGAAACCCTGTGTTAAATGAGGGTGTGATTGTATTGAAAGAGCCTATAGCTGTGTTAGTTATAACTATTAAAAGTAAGGTTAGAGGTAGTCTCTGCTAAAAAAATACACCTGTTTGTTTGCAGATGATTCCAATTTTAAGACACCGTGCAGTAATTGTACTGTGTGTATTTAACACATAAGGTTAGAGGTAGTAATTATAAAAGAGCCGTTATTTATTTTGTGCTTTCATTTAAAAGTTGCAAGCCTCCAGCTACATGTACATGTAGATTTCTAATGCAACATGTTGTGGGGCTCCACCTTAAATCAGTTTTCAGGTCATAGTGTGCTAAAGTACGGGTAAATGGGCTTGCAACTTAGTTGTTATGTGTGATTGTGCTTGCTTTTAACATGTATGAACTAAACTGATGTACATGTTAGAAGCTCAACTTACACCTTCAATGAAAGCACACCCTCATTTAAAATGAATGTTTTTTAAGCAAACAGAATGATCAGTCATCTTGTGTGATGTTACATTATGCTATGTTAAAGCACACCCTCACACTCTTTAAGCAGAGAGTCTCCACCCATACAAGCACTATGACCTGAGACATCATCATGCAAAGCACACCTCTCTTAAAAGAGAGGTGTGCTTTGCATGATGATGTACAATGTATGGGGAAGATTTATGTTTTTAAAAAAACATAAATCTTCCCCATACATTGTGCATATCTTCATATGCAGACTATAGCTGTAAGCTATACATAACCAGGACACTACATTCAGTGAATTCGAATGGACACCCAACCTTCAATATCATGTACATATCATGTACATGTACCTTGCCCTTGCTGAGTAAAACTTGACAGATGGTGTGAACTCATATCAGTAACATCCCTCATAAGAAGGAACAATGCAAATCAAATTCATAAAAAACCTAGTCACTATGAATGTAATTATGCATCTGCATGTTTGTTTACAAAATGCTTCTAACATGCAGATCTACAACAGGCCAAATGGTGCACTGCACTGCACATACACCAATAGGAGAAACCATTAGAAAAAAAACTTAAAACAGCACGAAAAATCATCTTCTATGGAATTAAAGCACACTCTGACTTAACAACAAAGCAGAACACACATGAACTTCAATCATCAGCCTTCAAATCATCTGGGGGGTAGCTGGAGGAATTTAACATTAACCCTGTACATTAAGATTATTGGGGTTTTTTTAAGGGCTCTGCAGAGCCTTTTTGAAATTAAAAAACCCACATTTGATTATTCAGATTTGGTGTACATGTAATGATATAAGATTTGCCTTTTTAGTTTTGCCCCCCCCCCCCCCCCCCCCCTTGTTAAATTCTTAGATCAGGGGATGCTTCCATGTAAATGACACCTTAACCCTGTTTTTAAAGCACTTTGAAAACTTACATGTACAGAGCTTTGTTAGTTTCAGAAAAAATTAAAGGATCACTTTACAAGGTCTTTGATGATTGGAGAAAAGCAGTAATAGAACCAATAGAAATGCAGAGATAGTTAACCAATAGAAATTCAGGGATTTTTAACCAATAGAAATGCAGGGGTAGTTGCCCAATAGAAAAGCAGGGATAGTTGACCAATAGAATGCAGCATTTGGAGACCAATTAGATTATCCAATAAAGTATAAAAATGGTGCAGTTCCTTTGTGTGCGCATGACTGTGAAGAATGCCTCGAGCAGCAAGAGCCCATCGACTGGCAGTAGAGCAAAGAGCTGCAATAGTAAGGCTCTACTATGAGAGTAGAAAAAATGCCTACCTCACAGTAAGCAGGTTCAGGAGGGACTACCCAGCCTACACAACTTTGTGCCGAAGCACTGTGCTTAGGTTGGTATCTAAATTTGAGGAGCATGGGACCATGGAAAACAGACTGAAGCAGCATTGTGGAAGGAAGAAGTCTGTTAGAGTGCAAGCCAACGTTAACATCCTTGCTCAGTGCATACAGAGCAATCCCCATGTCAGTACACGACGCATTCAAGCTCACACAAGGCTCAAGAGGTCAAGCACACAGAAGATGTTGAAGAAGGACCTCCACATGAAGGCATACCATACTCCTGCAGTGCAGGCTTTAAAAGCACCTGATGCTGCCAAGAGGGTAAAGTGGGCTGAGGATTTCCTTGATGCAGTCATGCTGGACTTATCGTAGGGATCATGTCTACGGACAACAGTTGGACACATTGAGGGAATTGAGGATGGCAATTCAGAATGCAATCCAAGCCATCCCAGCTAGGATGGTGCACAATGCCACATTAAAAGTAGTGGAAAATGCTAGAAAACTTATAGAAATTCAAGGACTTCCGTTGGGCATTTATAATTAAAGTGACAATGTATGGTGTGTACTTGTTGTACGTGCATATTGCAAGTATCGTGTTATGCAGTAATCTTTTGAGCAGACTATGCATAACTAGAAGCTCACAAAAACAACATTGAAATAAATTAACCACCTCTAATACATGTAGGACAATAATTACCATCATCCAAAAATCTAGACCTGGAGGTTTTATTTCATGTTAAGCACGTGTTCACTTTACAACAGGTTCCCTTAGAATCATGTACCATGCATAAGCAACAACACACAATGTGATCTAACAATGATGCAGAGCACACCTCACTTTTAGAAACAGCATTCTTCTCTATCTGAGTCTATACTGCGCTGGCAACGTAACATCAAAGGATGCTATTGCACATGTTCTGACCTAACATGAGTTCATAAACACTTTTTGAATACCCAATAGCATGAAACTTAGTCTGGCCACAATTGCAGTTTTTCTAAGCAAATATTACATCAAACTAGCTTTTTAGCAAACACATGAACTGAAATCACAACAAAAAGAAACATACTTTCTTAAAACCAATCATCCAAACCTGCAAGATCACTAGATGCTTTGAAATGTAAGCACTCCCTCACATTACAGTAGGCTCAAAACTTGATGCTCTCTTAAGGCATACAGCTGACTTCCCAAACATTGCGGGAGACCGTAAGCTTTAAAACACCTCAACATAACAACAGGTGACTGTTAAAGCAAGGGGTCACCATGCATGCATAATTTTAAAGAACAACACTTACACACATTGATCTGGAATTACAACTATTTAAAAAAAAACAAATAAAGTTTCTGCACCATTACATTTTGAATGAAAGCATTCCCTCATTTAACATAGAGCTTTTCCGTGCAGTCTCATAAAGCAGTGATTCTATCACTAGTTTGGCACACAATTGCTCACAACATGGTGTTATTACATCACTCTTAAATCCAAGCATCACAAACGCACTTGCAACACTAATCACAACAGGCACGCTTAAAAAGCAGCACCACAGATTGTTAGCTATATGACTCATAACTTGATTAAGCACAACCTATCTTATAAACAGCACTTAATTGTTGTTCCACGACATAGCTGGAGGCTTGACAGATGAGCTGATGCTCTAACATAAAAGCATCGACTGAAAGCATTAAAAAACTTAAATGCGTGTATGAGACAGCGGCTAAAACCAGTACGCATTATAATCTCAGAACAAGTTTAGGTGCTTAGATAGGATCGATGGATTCATATGTACTCAATCACCTAATGCGTTAGACAGCTAACACACCCTCACTAAAAGTAACACTTAAAGCAGAGGGTCTATATCCATAAGCACCAGTTAGAACACATTATGATACGAAAATAGCTATATTTAAGTTTAAAAACTCACAATTTGTTGCAAGCAAACCTGTCCTAAAACAGTTCTCTTCATTGAAACCCCAACTTATAGACCCGGGAACTACAATGACACTGCTCTTAAATTCAGGCTATGGAACCTGTAGCTGGTGACTTGTGATATTTTGTAATGAAAGTACTCCCCCAAATCACAACAGGCTTGTCTGAGTTGTCAGACTCATGATGCAACGCACACCTTTCAAACATTCCCCAGCATATACAGGTGTATTTTTAAGCAGAGACTACATGTACTTTTAATAGCACACAGATAGAAGCTCAGATTGTTACATTTTCAATGAAAGCACACCTCATTTAACACAGTGGTTTACATACCTTAACAATCATTACTTTACTAAAAGCACACACTCACGTAACGACACAGTACTGATACTTAGCACATGCACAATGTCCTGGGAACTTAGATAAGTGGCTGAGACAACGTCCCTCTCTTAAACCAATAATCTTTCCAATAATCTAAAGTTCCTACAGAATGAATCATTTAACACAAAAACAAGGTTTTTCTAATAAACACCCGGGCTAAAAATGTAATAAAATAACAGCTAAAAGGGTCACAACAACTGTCGAAGACATGCACCAAACTTTCATTCGAACTTCTAAAACCTGGATACTTTTAAATGAAATCACTCCTTCACATCTCAACAGGAGTCTCCTAAAGCTCATACCAAGCAACGGCACATATTACAATCTAAGATCTGTAGACATGTTGCTAATAGCTAGGCTCAAAACATGATGCTCTCTTAAGACGTACAGCTGACTTCCCAAACATTTTAAACCTTACTGGAGGTCGTAAGCTTTAGAACACCTTAAAAAAGTAAAGAGTTAACATAATTAAAGAACAACAATTACACACTATGACCTGGAACTAGCTTAGAGGCTCACATCGCAATGCAAGTACTTAAAACAGCAAAGTTTTTACTATTAGTGCAATAACAAAGAAGCCAATACTATTACATATTAAAGCACTCCCTCATTTATAACATAGAGCTTTTCCTAGGAGTCTCTTAAAGCAATGATTCTACCACTAATTCGACACACAATTGCTCACAATGTGGCAAAATAACACCACTCTTAAATCCACATCACGGTGTCTCCTAGAGATGAGAGCCTACCCATGCTTTAAACAACAGCACCATTTGTGATCTGGTAACTAGCTATAAGATTCATAACTTTATTAAGCATAACTTATCCTAAAAAACAGCACTCTTCCCATCCAAAACATAGCTGGCTTGACAAATGAGCTGATGCTCTAAAATAAAAGCATCGGCTCCTAGCATTAAAAATGATGACTCACTTAAATACATGTACGAGAGAGCCCTTCCCTAAATTCGAATCAGTACACAGAACTAGCGTAGGTGAGCACTGATAAAAGATCAATGGACTCATCTCTACTCAATATCATCTAATGGGTTGCAACATTAGACAGTTAAGCACACCCTCACAAGAAGTAACTCTTAATGCAGGGAGTCTATTTCCAGAAGCAGCAGTTAGCACACATTATGATGCGGAAAAATAGCTATAAAGAAGCAACTTGTTGCAAGCAAACCTGTCCTAAAATCCCAATTTAGACCAAGGAACTAAAATGACACCACTCTTAAATCCAAGCATTGGAAACCTAGCTGATATTTGTAATGAAAGCACTCCCCCAAATCACAGCAGGCTCATCTGAGTTATCAGATCCATGATGCAAAGCACACCCTTCTTTAATACAGGTATATTTCTAAGCAGAGACTATGTCATTTGTACCTAGAACCAATGACATGTACTTTTAAAATAACACACAGGTAAAAGCTATTAAAGCTCACATCATTATATTTTCCATTTTAAAGCACACCTCATTTATCACAGCTGTTTACATTCCTCAACAGCATCCACAATTGTTAATTTACTGGAGAAGGATTAAAAGCAAAGAACCCCCCCCCCCCCCCGCCAAAAAAAAAAAAAACATTCATGTTGGTCCACTTTGACCTGGGAACGTGCAACAATGATGCATTACCCGGTTCTCTTAAAATGGCAGTTTCCTATGAAACACCATGAATAAAAACATGAGGACTTCACTTAAATCAGAGAGTAATACATATGCAACACCAAACTATGCTAGCTACAAGGCTCAATCACAAACACACCTCTCTAAAAAAAACACGTACTTCAACAGCATGCACAATCATTTTGTGTGCAAATACATTACTGGATGGTATGAAACTAATGGACACCCTCAGGAGTACCGATACTTAGCACATGCACTCTCTTAAACCAGTCATCTTTCCAGTAATCTCAAGTTCCTACAGGTGTAATTTGTAGCTTTAACAAACATTTTCAAGAACACAAAGCTTTCTAAGCACACATTACACTTGAGTCTCTTAAAGCAGAGACTACTCTTAAGACATGGCACCACACGTACATTCAACCATCTAAAACCTAGCTGTAAGCTTGCTACACCACAACAGGAGTCTCCTAAGGCTGATACATAAGCAACAGCAACGTACATCATAAACTGGGAACTACATGTAGCTAACAGCAAGGCCCAAAACATGAGACATACAGTGATTGTAATCTGCTAAGAAACTCATAGCTTTATGAATTGAAATTAAAGCTCAAACTCTCTAACGGCACTATTTGCGTATCTAAAACATAGCTCAAGGCTTTACACATCAGCTGATACTCTTAAATGAAAGCATTGGCCCCTAACATAGAAACATGACTCATTAAAAGACTAAAGCACATTATGATCTGGAAACTAGCTACAACCCTACCCAATCCTTACTGGTCAACATTAGACAGTTAAGCACACCCTCACATAAAGAAAAACCAGAGAGTCTATATGCAAAGGCCACAGTTAACACAGCTAGAAAGGCTCCGAACATGATGCAAGCACACCTCATCTAAAACAGCTGTCTTCAAAATTCATCTAATCCCGATTTAGGCACACCCTGATCTGGGAACTAGCTAACAGGCTCGCAATGGGATACAGTGACACTGATCTTAAATCCAATCATTGAAAACCTGTCCGGTGGCTTGTAACGTTATTAGCTGGCTATTTTTAACAAAAGCACCCACTCATATCCATACACAAGCAGCAACAAAAAAAGATCTGGGATGAATATTGAAAGAACGCACACCTTCTCTTTAGAAAAACTAATTATCTGGAGGCTTGCAACATTAGCTTTGAATAAAGTCTAACATAACTACGAGAATTTGTTAAAGAGATCGGTGGTGACACATAATTAAGCAACAGCACACACTATGATCTGGAACTAGAAATAAGGCTCGTACCCACTTTTCTTTAAAGCTGCAACCTTTGCTATCATCTAAACCTGCAGGTGTATTTTTAAGCAGAGACTACCTTTAACCTTAATAACACTCACAGCCAGAAGATCACGTTACATTATAAATGAAAGCACCCCCTAATTAGATTTACAAGGCAAATACCTAGCTTAACAGCATGCACAATTAATCACTTTACTGCACGGAGGCTTGAATGCTCTCTGACCCTTCACATATGTATGACATGAGGCTTTCCTTACAGTATCAAATGGCACTTCACATAAGTGATAACACAAAGTACCCATACGTAGCATTGGTTTGGCTCCACGGGATCTTAGCTACGTAGCTAGCGAAGAGACCAAATCAAATATGTGCACAAATTACTAGTACTGTGTGCTGCTTGGATGCGATATGCTGCTGTAGGCTATTAGCTCCGAGAGAGCTGTAATCTTTTTAGATTTGATTTTTGCGTGTGTAATAACACACGCGTGTATACACGTGTGCGTCTCCGTTTCCTAACTCACAGAATGGCATAGCATGTCAAATTCTTATCAGCCCGTAGTAGTGTCTGTCTGTACGATTGTGCTAATTGGTGCGCACCACATTGGATGTAAACATGTGATTAGCTCGTAACACCCACGTAGGAGGTGGGGCATTGCTTTTTTAAAAGGGGCATTGCTTTTTAAAAAGATCCGCCTCCGAATTGTATCACGTGACTGAGACTGCTTATTAATCACGAAATAAGTCTTGGGACGAGGTCACGTGCGCATGCGTACGCGAAGAGAAATAAGTAGTGGGTCGTAGTTTTAGTTGTGAATGTGAAAAAAATCCAATATTTTGAATGAAGCTTCACAATCGATATGTGAACACATACGAACTTTCAAAATCAGTTAATTTGTTGTGCTTATTAAAATTAATTAGCATGATTAAAAACGTTTTAATTAAATGGATGTAAAAAATTTTGAGGAAACCGACCAACTCAGTTTCAAAATATGAGATTTTTTTCTTACTCCTATCAAAAGTTATTCTCGTAGGTACTCAGTCTGCTAGCCCCTACCAGCTTGTGTACGGCATGGAAGACGACATCAGCGATGAGAGCCTCCCCACCTCCCCTAGAACTGACCAGACCCAGCCACTGTCCAATGTGCACGTAGGTACAGAGAAGGCATTGGAATCTTTGCTGTATCCATCGGATGGTGTGCCTATGAATGGAGTTGGTTCCAACCCACACACTCAAGCCAACAGCACCCCCGCAGATAAAAGTTTACCAATGCAGTCCAAGGAGGAGGAGCCCTTAGTGGGAGGTGACCCAGTTCCCAGTGCAGATTGCAGGCCCCCCAGCATGCGTGCAGAGAGCCCCTTGAGCCTGACAGACGTAAAGATGGAGGACACAAGCATGGAGCGATCGCTGCAGGCCACATCCACCACCACCACCACCACCACCACCACCACTGACCTCTCCAGGCGGGAGAGTGTGGTCACCATGGACACCGAGTCTTTCTTCGTCTCATACCTGGGACACTCGGCAGTGGACGCTCCCAAGAGTGAGAAGGAAGCGTCCAGGATTATGGAGACCATGAAGCAGAAGGCCCTTGACCCCATGCAGATCGAGATAGTGATCCCGGTCATGAATGAGGGATGTATGGTCCTGCTGGACCCTCGGGATAGGCTGCCCCTGGTGAAGTTCGCCATCAAGTACATCCTGTTCTGTGCTCGGGGTAGGACTGAGGACACAATGGACTGCCTGTGCATTAACGTGAGGACCCAGGTCACTACAGACTATCATTGCCACGTGTTCAAGGCCCCCACTGCTGACATTGTGAGTGTTGTGTAGGGAGGGTTGGGAGGTACATGTAGGGATGTGGGATGATGAGGTGATGGAGGGATGATGGGGTGATGATGGGGTGATGGAGGGTATGATGGGGTGATGGAGGGGGTGATGGAGGGGATGATGGGGTGATGGAGGGGATGATGAGGTGATGGAGGGGATGATGGGGTGATGGAGGGGATGATGGGGTGATGGAGGGGATGATGGGGGTGATGGAGGGGATGATGGGGTGATGGAGGGGGTGATGGGATGATGGAGGGGATGATGGGGGATGGAGGGGATGATGGGGTGATGGAGGGGATGATGGGGTGATGGAGGGGATGATGGGATGATGGAGGGGATGATGGGGGGATGGAGGGGATGATGGGGTGATGGAGGGGATGATGGGGTGATGGAGGGGATGATGGGATGATGGAGGGGATGATGGGGTGATGGAGGGGATGATGGGATGATGGGGTGATGAAGGGGATGATGCACATATAAGGTGATGTGAGGCCATCCTGCATGTATCAGTTGTGTATTTGCACATGTTTTAGTTATCTACATGTACATGTGGAGGTATACTGGCATGTACATGTAGTGTACAGTACATGTACATGTATGTGAGATGAGAGTTAGCATGTGATTTGGTTGCTTTCTCAGTCTCACAATCTGGGTTGCTACATGTATAAAGAGCATGTACATGTACTATAATAATGAAAGATGCCACATTAACATCCTCATACAAGTACATGTACATGTAAGAGTGCTTTGTTTGGACTTCTATAACGTCAGTGCTGACATTTAAGGCTATAAATGTAGATGTCTGCAATTTAAATACATTCATGTGATTTGTTGTGTAACAATATACATGTATGTACACATGTACTTGTGTGTTGTGTTTTATGGTTATCAGCAGTTCAGGTGTGTGCAGGTCTGGAGAGTTAGCCTATGCATTGGACATTATTGGAATGGGTGATAGTAATATATGTACTATTAATACTACATGTGCATGGCTGATATTGATACATGTTATGTCTTGTATCCGTAATCCTTCTTAAACCATGTACATGTAGGTGTGATCAAAAGAAAGGGGTGTGGCCGGAGGTCCATGCAGAGTGTGCTTGTTAGAGTGTTGTGTCCTCCCTTCAGTGCCAGAAGGTGTTTGATGCCATTGGAAGGAGCTTCAGGATTGGAATGAAGGTTTGCTACATGTACATGTACATGTAGGTCTTGTTTTTATTCGGTATCATTGTACACAGCCAGATAATGCAATCGTACATGTACGTGCATGTACATGTACATACATGTACATGTACATACATGTACATGTACATACATGTACACTGTACATGTACATGTACAGTGTACTCTTGTTCACATGCATGCAGGTGGTACTGGTCTTCATATGTGTTCATGTAATTAACTCTCGGGGAGTTAATAAAAGCTTAGGAATAACTAACTCCCTGGGAGTTAATGCCTTACACCCATGTACATGTACATGTACATGTGCATGTACATGTACAACTAACATTGTACATTGTACATGATCGCGCTGTGATGGGTACAGGGTGTGTGGCATTCACAGTCTTGCCACGTCCGCAGGAGTATGAGTTTTATGTGAAGGTGGAGATCCATGAAGATGACGGGAAGGGGGGCTTGGTCCCAGTCCTTACAGAGAAGGACTGCTTCAGGCTGAGGCCTAACGTGAAGAAGGTGGTGGTGCTGACGTTATCACAGCCCCACCCATCATCAGAGCCACTGCACATTAAGAGGTGAGCTGGGGAGGTTTGGTATGTGCATGCACGTACGTGTGCAAAAATGTGCGCATGTTACATGTACATGCATTGTGCATTTTAATAGTTGTAGGGTTCACATTGTCTTTGCACTGGTCTTCTATGCATGAGTCACTCATGAGAAGTACATGTAACTGGTACTGAAAACAAAAAAAAAAGTTTAGTGTAATTTAGCAGTGTGATGTATAAACAGGTTCACATTACAAGATGTGAGAATCGAAATATCAACAGGGTGTACAATTTAATCATCCCCTTTTTATGTCAAAGTGTGATCATGGATGAGGTCACTGAGACATCCAGGTGCATGGGGCATGTGGTTGTGTGTTAAACTCCTCTACTTGGCAGATAACCTATATTGTGGGCGTGTGTGTAATGTGAGGGTGAAATGGGCACCTCTACTTGGCTTGGATATTTACTCTCATCATTGTCAGTTGCTGTGGGTTGCTTGTCTCAGCTGGTAAGGATGTAGACTTGTCAGAAATGAGCCTTTTGGACAACATGGTTAGTCGGCTAAATGTGTGTACGTTTGTGTAAAGGTGTTTATTGTGTAGGGTGGGAGAGAATTGGGACTGGAGGAACATTGGTGGTGTGGAGGGGATTTGTGTTATGTTATAATCGTAGGTGCTCATGTTGCAGAACATTATTATGTACATTGTATATGTTGGTTATTTAGCTTTGAATTTAGTTACAAGTTGCTCCGCAACACACATTCCTTTCTCTCAATATTGCAGAAGATGAGCAGTGCCAACGACTGCTTTAGTGTGGAGGGAACGTGGGAAACAAACATGGCATTTCTGGCAGAATATAATGAGGAGACACCCAAAGGTTGGTGGAAGGTGCTGGTGCTGAAGGAAGACTTTCTACCTATTTCTCTTACTCTTATCTCCACCCTCTCTCATATCTCCACCCTCTCATCTCCACCCTCTCATCTCCACCCTCTCATCTCCAACCTCTCAACTCCAATCTTCACCCTCTCTACCTCTTCCCCTCAGGAGCTAAACAGCAGTACTTAACACTGGCTGCTTACTTTGTACTTGATACAGTTGAGGAGCCTGTCAGATTTGTTAGGTCAGTATGCTGTCCATACTGCAGGCTGCTACATGTCTCATACATGTACACTGATGTACACATATACATGGCAGTATATACATTGTATATGTATATGTATATTGCCATGTGGGAAGGTGTCCCAGGAATGAACACAATGAATGGCTTTAAATGATTATAACTTTGTATTAAAATTAATCAAAGATTGTTGTAATCAGGTAAACAAATGCAGATTATTGTAAACAGTATTATTGTGCACTACAATAACTACATGTATTGTACACAATTTGCACCATTTGTACCAGAATAAACTTTGGTTAGGAGGAGTGCTTTGTTTGAATATGTCTTGTATTGGGTTATTATATAATAGCACATACATGTGTACATTGAAAGTCCAACGTTAGTAGCAAGTTACATGAGCACTAGTTAATTCATTTGAAGTTTATTGATGCATGTATTAACTACATGTACATGTCCTTTTTTTAATGTTGAAATTATTGTACATGTACATGTACATGTATCTTGGCAATAAACATTTGGAACCTCTTTTTAATGAATTAGAATACAATTTCAATTTTTCAGTTGCATGTACCTGTACCTGTAACTGGCTTAATCAAATCTGTAACCAACTTTCTCCCTCACCCCATCTCCCTCCCTCACTTACTCCATCTCCCCTCCCCTCACTTACTCTCCCTCTCCCTCCATATTCCCCTCCCTCCCTCTCCCTCCCTCCTATTCCCCTCCCTCCCTCTCCCCCTCCCCTCCCCTCCCTCCCTCACCTCACCTCCTCCCTCCCCTCCCCCTCCCCTCCCCTCCCCTCCCCCTTCCCTCCCCTCCCCTCCCCCTTCCCTCCCCTCCCCTCCCCCTCCCTCTCTCCCCCTCCCTCCCTCCTGACCCCATACCCTTCTTTAGACAACTAAAGGTAAAGTGTGTCCAACCCAAAGCCCTACAGATGCTATTTTCTGCAAAGAGCTGTACCAAAGATGCACCTCACCTGTTTGAACTATGCCTGAAGAAGGTACAGTACATGTGCATGTGTGTATGGACATCTTCCCCTACATGTGTACATGTACATGTATTTGTACCAAAATGTTACATGACACATTATTCCCACTACATGTACATTTGTGTATATGTTTGTGCAGTGTGTGTTTGTGTGTGTGTGTGTGTGTGTGTGTGTGTGTGTGTGTGTGTGTTTGTGTGTGTGTGTGTACACCCTGGAGCTAGCTACATGTAATTCATACTAGGACCATCTAAAGCATTTTAAATTATATTGGTGCCGCCCTCAGTTGATGATGAGAATCTGAAGGCTTATTGCTTCCACAGTGCAAGTACATGTACATGTAAATGCTACATGTACATGTACATGTATGTACAGGCTAAAGAGAGTACCCCTGCTAAGCCACTGTACCCATCACTTGCTACAGGCTAATGAGAGTACCCCTGCTAAACCACTGTACCCATCACTTGCTACAGTCTAATGAGAGTACCCCTGCTAAGCCACTGTACCCATCACTTGCTACAGGCTAATGAGAGTACCCCTGCTAAACCACTGTACCCATCACTTGCTACAGGCTAATGGGAGTACCCCTGCTAAGCCACTGTACGCTCTGTTTGAACTGAAGAACAAGACGTCTCCTGATGAGAACAGTGTGACAGCGGACCTGGCAAGGAAAGCCACTGCCAAGCCCAGGGTCAGGGAGGAGAGCGAGTCTCACTGTAGTAAGTGCCAATGTGGGAGTGTGGTGGAGTGGATGTTATGTGACCCAATCATTGTTATTAGTATTGATGTTGTGGTACATGTACGTGTACATTGATGAAGGCCTGGTACCCTGGTACCAAACAGTTATTTATGGAGGGGGCAAAAAAAAAAAGCACTGTTAGAAACATGTTCATTTAGAAGTATGCTAAAGTGCTGTTGCTACCATTGGCCTCACAGTTGTACATTAACAGTGATTGTTGCCATGTAATGGTCTGGGGACCTCCAGGCACCTTGCTTAGAACTGTTGCAGCTGGCAAATTGTATAATGACTTGTATATACAGTGGCGGATCCAGGGGCCCCCCCGCAAAACCTGTTATTAAAAATTCATGACTTCTTACGGTACGCACGACGATACATGTACTGAACGCGTTAACGGCGCAACGATCCTTCCAATATTGGTAGGTGGAGTGATAGTTATAAATTAAATGTCCCAGCCCACAGGATGTAGTTAAATATTCCGATCTATATATACAACCTATTGTACTTTGGAATATTTAACTATGACGGATCGTTGAGCGGGTACCGTATATCGATCTTCAATACTACAAGAAAGTCTGGAAGCAAGTAATTTACTATTCTATCTGGGTTTAGCATGTTTCTACGCAATTATGCTATGTTTTGTGACATTAAAAGTGCAAAATTTGCAAAGCGGCTGGGGCGGAGCCCCCATACCCCCTTGCTGCAAGTGGGCGTGTCCTGCCACGCCCCTGCACTTATACCCCCCCCCCCCTCCCCCCCGCTCCTAAATCCTGGATCCGCCCCTGATATAATTTGGCATCTAAATGTACATGTACGTGTACATATATTCAGCAGGGAATTACCACCCAGTTGCAACACTGGGTGGGTTTTGGAATGGAATGTATAATAAATATAAGGGGTGAACAAGGATAAAAGTCTTCCCTCAGTTCTGCACAAAGCACAATGTCGGTTTTCCATTGTGACCATGGGCATATTGGGGAGGGGGGGTGCAGGGAAGGCCATGGTGCCGCACCCCCACACCCTGAATGGTTCCCCCCACTTCTAATACATTGTAAAAGGATTCAGTATTATTTGGAACATGCACACCCCCTACTCCACTGGTTGAATTGGCCGAAAGCCGACAGCACCCCCCCCCCCCCCCCCCCCCATTTCCAGAAATTCTGGGGGTACCCATGATGACATGGCATATACATGTGCACACATGTACACAGGGAGTGGGTTTGTCAAATTAATTACAGTGATGGTAGCAGAAATCCCTGGTGAAGTATACATGTTTACTATATATATCATAGATATTAAAGTAGAACTTTAATATCTACATGTATGCTACTATAGATCGATTCAAATACAGTGACGTGTTACTCTCCCATCGTATGTCGGTTAATATGAAGTATCACTATGATAGCCGTGAGCGTTGCAGTGCCCCGCCTCCTTTGAATACTTTTAAAAAATAGTTCGTAGCAAACGCCATTTTTTTCCTTTGACGGTACAGATATTTGTAAAACACAACCAAACAAATGTTCATGCTAGGCGATGGGGTATGCATGGCAGATCAGAATAGACCCCTCGTGATTTAATCCTTCTCATTGTACGCATGTACATGTACATGTACCGCATGTACGTCGACCGCGCCCACCTACATGTGCATGTATCCTCCGCAACCGTGAAACAATGACTGTTATAATATTGGCAAATCTTGTACGTAGTTATAGCATGAACAGCGCTTGTGTCGCGCAGAATGAAGAAACTGATTACATGTAGAAAGCGAGATTTGGTGTCGGTGGTGTAAAAATGGCACGTACATTTACAATGTAACATGGGCAGTCAGCAATTGCAATTGAACTTTTAAAGCTTTATTCATTGTCGTTACACATGAAGATGACATGGTGTCAGGCTGGGGTGAGCTGGAGGAGGAGGTGGAGGAGAAGGAGGAGCTTAGCAGGAAGTGGGGAGTGGCCCTGGACGAATGGGAGGCCAAGGCAGGAACCATTGGACACAGACCCAAGGAACTTTTTGAGCTGTGTAGAAAGGTGGGCACTGTTTGGGAGAGTCTCCCGGTGGCTAAAGGGGAAGGGTGGTTTAAATTAAGGGGAAAAGATGTATTTGGGGAGGTGGATGAGATATGCGTTGAAATGATTTTCATTCTTAGTTTTGAAAGCTCACAAAGCCTTTGTTTTAACAAGTGGACACAGACAAATTTAATGTGTCAGATCATGTCCAAGCTACTGACTGACATGCCCATCTCGCACAATGCCACATCACTTCAGAAAATCTGGCGGCACCTCTGTGTGTGCTATAAGATCTGTGTGTATGCATGTGTTTGTGCTGTGGTTTAAACCCTTTGCCTGTTCACACAGGGGATACCAGGAATGATGAGGGGCTTGATTTGGAACTATTTGTCAGGAGCGTATGGTGATCCACAGCTGAAGGAGTCATATAGACTCTTGGTTATGAAGGTACTGATTGGTAGTGGGCCATACACATGTACATGTATTTACATGTATGTGTGCCATAGTTACCTCTGTACATGTACATGTGTGTGTGCTGATGTTGTCTTTGTTGGTTCCAGGAATTACCTGCCGAGAGTGTCAATGCCATTGCATGGGACATGAAGAGAACCTTTGTGTCGCATGCCCACTTCAAGGAGAAGGATGCCCAGGAGCTGCTAGCAAAGATTTGCAAGGCATACTCTGTGTATGACCCTGAGGTGGGGTACTGCCAAGGGTTCTCCTTCATCATCGCTGTCCTGTTGCTGCAGGTATGTAAATAGTACACGTATGTGTGTGTGTGTGTGTGTGTGTGTGTGTGTGTGTGTGTGTGTGTGTGTGTGTGTGTGTGTGTGTGTGTGTGTGTGTGTGTGTGTGTGTGTGTGTGTGTGTGTGTGTGTGTGTGTGTGTGTGTGTGTGTGTGTGTGTGTGTGCGTGTGCGTGCATGTTGTGTGTGTGTGTGTGTGTGTGTGTGTGTGTGAGGGTTTGGTGGTGATGGTATGTACATGCATTGGGAAAGAAGCAAAGTGTGTATTTTCCCGCTTGGCATCCCTGCTTGCTGTTAGCCAGTCAAGCCCCAAACCAAAGATGGTGGTGGAAATTTATGGCCGCCTGAACTTGTCACTGGTGAGATCAGTGGCAAGGGCCATCATGGGAAGGGAGTTGTCCCATGGATAGACTTACTAGAACTGTGTTAAATAAGCTTTACATTGTGCTAATACATGTGTACTTACATGTACTTCTGTGTATGCATTATTTAGTGTAATATATAAAATAATAATAAAATAATAATAATGATAGTACATGTTACAAGTACATGTAAAACACATAAACTACAAAGTTATGTTTAGGAGCTACATTGTATATGTATCACCCTCCTGGATGATACAATGTATATCCACCCCTTAAGAGGAAAGACCGGGCATTGGCCCGCACTAGTGTTAAGTTCAGGCGGCCATACAAGTTAGAGACCAGGAGTGTTGGTCCTTGTGGCAAGGTGTGAAGCAATAAATATAATAATCATAATAATAAAACATACATGTAGGGAAACTTTTCTGACTGGTACTGTACAGTTGTTGCAACCTGTAAATAAATGCAATTCAAAAATATACAAATGCACCTTGTCATGGAAAGTATGCATCAGAATTTGTTGGAATGGTGACCTTGATGGACCATGGGTGAAGATGTTGTTGGCTGATGTTGATACATGTACAGTACATTGAGCCTACTGTACCTAAGGCATGATGTAGGGAGGTGTATGCATGTACACTTACACTGAACCTAGTTAATAATATTAATTAGCATTACAGTCAGGCTGTCAATAATATCATTGCATAGTTACTAATCTTGATTTTTGAGAATATAAATAATCATGAAGATCATTATAATTATGTTTAATAACAATTGATCACCTGTGGTTCTGATTACATATCACATGTACATGTACATGTATGTAAATGTATTTGGTAGTACTGCAAGACATGGTGTAAATTACAAGTTATGTTTTCCTGCATAGAAACTTCCGGAGGAAGAAGCATTCACCATACTGGTGAAGCTGATGTATTCATATAACCAGCGGGACCTGTTCAAGGCCAACTTCAGGGAATTGATGCTCACGTACTATCAGTTTGAAAAGTTGGTGGAAGTAAGTAGTGTGGTGTGTGTTGACGTGAGTATTCTGTGCAAGCATGTTTTGCATATCTGTGTGGTTTGTATTTTAATTTCTGTTGTGGTGAAATGTACTTGTACACTGTTTCCATCACACATTATCCCAAACATGTGTACATAGGGCGACATGCCGGACTTGAGCCAGCATTTCCAAAATAACAAGATCGAAACAGACATGTTTGCTCGCGAGTGGTTCCTCACCATTTTCACGGCCAAGTTCCCTCTGTGCTTTGTCTACAGGGTTATGGACATGTTCCTCTGTGAGGTGAGATTTCTGAAAATGTAGTGAATTGTGATGTCTTTACTGCAATGTTAAGTTAGTACTCCACTCCCTACCCACCCCCTAGTTTGCCGCTAATTTGGAAAACACACCCCATGGTTTACAGGTGCCATGTTAGAATAAAACTGCATGGTACATATTATGTACATGTACATGTACATGTATTTTTTTGCTCACCCCGTATATTCTGAAACTCGCCCCCTGTTGCAAACTTGACAGTAAATCCCTGGACAATGTCTTCACTGTAATGTTGCATGTACATGTGTGATACCATGTCTTCATTGTTGAAGAGTTGTATGTACAGTGTACAGTGTCCCTTGGCGTGTATCTCTGTACTCCTACATTACGTACTTTGTCTACACAGGGTCGAAGGGTGATGATTGCTATTGCTCTTGACCTCCTGAAGGTTGGATATGGAACATGTCTCTAAAACCTTTCCTTTGTTCTATTGCATAATTCCACCCATACAAAATGTTTGTAATCCTCACTCTCCCCTTCCCATCTCCACCCTCTCCTTCCCCACCTGTATCATCTCCACCATCTCCTTCCCCACCTGTATCATCTCCACCCTCTCCTTCCCCACCTGTATCATCTCCACCCTCTCCTTCCCCACCTGTATCATCTCCACCCTCTCCTTCCCCATCTGTATCATCTTCACCCTCTCCTTCCCCACCTGTATTATCTTCACCCTCTCCTTCCCCACCTGTATTATCTCCACCCTCTCCTTCCACACCTGTATCATCTCCACCCTCTCCTTCCCCACCTGTATCATCTCCACTGGCACCTTCTCATTCCATGGCACCTATGGCAACTTTCTTACTTTACATGTATCTGCATGTACATGTACATGTATATTTACATGTACATGTATTCATCTGCCCCAACAGACTGCTCGTAAGGAGTTACTCCTTCTGGACTTTGAAGGAATTCTCAACTACTTCAGAGTCTCTCTACCTAAGAAATTCTCTACTGATGCTGAATGCAACCGGCTATTTCAGTTGCTGAAGAATTCGAAGGTACATTGTATGTGTGCATATACATTGTACATGTATACATGTACATCAGTGGTCTACAAACACATTATGTGTACAGGTATACATGTAGAAGGAAAGGGACTGTGTGTACAGGGCAGTGGATACATGTATATGTACATGTAGAGGGGAGGAATGGAATTTACACTAGCTCTCACTTTCCAATGACATGGATATATCTGTCTCCAAAGGTGACAGAAGTGAGGTTAAAGAAGCTTGAGAAGGACTACTTTTCTTTCCTTGAACAGCAAGCACAGCTGGAAGACCCAATAGTGCGACTAGAGGTGAGATGCTGAGGTTGCAGTCACATTGGATTGGGCTGTTGATCCTTTGGGTGTTTATGTAGTCATTTATCACTAGATTTGGAACTATGTACATGTGCATGTACGTGTATTACAAGTACATACAGTACATGTACATGTACATATGTGGAATGGGTGAAGTACATGTACATGTACAATGTGTACATGTATATGTACAGTTACATGTACATATATGTGAGTGTACTCAGTGTACCATTTTTGGCAGCGTGAGAACAAGCAGTTCAGGGACACTGTACTTCGTCTGGAGGAAGAGAACTGCAACCTGGCCCAGGAGGTTGTAGAGAGCAAAGTGGAGCTACGATCACAGATGGACAAGGTTAGAAGGACTTAGAAGAGGGAACTTGCATGCATGGTCAGCAGGCAGAAAAGTTTGCATTTCATATTATTGAGCAGGAGCCAATAGCAGAAAGCTGATATTTGCTTATTATTATAATAATTATTATAGGCAAAAGATCTCTTTGGGTATAAGAAACTAAAAATACAATCTTGAACCATTCGACTTTAATGTCAGATCATCGCCTACGCATAGGCACGTTAACGTACATGTACATGTAGGCGTTGCTAATTGCTTTATTCCAACAAATGACCAGTCAGCCAATGCTTGAAATAACAACTATCAATACAGCAAAGAGGGCTACTTGCAGCGTGCTGCAGTTAGTGCTACGTGTACTCTGGTCGGGGCATGCTCAAGTTGTTCTGATTTGCAAAAAAAACTTGCAATTCTTTTTGCTAAACATACACGATTTACAACTTTAATACCCTCTGTCATTAAGAGCGTGGGCAATTTTTTTTACGTACCTCCATCTCAATTGTGTATCTGAAGAGCCGATGAGCTCCAGAGCTAATTACAAATTAAGCCCTATGCTTAAGTGTAATATTATTCGAGTTCAAAGTCTTATATGGCATTGAATGTGAGGATGTAGGCGTTCGTTTGATCTGAGTGTCATTGATGTATACATGTATAATATATGTACATGTACATGTATCTAAATACATGCCATTTCATGTTTATGTATTCATACATGTACATGTATCTATTGTATAGCATGTACATGTATAGCCTCGTCCCCAGGCTTTGTTTTGTTTTTTTAAAATAAGTTGCGGGGGGTGAAAAACAGGGCGTGGTATACACATGCGCTAGCCATTACCAATATCGCATACTGTTGTAATTTTCCTTTCCGTACACCATCTCGTTCTCAGCGTAAACTCTTCCTCGTCCCAGACTGTCGTATATCTAGAGTTTCGTACGTCGACTTACTAGTTACTACCCCTGCTCCTTGGACCACCTCTTCGATTGGTACGTGTAGGCTGGCCACCTCACGCTACTTGCCATCTTTAGCCGAAGCCACAATGTTCTACCCAACTATTGGTGAATGGTGACAAGGAATTGACGGACAAGGCCTTTGTGCATGCCATGGCCCAAGTGTTGGGTATTTCAAATGAATGCGCACCACGAGAGTACAAGTAGGTTGTCAGCATTGTGGCTTCGGCTAAAGATGGCAAGTAGCGTGAGGTGGCCAGCCTACACGTACCAATCGTAGAGGTGGTCCAAGGAGCAGGGGTAGTAAGTCGACGTACGAAACTCTAGATATACGACAGTCTGGGACGAGGAAGAGTTTACGCTGAGAATGAGATGGTGTACGGAAAGGTTTACAAACAAAAATTACAACAGTATGCGATTACCAAGCATATTGGTAATGGTAGCGCATGCGCGCTAGGACCCTGCCAGTGTATACCAGGCCCTGTTTTTCGCCCCCGCAACTTATAAAAAACAGGGCCTGGGGACGAGGCTAGTACATGTAGTTAGGCATCAAGTTGGCCTTGTTGGGGAAAAACCTTAAACCCTCCTAAATCTAGTACATTGCTAAAAGTAGGATTATTGGCGGTGACAAGTTTTAAGCTGACTTATGTTCTTAACATTTCTCAACATACACATGTACAATGTACATGTACTAAAGATTGGTGTTGATAATGCTATCTCAAGTGATTGGTTATATAATGATTTAAAATTCATAGAGCTTTTAAATAAGTCTTCTGATTAAGTGTTGTCATGATTTTAATTAGTTAATTTGAATTTGCCTTTTTAATTAAAAAATAATTATCAATAGATGCATGGCAACTATTGAAAATTAATTAACCTTTAATCTCCCATCGTCCTACTCGTAGGATTAGCGTCCTACACGTAGGACGCAAGTTAATTAATGTTTAGCAAACTCATATGATCAAAAAATAAACCAAAATCTGATTGTACTGTTGAAATGGTTATTAATTCAGACAATCTTTTTACTTCTTAGATGTATTTGCGGTAAATTGCAAAGCAACTTAAAGCAATATTGGGAGACAGGTCTTTTGCACTAAGCATATTAAAAAGTACATTGTGGATTTGGAAATTGCTAGCTCCACAAGCTTATGAACGATAGATATTTGTCTACGCATGCTGCAGGAATAGCCAAGTGAATAGACAAAATCTTGAAAACGTACAGTGCGTTTTCGGTTAGAATGGCAAAATCAATTAGGCTTCAAAAAACATTCAATAAAAGTTGTACTTGTACTTTTTTCTTTGACAATTTAATTCTCTAGAACCGTATCTGTTTATTTGCATTGTGTAACCAAGGGTGTGATTTAAAAAATAGACTGACAATTGGTAAATTTAGCACGATAGACACATCAAACAACAGTAGAGAAATGTATGCCAAAATACTGCATTTCTATTTATGATGAATTTTCAAATATTAATCCTACGCGTAGGACTTGGACCTGGAGAATTAAGGTTAACCAACTGTTTAAAATAAAATTTTAATCATTTTATGTAGTCAGACCTCAATAAAAGAACCACACGTCTACATGTACCTGTAAGGTAGACACTAATCTAGTTTCAGTTTAAACAATTGGAATGCCAGTAGAAACAGTACATGTACATTTATGTTTACGTGTACATGTGTACATATATTTTGACAATGTACATGTACATAGCAACCAAAATATAGTATTCATACATGTACATAAATGCTGTACAATGTACATGTAGCAATCAGAGATCAGATGTGCAGCAAATTGAATATGTAGCTGATTACAAACCTGAGACGCTACTACATGTACATGTAAAGCTGTATTGCATTGGTGGCATTGGGCTCAGCTGACTTGTGGGTTTCTGGCAGTAAAAAGAAAACTAACCTATTGACCTACATGTACATTGTACATGTACTAACACAGTTGCAAATCTTTGTGCCCTTTTTATATAAATGCCCAATACAGTTATTCTAGGATTTATCTGAGCGAAACTATGATTTGTTTTTAATGTTTAATCTCCCGGAATCCTTATTTAACGATGGCCATCCTTAAATAAGGATGATGACCACTTTCTAAGAGAATGATGCACACTTGGTGCTTTATTTTAGATTTGTGATTAACTATAGATTCAAGATAAGGCAGATTAGCGTTACTGCCGCGATTACAACAGGTTTGACTTGCTCAAAAACTGGTATTACAGTCTCGTTATGGCGAAGCCGCCATTTGCCGTTGGCGATATATTAGTGAGCCAATTAAGTTAATAACTCAAATCGAAGGAAGGGCATGTTTCTGAAAGCTGAAGGAGCAGAATGTAGACTGTCAGAATCAGATGGACCCATCTGTGGAACAATATCCACGGCGATACGCTGGCTCACGACTCACGTAGGCCTACATTGTACGTACCGCGCGGCCTGATTGCATACACATTACACTCGAAAGTGTCAAGCTATAGCTATAAGCAACCCTGCTTAGTTACCGAGAGAGCCACATGCAGAAATCAACGGATGTAATTCCTCAGTATGGATGGGATGTACATGTAGGCGGGCCACTAGGTCTATATATACATGTGTAGCTAGGTGACCGTAATTCCGTAATTCCATAATCTATGGCGGCAGCAACAGTAGGCCTAGGCAATGACGGGGTCCACTCGAGTCTGATTAATTGGGGCTAAGAATTTGCAACATCCCCCCCCCCCCCCCCCCCCCTTCCCCATCCACCATTGTACATGCCCGGGTACTGTATGCATGAAATGATAGGAATAGAAAGCACACTCAGTGTGTTCAATGGAGCGCAACCACATGTAGTGCACGTGGTCATGCACTGGTCTCAGTGAGTATACATCCACGCTGGCGTTTGACCAGAAGATAGCATCTACATCAGTACAAGTACAAACGCTTGATATTTATTTTGAAGTGTTATGATGTAAATGCTCATAACTTATTAACCACAAGTTATTTTTTCAATGAATCAGGTTGTGAGAATAGTCGGGTTAACTGACTATCAGAGAAAATCAAGAGATTTAAAACCACTATGGTTTTTGAGGTCAATAACCTCTGCTGTTGTGATCCTTATTTAAGGATGGTGTCAATCCTTAAATAAGGATGTGCCACTTCATCCCTGTTTTAAAATATGTACATTAATCATATTGACATCATTTACAGTTTGTTATGGAGGCTAATCAGTATACAATTGACCAATAGCATTTATATTATCTAATTTGCTTGGTTAGCAAAAGTATGCAATGCAAAAGACGATCCTTATTTAAGGATAATGACATCCTTAAATAAGGATTTTTCCCTGGAGATTAAACATTAAGGAGGGATTCATGTAACTACTTGTGGCACTTGGAGTCCTTTGTCTCCATTTTGACCACACCTCCCTGTAATTGACCAATCAATTTCATGTGATATTTTCTAAACATATGTACGTAAAATCTAATGTCTACACACGCACAGTGTATATGTATATATAATTATATAATAATATAATTATATAAATTATATATATAATTGGGACAGTTTCCGCGAAAATGTCCGAGTTTTATAACATTATAATCTTATAAAAATACTTCTTGTTTGAATCGCTATATCTTCCGAACGCTAAACGCTATCGACTTCCTATTTTCGAAAGTTCATATTACACCATTTTTCTATGACAAATTACATTTTGGAGTCTTGTACTTGCTCCATGCCAGTATTGCAACGTTCGATACCCGACCAGGTTCAAACCCGCCATAACTTTAGGTAGGAGTAATCAAATCGCTTCAAATTCGGTTTGTAGGTACAGAGGTCCTATACTTATCGATTTGTTCTGTTCGTTAATTTTTATGCCATCCGTTACGAAGATACAGCTGAACAAACTACGTCCACTTTATCCCGCTCGATTCGTGCCAATGATTTTGGCAAATCGCGTCCCGCTCAATGTATGGGGAGGCGGTTGTTATATCATAGGCGCGAAACGAGCGGGAAAAAGTGCACGTAGTTTGTTCAACTGTATCTCCGTAACGGATGGCATAAAAATTAGCGAACAGTACAAATCGATAGGTATAGGACCTCTGTACCTACAAACCAAATTTGAAGCGATTTGATTACTCCTACCCAAAGTTATGACGGGTTTGAACCCGGTCGGGTATCGAACGTTGCAATACTGGCATGGAGCAAGTGCAAGACTCCAAAATGTAATTTATCATAGCGAAATGGTGTAGCATGAACTTTTGAAAATAGAAAGTCGATACCGTTTAGCGTTCGGAAGATATAGCGACTCAAACAAGAAGCATTTTTATAAGATTATAATGTTATAAAACTCGGACATTTTCGCGGAAACTGTCCCAATTATATATATATGTATATGTACATGCATTTGTAGCAGCTTTAAAAATAATAATATTATTATGGAAATTGCAGCACTTTTATAAATGCTATTGTCCTACGGAATGTATTACATGTACATTAATAAGACTTAATTGGGAAAAAGTTTTTACTTGATTAATTAAGGCAGGTTTCAAGCAATAAAACGTTAGTTACAGACATTACTTACTCCTGATTTTTTATGGTGATGCACACCCTTCCACACACAAGCCAATGGTGCCTTCATATTCTCATCAGAGCACTGAGCAAGCAGTAGTTGGCATTTGGTGACGGCTTGGGACACACTTTGCATCTCACAACAGTGCCATGCTCAGACGTCTTCTGTTTCTTCTGCATTGTCAGCCTATTCTTCACCCATTCTGTCTCAAAGTACATGTACTTTGGGATTGGCATAGCCTCGTGCTCTATTTTCTGGTACACAATATTGTCTTCATTATCCTGCCGCTTGCATTTCATTAATTCCATGATTTGCTTGGTAGGGGTTGGTGCACCAGGTCTTGTGTTCAATTACTAATACTTTCTTCTCACGACACAATTTTTTCCATGCCTGCACGGTACAGTACAGTTTGGCACAGTTCGGTTACAATTTGACATGTGAACACTGTCAAAGCTGTACTTAGCCAGCACAAATGCAACAACCATGTTACCTGGCATGGCATAGCTCGATTGGTAGATTGCGATGTGATAGCAAGTGTCCATAGTATTCAAATGGCGGGGTGGACGAAACAAATAGAGCTGTTTGTTTCATCCACCTCACCATTTTAATACTGAGCAAGCAGTACAGTTGTAGTTGGCATTTGGTGATTCCTCTCCCCAAATCTCTATCAGCTCTGATGGAGATTTGGATAGAGGAATCAATACAAGTGCAACTGGAAGGCTGTATATGGGATCAGTTGTTGTACTACAGGATTGGTAGTGAGGCCATTTGAGGTGAATTAGATGGTCATTGCCATAATATTGTGTACATATATGTTATGAGAAAAATGAGAAACCATAATTGTATTAATTGCTCTCTTTCTGTGCCTCTGATGCCTCCTTTTCACAATTGCGCGTTGTAAACAAGTCATCGATTTTGATTTCAGCTAATTATTGTAGCTACATGTACACCTGTAGTTACATGTACAGGAATCGCTTTTTCGATACCACATAACCTCAAACATACTGAATATAGTCATGTCACTGAGCTGTTCCATACCATGCCATTGTCATGTGAACATGGTATTAGTTCTCCATAAATCAGAGTGATGACGCTGCTTTGCAAGCACAGGAAACTTTGAATGCATCTACCTCAAGCATAGTGCAAAACATGCCAAATCATCAGTATTTGGTATGCACAAAATGCTCCCCAGACTTGGAATATGCTAGGTTCTTATATTCAATTTCAACACTTCGAGATTTCCTTGCAATTTTTTGTACCTTCAGGGGAGTTCTAAAAAATAAAACATTCCCATTGACTCATCAGTTACACAATCAGTCCAAGGGTCCACAACTTCTGTGCATCTTCTCATCAATTAAACAGTAGGTCATGTACCAAGGATCATGGTGAGGGGACCACAGCTTTAGGTACTTCCTCCATGACAGGTACCGATCACGAGCAAGGTTGTATGTACCTCCAAGATTGAATGGTAGGCTAAATCCATCCCGAACCGTGCATCCATAGGCCATACCTACAGTGTGTACATGTACTAGCACACCAATACACTGCAAATGCTCATACTCTGTGCAGCGATCAAGAGTGGATACAGGACATCTATTTGTCCATGCTAAATTACATGAAACATACATGTACATAACAGAGGAAACATGGTCATACTACGAATGCCATCGATTTGGCTGCAGCTGCCCAGGCCACTTTATGCATGTTATGTAGCCATCCATGGACCTTCACCCTACCATGGGCACACAATGTCACTCCCTGCCCGAGGTTTGAATCATTTTCAATGCATGAGCCTCATCCTCGAGGAGTGTTCGCTCATGCTAATGTTCATGGGCCTTCCTCCTAAGCAGGAGAATTAACAGGGAAGGCGCAGTACAACATCCAGCTGTGATAGCTTATTCCAATTTAATATGATACATGTACATGTACTGTGGAAACACACGTCTCATTTCCAATGGTCCATATGACAGGGGTTTTTTTTCCCTTTTCAACTACATGTACCATCGCATGGCACAACAGAACATTTGTACCATGATAACCATTGCTGACTATAATCATTTTATCTCTCCATTCTGAAGTTGAATCATGTGTAGCAAATTACAAATGGGTTAGTAGGGGGTGTGAGTGTACAGTGGCCCAGTTAGGGTAGCTAATTGGAGTGTGTATTGATAGTCCCCACAAAGTTGTACAGTACAAATTTACTTTTGGAATCAATACATTTGGATGGACTGAAAATGAACAGTGTCAGAACTTATTTTTTTATTTATTTTACACAACATAGATTATATTTTGTGTTTTTCAACTCAGCTTCTCCATGATCTTGATAATCGGCACCAGAAGCAGCTTGAAGAGATGGACCAGCAGCTTCTCCAGGCTAATGTAAGCACAGTATTGACATTTGACATCATGGATTTGCCACAGTCCAGTGGCAGTAAGAAGTGACCTGGCCCTTGATTTTAGAATCTTGAAGGACAGTGTCTAGCACCCCAGGATAATTGTTATAAGTTTCATCAGTTTGTCACACCTAGGGTTTTTTTTTTTTTGGGGGGGGGGGGGGGGGAGGGGGGGGGGGGGGGGGGGGGACATGTATGGTTTGAAACCAGTTCTACTGGTGCTCTGGTTATCCCATTTTAAAAAAACGATCACATTTTTTTCCATGAAAGAATGCATGTGACACCATGCTTATTGATGAGTTATGAATGGTGATGTATAAACATGCAATTATTACTGATTGGTTTTGCTATCAGTTTTCATACTAGTGATTCAGTACTCTGATTGTTGCTGAATGCCACTGTACAATACTAACAACAAACTTGTTCTTTTTTGGATGTACTGTACTGCAGTGGTAATAAATTCACTATCCTTCCAGTTGGCCTTGAGTAGCCACACCATTTAATGTCCAGAAGGCAGGGTCACATGTGCAAGATTTATTATATATTTTTGTAAACAAAATAGTTCCCTATTTGCAGTGTACCATGACTCTGCTATGGCCTGTAATCTTTCAATTTGATATCTCACTTTTTTTTGCCCTAGGCAAAGCTTGGTTCCTCACAGAGCTCTGGTGTTGGCGAAGAGGCATCACCTGGAGCTGTGGCCCAGGTGCAGAGGATCAGGGATCTGGAGATGGAGCTGGCCCAGGCCAGATTAGAACTAGTCAACGAACAGTGTAAAAACCAAGAACTTCAGAACAAGCTAGCGGAACAACAACAGACTGGCAAAAAGAAGCGAACAGTTTTTCTTTCACTTTGAAACGTTGTGTATGTGTTGTGTACATACGTGGTCTCTGTTTACAGGTTCATAAATGGATTCTTTATAAAACATATCTGTTTCCAGTGGTAGTAGCACACTTTACTGACTTTAGTAGTACGCGGCCGGTTCCTGGTGTGTGTACAGTGTTTGTGTTCTGTACAACCACATCATGATCACTAAATGATTATCATGCAATCAAAATCAATCAAATTTTTCTGAAATTGATTTCAGCTTTCTTATAATTAAGGCATGCATCGCGTTCAAATTTATCTTGTACATGTATGCATGTGCTATAGGCACTTGGGAAATAAAGTTATCTACACATCCGGTACCTTTTGTCATTGACGTTTTTTCCAATCCCTTCAGTAAATGTAGACAACAGTTTTCGTGCACATTTCAATAAGACTTTCTATTCGGCTAACATGCATGTGCATGCACGTCTAACCACTAAGGCGAATGAACTTCAAATTAAAAGCAATATGCCCTGCATAAAAAACAGAACAAACATACTATGAAGCGTTAATTAAAATAATATTTGTATTTTTCAATTAAACCGCTATAAAGAATAAAGCCTCGAAAAAAAGTTAATGATACAACACAAACAACATCCTTCGATAAAATTAACCTCATCAGGATACGAATCCAAAAAAAATGCTTTATACTTCAAATAGGAATAGGATCGTTGGATAATGCAGCCAACCATATGCACCAAACGATGCAAGTAGGATTTGGATTTATCAATGAAACAGAAAGGAAACAAGGGAATACAGAAATTATACATGCATAAAGTCATAAATATTACAGATCTAAATTTAGCAAGCTGAACCAGGTAGATGTATTTGCTAAATTGTTTTATTTTGCCAACAATGATATTATTCATTGGACTGGTTTTATTGAAAAATTTGCATCAATGATTTTGGGCAAGGATTAATATTCCAGTTGCATTCACGTCTTTTATTTGATTCTGGAGGACTTGATATTAAAACATTAACCATCAGGCTTTATTACTATTTTTTTCTTAAAATATTTTCTATAATGAATACAAGATAAGTTACTTATAACGTCAATTCAGAGTTATAACTGTTTCATAACTTTTGTCAGCATTTAAAAATACATGTAATTGTTTAAAAACATTTTCTATGCTATAATTTTCAATGAAAGTGCAATTCTATTATGATCCTTTTTATTTCAGGATAATATACTTTTGAAACATCTCCTACAACGAAACACCAACAATGTATTTGCTGTTGACTCTTGTAGAAATACTCCACTACACTTGGCAACAAAGAGTGGTTTAGAAATCATTGTCAAGCATCTTTTGAAACATGCTGCTCCAGTAACAGCATGTAATAGTGAAGGGAAGACACCACTGCAATTGGCCATTGATTTGCAGCACAACGAAGTAGCTACTGCTATAATTAAAAAAATGGAACCAGGAAGGTATGCTTGAATTGCAACGTGAAGCTAATTGAAACAGTCACCATTCATATTTCAGACTCCTTAGAAAAAGAAATAGTACCTAAATTTGCTCAGTCAAAGGAGGTTTATTTTATGTTATGATTACATTGGCTAGAATACTTACCCAGACACATTTGAGCACACAGCACACTTTAACTATTGCTAGCCAGTTTGAAATGTTTGGTGAATTTTATTTCTTTTCAAAGATTTCGATAGCTATTCGAGTGCAGAGGAAATGAACCATCTCAACTCAAACTACAATCATTGATCGAGAGTCAAGAAATGCAGGTATGGGTGGGCTACAGTTTTAACTAATACATGTATTATGCAGCAGTAATTCTATATCTTTCCACAATTTATTCTAGAGTACTACATTGGCTGTATTGGATGCAATGATGGAGTCTGTTATAGATCAAAGTGACACATATGTGGTCTATTATGGCATTTTGGATGGGGATACTGAAGGAAGACCTCCTACCCATCCACATTTTAACAACACACATAAATCGTGTCTCCATATTATTGCAAACAGCAATAACAAGGTATTTCTTGGATCAAACATTGTAAAATGCATATTATAAAAAAGAGTGTACTGCATGACATGATATGAAACTAAATTTGTGTATGGCATACTAAATTGTACTTAGTAATTTTTCTTGTGATATTAACAGTTTATATGCCTGTCATGATGCTATTGACCTCCAATCATATTAAGGATATTGTTTATCATGATGTGATTCGTTTATTACTAAGAAGAAAGTGGAAGAAATTTGCTAGATTTGTTTTTCTGTAAGCAAAGTGGTGCAGTAAATTGAAACATATTTCTCCCTCTTTCAGCATAAACTTTTTGTGTTCTCTACTATTGATGGCAAGTTTAGTATGTGCACTAGTCATTGCTGCAAGGAAGCAGAGGCCTGAACTTTATGACAATAAAATTGACTATATGCAGAGGTGCATGTGAAGCAGTTGTCATATTATTTGTTGGATGGAATGGACTTGCAGAGGGTCGACAATTGGTTAAGTAAGTTATTATGTTTAATTATGGTTGTCGTATTATTTGTTGGATGGAATGGACTTGCAGAGGGTCGACAATTGGTTAAGTAAGTTATTATGTTTAATTATGCAAATGAACTCTGATCATTATTTATCCTACAGACATAAAATATTCTACTACTTTCATGACACCTCCAACTATTTGGATGTTGCTGCTATCGTATTTACATTCCTTATAATTTCATTCAGAATTGCTGGACTAAATTTTCAAGGGGTGTTTGCATCACTATGCTGTCTATGTAACTGTCTCAGGGGCTTTAAATACACACCTGTATTCAGGTAAGAAATGTCAAATTCAGATCAGAATCTTTACGTAGACTGTACTGTACAGTATTATAAATTCAGTGAAGTTTTTGACACATACTGTACATTTTAGTCAGAATGCCACCAAGGGAGTGTTTCTAAAGATGCACTGATGCATATGCATATACCACTCACTACATACAGTGTAACTACCTGACCTTTAAATGACTTGTAAAGGTAATAACTTTCAACAGTGTAATAAATTCCCTCCATTGCTACTTACAACTGAATTAAATTAATATTAATTATGTTTTAGGTATTGATTGCCGTCATATGGCTCAGAAGTATAGTACATGCATTATACTATGAGCTTGTGCATGGGGTTTATAATTATGAGCCAAAATTGTGTACATGTATATGTTTTAGCATAGTAGCACTGACTGTAATTGTGAAATATCAAAAATACATTTTAGGAATATTATGCTGGTGACAGTAAGGAAATTATCTAGTGATGATGGACCAAATTCTACCCATAGGTCAACTGGAGTACCGAACTCGGGAGGACTCTAACTCATAGCCTCGATTTAGGAGGTATTCCTCTCTTCGCTTGGCTTTCCTCTTTCCAGTGGCGGCGCGAGGGTTATTAGCGCCCGGGGGCAGGACAATGTATTAGCGCCCCTGCCAGGGGGGGGGGGGGGGGGGGGGGGGTGTGCTGTCCGTTTTCGGACGGTTCAACGAGCGGGGGGGGGGGGGGGGGGGCAACCTCCAAAACCCCCTAAAATTGCGTGCAAAACAAAAAGGATTTTGGACAAAAGGGTGCCCTGCATTTTCTCGAATCGATAGCATTTTTAGCAACAAATTTGCTATACATCATTTATTTATCCGCTCGTTCCTCGTCAAAATTTATTTATTTTTGTTAGACAACTTAAAAATACAAATGAAACTCCCACCTGTTCCATTCATACCACGATACATTATAATACATGGAAACGGTTTTAATATAGGTAACTCTCTATATTACGTACGTATATCTTGGCGCGCGAGAACAGTACGTAATATATAGAGTTAGCTGTATTAAAACCGTTTCCATGACAATGTTTCACGTATTATAATGTATCGTGGTATGAATGGAACAGGTGGGAGTTTCATTTGTTTTGCTCACCCTTTTAAGCTAGCGAAGTTGTTTTTGTCAAAATGCCTTTACGGCTACGAAAGAGGAAAGCTAAGCGAAGAGAGCAATACCTCCTAAATCGAGGCTATGAGTTAGAGTCCTCCCGAGTTCGGTACGATGCTGATGCTGAACAAAGGCGGGCGTCTGCTCGTGACATGTACAGAGCAAATCTGGAGTCGAACCGAGCTTCTAAGAGGTGGCAACAGGAAAAGAATTCTGTTGCGGTGCGAGCTTCTAAGATGCGACGTTATGAACTGAACTCAGACGAGAAACGAGCTTCTAAGAGGGAAAGCTTGGCGCGCAAGTTTCAAATTAATGGAACAGCTGCAAATGTAACATAACTGTAAACATTGTGTTGCTAGGCAATAAACATGGGAATTACAATTAAATATATACAATAGTCACTTACTAAAAAAAATGAATGAAACAAGATATAAAAAACATTCTCTCTGAGAAAGTTAGTGGTATATAGGATTTGAAGGCAATGGTGGTGTAAAAAGGAAGGGAACAAGGGATTCAGTGGAGATATACAATAATTATTCCTAGTATAGAACGTCATTACAATCATGTTGCTAAATATAGGAATAATTCTTGTATATCTCCTACACCACCATTGCCTTCTAATCCTATATACCACTAACTTTCTCAGAGAATGTTTTTTTTATATCTTGTGTTAATTAAATTCATTACAATGCACAGGAGGCGTATCCCTATTAGTTAGGCCCCCCCCCCCCCCCTGTACCCGCCACTGGATGACATCGATCGTTATGCCGTTCAATATTGAATAACGTGGCTTGCAAGACTACAGGAAAGTCTGGAAGCATGTTATTTCAGTAGTATTCTACCTGAACTATGTTTTGTGACTTTAAAGTGCAATGGGAACGGGTATACGGGTAGACTATCTTAGCTTTAGTTTCTAACACAAAAATGCATGCAATTTGACTACGCTGCAAGTATTAGCCGGCTCTATCCACATACACTTTAGAAATTTTAATAGAAGCCGCAGTCGCCGAGACAACTCCAAACCGCCGCATGAAAGAATCATGGATATGCAAGTCGAACGAAAATACAATCGGGCCCAAAGCTCACTGCTGCTGGTGCGGCTTTAGCCTTTGGCCGCACCAAAAATACCGAGCGATACGAGGTGCTTAGCTATATTATTGCTACCCCTATAGTATACGGAGGAAACAAGGGATTTACAAAGGGGTTGTGAAAGGTGTGCGTGAGAAGGAATCTGTTCGTGATTTTGAGTTGAGTCTTGTCGTAGGTTATCAAGTATCTATGATCTTGTACTCCGGACTTGTTCAAAGCCGAGCCGGTACATGTAGATAGCTGAGGTGAGTGGTCGAAGCTTTTTAATTATAATGTACGTTTCCATTCGAGAAGCGCGGCCTGATGCTTGCTTGATACATGTACGTTACATAACTTATGGTGTTCAGTGCGATGTAAGTGACGATACCGATGTGGAGGTGTTGTTTTGGAGTATTTGTATTTGTACGCGTACTCGTCTAGGTATGCTTAACTAGATTAGTAAGCCCCCTATGTACCTTTACTTACATGTTTACATGCCTCGTTGTGCGTGCTTGCGTTCGTCCAACACATTGTATGGCTCACAATTTGCGTTCGTCCAACACTACAAATCCATTGTATGGCTCACAATGCAAAGACTGCTGTCACCCTTTCCCTCTGACCTGAGGGCGGGCGTGACAGCTGGACCATCCTATGGCACGTGTGTGTGTGTGTGTGTGTGTGTGTGTGAGTGTGTGTGAGTGTGTGTGTGTGTGTGTGCGTGTGTGTGAGTGTGTTTGTGAGTGTGTATCTGCCGTATGTGCATGCGTGTGCCGTACGTGCGTGTGTGTGTGTGTGTGTGTGTGTCTAACTTCGTGTTGTCGGGTTGTACACATCATAGCCATCTTAGTTGCATGCTGAACCTTTAAGGGCATATGGTGTATCGCTATGAAAACAACGTTCTACATACATGTACATGTACCCCGAATGCTTTTCGCGATCACTTCGTTTCTTCACGATTCAGAGTAAAAATAAAAGTAAGCCTACAGGTTGCAAGATATCTGTGCGTACTGTACTTGTACAATGTAATTTTGTTTGCGACTGCACATGTCTCTTCCCTGATGCATCTTTCTCTGTCCATACTGTAACAACTTGGTCACTAAACCCGTGTTTGTTCTGTGGGTTTTTATTCTAGAGTACATGTACATGTACATGTACCTGCTATTTGATGGGTGGGGTCCCTTTGATTAAAAGTGACAAGGTCAATATATTCCTTTCTTTCTCTTCTCCTTTTAGCCATGGCGTCACCAAACCCAGTTCTCAGTGAAGATGTCAAAGCTGTAGGTACTCAGTCTGCTAGCCCCTACCAGCTTGTGTACGGCATGGAAGACGACATCAGTGATGGGAGCCTCCCCACCTCCCCTAGAACTGACCTGCCCCAGCCACTGTCCAATGTGCACCTAGGTACAGAGAAGGCATTGGAATCTTTGCCGTATCCATCCGATGGAGTGCCTATGAATGGAGTTGGTTCCAACCCACACACTCAAGCCAACAGCAACCCCGCAGATAAAAGTTTACCAATGCAGTCCAAGGAGAAGGAGCCCTTAGTGGGAGGTGACCTAGTCCCCGGTGCAGATTGCAGGCCCCCCAGCGTGCGTGCAGAGAGCCCCTTGAGCCTGACAGACGTAAAGATGGAGGACACAAGCATGGAGCGATCGCTGCAGGCCACATCCACCACCACCACCACCACCACCACCACCACCACTGACCTCTCCAGGCCTCTCCTCCCACCCTCTTACACCCCCGCTCGTCCTCCACCTTACACTCCCACACCACAACCATCACCATCCACTGGCAAGGGAGGTGAGCCACTCCCCTTGAAGGTTCCCCCAGACCTGGAAGAGAGTGTGGTCACCGTGGACACAGAGTCTTTCTCCGTCTCGTACCTGGGACACTCGGCAGTGGACGCTCCCAAGAGTGAGAATGAAGCATCCAGGAAGATGGAGACCATGAAGAAGCAGGTCGTTGACCCCATGCAGATCGAGATAGTGATCCCGGTCATGAATGAGGGATGTGTGGTCCTGCTGGACCCTCGGGATAGGCTACCCCTGGTGAAGTTCCCCATCAAGTACATCCTGTTCTGTGCTCGGGGTAGGACTGAGGACACAATGGACTGCCTGTGCATTAACGTGAGGGCCCAGGTCACTACAGACTATCATTGCTATGTGTTCAAGGCCCCCACTGCTGACATTGTGAGTGTTGTATAGGGAGGTACATGTATGTACATGTAGGGATATGGGATGATGGAGGGGATGATGGGGTGATGGAGGGGGTGATGGAGGGGATGATGGGGTGATGGAGGGGATGATGGGGTGATGGAGGGGATGATGGGGTGATGGAGGGGATGATGGGGTGATGGAGGGGATGATGGGGTGATGGAGGGGATGATGGGGTGATGGAGGGGATGATGGGGTGATGGAGGGGATGATGGGGTGATGGAGGGGATGATGGGGTGATGGAGGGGATGATGGGGTGATGGAGGGGATGATGGGGTGATGGAGGGGATGATGGGGATGATGATTGATACACTGTACATGTACATGTTATGTCTTGTATCCGTAATCCTTCCTAAACCATGTACATGTACATGTAGGTGTGATTAAAAGAAAAGGGTGTGGCCGTAGGGTCCATGCAGAGTGTGCTTGTTAGAGTGTTGTGTCCTCCCTTCAGTGCCAGAAGGTGTTTGATGCCATTGGAAGGAGCTTCAGGATTGGAATGAAGGTTTGCTACACGTACATGTACAAGTAGCTTGCACAGGTCTTGTTTTTATTTGGTATTATTGTACACAGCCTGATAATGCAATCGTACCATGTACGTGCATGTACACTGTACATGTACATGTATATACCTGTACATGTACATGTACACTGTACATGTACTGTATATACATGTACATGTACATGTATATACATGTATGTACATGTACAGTGTACTCTTGTTCACATGCATGCAGGTGGTATTGGTCTTCATACATGTACATGTACATGTAATTAACTCTCGGGGAGTTATTAAAACCTTAGGAATAATTAACTCCAGGGCTGGGAGTTAATGCATGGTACCCATGTAGTGTACATACATGTTAATGTACATGTACATGTACAGCTTATATGTACATTGTACATTGTACATGATCACACTGTGTTTGGATGGGTACAGGGTGTGTGACATTCATGGTCTTGCCACGTCCGCAGGAGTATGAGTTTTATGTGAAGGTGGAGATCCATGAAGATGACGGGAAGGGGGGCTTGGTCCCAGTCCTTACAGAGAAGGACTGCTTCAGGTTGAAGCCTAACGTGAACAAGGTGGTGGTGCTGACGTTATCACAACCCCACCCATCATCAGAGACGAGCAAGCCGCTGCACATAGAGAGGTGAGCTGGGGAGGTTTGGTATGTGCAAGCACGTACGTGTACATACATGTAGGTTATGTGCGCATGTTACATGTACATGTATTGTGCATTTTAATAGTTGTAGGGTTCACATTGTCTTTGCTCTGGTCTTCTGTGCATGTGTCACTCATGAGAAGTAACTGGTACTGAAAACTAAAAAAAAAAGTTCAGTGTAATTTAGCAGTGCGAGGCATAAACAGGTTCTGTAGCTATACATGTGTACATTGCAAGATGTGGGAATTGAAGTATCAACAGGGTTACAAAATCATCCCATTTTGATGTCAAAGAGTGATCATGGATGAGGTCACTGGGACATCCAGGTGCATGGGGCATGTGGTTGTGTGTTAAACTCCTCTACTTGGCAGATAACCTATATTGTGGGCGTGTGTGTAATGTGCGGGTGAAATGGGCACCTCTACTTGGCTTGGATATTTACTCTCATTGTTGTCAGGTGCTTTGGGTTGCTTGTCTCAGCTGGTAAGGATGTAGACTTGTCAGAAATGAGCCTTTTGGACAACATGGTTAGTCGGCTAAATGTGTGTACGTTTATATATTGTGTGTAGAGGTAAAGGTGTTTATTGTGTAGGGTGGGAGAGAGTTGGGACAGGAGGAACATTGGTGGTGTGGAGGAGGGGATTTGTGTTATGTAATAATCGTAGATGCTCATGTTGCAGAACTTTACTTTATTGTGTACATGTGCATATGTACATCGTACATGTACATACATGTACATAATTACCTTTGAATTTAGTTACAAGTGGCTCCGCAACGCACATTCCTTTCCCTCTATATTGCAGAAGATGAGCAGTGCCAACGGCTGCTTTAGTGTGGAGGGGACGTGGGAAACCAACATGGCATTTCTGGCAGAATTTAATGAGGAGACACCCAAAGGTTGGTGGAAGGTGCTGGTGCTGAAGGAAGACTTTCTACCTATTTCTCTTCACCCTCTCATCTCTACCCTCTCAACTCTACCCTCTCAACTCTACCCTCTCAACTCTACCCTCTCAACTCTACCCTCTCAACTCTACCCTCTCAACTCTACCCTCTCATCTCTACCCTCTCATCTCCACCCTCTCATCTCCACCCTCTCATCTCCACCCTCTCATCTCCACCCTCTCATCTCCACCCTCTCATCTCCAACCTCTCAACTCCAATCTTCACCCTCTCTACCTCTTCCCCTCAGGAGCTAAACAGCAGTACTTAACACTGGCTGCTGACTTTGTACTTGATACAGTTGAGGAGCCTGTCAGATTTGTTAGGTCAGTATGCTGTCCATACTGCAGGCTGCTACATGTCTCATACATGTACACTGATGTACACATATACATGGCAGTATATACATTGTGTATGTATACTGCCATGTGGGAAGGTGTCCCAGGAATGAACACAATAAATGGCTATAAATGATTATAACTTTGTATTCAAATTAATCAAAGATTGTTGTAACCAGGTAAACAAATGCAGATTATTGTAAAAAGTATTATTGTACACTACAATACTACATGTATTGTACACAAGTTGCACCATTTGTACCAGAATAAACTTTGGTTAGGAGGAGTGCTTTGTTTGAATATGTATCTCGTATTGGGTTATTAAAATATATAATAGCACATACATGTGTGCATGTACATGTATATATCGAAAGTCCAACGTTAGTAGCAAGTTACATGAGCACTAGTTAATTCTTGTTCATTTGAAGTTTATTGATGCATGTACATGTATATTAACTACATGTCCTTTTTAAAATGTTGAAATTATTATACATGTATCTTGGCAATAAACATTTGGAACCTTTTTAATGAATTACATGTAGTCTTTTGCTTTTTATAATACAATTTCAATTTTTCGGTTACATGTACCTGTAACTTGCTTAATCAAATCTGTAACCAACTTTCTCCCTCACCCCATCTCCCTCCCTCTCCCCCTCCCTCACCTCCCTCCCCTCCCTCACCTCCCTCCCACCCTCCCTCCCTCCCTCCCTCCCTCCCTCCCTCCCTCCCTCCACACTCCCTCCTTTCCCCTCCCTCCCTCCCTCCTTTCCCCTCCCTCCCTCCCTCCTTTCCTCTCCCTCCCTCCCTCCTTACCCCATACCCTTCTTTAGAGAACTAAAGGTAAAGTGTGTCCAACCCAAAGCCCTACAGATGCTATTTTCTGCAAAGAGCTGTACCAAAGATGCACCTCATCTGTTTGTCCTATCCCTGAAGAAGGTACAGTACATGTGCATGTGTGTATGGACATCTTCCCCTACATGTGTACATGTACATGTATTTGTACCAAAATGTTACATGACACATCATTCCCACTACATGTACATTTGTGTATACGTTTGTGCAGTGTGTGTGTGTGTGTGTGTGTATGTGTGTGTGTGTGTGTGTGTGTGTGTGTGTGTGTGTGTGTGTGTGTGTGTGTGTGTGTACATGTATACCCTAATGTGTAATGGGAGCTAGCTACATTGTACATGTAGTTCATACTAGGACCATCTACAGCATTTTAAACATTGACTAAATTATATTGGTGCCGCCCTCAGTTGATGAGAATCCGAAGGCTTATTGCTTCCACAGTGCAAGTACATGTACATGTAAATGCTACATGTACTTGTACATGTACAGTACCAGTCAGAAAAAAGTTTCCCTACGTTACGCGTACTTTAATTATCGTAGCGTAGCGAGAACGTAGCTACGCGTACTGAGTTAGCAAAGTTCGCGTAAACATTGACCAGCGTAGTTCGCGTAGTAAATTTTGGCTGCTTACATTAATGTACATGTACATGTACATGTATAAGCACACCACCCTACATTTCCATGCACTTTTTTGTACGTGCAATGGTTTACTCGGACTACAAGAAACAGATGATTATTGCGTAGCCTGACCTTCACGTATTGGCGGAAGGTCGGGTATCAAGCCTATACCTGGATTTGTACCCATTTGATGTGCGGTGAGCTATTAACACCTAATAGACTGACCATTGATTGAGTGATAATTACGCATGCATGCTTGGACTACATGGAGTGCGTTACTGTACAGGCTAATGAGAGTACCCCTGCTAAGCCACTGTACCCATCACTTGCTACAGGCTAATGAGATTACCCCTGCTAAGCCACTGTACCCATCACTTGCTACAGGCTAATGGGAGTACCCCTGCTAAACCACTGTACCCATCACTTGCTACAGGCTAATGAGAGTACCCCTGCTAAGCCACTGTACCCATCACTTGCTACAGGCTAATGGGAGTACCCCTGCTAAACCACTGTACCCATCACTTGCTACAGGCTAATGAGAGTACCCCTGCTAAGCCACTGTACCCATCACTTGCTACAGGCTAATGAGAGTACCCCTGCTAAGCCACTGTACGCTCTGTTTGAATTGAAGAACAAGACGTCTCCTGATGAGAACAGTGTGACAGCGGACCTGGCAAGGAAAGCCACTGCCAAGCCCAGGGTCAGGGAGGAGAGCGAGTCTCACTGTAGTAAGTGCCAATGTGGGAGTGTGGTGGAGTGGATGTTATGTGACCCAATCATTGTTATTAGCATTGATATGTTGTGGTACATGTACATGTACATGTATGAAAGCCTGGTACCCTGGTACCAAACAGTTATTTATGGAGGGGGCAAAAAAAAAAAAAAAAGCACTGTTAGAAACATGTTCATTTAGAATATTCAGTAAGTATGCTAAATTACTGTTGCCACCATTGGCACTGTTGTACATTAACAGTGATTGTTGCCATGTAATGGTCTGGGGACCTCCTGGTACCTTGCTTAGAACTGTTGCAGCTGGCAAATTGTATAATGACTTGTACATGTACATGTACGCTGTATGTATTTGGCATCTACATGTACACTGTACATGTAAAGTGTACATGTATATTCAGCAAGGATTTACCACCCAGTTGCAATATTGGAATGTACAGTATAATAAATATAAGGGGTGAACAAAGATAAAAGTCTTCCCTCAGTACTGCACAAAGCACAATGCCGGTTTTCCATTGTGACCATGGGCGTCCTCGGGGGAAAGGGGGGGGGGGGGGGGGGGGGGGGGCCATGGTGCCCCACCCCCACCCCCTGAATGGTTCCCCCCACTTTTAATAAAAGTTAAAGGATTCAGTATTATTAGGAAACATGCGAACCCCTCCCCCACTGGTTGAATTGGCCAAAAGCAGACAGCACACGCCCCCCCCCCCCCCCCCCCCCCCCCCCCCCCTACCAGAAGTTCTGGGGGTACCCATGGTGACATGGCACATACATGTGCACACATGTACAGACCAGGGTGTGCAGGCCGGGGAGTGTGTTTGTCAAATTAATTACAGGCAAACCCACAGGGAGTAGGATATGGTCCCTGGTAAAGTCTACATGTATTACATGTACATGTACATTGTCTGGATATTTTGTCAGGCACATCGTCAACCTCTGGATAGTCCTAAATGGAAGACAGTTGCAGGTTTGCTTGTGCCAATGCTTTGTCTTGTCCTAGTTCTTTATTCCCTGCAGTGTGGCACTTAAATCATAAGCTTCAATTCATCAGGTGTATTGTTCATGGTACATGTACATGTACATGTAAAACTCAAAGTGTAAAATTAAGTGTCATACCAGGGATTTGGGTGTGGGGTCTTTATTTAAGGGTGTTGCATTCATCCAATGGTTCCTTTGTTTAGTGCTAATACATCTACATGTATGACCTGTAAATGTACATTTTTGAGCCATTCCCACTTTTTGGGGGGGGAGGGGATTTAGAAACAAACTAAGACATGAGACCTGTTGTGGACATGTACATGTACATTTGTATGTACATGTAGCTTTTCAATTTATAATACATGTATACAGTACATTGTACATGTACATGTAATACCACTTACCACTATATGACTATCAGTACATGCACATGTCTGCAGTCTTTGCCACAAGGTTGGTGCAGCCAAATGATGTCCATGTTGGTTATGGTGAATATGGTTATTAGTACATGTAGTGTACATGTGCAGTCAGGAACTTTCAAAACATGAGGGCTTTATTCATTATCTTTACAGATGAAGATGATGTGGTGTCAGGCTGGGGTGAGCTGGAGGAGGAGGTGGAGGAGAAGGAGGAGCTTAGTAGGAAGTGGGGAGTGGCCCTGGACGAATGGGAGGCCAAGGCAGGAACCATTGGACACAGACCCAAGGAACTTTTTGAGCTGTGTAGAAAGGTGGGCATTGTTTGGGAGAGCCAGTGGCTGAAGGGGAATGGTGTTTTAAATTAAGGGGGAAGGGGATAGGATGTATTTGGGGAGGTGGATGAGATGTGCGTTGAAATGATTTTCATTCTTTGTTTTGAAAGCTCACAAAGCCTTTGTTTTAACAAGTGGACACATAGACAAATTTAATGTGTCAGATCATGTCCAAGCTACTGACATGGCCATCTCGCACAATGCCACATCACTTCAGAAAATGACTGTGTGTGCTAAGATCTGTATGTGTGCATGGTTTGTGCTGTGGTTTAAACCCTTTGCCTGTTCACACAGGGGATACCAGGAATGATGAGGGGCTTGATTTGGAACTATTTATCAGGAGCATATGGTGATCCACAGCTGAAGGAGTCATATAGACTCTTGGTTATGAAGGTATTGATTGATAGTGGGCCATACACTTGTACATGTATTTACATGTACATGTACATGTATGTGTGCCATAGTTACCTCTGTACATGTACACGTGTGTGCTGATGTTTGTCTTTGTTGTTTCCAGGAATCACCTGCCGAGAGTGTCAATGTCATCACATGGGACATGACGAGAACCTTTGTGTCACATGCCCACTTCAAGGAGAAGGATGCCAAGGAGCTGCTAACAAAGATTAGCAAGGCATACTCTGTGTATGATCCTGAGGTGGGGTACTGCCAAGGGTTCTCCTTCATCATCGCTGTCCTGTTGCTGCAGGTATGTAAATAGTACATGTATATATGTTGTGTGTGAGTGTACGTGCATGTGTGTGTGTGTGTGTGTGTGTGTGTGTGTGTGTGTGTGAGAGGTTTGGTGGTGATGGTACATGTATGTATTGGGAAAGTAGCACAGTGTGTATTTTCCCGCTTGGCATCCCTGCTTGCTGTTAGCCAGTGAAGCCCCAAACCAAAGATGGTCACAGAAATTTATGGCCGCCTGAACTTGTCACTGGTGGGATCAGTGGCAAGGGCCATCATGGGAAGGGAGTTGGCCCATGGATAGACTTATTAGAACTGTGTTACATGTAAATAAGTGCTAATACTTACTTTTGTGTATGCATTATTTAGTGTAATATATAATAAGAAATAATAATATATTAATCACGATAATATGTCATAGAAAGCCTGCACCAGAATTTGTTGGAATAGTGACCGGGATGGACCATGGGTGAAGATGTTGTTGGCTGATGTTGATACATTGAGCCTACTGTAATGTATCTACGGCATGATGCAGGGAGATGTGTGCATGTACACTTACACTGAACCTAGTTAATAATATTATAGTCAGGCTGTCAATAATATCATTGCATAGTTACTAATCTTGATTTTTGAGAATATAAATAATCATGGTGACCATAGTAGGATGTTTAATAACAATAATCACCTGTGGTTCTGATTACACATCACATGTACATGTATGTAAATGTATTTGGTAGTACTGCAAGACATGGTGTAAATTACAAGTTATGTTTTCCTGCATAGAAACTTCCGGAGGAAGAAGCATTCACCGTACTGGTGAAGTTGATGTATTCATATAACCAGCGGGACCTGTTCAAGGCCAACTTCAGAGAATTGATGCTCATGTTCTATCAACTTGACAAGTTGGTGGAAGTAAGTAGTGTGGTGTGTGTTTACATGTGTATTCTGTGCATGCATGTTTTGCATCTCTGTGTGGTTTGTGTTTTAATTTCTGTTAGGGTATTATACAGTGTACATGTGCCCATAAAGTATGCATACAACTGGATCTACATATAGGTTAGACACTGAAACCGAGGGATCTACGTGATTTAGAATCCCCGAGGGCCCTGGGCTGTAGCGTCCCGAGGGGATTCTAAATCACGTGGATCCCGAAGGTGACAGTGTCTAACCAATTTAGACAATAGCAACGCGTACGTAGCAACCAATAAATTATCACTCAACGCAGCAATTAGATACGTACATAGCAACCGTTTGAAGGTATACAAAAAGAAAAGGAAATCCTTGGTGCGGGAATCAGTGGGTTTAAAACCAATCATTCATTGAGAGCCACGCGCTGCTGCTATCCGCTTGTACCAGTCAGGAGTTGACGAGCAATTGGTTATGGATCGAACGGGGCATCGATCGCAGTATCGACGGTATTCGCTCCTATAAAAGAACCGTTAATTTTCAGCGTGAGAATATTTTGAATTGCAATGCATCAAAACGAGTGGGTACCGTGTCCATGCCTTTGCCGATGGTATCAAAACATGCTGGCCAAATGAAATGATACCTGGAACGTATAATTTCCACTCTTGTGCAAACGTAACTTTTAATATACAGTATGGACCAACATGTACTAGTAATGCTCAGAGTATCAATGAGCACTGAGCTAACACTTCAATATATCATGTACGCAACTCCATATTTAAAAAGGAGTATTCAAAAATTTTAAAAAGTGCCAGCGGGAGGGATTCTAAGTGCCAGTGGGGGGGATTCTAAGTGCCCAGGGCACTTAGAATCCCCCCCACTGGCACTTAGAGTCCCTCTCGAGGTTTCTACCGCGTTTAGATACATGTACCTGCAATTGACCAATCAGATTGCGCGAATCACTTCCGCTATTGTCTAAATGTACATGTACATGTACTTGTACACTGTTTCCATCACACATTATCCCAAACACATTCACACGCATGTGTACATAGGGCGACATGCCGGACTTGAGCCAGCATTTCCAAAAAAACAAGATCGAAACACACATGTTTGCTTCCCAGTGGTTCCTCACCATTTTCACGGCCAAGTTCCCTCTGTGCTTTGTCTACAGGTTTATGGACATGTTCCTCTGTGAGGTGAGATTTCTGAAAGTGTACAATGTAGTGAATCGTGATGTCTTTACTGCAATGTTATGTTAGTACTCCACTCCCTACCCACCCCCTAGTTTGCCGCTAATTTGGCAAACCCACCCCATGGTTTACAGGTGCCATGTTAGAATAAAACTGCATGGCATGCCATTTAATGGTACATGTTACATGTATGTACATGTACATGTATTTTTTTGCTCACCCCGTATATTCTGAAACTCGCCCCCTGTTTCAAACTTGGCAGTAAATCCCTGGACCATGTTGTCACTGTAATGTTGCATGTACATGTGTGTTACCATGTCTTCATTGTTAAAGAGATGTATGTACAGTGTACAATGTCCTGTGGCGTGTATCTCTGTACTCCTACATTATGTACTTTGTCTACACAGGGTCGAAGGGTGATGATTGCTATTGCTCTTGGCCTTCTGAAGGTTGGATATGGAACATGTCTCTAAAACCTTTCCTTTTTTTCTATTGCATAATTTCACCCATACAAAATGTTTGTAATCTTCACTCTCCCCTTCCCATTTCCACCCCTCCTTTCCCACCTGTATCATCTCCACCCTCTCCTTCCCCACCTATATCATCTCCACCCTCTCCTTCCCCACCTGTATCATCTCCACCCTCTCCTTCCCCACCTGTATCATCCCCACCCTCTCCTTCCCCACCTGTATCATCTCCACTCTCTCCTTCCCCACCTGTATCATCTCCACCCTCTCCTTCCCCACCTGTATCATCTCCACCCTCTCCTTCCCCACCTGTATCATCTCCACTCTCTCCTTCCCCACCTGTATCGTCTCCACCCTCTCCTTCCCCACCTGTATCATCTCCACCCTCTCCTTCCCCACCTATATCATCCCCACCCTCTCCTTCCCCACCTGTATCATCTCCACCCTCTCCTTCCCCACCTATATCATCTCCACCCTCTCCTTCCCCACCTGTATCATCTCCACCCTCTCCTTCCCCACCTATATCATCTCCACCCTCTCCTTCCCCACCTATATCATCTCCACCCTCTCCTTCCCCACCTGTATCATCTCCACCCTCTCCTTCCCCACCTGTATCATCTCCACCCTCTCCTTCCCCACCTATATCATCTCCACCCTCTCCTACCCCACCTGTATCATCTCCACCCTCTCCTACCCCACCTGTATCATCTCCACTGGCACCTTCTCATTCCATGGCACCTATGGCAACTTTCTTACTTTACATGTATCTGCATGTACATGTACATGTATATTTACATGTACATGTACATGTATTCATCTGCCCCAACAGACTGCTCGTAAGGAGTTACTCCTTCTGGACTTTGAAGGAATTCTCAACTACTTCAGAGTCTCTCTACCTAAGAAATTCTCTACTGATGCTGAATGCAACCGGCTATTTCAGTTGCTGAAGAATTCAAAGGTGTGTGTACATGTACATGTAAATTTGTTAAGCATCAGTGGTCTACAAACACATTATGTGTACAGGTATACATGTACATGTAGAAGGAAAGGAATGTGTGTACAGGGTGTTTCACAATCAAGGAAAATTGTTTATAGATTAACCACAAGCAGTTAATGAACTGGTGACTGTTATTAAAAGTTCTAACAGCAAAAGAAGACATGCTGGTGAAATAAAATATAATCTTTAATGGTTAATTAATGTTGATAAAAGTCCGAAGACCACTATTCATTTTTTATTAATATTAGTAAATGTAGGGTTGGTGGTTAGTTAAAAGCTGTATACTGTACTTAATTAATTGCTTCCATTTAGAAGTTATTCAAGATTGAAATCTTGATTTTCGCAATGTACTTGATTTAGGGCCATTGTATCTCGATTTAGTGGTTTGAATTCATTAATAAATTCGGCCAAGTTGATATTTTTAAAATTCAAGGAAATGTTGGAGCTTTTGGATGCCTATAAAGTTGTATGTTCGGTGTTATCGGGAATCATTAATTCATTTTCGTTAATTTACGTGTTTTGATTTCATTAAATTACTTGTTAAATTAATATTTAGTTTGTTTACATCAACATTTAAGCTTACATTAATAGAGCATTTACCAACAATTTTAAGTTAATTATGGTTAATTTATAAACAATTTTCCTGGATTGTGAAACACCATGTATAGGGCAGTGGGTACATGTATGTAGAGGGAAGGGACTTTGTGTATAGGGCAGTGGGTACAAGTACATGTACACTGTAGAGGGGAGGAATGGAATTTACACTAGCTCTCACTTTCCAATGACATGGATATATCTGTCTCCAAAGGTGACAGAAGTGAGGTTAAAGAAGCTTGAGAAGGACTACTTTTCTTTCCTTGAACAGCAAGCACAGCTGGAAGACCCAATAGTGCGACTAGAGGTGAGATGCTGAGATTGCAGTCACATTGGATTGGGCTGTTGATCCTTTGGGTGTTCATGTAGTCATTTATCACTAGACTTGGAACTATGTAGATGTACATGTACGTGTATTACAAGTACATACAGTACATGTACATGTATGTGTATATACATGTACATGTATATATGTGGAATGGGTGAAGTACATGTACAATGTGTACATGTATATGTACAGTTACATGTACATATATGTGAGTGTACTCAGTGTACCATTTTTGGCAGCGTGAGAACAAGCAGTTCAGGGACACTGTACTTCGTCTAGAGGAAGAGAACTGCAACCTGGCCCAGGAGGTTGTAGAGAGCAAAGTGGAGCTACGATCACAGATGGACAAGGTTAGAAGGAGTTTGGAGAGGGTTTGCATGCATGGTCAGCAGGTAGAGAAGTTCATATCATTGAGCAGGAGCCAATAGCAGAATGCTGTTATTTGCTTAGTATTATAGGCAAAAGATCTCTTTGGGTATAAGAAACTACATGTAAAATACAATCTTGAACAATTTGACTTTAATGTCAGATAGTCACCTACGCGTAGGCACGTTAATCTACATGTAGGCGTTGCAAATCGCTTTATTCCAACAAAATGACCAGTCAGCCAACGCTTGAAATAACAACTATAATACAGCAAAGAGGGCTACTTGCAAAGTGGCAGCAGAAAACAACACCAGCGTGCTGTTAGTGCTACATGTACTTTGGTTGGAGCATGCCCCTCATTTAGCTCGAGTTGCTCTGATTTGCAAAAAAAAACTTGGTAAAAGCATTCTTCGCTTTTTAGGCAGATATTATTTTTAAAATTCTTTTTGCTAAACATACACGATTTTCAACTTTATACCCTCTGTCATTAAGATCGTGGGTTGTGTTGTTTTAGCCTACATACAAGTACGTGTAAATGTTCTATTGCAACCTATGGTCCTCACATTTGATGGCGTTTAAAACGAACTCGAATAATGTAACACTTAAGCATAGGGTTTTGTTTATAATTCGCTTCGGAGCTCATTCAATCATTGGCCCTTTAGATACACGATCAAGATGGAGGAGCGTACAAAAATTTCCACGATCTTGATGAAAGTGAATATAAAAGTACACATGTTGGAAATCGTGTGTGTTTGGCAAAATGAGTTTAAATTATACATATACATGTATCTGCGTAAAAAGTGAAGAGTGCTTCCAGTAAATATTTTGCAAATCGGAACAACTCCAGCTAAATGAGGGGCGTGCCCCAACAGAGAACGTACATGTACGTAGCACTAGCAGCATGTTGGCATTGTTTTCTGCTACCACTTTGCAAGTAGCCATCTTTGATATATTGATCATAATCATTTCGAGCGTTGGCTGGCTGTTCATTGTTTGGAATACATGTAAAGCAATTTGCAACACCTACATTGTACATGTAGATTAACGTGCCTACGTGTAGGCGACGATCTACATGTATCATTACCATTAGTGTACAGATTATGCGTGTTGCATACATGTACATATACATGTAGGCATACACGTACATTGTATATACACTTACATGTACACTTCACACCTCAGTTGGAGGAGAGGATTGATACTTTGAGCAAGGAGAACAAGGCATCCAAAACTAATGCAGAGGCGGCCCAGGCTCTGATTAATGAACTAAGGGAAGAGCTAGTACAGGTTTGTGCATGAGTCTATGTTTGCGTGTGCGGGATGTTAAACAACAATGCATGTATATGCATGTACACATGTCATGTACATGCTCAGTGCATTGTAGACCAGTGCATGCATGTACATGTACAATAATGCTACATGTACATGACGTAGATGTACAGTGGTGTACGTACATGTACATGTAGATGTACATGTACAGTGGTGTACGTACATGTAGATGTACAGTGGTGTACGTACTTGTAGATGTACAGTGGTGTACGTACATGTAGATGTACAGTGGTGTACGTACATGTAGATGTACAGTGGTGTACGTACATGTAGATGTACAGTGGTGTACGTACATGTAGATGTACAGTGGTGTACGTACATGTAGATGTACAGTGGTGTACGTACATGTACATGTACCTTGTACATGTAGAGAGTAAGCTGGAATGTCTTTGTTTCATTTTGATTCTTTCTTTAGAAATAAACAAATTATTATGGAACTTGCGGCACTTTTATAAATGCTATTGCCGTATGGAATGTATTACATTAATAAGACTTAATTGGAAAAAGTTATTACTTGATTAAGGCAATAAACACACAAGCCAATGGTGCCTTCATTCTCATCTGAGCACTGAGCAAGCAGTAGTTGGCATTTGGTGATGGATTGGGATGGTTTTTCGTGCTCTATTTTCTGGTACACAATATTGTCTTCATTATCCTGCCGCTTGCATTTCATTAATTCCATGATGTGCTTGGTAGGGGTTGGTGCACCAGGTCTTGTGTTCAATTACTGATACTTTCTAATCACGACACAATTTTTCCGTGCCTGCATGGTACAGTACATATAGCTTGTTTCCATGGTATTAAAATGGCGGAGTGGACGAAATAAATAGAGCTGTCTGTTTCGTCCACCTCACCATTTTAATACTGAGCAAGCAGGAGATGGAGATTTGGGGAAAGAAATCAATACAAGTGCAACTGGAGGGCTGTATATGGAATCAGTTGTTGTACTACAAGATTGGTAGTTAGGCCATTTGAGGTGAATTGGAGGCCATTGCCATAATATTGTGTACATGTACATGTACATGTATGTTACGAGAAAAATGAGAAACCATAATTGTGCTCTCTTTCTGTGCCTCTGATGCCTCCTTTTCACAATTGCACGTTGTAAACAAATCATCGATTTTGATTTCAGCTATTTATTGTAGCTACATTGTACATGTACACCTGTAGTTACATGTACAGGAATCGTTTTTTTGGTACCACATAACCTCAAACATACTGAATATACAATGTAGTCATGTCACTGAGCTGTTCCATACCATGCCATTGTCATGTGAACATGGTATTAGTTCTCCATAAATCAGAGTGATGACGCTGCTCTGCATGCACAGAAAACTTTGAATGCATCTACCTCAAGCATAGTGCAAAACATGCCAAACCATCAGTCATTGGTATGCATGAAATGCTCCCCAGTCTCGGCATCTGCTAGGTTCTTACATGTATATTCAATTCCAACACTGAGATTTCCTTGCAATTTTTTGTGTACAGATGGAATACCTTCAGGGGTGTTCTAAAAAATAAAACATTTCCATTGACTCATCAGTTACACAATCAGTCCAAGGGTCCACAACTTCTGTGCATCTTCTCATCAATTAAACAATAGGTCATGTACCAAGGATCATGGTCAGGGGACCACAGCTTTAGGTACTTCCTCCATGACAGGTACCGATCACGAGCAAGGTTGTATGTACCTCCAAGATTGGATGGAAGGCTAAATCCATCACGAACCATACATCCATAGGCCATACATGTACATGTACCTACAGTGTGTACATTTACATGTACATGTACTAACATACCAATACACTGCAAATGCTCATACTTAGTGAAGTGATCAAGGGTGGATACAGGACATCTACATGTATTTGTCCATGCTAAATAACATGAAACGTACATGTACATAACAGAGGAAACATGGCCATAAAGCATTCATACATGTACTACGAATGCCATCGATTTGGCTGCAGCTGCCCAGGCCACTTTATGCATGTTATGTAGCCATCCATGGACCTTCACCCTACCATGGGCACACAATGTCACAATGCATGAGTCTCATCCTCAAGGAGTGTTCGCTCATGCTAATGTTCATCTGGGCCTTCCTCCTAAGCAGGAGATTAACAGGGAGGGCGTGGTACAACATCCAGCTGTGATAGGTTATTCCAATTTAATATGATACATGTACATGTACTGTGGATACACACTTCTCATTTCCAATGGTCCATATGACAGGGTTTTTTTTTTTCCCTTTTCAACTACAAATGTACCATCGCATGGCACAACAGAACATTTGTACCGTGATAACCATTGATGACTATAATCATTTTATCTCTCCATTCAGAGCAAGATGGAGTATCAGAAGGTGGTGGTGAAGCTAGCTGAAGATGAATCGTGTGTAGCAAATTACAAACGGGTTAGTAAGGGGTGGAGGAGGGGTGTGAGTGTACAGTGGCCCAGTTAGGGTAGCTAATTGGAGTGTGTATTGATAGTCCCCACAAAGTTGTACAGTACAAATTTACTTTTGGAATCAATGCATTTGGATGGACTGAAAATGAACAGTATCAGAACTTATTATTTTTTCAACTTACATGTAGATTATATTTTGTGTTTTTCAACTCAGCTTCTCCATGATCTTGATAATCGGCACCAGAAGCAGCTTGAAGAGATGGACCAGCAGCTTCTCCAGGCTAATGTAAGCACAGTATTGACATTTGACATCATGGATTTGCCACAGTCCAGTGGCAGTAAGGAGTGACCTGGGCCTTGATTTTAGAATCTTGAAGGATAGTGTCTAGCACCTCAGGTTTAGTGTTATACGTTTCATCAGTTTGTCAGATCCAGGGGTTTTTTTTTTTTGGGGGGGGGGGGGGGGGGGGGGGGGGTTTGAAACCAGTTCTACTGGTGCTCTGGTTATCCCATTTTAAAAGACAATCACTTTTTTTTTTTCATGTGACACCATGTTTATTGAGGAGTTATGAATGGTAATGTATAAACATGCAATTATTATTTGTTTGCTATCAGTTTTTCATACTACTTGGATTGTTGTTGAATGCCACTGTGTATTTTCAATACTAACAACAAACTTGTTCTTTTTTGGATGCACTGTACTGCAATGGTAATAAATTCACTATCCTTCCAGTTGGCCTTGAGTAGCCACACCATTTAATGTCCAGAAGGCAGGGTCACATGTGCAAGATTTATTATTATTTTTAGTAAACAAAATAGTTTCATATTTGCAGTGTACCATGATTCTGCTATGGCCTGTAATCTTGATATCTCAGTTTTAATTTTTGCCCTAGGCAAAGCTTGGTTCCTCACATAGCTCTGGTGTTGGCGAAGAGGCATCACCTGGAGCTGTGGCCCAGGTGCAGAGGATCAGGGATCTGGAGATGGAGCTGGCCCAGGCCAGATTAGAACTAGTCAACGAGCAGTGTAAAAACCAAGAACTTCAGAACAAGCTAGCGGAACAACAACAGACTGGCAAAAATAAAAAAAAGAAGTGAACAGTTTTTTTTCACTTTGAAACGTTGTGTATGTGTTGTGTACATACGTGGTCTCTGTTTACAGGTTCATAAATGGATTCTTTATAAAACATATCTGTTTCCAGTGGTAGTGCACACTTTACTGACTTTAGTACTATTTACTCTTTATAAGTCCGTACCCCTCTCCCTTTGTTATTAACAGGGGTGTTGCCGACATGTACGGCTTTCTGTTTATACCGTTTGTGGATTTGCTAACCCCGACCACACGCGTACTGCTTTAAATTGCATGGTGTTGCAGTGTTGCCGCGATACTGTATATATCGCGATTATTAATCCTCATATCGCGAAAGGCGACATATCGCGAAATAAACGTGTACGGACGTAAACGAAGATATACAGAGATCAGAAACTGACTATGGTTGTACAGAACACAAACACGTACTGTACACACACCAGGAACCGTATTAAATTATTTCACGGTATATTTACCTAATAGCTAAATGTATACTGTATACATGCTCGTTTCAGTTTCTGATCTTTGTATATCTTCGTTTACGTCCGTACACGTTTATTTCACGGTATGTCGCCTTTCGATTCGCGAAAGGATTTAAGCCTTACTTATCTCGGCTCGATCCTGAAAAGACTTCTGTAAGCCAGTACCGTTAAATGCAGCCAGGTCCCTTCCGTGACCGAACGGCAAAACCTTTCTTTGCTGCCCACCCGGGTGCATGTCCAATTGTACCCCCGGGTGAACATTCATGTTTGGAAATATATGGTTGAAATCTCCTGAGTTTGCTGATTTGAAATATGCCTTTCTTTTGGCGAAAATGTTAACGGTCAAGGAGTTGCGATGGATCAAAAATTTGGGACGCCATATTCCAAATAGTTAATTTGTAAATCGCATTAAAGTTACGGTCGCCATTGGTAAATTTTCTACGGTATGTCTAAATATCTGTACAAAATACTTCGTTAGGTTTAATAGAAAAGGTGAAGCTACTCACAGCCAACCATCAATAGGCCCGATCAGAGATAGAGTTTCTAAACTCTATTATCTCTGGCCCGATGATCCAGGATGGCATTATAGTGGCACATATAAGGCTGGGAATGCCAACATATATATTCTTGTTGGCATTTCCTAGTTGGGCGTGGCCCGCCCTTCGCGTATTGGCGGAAGGTCGGGTTGCAAGCCTATACCTGGATTTGTTCTGCTGCAACGGGGATTGCAGCTTTCAAGTGGGTCCCATTATCACCCAATTAGCGGCTGATGTGAGGTAATGATCGGCAGCTGTTCCTTCCATTTACAATGTGTATCATGAAGCGGACAAACTCAATTGCTTTTGTTTGCGAATGTGTTACAGAGGCAGCTAAAGAGTTGCGCTGCCCTGCTACTATGAAGCCTGAACAACAATGCGAAGGGCGGGCCATGCCCAACTCATCGACACCGCACCCGAAGCAATACATATGTACATATCTTGAGCAACTGCTCTGCAGACACACAAACCGCATTATCACCACGTAATCTAACGCTCAATAATCACTACCCGAGTGTGCAAAACATAACGATATTCACAATGATATTACATAACACTCCAGAACAAATCTTGGTATAGGCTTGCAACCCGACCTTCCGCCAATACGCGAAGGGCGGGCCACGCCCAACTGGGCGTTTCCAGCCCGATAGCTGCCGGTCGGGGCTCCTATATAAATCCTGCGCGAGTCTCTGTTAGGCCGCGAAGTTTGTGTTAGGTCGCTAGTCCGGGTACCCTAGCATGATGTAGCATCATGCTAGGGTCCCCAGACTATTAGGTCGCCAAGTCGGTCCGAACGATGCTAATTAATGGCCATGGCGTGCTTGAGTTGGCTCAAACAAAACCCCACTTACCCCAGAGGCTTATTGTAGTGTCTGGCCATAGATTTTCGTTTCAAAACTCACCATGAATCAGCTAGCAGGGACTCGCGCCCTCTACAGCTAACCACTGTAGTATTCTTTCTGACCTTACAGCCGCCGATATCAGAGATAATATATATAGGGATTGGAAACGAAGCCAATCAACACTAATCAACGCGGACAATGCTACCAATGACTTTTAAGGCTTCAGGTGCAGCTACTATTCTATACCAGATATATTACTGTAGTAGATACGCAAGGGTTCTCAGTACATTTTCCTCCATTCTTTTTATTCCTTCACAATAACAGTAATGACTAGCTACATAAATTTTACAACACACAATTTGATTCAAAAGTGACTACTGTAGTTCTATTCTCATGGCGGAACAGAAACAAGCATTGGACCCGAGCCAGTTTCATCAGTAGACTGACACTGAACAGCTGGTGCAGAGCTCTGAATGGTCATCAAACCAACTGACAACTTTTTCAGCATTTCGGAGAACAGATACGAGCATCGATGGTGCTATCTTTCTTCATTCTTTCGATGGCGCGCCATTCGAAATTTCTTCCTCCCATCTTTTTAAAAATATTTATAGACATACTCATACGCAGACATGACATCAAAGTACATCCACGCCACACGGTAAACAGTTTTCTACATATTGGAGCATTTCCCGACATTTCTAGATTTGAAACAAAGGCTAGGCTACCCCACAAACCCGAGGTATCCACGTATCGATACATCCAATTCTAGAAGCACTTTCGCGACAAAACCTAGCTCACGCCACAATACAATCAGTTACTAACTTTTTAAGCTGCTTTACGAATCGCACACACCAATAGTTGAGAAGCGGTTACCCCACAAAAAAGTGGACTCCAATAAAAGCACTTTAAAGCATCATAAGTGACGTAAAAATACCAGAAAAGCGGTTTTTTTTCGCTTAAATCAATACCCCGCTATCAATCCCACTTTTCTTAATATAAACCTACCTGATCCTGGTCACAATTCTCGAGTACTAAACAGAAAAGCTTCTTTTCCTCCCTCTTCGTCCGCCCCTTATAACACCTTAAAGGTGCGATTAGCGCCAGATAGCATTGCCCGCTGAGGCTCTCGTAGAAATGTATAGCTCACGTGACTCGTTTCCAATCCCTCTATATATTATCTCTGCCGATATAGGGGGTAAAAGTCCTAGCATCGATATCGGACCGACTACGGCTCATATAGCACCAACCTTCACGGCCCACATAGGTACTCACCATGCACCAGCCCCCCACAGCTATATGTACCTACCCAGTTATGGTTACATATGCATGTAGGTGGCATCGGCTATGAGGCTAGGGCTGTAGCAGTGTATTGGTAAATGAACTGTGATCTCACGATAAACATTTCAACATACATGTAATTGTGCGTGTCAATGCTCAGTACATGTCATCTTGCTGAATTTGAACTCTGGAGAGGAGAGACACATTCACGAACAAATGGTCTGGTAACTACATGCTGCTAGCAGCTATGTTGTGATGGCAAGAAGGCATAATTGGTGTCCGCAACTGACACCAGAAGGAAGGTGGTGGGCACTGTGTGGAGAGGGGTGTGGGGAGGGGAGGTGGGGGGTAGTTACATATGGGGGTGGGGAGTGATACATGTTATGATGTAGGTGTGTGTGGGGTGTGGTACATGTATATGTAGGAGGGTACAGCTGTACAGGGAAGCAGACCACACATTGGGTAGGCACAGGCTGCCACACCCCTGTTCTGGGCACATAGGTACTGGATGTCTGTGTGTGCGCGTGTGTGTGATGTATGTGTGCGTATTATGTGTGTGCGTATTATGTGTGTGCGTATGTATGTGTGTGTGTGCGTGTGTGTGTGCGTGTGTGTATGCGTGTGTGTGATGTGTGTGCATGTGTGATGTGTGTGTGTATGTGTGTGTACATGTATGTGTGTGTGATGTGTGCACGTGCATGTGTGTGATGTGTTAATGTGAAATTAAAAACTGGCACATACATGTACACTATCACACACATAATGTGAACATCGTTCAAACACATCCCACTTCCTCTCACATCATCACACCTCCGTCTCACACCATCATACCCTTATGACACCCTAATCTATACCCACATCCTTCCCTATATCACACCCTCCCCCTCACATCGACGGCCATCCCCGTGACCATGATGGTCTCGTTGGCTCCAGTGGTGAGGGCAGCAGTCCCGGTGGTGTCAAAGTAGACCCTGTGCATGTGCAGGCTCCTGTCCTGCCTGTTCACCCAGTACAGGTACATGTAGCTGTTATACATGGCCACCCAACACTCCTGCTGGCCTGGGGCTGGGGAAGAGAGGGAGGAGGGGCGTGACAGCTGTGCAGTGCATGTAACTGGTACTCATATGCACATCAATGCATGCACACATGTACATGTACAAGCACACACCATGCACACACACACACACACACACACACACACATACACACACACACACACACACACACACACACACACACACACACACACACACACACACACCTTGCACACAACACCTTACACACACACAAACACTATGGGTGAAAAAGGCAAACATGTAGGTGTCTGTTGTCTCTCCCTCCACTCCCATCCTCTCTCTCTCTTGCCCTCCAGACATACCCAGACATACCCCGAGCTGATCCTATATGTTGACTCCATAATGCAGATGGTGACAGCACAGTCTACCATTACAGGAGCACTGGACAATTCACATGTATCTGCCGCTGATGCGAGCTGTACAATAATAGACGATGTGTGTGTGCCACAGGGGACAGCACAGTAGATAGCGAGTATAAAATTTAAATATAATACATGCATTGAAATGTATTTATAAAATATGCATGTTACACAGAACTGAAACAAAAGGGAAACAATGGGCAACAATTGGAACTGCATGTATGCTGGAAAGAAAAAAAGTAGTTAAGATTGCAAAGTTTAAGATCTAGTATCGAGAGTTACGGCAGTAACTCTCATATAGGATTTGTGCCGTATCATGAATATCATTTTAAAAACGCGTCCCACGTATAACTCACGAACCGAGAAACAGATAGTGTAGCTCTTTATTGCTATCGATCCACAATGGAAAGACGATCATTTTCATGTTTTGTTCAAGTCGCTAGACCGTTTACTTTAAGAGAACAAAAAAGCTCGTAGTTCTCGTTCCCAGACCATAATTTGTCCATAGTCGTCGTCGTCGTCGTCGTCTTTATGGGTGAGTATAACTCGAGATAGGAAAGGTTTTAAAGAGCGCCAGTTACACCAAAAATCGTAGAATTTACCTACAGTCTGCCCCTTGAGGTCAGATATACATATTTGGTATAAAGCAATAATTACGTCCGAGTACCGTTCACAAGCGTTCCCATGACAATACCCATACGTATAATTAGAATTTACATTAGCATTTTATGGTATTACTTCACTAGCGTTGTCACGGAAACGAAAGAGGAAGGCTAAGCGACGAGAGGAATACCTCCAAAATCAAGACGACGAGTTGGAGTCCTCCAGAATTCGGCACGATACTGATGCGGAACAAAGGCGGGCGTCTGCTCGTGACACTGAATCTTATCAGGTACAGAGCAAATCTGGAGTCAAACCGAGGTGGCAACAGGAAAAGAATTCTGTTGCGGTGCAAGCTTCTAATATAAGAGGCGGCGTTATGAACTGAACTCAGACGAGAAACGAGCTTCTAAGAGGGAAAGCTTGGCGCGCGAGTTCCGTATAATATCTATGATAACTGTAAACATTGTGTTGCTAGGCAATAAACATGGGAATTACAACGGCTGGATTTTATCATACAATCGTATTTACTTCAACATTGTACTAGAATGTACGGGTTGCAAAGTTAATGTACACCTGTATACTAGTAGTCACTTATAAAAAAAAGAATGAAACAAGATATAAAAACATTCTCTTTGAGAAAGTTAGTGGTATATAGGATTTGAAGGCATTGGTGGTGTAAAAAGGAAGGGAACAAGGGATTCAGTGGAGATACAATAATTGGGAAAGTTTACGAGAAAAGGGACCTAGCGTGTATTTAAAAAAAGTATAATAAAAATGCATTACGTTTGATTTGCTATAACTTCCGAACAGTTAACGCTATTAACTTCCTATTTTCAACACTTCATATTGCACCATTTCTCTATGGTAAAATACATTTTGGAGTCTTGCGCTTGCTCTGTGTCAGTATTGCAACGTTCGATACCCCACTGGGTTCAAACCCGCCATAACTTTCGATCAATTCGCTTCAAATTCGGTTTGTAGGTAGAGAGGTCCTATACCTATCGATTTGTTCTATTCGTTGATTTTTATGCCATCCATTACGGAGATACAGTTGAACAAACTACGTGCCCATTTTCGCGCTCGATTCGCGCCAATGATTTGGGCAAATTGCGTTCCGCTCAATGTATGGGGAGGCGGGGATTATAACATTGGCGCGAATCAAGCGGGAAAACGTGCACGAAGTTTGTTCAACTGTGTAAAGGAGCGGGAACGAGGCGGACAAGAAAAGGTGTTGTCACCACAGGAGGTACAAGAGAACGATCCTATCCAATGAAAACATTGGGATTGTGGACCAATGGCATGCGTCGTATAGCCATATTTAATGCGCATGTTGTATGCGAAAGATATGCGAAGTGTGATCAAGATTCCTTACCCGTGTTTGTGGTCAAAACCCGACGGCGGCGTACTGCGCGCGCGCGAGATCTTTTACAAACTGCATCTCCGTAACGGATGGCATAAAAATTAACGAACAGAACAAATCGATAGGTATAGGACCTCTCTACCTATAAACCGAATTTGAAGCGAATTGATTACTTCCACCGAAAGTTATGGCGGGTTTGAACCCAGTGGGGTATCGAACGTTGCAATACTGACACGGAGCAAGTGCAAGACTCCAAAATGTATTTTACCATAGAGAAATGGTGCAGTATGAAGTGTTGAAAATAGGAAGTTGATAGCATTAACTGTTCGGCAGTTATAGCAAATCAAACGTAATGCATTTTTATTATACTTTTTTAAAATACACGCTAGGTCCCTTTTCTCGTAAACTTTCCCAATTATTCCTATATTTAGCAACATAATTGTAATGACGTTCTGTACAGTGCTAAATATAGGAAAAATTATTGTATCTCCACTTTATCCCTTGTTCCCTTCCTTTTTACACCACCAATGCCTTCGAATCCTATATACCACTAACTTTCTCAAAGAGAATGTTTTTATATCTTGTTACTATAGATTTGTAATAATCGTGTGGGGAGCGGAGCATTCTGGTGCATTCAGCTACATCTGGAGGATCGGAAGAAGAAGATGACATTACAACGACACTTTGCATTCTTGGTAGATTTCATTACTGGAGATTTGTATGTAGATGACATAGGTTTTTAGATGCATTCTGTTCATTATGTGTGTCCCTTTTATGTGTCAAATGACTTTGGTTCAATAATTACGTGAGCTGCATGCAAGGTAAGCACAACCGTCACAATTTTTTTTTTTACTGCACCAATCATTCTGCGTAGATTATCTTACATTGTGGCTGTATGGTCCTACAGGCACGGGAAAGACTAGTTGAATGCTGTCCTAGTGCCTATCTCAAGGATGGTGGATCCAAATGGTGGGATCGTTATGAGTACCAGGACAGGTAATTCTACCAATTGATTTCCAGATGCATGTAAACATAGCAGTGAAAGTTGAGGAACCTTTTAACCCAACTGCTTCTGACATTGAACGAATTAATAAAGGTTCTGAAATAGCTAAAGCAAATATTCAATTGGCACAAAAGAAGCAGAAGCTAGAATATGACCGGAAACGTGCTAACCCAAAAGCCTATGAATTAGGTACAAAAGTCTTAAAAAAGGATTTCAAACAAAGAAAAAGGAAAGGAGGAAAAATGGTGACAAGTACATGGGCCCATTTACTATAAAAGGTGTCTTGGAAATGGTTGGTACTCACTTCAGTCAATTAAAAACCCAGAGGTAGTCATCATGAGCGTAAATGGTGTTTACATCAAACCATATCTTACCCCACACAGTAGTTTTAATACACATTCAAGCTCAAACTCATCCAGTTACACACCACCAGTAGATAAATCAGTTCTTCATAATACTGAAGTTGTACTTTCCAGTCACAGGTGATTCATTCCACACAATAGAGGTGACTCATCAGCAAGTAGTTCTATGTCCAAGTCTCAGTACTCCAAAGATACAGAGGCCACTCTCCAACATCTTAGTGCTAGCAAACAACATATGGAAGAGCATTATTATGCTGATAATCACTTCAGTGATGTTCAAGATGATGGCAATTCACTTTATGCGTGGAAGAGTGTGCATGACACATACATTAGAAGGCTGTAAAAGTGAAAGTTTAATTGTGTATGATCATGAAAGTACTCAAATGGGTGACATTGCATTTGTATTGGAGTCTTCCAGGCATATGACAGTACCTCAATTGCCAAATCCTCATAGTGAGACTGGTTACAAGTACTCCAAGTTTAAGTGGAGGATATTTTACACCAACGGAAGATGGAAACCAATCTCCAATAACAGTTTGTAATGTGCTGAGCCACTACAAGGAGAGCTGTTTTCAACCTGCACTTTCCACCACTGCCTCTATCCCAAACCCCACATCCTCGCCTGCTAGACCATCACAGGTTCCAAAGAGTCCAAATTCACAAATGCAATTGAAAGTTGCTATCACAAAGGATAAATGTCATTTGAAAAGCAAACAACATAAGAGCCACAGTGAAAAACCTGAAGTGAAGAAAATAAGTGATTATGATTATATTCAATTTTATTAAAATTCTGCATTTGTTTATTTCCCCAGAACTCAAGGGATACATGTTTGGATACCATCACTGAACCTACACATGTACTAGCTGAAGACAACCAGGCCATTCAAGAAGGAAAATGGTTATCAGATCGTGTTATAAATGCTTCCTATGAACTACTAGTGTCACTTCACATATGCAATGCCCTGATGATGTGTTGTGAGTAAACCAACTTATCAGCTAGCAGCAGTGTCATCATGTCGGAGACAAGGTACCTTGGGAGGCTGCCAGGAACATGGCTGTCAGGTCGGGTTGAGAGCACTACAAGTGTGAGTAATAAGTGACTATTTCTCAAAATACCAAGCACATAGCCAGGGGAGATTCGGGGGGTTTGAATGGGTGCCCCCCCCCCCCCCCCCCTCCCCCAGAGGGTCAAGGTCCGCTTATGCGAGTATGGTGCAGGTCTCGGCCGCTCCCCGAGGTGACTCCGTCTGGTAGGCTTACTGGCCCGGTACAGGAGAGATTTTGGGATTATTACAACACCTTACCACTGCAGGTTAAGGAATACAGTTGCATTGTAACTTGCAGCATAATATTAAGCCACTGTGTTGTGAACACATGCAGCGTGTTAAATTATAATGTTTAAATATGTGTGGATTCTGTTGTTTTGTACTCACAGGCAAATGGCATAGATGAAAGATATAATCAGACACTTCAGAACATGTTGATGAAGTTTGCGAATGATAAGAAGGAACTTTGGTATGAATATTTGGACACCTGTGTATATGCCTACAACATATCAGTTCATAAGTCAAAATCCTATTCTCTATTTGAGGTAATGTATGGACGCAGAGCAGTTTTACCAATAGATATTGAACTGGATGGCTCGGGCAATCAATGGCTCGATTGTGAGCTTGGGCAAACTAGCTGTGTTCACGTGTGTGCATGCAGAGGGGCGTGTGTACATTAGGTAGGCTAACCAAGGACTACCCAATCCATGTAACTAAAGTGGTCACATGAGGTGATATTGCTGTCGTTGAAGGAGACATTCAGAAGACCCACCATACTTAGGTACTTTCTCCGACCTCACGAAAGCGCTTTTCTGGTTCTGGGCTGCGGCTCTGGCTAAGCCTGAAAAATTATAAATGCAACAAATGAACGAACCCTACTACGGCCCCCCTATAGGCCTAATTATTAATAACATGACCATGCAAGCAATGTTAGCTTGCCAGCTTACCATTTAGCATGCAGGATCAAGCAACAAAGGATTGCAAAATATGGTGCAACCATTTATTATTATTATTTTTTTTAAATAAAAAGAATTATTCAGAGGTGCATTTAACCCCTGTTTTTCGCGCCTTCAGATTTCTAGACCTTGTATCCAGTCTCTTTACAACACGGATTGCTCATATTTCTTTCAACACCGCTGCAAGCTGAGCAGCTCACTGCTGAGTCACAGATCATGTACTGGTCATTGATGACCGCAGGGGCGTAGATAAAATATCTCAAGCTAATAAGGAATTATATGATACAACTTCCACATATTGAAGGCTATTGTCAAAGTCATTTTACTCTGTGGGAGACAAAATATTGCTCTGCGTGGGCAAAGAGATGATAGTATGAGCACTGCAGCAAATAGAGGAAATTTTGTAGCAATAACTGAGCTTTTGAAAGAGTATGGCCTAATAGTGAATCAACACCTAGAGCAAGGCAAAAGAAACAAATGCTTGTCCACTGTACCTGATAGGCTGTACTTAAATTTTTGTGGTGTAACCTGACTAGTCGACCGCAGCACAGGTATTTCAATTTTGTTGAGTAAATGTAGCCCGTTGATTCCATAATGCACACGAAGCCGACGAAAATGGTCTGGTTTTGTATAGAAATATAGTTTGCAGACAGTAAGTCTGGCTTCTCCAATGGGAAGAAGTCCTGAATAGTTGGCGGCATTGGGGTTTGAAATGTCGTGGTAGTTTTGTGAATGTCTGTGTGACCACGGCTAGTGGATCGTTCCAAATCTGAATGAAACGAGTTATCACACTTTAGACCCAATGTCAGTAAAGCCTAACCTAACCCACCATCATTCATGATTGCCATGTTGGATGCTGGTGGAGTCACATCCCGCCTGTAAAAGTGGTGGACATTCAACAGCTCCTGCTTAATGCACAGTAATAGGGATCCATTCTGCATAAATTCTGGCCTTGCCACCAACTTCCACCTGCACCCGATAGCTGGTTATTTCCCGACAGTCCGGAAATAAATTTATCGCTTCAGAAACAATTATTAATCTAGATCTGAGTATTACAAATATGAATGTCTCACGTTCAGAGCGTTATCAACCAGCAAAAAATAGTATATGTCGAGCTTCAGAACTGTACTGTACTTAAATTGGTGTGGTTTTATATTGCCGGTCAGTGTTGGATGGATTCGTACTCACGGACATAGAGACGACGTGGATGCTGAGCGAAGTGCAGAGCTCCGTATGGAAACGGAAGGTATGTGGTAGTGAGGAATGCCGGGTGCTTCCTCACCATGTATGGCGTGTGTGATGACAGCAGTGAGAATTGAGTATAGAGATGAGATGTAAAAATTAGGCGGGAAAACCCTGGGTTTACTATATTCATATTGAAAGTAGACTTAACTGATGACCTTCATTGTGTGTTTGCAGATGTGGATATATAGCTGGAAAGTGGAAAGACCTTCACAAAACAAACACAGGAATGTATCTCTCCATCCTGGTGAGTGTATGTACGTATGAATGCCACTTTGTGTAAGCTCTGACAAGCTTTTATTGTTGTATGTTAAAATGGTACATGTATAAATTTAATTTGGCATTAAGCTTTTGAAGTAGCATGTTGTAGTTTTGTTCAGTGATTTTTGCTGGGTTGCACAGACACTTTGGATGACTTGATGACTTGATGTAGTTGTGTGTAAAAACGTATGCAAATTACATGCAGAAAATACTTGTAGTACGGCTTATTGCCAGGTTATGTGTACTTGAAAAGGGATTTCCCCTCCAGTGGTGTAATATGAATAATTAAATCTCTTGATATTATAGCAGTTAGAATGTGATGAACCCAATTGCCATAACAAGCAACAAAATGCCACTGTTTCCTTCCCTACAGCACTATTCATTCTTCTGGGCAAACAGATAGACAAAACAAAAATGACTGAACCATACCTCTGGCTTCTTGGTAAGCTGTGAACGTGTGATATCATGATGTGATAATGGTACATGTACTGTTGCCATTGCAACATAGCTGCTAGCATGAGGGGAGGGTACAGCCAGACCTATGTTCATGATGTATACTATTGAGCATTGACTGTACATTGCACATGCACGGCCTTAGGAGTGACCAGATGGATCTGCAACACACCATTGCAAACTTGCACAATACAATTATCGCAAGTCTTCCCCTGCACTCCTGGTGTCTGCAGTCCATACATACAAGCAGTGTACAGTGACCTCATGTGCACTACCTAAGTGCTCAGCATACACACAATTACATATATGTTGAAATGTATATCGTGAGATCACAGAGATTATGACAGACCATCACCAGTTTACCCATCACAATCATACAGCCTTCATACAACGTATGTTATGTGTGGTGGTCCTGGTGTACACACTGATCATACTTCAAGCTACATGTAGCAGCTACAGTGCAGAAAGGTATAAACTTCCAAAATAGTACTGGGCAGTTCAAGTCACTGTAAATTCCAAACCAATAACTAGATGCGCTTGAAACCTTATACATGTATATAATCCGATTATAAGGCTACATAGTGCAAAGATGCATGATTTTCTTCTAAACCTTTCATGAAAAGCTGAAATGAATGTTTATAATGCAGGCTAAGATGGTGAACAACTTTACAGAGAATTATGTGTTTTTACATACTTCTGTTAGATTGTGGCTTTCAAAATAGTTGAAATAAAGCAGGAAAATGTATGTCTGTAGAAAATGCTTTAAGTTCTAAATGCAGCATGATAAAAAAACTAAGAAATTCCATAGAGTAAACTCATGGTACAATCAAGTTACAGAGACTTTTTTTTTTAAAGCTGTCAGTATTTATTAAAGAAAATGCACATGAATAAAACTATTGGTGTGTTCCAACTCTTCTGTGTGACTTGTAGATTTTAGTTATTCTTTCTAGTTCTTTGCCAGGACAGTAACCTTCCAAATAGGCAAACATATACTCCCGAGCTTTTCTGAAGTATTTTTGGATAAGTTGAGGATTGACTGAGTCCAGGGCTTGCAGTATAATTAGACACAACCGAGGAAGAGTGTATTTGGTGTGAACTCTTATATTCCGCTTTGCCTGCCCCCAGCATCTCTCTATAGGGTTAAGCTCACAATGAAATTTTGGTAGCAGTATGCATGTGTGTAGGCATGTTGATGCAGAGAGTGTTGAAGCCTCGTCTTTTCGTCTTGGAAGTCCTGATAAGTGGCAATTTCCTCTCTCATCTCAGCTAGCTTCATTTTCCATTGGTTGCACAAATCCAGTGAGTCCTCCCATTTAATGTCTTGCGGTCCGGGATTTACCCGACAGGTATGGGGTTAACCCCGAATAAAATTTTGGTTTCATTTAAGCTCGATTTACTAACAAATAGCGACCAGTGGAATATCAATATTTGCACTGAATATTTATCTACCTTTTCCCAAGAGAAGTACCAAATTACATGTCACAAATATGTTTCAATGTAAAGTTATATAAGCACAAAGTACCCCCCCTTTTTAAAACAATACCGCGACTGTACTTTTGTTTGCGCAAAGCTACGTGTCTTACAATGATCATTTTCCCGATGACCTGGTAAGTGATTAGGATTATTAATATAACTAGTCCTGCCACTTTAAAAACTGTTATATTCTGCACTGTATCCTAATTCCGGATATTGCAGCATCTTTTGCGACACTGTTCTCTTGCCTAGCACTTAATTATATTCGTTGTACAAGGCTGTAACAACACTGCGGCTTGAGGTTTAAATGTAGATCACATGTGAAAATGGCTGCTTGTAGAAGTTCTGATTTGTACTTGACAACACGCCGTCTGGCTGGCCTGCAATAGGCTCCTGCGTAACAACAAATGGTAAAAGGCTTTCAGAGTTTCCCGAAATCAAGGAATTGCTTGGTAAAGGATATCTAAGCAAACCAGTTAATGGCATTGTGATCGGAATGTCTGCTGGGGATGTCCGCAAATGTGTAGTGAGGTGGAAGTCATCTACATCAGACCAACATATAGATTTGCCTATGTCTACAAGAAAATTGAATAACTTGTTTCACCCGACGTACGCAGGATCAAGAGACATGAAATCGACACCATGCAATGCATGCACAGCAGGCACTTTACACACGCGCGTGCGAGACAAAGATATGTATATGCATTAAATTAACGGGAACTACATATCTTCTGTTTGCAAGGTACGCCTTCACGCGACGTTTAATTGGTTTTAGTGGTTTACAGTTGCTACATATGAATATCAATTGTTTGTATAGTAAAATAGCATTGAATAAACGGAATACCATCTGCAAGAATGACGATTTTGACCATTTATATTTATAAGTATCGTGTAATGATAAGAACCAAATAAGTCGACTGGTTGCTTTAACAGTCAGCTTGATTTGTTTTAGTATAATGCGGAAATTAGCCATAAATTTTAACATCCGAAAAGTTAGGGGTATACCCCGAAATTTCGGGGTTAACCCCATTACGGACCGCAAGATATTAAAGGATTGCCGTACACTGCAAGAACTGGAACTCCGAAAATCTGTCCACATTAGCTGGCAAAGTTGCATTCGTCCATCTTAAAGGCCCCTCTTGAGCCAGGAAACAATCGACAGGAAACATTAGATTCCAGCAATCTTTGTCTGTTTTGTGTTTTAGCTGTACCACCTCATGAGGCCAGAGGAACTTGAACCGCCTGTCAGTGCAACCGTCTTTTGCACGTTGGTCAATTGTTACTCCACCCTCCATTTTTTCCCATCTCAAGACTTCATCGCCCAGTTTGCACTCCAGAGGGTCAGTTCCCTCACTTTCACTTCCTTCGAGCACACTTTCTTCTTCTGGTACATCATCCTCAATATCTTCATTTCTATGGTCTTCTTCCTCCTCTTCTATAGCCTCATGACAAGGGTTTGTGGCAATGCAGAATGCAAGGTGGGGGAAGGTGGTATGAGCTTCTTTGCCCCAGTTACCATATGTCTCCACAGCAAGTGGGACACAAACCCACCCCAGCTCAGAGCACTTGGCTCTGTGTTTTCTCACCTCAACAAGGAAACATGTCATTATGAAGCAGTGTGCTACATGTTAGTGGCTATACCTACTGATATTAGTGCTCAATATGCTGATGGTTCCACAAGATGGAATTCCACTTACACCCTTCTTATTTTATTTGGGGTGGCAGTAGTCAATAGAATTGCAGGGCTTCTGGGTGGAGCTACATGTATGGGGAACGAAACATGTATTACATACCTTTTAGCCCCACCGATAAGTCACAATAAATTGAGCAACAAAATAAAACTGTTACAATGCTAGTGGAGAGAGGGCTTTAACTCTGGTCTGCTCTTCCACTTTCTGTGATGACATACAGCTAGCCCCATCATAGCTGTTACTCTGAAGGCTAGTTATTATTCCCTTTGCAATGCTGGCACCATTAGCCTTTTCAAGTGGTACAAAATCCAAAAGCACTTTTTATTGTATCATTGTTCATATAACGCAGGCAAACTGATAGTACATTTGTATTTCTTTGCAGTATAATGAGCCGTTACCTCATCAGCTATGATAGCAAATACTGCTGAAGAGCTCCGAAGCGGTTGCATTATTCTTTTCCTTGTAATGTCAGCAAATATAATTCTGGATTGTTTTGGAATTATAATACAAGTAGTGGCAGCTGCCTCCGATCGGGTTGGATGCAGTGAGTGCTACCATCTGCAATCCTGTCATACAATCCAGTGGTACAACATTGCTAAATGCATATTACTACGTGTGCAATTATGCTACAGCCTAGGTTTCTACATTAGGAGGCCAGAATAAATGTTATATTCAAACTTTAAAAGCTATCTACATCCTCCTTGTGGGGATTTCTCTTTACACAGCTGACCAGCAAGATCTCACAAGTGGATGGAGAAATGTATGGAGCTGGAGAGAGAGGTGGCTGCTTGCAGGGAACAATGTGGACATTACAGGGCCAAGTTGGAGGAGTACACGCAGGTAACCATAGCAACATAGCACCTCTGCACCCTCACATGCACACTACATGACACACAAAGATGAACATTGCACTGCTTGAAGAAAAGAAGCACCATTTTGAAGAAGAGAAATTATTGCTGGAATCATCTGTTGCCAAGGTGACAGGCAATGGTATGGTTATTATCCCACATCTGCTATGTGAATGTCTGTTTACATATGCTAATTGGAGGTAATTACTTCATTGTTTCTTTGCACACTACTGTACCACTTAACCTTTCATTGTGTGATGCTAGGATTATGGATATGGCTTTTTATAGCTGGAAAGACCCTTCACAAAACAAACAAACACAGCAATTTATCTCTCCATCCTGGTGAGTGTGTTATGTACGTATAAATGCTACTTACTAGTTCACGTGTAGGCTCTGACAAGCTTTTAAAAACCGTATTGTTATATGGGAAAGTTTACGAGAAAAGGGACCTAGCGTGTATTATAAAAAAGTATAATAAAAATGCATTACGTTTGATTTGCTATAACTTCCGAACAGTTAACGCTATCAACTTCCTATTTTCAACACTTCATACTGCACCATTTCTCTATGGTAAAATACATTTTGGAGTCTTGCACTTGCTCCGTGTCAGTATTGCAACGTTCGATACCCCACTGGGTTCAAACCCGCCATAACTTTCGGTAGGAGTAATCAATTCGCTTCCAATTCGGTTTGTAGGTAGAGAGGTCCTATACCTATCGATTTGTTCTGTTCGTTGATTTTTATGCCATCCATTACGGAGATACAGTTGAACAAACTATGTGCCCATTTTCGCGCTTGATTCGCGCCAATGATTTGGGCAAATTGCGTTCCGCTCAATGTATGGGGAGGCGGGGATTATAACATTGGCGCGAATCAAGCGGGAAAACGTGCACGTAGTTTGTTCAACTGTATCTTCGTAATGGATGGCATAAAAATTAACGAACAGAACAAATCGATAGGTATAGGACCTCTCTACCTACAAACCGAATTTGAAGCGAATTGATTACTCCTACCGAAAGTTATGGCGGGTTTGAACCCAGTGGGGTATCGAACGTTGCAATACTGACACGGAGCAAGTGCAAGACTCCAAAATGTATTTTACCATAGAGAAATGGTGCAGAATGAAGTGTTGAAAATAGGAAGTTGATAGCGTTAACTGTTCGGAAGTTATAGCAAATCAAACTTAATGCATTTTTATTATACCTTTTTATAATACATGCTAGGTCCCTTTTCTCGTAAACTTTCCCATATGTTAAAATGGTACATGTATTAATTTAATTTGGCATTAAGCTCATGAGGTAGCATGTTGTTATCTAGTTTTCCTTAGTATTTTTGCACAGTCACTTTGGATGACTTGATGTTATAAACTTATGTTTGGGAGTTTCCAGCTTGTTTTTTTTTGTTGGTAAACTGAACCTCCAACTTCAGTCTTTGTTGCTTCACTTTTTCACTGAGGGTGCATGTGCCCTGCTAAGTACTTCTCCACCTCAACACCATCAGTGTAGGTACCACCTAAAGTCCAGCCTCCTTCTCTCCTGTCTGTGAGCCATCCCCTGCTCCCTTGCGAAGTTGGCCTTAGTCTGCTAGTCCCATAAAAGATCCGCTTATGACTTCTTATTTTTCTTATGTGTACACCATTAGAACCCCTCTTATGTGTACAGCTAGGTGGCCCGTGGGTGGCCGATCTGGTAACCTGCCTTCATTATATTATACAGCCCCCCTGTCCTTCGTCATCTACAATTAATACCATGCCCATGCTAGCTTGTTTAATGATTGAGGAGGTCAAGATAGGGTCACGTCCCTTGTCGTGGGCCGGTAAGTAGACTACACCCACACACCCAGTGGGACACTCACATTAGCAGAGATGGAGCTAAACTTGAAGTCCTCCTCCCCAGACTGCTTCTACTTGCACTGGACGCTTATCACCATCCACTGGCTCCCTCCACTAGGCTAGCTTCCTTTTGGTCTTCCAACATGCCCACTCCTTCGTTGTCACTGGGAATCTCTGCATACTGATGTGTGGGTGTATTTTCTGGGACACTGTGAGGTCTCTGTGAATGCACAATTTGCCCCCAAAACCAAACCAATTGGGTTTCCACACATTCACACTCTATCACCAGTGTCGGTATCTGAACATAATGAGTTTAAACCGCTTTTCGACAGCATCATGGAGTATAATAAAAATCAAATGTTTCCTTGTTACTTGTATGAGTGTGTCAAGTTTTCGCCTGGATTGATGGGTTTGAGGTTACAATTACTTAAAGAAAATAAATCTATTGCATTTGAAGCATTCAATCCTCCTGTTCTTGGTATAATAAGTAACATCATATCTAACAACAATAAATGGTATTTCTCTTCTTATTGGACAGAATTATTTACGTGCATTCCACCAGAATGTTTAACATGCATTCCGCCAACGTGAGAAGTTGCTGAAATTTATTGCCAGACTTGCCTTAATGAATATGAGGACAATGATGCTATTATCCACCTAGATGACACTGGAGGATTTTTAAATCCATTTCTAGTTTTGAACCCATCTGTTTTTCGACATTATGACAAGGAAGAAAAATGTACTTTGAACGCATTTATCGTGCATTTAGTTTTACATCTTGGAGTGGAACTGATAAAGGTAATTCATTGGAAGAAATGTTGTTATGTGCACTTGGTCTCTAAATGTGTGACATTGTGTTCAGTTGTGAAAATGGTGTGTGGTAAATCGCTATACAGTTCTATGACTGATTCATGGTCAGATAGTGACATTTCATCGCTCAATGACGGAGGTACTTACCTTCCCATCCCATTGGTGTACCCCTGGTAGGAAGGGTGAAAAGATCACAAATAATAGTTATGCTTCACTTTGAGAACAAGCTTATAGAAAGACAGTTGCGATTAATGCCATTACTAATCAAAAAGATTGTGGTTTGATATATCCCACACAACAGCTTAACCCAGGTTGCGATGCAATTTGTGTGCTTGACCTTAAAAAAAGTGGTACAAGTACACAAACTATCGGCATTTTTTTCTTTGAAACGAAGTATTAATTCTTATACAAGTGATGAAGCAACTAAAAAAGTCATACATGTACTTCAAGGGCTTCTCGATAGTGATGTGCTTCAAACCTGTATAATATTGTGTGTTTATTTCATTCTGTGCACAACTATCCAGCAACCTAAGTATAGGGAGAAGGCCAACAGTTTAGGGAGAAGGCCAACAGTTTAGGGAGAAGGCCAACAGTATATGGAGAAGGCCAACAGTATATGGAGAAGGCCAACAGTATATGGAGAAGGCCAACAGTATATGGAGAAGGCCAACAGTATATGGAGAAGGCCAACAGTATATGGAGAACGCCAACAGTATAGGGAGAAGGCCAACTGTATAGGGAGAAGGCCAACTGTATAGGGGAGAAGGCCAACTGTATAGGGAGAAGGCCAATTGTATAGGGAGAAGGCCAACTGTATAGGGAGAAGGCCATATCTACTCCCCCTTCACTGCATCAAAGATATGCCTGTTCTGCACATACTAAATTCACATAGTATACTCACCAAAACACCTGCATCTCAGAAGATGAAATTATGCAGGGCAATCGCATCCATGATTCACATCTCCAAAGCGATCGTTAATAATTCAAACTGTATTTGTATTGGTGTTTGACATGAGTTGGTGACAGAAAGAGCAGATAAAAAACAATTTGCTAGGTGGATCTGCATTGCACTCTAATCCCATTGCAAAGTGCTGTAGCTGTTGCAATCACAAACAGACCACAGTCATTGCACCCTGACTGCTTTTGGCATTTTATCACTTGGATGCATGGTATAACTTGTAGCTTGGCAGTTAATAAAGCTGGCTGGAGATCTGTGCAACCATAGATTGAATAAGGTTTAAAGTAGTTAAACCAAGTTAACCGACGAGCAGCATCACACGCGTGTGGACGTAGGGAACGTGGATATATATACGCCATCGCGCATGCGCAGGTCAGTTCGCTCTAACGGTCGCGCGAAGGCAGGGTACTATTATTTTTTTGTAGCTCGGAGATGGGAGACAAGGAAGGCAGCAGTAGCGACAACGGTAGCGGTGGAGAAAGGCAAGAGGCTCCTTTTAGTGCAAGCCAGCAGGCGTGGCTGATGGAGCTGTTCGAGAAGGTGGGCAGTGCGAACCAACGGCAAGTGCCAAAATTGTAGGAAGTCGTCAGAAAAACGGACAGTGAGCTGGAGTAAAAGTAAACTAGGCGCGGCAGTAGCCAGGTGCAAGCGGACGAAATTCTTTCGCATTCAAGGATTTTGTCCGCCAATTTTCGCGACCACGTGGTCAAAATAGCACGAAAGGACAAGGCAGCTGGAAACATAGGGGTAGTCATTAATAGCGAGGGTTACAGCATTTCCCTTGAAAGCATCAATTCTTAGAGGGTAGAGTCAGCAGGGCTCGCATCAGCCTGCTCGTAAGGCATCATAGCACCGGCCTGCTCGTAAGGCATCATAGCACCGGCCTGCTCGTAAGGCATCGTAGCATCGGCCTGCTCGTAAAGGCATCATAGCATCGGCCTGCTCGTAAGGCATCGTAGCATCGGCCTGCTCGTAAGGCATCGTAGCATCGGCCTGCTCGCAAGGCATCGCAGCATCGGCCGGCTCGTAAGGCATCGTAACAGCGACCTACTCGTAAGGCATCGTAGCATCGGCCTGCTCGTAAGGCATCGTAGCAGCGGCCTACGCGTGAGGCATCGCAGCATCGGCCGGCTCGTAAGGCATCGTAGCATCGGCCTGCTCGGGATGCATCGTAGCATCACATCGTTTGGTTATCAGGCGCTATACAAATGTATTTAACGTAGGGTAAGGGGTTGGTCAGCTAACCAAATGTAGAACGGTAATGCACATATGCTGTCACCTAATTACCATCCAATACCCTGGTCATTCTGCAGCCCCCTCGATGAACATACCGACGTTCAACCCAACGATAGTGGGATACACCCGTTTGGCATCGGCGCAATTCACCGCGAGACAGCAGGACATCGGGACGGTCCCAAGCGAGGCGCAGTACAACCCCACAGCAGCGCTGCCACCAAAGTTGGCTCGACGGATTGTCGACCTCGAGTTCGTCGAGATGTCTGACCTGTTGCCCGACTCGTGGCAGGAGGAGACGCAGACCCTTGTCGTTTTTGACACCCAGCTCAACCCCAGGCGGCTTGGGCGCAAAGCGGCGATCCAAGACATATCGCAATGGGTCGAGTGCTACTCAAAGATGGCGGCGGTCCTCGTGGCAAGGTACCCCGAGAAGGCACCAGAGCTATGGGCCTATCTGGCGTCAATTGTCAGAGCGGCGCGCAATTTTGAAGGATCATTATGGATTGGCTACGACAGACAATACAGATGGGAGGCGCTCGCGAGACGCGACCTGAACTGGTCACAGCCGTGCACCCGTCTATACAATGACGCTTTTACAGGCCGGGCAAAGGCTATTCCCCGATGCCGACATTGTCTAAGTGACTCGCACATATCCACCGAGTGCGCACTCGAGCCTGCGTTCAGCGCAGCCCCCACCAGCAGTGGTCCAAAGCAGCAGAGCCAGCCGAGTCAAGAGATCTGTTGGCTGTACAACGCGGATCGATGCCACCACCTGCGTTGCCGCTACCAGCTCGTATGCCAAGAGTGTTCTTACCTGCACCCTTGGACGCAATGTCCAAAAAACAGGGAAAACAGGCAGAAACCGGGGTCCGACCAGCGGAACAGGGAACGTTCTCCCCAGCGGCTAGGCGGAGGACGAGCTTAGCAAGGGGTGCAGTAAAGCACCAGTTTTGCGCATTTAGCAGGCTGTTAGGAATATCATTCGCATGCAAGTACAGTATTTCCATGTATGGGCATGTAAACAATTATCAATTAATTGTGCAAGTATTTCCATGACGAGGCGCACGCGCACCACGGGTCCCGCGACTCCACTCTTATGAGTGTGATTACCTGCTTGCAGGTTTAAAGAGATTTGAACGCACGATGGTTTCCCCCTGCAGGCCCTCGGTACTCCGGGATGCAGGACTTAAGAGAACTGGAGTCGCAAGTTCCCTCAACGAGCAAGGAAACTCCTATCCACGGTGGCACCACCCCGCTATCACCGTCCGAATGGGAAGTGGCTCTGCGTAACCACCCAGACTGAGAGTTCGCAGATTACATATGCTCGGGTATACGACATGGGTTCAGAATCGGTTTCTCATGTTCCAAGCCCTTGCGTAGCACGGCAAGCAATATGTTCTCGGCGACCCTGCACCCAAAACCAATTGCAGAGTACTTGGCGAACGAACTCAAGCTCAACCGAATGCTAGGGCCGTTCAACAAAGACAACAAAGTTTGCGGGTCTATTCACGTGAACCGAGTCGGAGTAATACCAAAGGGGCACGGCACAGGGAAATGGCAGCTAATCACCGACCTTTCCTACCCCTCCAGTAGCAGCGTTAACAAGCGGATAGACCCGAGTCATTGCTCGTTACGATACACCTCAGTTGAAGAAGTGGCTGAGGCCGCCGCCCACTTAGGTCGTGGCACACTTTTGGCCAAAGTGGACATCGAGGCAGCCTACCGACTCGTGCCGGTCCACCCCAACGATTGCTGACTACTTGGGACGAAATGGGAAGACCATTTGTACGTAGACCCCATGCTTCCCTTCAGGCTTCGCTCATCGGCGAAGATTTTCAATGCCATCGCGGACGCATTGGAGTGGAGGCTGAAAGCGAGCGGAGTACGTTATGTCTACCACTACCTGGACGACTTTACGGTCCTGGGCACCCCAGGGACAGACGAGTGCGCCAAAGCAGTGTATGAACTCCAGGCCACATGCTCTAAACTAGGGATACCGCTAGCAACCCACAAGTCAGAAGGACCAGCAACGTGCATTACCTTCTTGGGTATAGTCATTGATACGGCGGCAGAAGAGGTGAGGCTGCCAGCAGGGAAGCTGGTTCACCTGCGTACTCAATTGGTAGAATGGGGAGATAAGAAAACGTGCACCCGTAGAGAGCTCGAGTCACTAATCGGCCACCTCAATCATGCGTGCAAAGTGGTACGCCCGGGCAGGTCATTCCTCAGGCGAATGATCGATCTGTTACATCAGCGTAACAACGCGCACTTCATCCGCCTGAGCCGAGGTTTCCGGTCGGACCTACAATGGTGGAAGGTGTTCGCAACCACGTGGAACGGCAATTCGTACTTGTCATCTAAGATAACATCACGGTTCGCTTCGGACGCATCCGGCACATGGGGTTGCGGTGCTTGGCATGGGAATTTGTGGTTCCAATGGCATTGGGGCCCCCCTTTCTTGCGACCTGGATATAGCAGTGAAAGAACTACTACCTATCATCCCGGCAGCCCTCATTTGGGGGCATTCATGGCACGGTCAAACAGTACTCAGTTACAGTGACAACCAAGCAGTCGTGTCGACACTACGCTCGCGAACGTGCAAGCAGCCGGTGTTAATGCACATGCTGCGCTGTCTCTTTTTCGTCGAGGCGGCATACGACTTTAAACTCGTTGCCACTTACGTCACCAGCACGGATAATAACATTGCTGATGATTTATCACGGGATAATTTGTGTGCCTTCCTTTTGAAGGTTCCGACGGCAGACAGGGACCCGGCACGGGTGCCAGGGGTTGCAGTCGGGCTACTGCTGGACCCAGAAGCGGACTGGACCTCACCAGCCTGGACTCATTAGTTCAACAGTATCGGCACGATGGTACAGCCCCGTCGACCCACAAGTCGTACGATTCAGGAATCAGGCGATTTACCCGTTTTTGCGGGGACTATAACGTGTTATCTCCATTCCCAGTCACCGAAAATTGCTGTTACTTTGCATCAGCCTTGGCCAATGATGGGTTAGCCCCCCAGACCATCAAAGGATACTTGGCAGCGGTGCGCAGCATGCAGATTTCGCTGGGTCTACCGCCTCTGCGAGACCAGTCGTCACTCCCCCTGTTAAAACGGGTCATAGACGGCATCCGAAGACAAAGGGCCATAGGTGGCAAGCCCACTAGAACACGGTTACCAATCACGGTAACGGTGCTACGCCGTATGCAGGGCACGCTAAGCACGGCAAACAACCTCGACGGCACAGCATTTTGGGCGATAGCTACATCAGCATTCTTCGGCTTCTTCCGACTCGGAGAGTTGTTGATCAAGACAGAAGCAGCATACCACCAGCACCTCAGCTGGGGGGACGTGGCTATTGACGATCGCTCAGCAGCCACGATGGTGAAGTTCCACCTTCGCAAATCCAAATGTGACCAATTTGGAACCGGGGCAGACGTACTGGTGGATCGCACGGGCTGCCAGTTATATCCGATAGCAGCTATTCTTGCCTACTTGAAGGTACAAGGAGATCATCCCGGCGCCTTCTTCGTTGATAGCAACAGGACGCCGATTATAAATATGCACCCACAGATATCACCTTTCGGTATACTTGAGATGAAGGATGGCTACCATGATTTGTGATATTAAAGACAATCAACTAAGTAGTTAATATTGATCGTGTGATGTATTAATGCACATTTTTTTTTGAAGATGTAAATATAAAATAAGTGATGCATGTCACCAATACATTTTTGTAAGTAATTAATACAGAGGTTAGAAAGAATCTAATGAGAGCAAGATCCAGTGCAATTGAATTCATCAAAACAGCAGCCATCCTCGGTACCAGAACTGAACCAGCAAAATCGTGAACATCAATCTCTTCAGAACTCAGATCAGACTCTTAGACCATGTGAATGTAAGGTTAGGCTCCCCAAGCTAACACGAATGACGTTTGATGTTGATGTCACTGCATGGACATCCTTTTGGAATCCATACAAGTCATCAATTCACCTCAACACAGACCTCACAGACAAAGACAAGTTCAACTACTTATGTTCCCTTTTAGAGCTCTCAGCGTTGGAAGCTATTGCTGGTCTTACACTCTCTTCAACTAACACACAGAAGCAGCCGCAATTCTGAAGAAGAGGTTTGGAAACAGAGCCAGATAACCAAATACATGGAATAGCCTGATTGTCAGCAGAGAAACCATAAAAGAAAACTGGTACCTAGATTCCATGATGTGAAGGTGATCGAGCAGGAATTAGAGGCTAGGGAGAGGGCAGCGGTGGAGTCCTGCAGTGGAGTCCTGCAGTGGGTACAGGAAGCTGAGTAGAGAACTTCCAATGGCATCACCATTGTTGTTACTGTGGTGGTCCTCAACAGTGTGGATACTGCTGTGCCCAGTATAGATCAACGCAAAATGAAGCTGCGACACACAGGAAGAGAAGAAGAGTTTGCAGGTCATCACTGAGATGCTCAAGTTTGTAAGGCATCACTCCAGCATCTGTAATGCATCCACGTCAGCCAGTTCATCATATGGCAAGCCCTCAGTCACCATGTGCAGGTACCTGTCAGGTCAACTACTGATCCAACTTCACAAGCTCCAGTGCTGTCTTGTACGACTTCACCAACATAGTCTCTGTTCGTTCTGGTTGTATAGCTGCAGCACATCATTGAGACAGTTTGTCATATATGATCGTTGGCTTCCACTGTCGAGGATTACTCTGATTTGTGTGGCAGAATTAAGAGGGTTGCTTGCCCTTGCCTCTGCAGTCTGTAGTAAAAGAGGCATCTTTGAAGACACGTTTGGTTCCGAAGAACAGAGATGATACACTTCTGACATTGTTAGTGTTGTGCTAGATGCCAGAAATGGGAGTGTAGGGATCTACAAATTGTTTCAGTACGTTGATATGCGAACCTTTATCTGGGCAACCAGTAGTCTGTGCAATCAAGTACTTTAACCAAATTACACAGCTTGACTTGGCTGATTCTGCATCTTGTGCTGACGACTTGGAGGTGGACATACTACAGTGGAGATCATGGTAGTTGTCGGAAAAAAAAATTACATAACGTTTATGTTCACTTGATTTTAAAACTACAACTAAATACGTTAAAAGTACAGTTGCATGGGGTAGGCATTTACCTACATACAACAACAGAAAATATGCATCACGTGACTATCACGCTCCATAACTTTCGCTTTCTTTCACCTCAGTCTTGTTACACGATTTTTCCTTCATATCTTCACTCAGGGTCAACGAATTGAGATGATTATTGGAATGTAGCTTCAGCATAAATATGCAAACAATTTGGCCGAGTTAGATTCTGAACCCGGGAAACAGTTTGCGTACTTTCGAACGATGCGTAGTTTTTGAGGACTGAAAGTGTTAGCTATTTATTTTCGCCAAACGCTAGGTTTACGGTAGGTGAGGCTATCAGTTGTTTCGATGGATGCCTAATGCATCTTTCGAACCCCTTTTCCTAATGTAATTGCAACGTTTTACTTCAGAAATCGTGTTTACAAAGTTCTAGACCAAAAAGCACACCATCTTAATGATGAATTTCATTACGAGCTGGTATTATTAACAGTTATTGTTTTATGGTGGACGAAGCAGGTAATCAAAGTGAAAACGGTTCTTTTCAGAACCACTCGCAATCGAGCTCTAAAGCCCAGCGGAGAGCAAGACAAGGGGTGGAGTGTACATGGGCATCGCTGAAGGCCAGGAAGGCTCCGAGAGTTGACCCCTACGCTGGCGTTACGGCACGGTGGTCGTCTTCGAGCAATGTTAAAAAGCACTGCAGAAGGACCAGCAGTACTATTCTGGAAAGCGCAGGGAAGGAACTTGATGCTCTTGCAGTGCACATGCCAAATTTGTCAGACAGTGATGCAAGAACCCTAGCTCTCCGAATGTTTTACATCGAAGTGTCCAACGGAATGTCTGCAGGTGACGCTGAGGCCAATGTTAGCCAGATGTTTTTGATCAGTCCTAGAACAGTACAGCGGTGGGTTACATTGTGGGAAAACAGTGGAGAAGAGGCATTACAAGATGGTCGTAGTGCAAAGGAAGCTAGCGATTTGGATCCATCAATCCTCTTATCGTGTCCTGATTTTGTTTCTGAACTGAGAAGTTGGATCAAGGAGAAAATAGCAAAAGGTGGTAAAAACAAAGAAGGCTACCTAACTATACAGCAAATTCAACAGTACATAAACGATGAACTTTTAAAGGACGAAGATGTTGTTCCGACTGAGGTACTTGATATGCATGAAGAAAGGTATCACTCGCGTGAGATCTCATGTATCAAGGCGGCTGCACACGGAGTACGTAACTTTACGCAACTTTACGCAACGTTACGTAAGCTTTTGCAACTAATTCACACGTATACGTAACTTAGATATACGCTTCTACGTAATGGTACGCAAGGTGTACTTTACGTAACTTTCTGGATAGGAAATGTTTCTATTTTTTCGCAAATTTTGGTGCGTTTTATTTAGAAACATTTGTTTCATGGATGACGAAACGCTGATAAACAATGTTAAAGAGCACCCTTGTCTCTATAACACCAAGCTCTCTGATTACAAAGTGTTGCTTAAGAAGGAGAATGCTTGGAAAGCTATTTCTACAGCTGTTAAAGCATCAGGTAAAGTAATATAAGTGCATGCCATTGTGAGAACCTATACCACCTCTTTAAAACGATTGAAGTGGAAGACTGCCAGAAGCGTTGGAAGGCGTTAAGAGAGAAATTTGGAAGAGAGACAAAAAGGAAGAAGAAAAGGACTGGAGAAGCGGCTGACTTTACTCCAGATTGGGAATTGCTTCCCCACATGCTGTTTCTAAAAGACTTTGTCAAGCATAGATGGTAAGTAAATATTATTGCAGAAGCGAACGCATTAGGTTAATTCAAATGCAGCACTACTGGAAACATGGAGCCATCGTCTATTCCAAGCGATGACGAGGCCGACAATGGTGTGAACTGCAGTTTACAAAGAAATGATGAATCTGGAGCAGTACAAGAGTTGGTTCCAAACCCACATCCACCTGCAGCCATTTCTGAAGGCCATAAAAGCCAACCTGTTTCGCCATCAGTCACATCATCATCACCAGTCAGCACAGCTTCTTTGCAATCACTAGCATGGTAGGTTATGTGCTCCATAATATCATTCTGTTGCATGGTTCTACTGTATATTTGCTTTGTTTCACCAGGGTGAACAAGAAAAGAAAATGCACAACAAGTGATATGATAGATTTAGAAATTCTCAGAAGTATTAAAGAAGGAAAATCTCAAGAAACTGCAGATGAAAATGTTTTGTTTGGTCAATATGTTGGTTCTTCTCTTCAAAACATGAGCCCCAGAAAAAGGCCTTATGTGAAAATGAGAATCCAGCAACTTTTGTATGAAGCAGAATGTTTACTACCTCCTCAACCTTCTAGCAGTCCATCACCCCTACAAGCTGGGATATCACCTTTCCATCAAGAAGGGGGTATAGTTTCCTCCTATATTCCTTCCCAGGTTGGAATTTCAGCTTCATATCTGCCAAACATTTATCAAAGAAATGAGTGAACTGTTTGTGGAGTTCTTGAACATGTCTTGTACTACATGATATTGGTTACCTGTAAATTAATAACTTGTTATTTCATCCGCATATTAGCTTGCATATTTATGTTACACCTGTACCTTGCAATATCTATCTGCATGTATAAATCAGGATAATTGGCATGCAGAAATCATATGTACCATGGATTATTTGTCTATTCTTCCTGCCGTATTTAAGGCAGCCTCTTCAAGCAAAATATTGCAATCAGTGTAAGCAATGACACTAATTAAAAATGCATATTGACGCACATGCATGTAATAATTATACACAAACAATTGTCAGAATCATGTCAAACAATTAGCAGCTATGTTCAGCGAACATGTCTATATTGCCATTCAATCTCTCCTTCAGGTGATACAAAATATTCTTTAAAAGTATCTCGAACACATTCTGCAGCCCTTGAATATCTGTTACCTCCCATATTTCTTACACGGTCCAGTGCTGCAGTTTGTCCTGCCTCGGATCTCCAATCGCCACTGATTATATTCCCAAGTGAGTCTTCGTGGTCCACATACCCAGGCGGACAATACTGTAAAACTGATGAGTGGTCAAAAGATTTCATCTGATGTATTCTAAGAAGCACAAGCTGCTTTGATGATTTTGGTAACTTTATCAGGGTGAGCAATAATTGGTCTTCTGAATACTTTAAACTTTGCTGCCATGATGCCAAAGGTGTTTTCAATGACTCTGCGTGCTCTTGATAAGCGATAATTGAAAATTTGAAGAGGTTCTGGTAAATAATTTCCAGCATATGGGTGCAGTAAGTAGGGTTTAAGTGAAAAAGCTTCATCAGCAACAAAAACATACGGACAGGTCTTACTTGTACCTGGCAAATGTTGTGGTTCAGGAAATAAAAAAGTATTGTGTTCCATGCTTTTTCCAAAATTTGAATGGCTAAATACACCACCATCACTATGCCGACCATAGTCACCGATATCCACATATGTGAAACAATAATGAGCATCACAAACTGCCATCAAGACAATGCTGTGCGTCTTCTTGTAGTTGAAGAAGGTAGAACCACTTCTATGAGGAGCCTGCATAACAATATGTTTTCCATCAATTGCTCCTATGCAATTAGGAAAATTCCACAACCTATAGAAACTTTCACTTATCCTCTTCCAATCTTCTTGACTAGATGGAGGTCGGAGATAATCAACAGCCAGAGCATTCCAAATTGCCTCACATGTATCATCTATAATTTTACATACTGTTGAATGCCCTAAACGATAACTGAAGGCTATGGTTTGCATCGAGTCTCCTGTAGCCAGAAATCTCAAAGTAACTGCTAGCCTTTCACCAGGAGATACAGGCGATCGCATAACAGTACCTTTTCGATAAAGTGCTGTGCCTATCAAACTAAGCAGGTGATCAAACCTTGACGGTGTCATTCTGAAGTATTTAAAAAAACTTTCAGTGTCAAACATTCTCATTTCAGCTATTAGAGAGTGATATTCACCCTTTATCAGCCTTTCAGTATTGATTTTTCTAACCCATTTCCTCCGAAGCCTTCTTGATTTTCGCTTCCTTAGCAATAATAGCAATAGCAGCTTTCGAGAACGTCGAGCGTCCATGCTGTTCACGTCAATTTTTTTTTCTATTTTTACGTATCATTTTCGGTGTGTGTGAATTGCCGCCCTTGCGTTACGTTCCGTTGCGTAAATTTTCTAAGTACGCTGCGTAAAGTTACGTACTCCGTGTGCAGCCACCTTCACTGTTCTTCGATGGGCACATAAGTTAGGTTTTAAGTGGGCTGACTCATCAGCAGCACCATTCTGCGATTGCCATGAAGATGAAGATGTGGTTTCATATCGCAAAGAATGGGTTAATGCAATGCTGTCATTAAAACCCCGTCTTCCAGTATTTAATGAGTTAACTGGAAAGCCTGAATGGCCTAATCTTACACCAGGAGAAAGACCACTTCTTCATGGTAATCATGACGAAGCCATCTTGTATGCCAATCAGGGGAGTCGTTTTGCATGGGTATCCAATGAAAGCTATCACCTCAAGCCCAAAGGGGAGGGAACCAGCATTATGGTAAGTGGTGTGTCTGTGGCATGTCATGGCTGGTTAGGGCTCGAGACAATAGAACCAAAAACAGATGGCACATGGAGCCACATCAACATAATGCAAAATGTGCATAAAGTGCTTGACGAGTTCGAAGAGCAATTCCCAGGATGTCAACTGCTCCTAACATACGACAATGCCCCAAGTCATGTGGCTAGGAGAAATGGTGCTCTGTCATCCAAACAAATGAACAAAAGCGATGGGGGTGCACAACCTGTCATCACTCAAATGGGCTGGTTATATAGGCCAGATCCTGTTTCTGGCATTCTAGTAAGAGTCCAGCAGATGTGGTACCCAGGACCAGGTGGAGCACCCATTGCAAAGGGTGCTTTAACAATATGCAGAGAACGTGGTTTGGCAGGTATTGATACATGTATGAAGCGCGATGAACTCAGGTCACTTCTTGGGAACCAGCCAGATTTTGCGAGTGTAAAACCTGAGTTGCAAGAGGCTGTAGAAGCGCGTGGACACATTCTGCTCTTTGGACCTAAGTGCCACTCGGAGTGTATACCTATCGAGATGTGCTGGGCACATGTAAAGCAGTACTGTAGGCAGCACTGTGGCAACAGTATTGTAGCTCTCCGAAAAAGCCTCCAGTATGCACTGTCAGTGCAACATCTCTCAGTGAAGCTTCACACAGCTTTCTCAGACCATTGTTGGAAATGGATTGAAGCCTATTCAAAAGAATCAAATGGCTTGGCTGTGTATGAAGCATTGGAAGCATTGAAAAAAACTCATCGCCATCATCGAAAAGGAAGCAACAAGGAAGTCCCCGTACCAGTGCAGGTTATCCAATGACAACATTATAATTCATAATACACATTTATACATGTATGCACACACATCAATGATCATATGTACACGTATATACACATTTGGTTTCATTATTCTGTCACACATGGGCATCTTGTAATGCCTTTTCTCCAGGATTTTCCCACAATTTAACCCACCGCTGTACTGTTCTAGGACTGACCAAAAACATCTGGCTAACATTGGCCTCAGCGTCACCTGCAGACATTCCGTTGGACACTTCGATGTAAAACATTGGGAGAGCTAGGGTTCTTGCATCACTGTCTGACAAATTTGGCATGTGCACTGCAAGAGCATCAAGTTCCTTCCCTGCGCTTTCCAGAATAGTACTGCTGGTCCTTCTGCAGTGCTTTTAGCATTGCTCGAAGACGACCACCGTGCCGTAGCGCCAGCGTAGGGGTCACCTCTCGGAGCCTTCCTGGCCTTCAGCGATGCCCATGTACACTCCGCCCCTTGTCTTGCTCTCCGCTGGGCTTTAGAGCTTTAGAGCTCGATTGCGAGTGGTTCTGAAGCGAACAGTTTTCACTTTGTTTACCCACTTCGTCCGCCATAAAACAATAACTGTTAATAATACCAGCTCGTAATGAAATTCATCATTAAGATGGTGCGCTTTTTGGTCTAGAACTTTGTAAACACGATTTCTGAAGTAAAACGTTGCAATTACATTAGGAAAAGGGGTTCGAAAGATGCATTAGGCATCCATCGAAACAACTGATAGCCTCACCTACCGTAAACCTAGCGTTTGGCAAAAATAAATAGCTAACACTTTCAGTCCTCAAAAACTACGCATCGTTCGAAAGTACGCAAACTGTTTCCCGGGTTCAGAATCTGACTCGGCCAAATTGTTTGCATATTTATGCTGAAGCTGCATTCCAATAATCATCTCAATTCGTTGACCCTGAGTGAAGATATGAAGGAAAAATCGTGTAACAAGACTGAAGTGACAGAAAGCGAAAGTTATGGAGCGTGATAGTCACGTGACGCATATTTTCTGTTGTTGTATGTAGGTAAATGCCTACCCCATGCAACTGTACTTTTAAATTCATGATATCGTATTTAATTGTTGTTTTAAAATCAAGTGAACATAAACTTTATGTAAAAAAATTTTCCCGACAACTACCATGATCTCCGCTGTAATTGGGTGCGATTATTACTGGCGAATTGTGACTGGCAGCCTAATTCGCTCTGCAGGAGGACTCACCGCCCTTGAAACTGCATTTGGATGGGTACATTCTGGACTGATAAGGAGTTTCCATGTGGATCATGCTATGGAAGTTGTCACTCAGCTGAACACATAATTTGCACTCCATGTCAGCCATGATCCAATGCAGTATGAAGACATGAAACTGAAGAGACAGCTGAAACAGTTCGTCCAGAATCGTGCAGTATCCATTAGAAGTCTACAAGCACTTAATATTTGAATCACTGCGATGGAGTCAGCAACCTGGCAGATATTCCTAACGGCCCAGATTGGTTAAGCACACGTATATATTACACTTAAAATTAATTCACGCACGTTATATATACATGTACATGTATACAAAGCTTAAAAAAATTAAAAAACATTTGTTCATGCATGCGTGTACAAGAGTACAGAGCATAGAATTACTGTGAACGAATACAGGCATGGTGGCTAAAGTAAAATATGTATTCAGAGAGGACCAAAAGCCATTAACAGAGCTTCAAAAGGAGCATAACTGCTGTATGAAATTAAAGGAAAATCCTACTCTGTTCAGTTTATACCTTTTAATATTACTTTAGTATCACTTGTAATATTATTTTACAGATGAGCTATCCATATGCCAACAGAAAGTAAGCATGTAATGTAGATTACTGTTTTCGTATATGACCAACATCTCACTGATTTAGAAACAGAAACTTGCGCATGAAAGTGGAGTCTAGTTTAGACAAAAATGGTAAGGAAAGGACCAAAATTTAATGTAATATTGAATCATGAAAACATATCAATGCAGTTATAGTACCGCAAGTGGAAGTATGAATGAAGACAAGAATGCTGAGGTACGTATAGTTGAATACTTATATAATACATTGTTTGTATGTAATAGCATGAGTATTTACAGGGTCCCGCACGCCATTACTTGAGTACAGACACTGATCGAGAACAGAGATTTTAAGCAAAGCTGCCACAGCACTAGGTAATACATGCAAGAAATTGTGTTATAAAATGTGTTTTATTCCTTTTTCACTAGTCCCAAAAAGCTGTTCAATCTCCTCAGTTGGTGAAAATACGGTGTATGTTATACCTTATAACTTTTTACACATGTTTAGAATGAAATATTACCAGTTTTAGAGAAGATGATGGTAAGTTGCAATTGTTTTTGCATGTGACAGATACAAGAGAAACTATTTTATTATGGTATAATGGAGAAAATGCTTGGGAGGTTAGAAGAATAATGCAGCATCCAAAGAATAGTCTCAGAGAAGTTGGATGAATGGCTCAACAGTTCAGAGATGGCAACATCAAGAGAAACAGCAAGATTGATTACATCTACAGACACGAGTAAAAGCAGTTCAGGGATTACAACATCAAGAGAAACTGCAGCATTGGACACAGCTACAGAGTCAAGTGAAGGGTTAACACATGACTTCTTACCAGCAGCTTCCAGCAAATAAAAATACAAGTGCCACCTGAGAAAACAACACCTGAAATCAGTGAAGATATGGTCAGTTCCCCTACATACATGTAAAACGCATTCCCAACATGGCATGTATAGGTCAATGGAACAAATGTCTTTGATGCCTGCAAAGAACCCGTATGTATTTGGCCTGGCATTAATGGATCTATTTTTTACAAGACAGGAGCTGTCACAAACATTGCTGTTTGCTAGCACAAAAAGTGAAAGAGTTGCACTGGACCAAACAAAGGTTGCCAAGATAATAGTGAGTTGATAGATATGTATGCAGGCATGTATATATTAATATTCTATTATAAGTATATAATTATGCTCACAGATATCATGAACAAAAGATACAGTGCAAATGAGTGGGACATGAAGACCTTTTGTACAAAGGCCAATCAAAAGTGCAGGGACTCAGAGTGAAATCAGTGTTGTTTTCTGTTAGTTTTTACTTGTATACAGTACTGCTACAGGTCGTATATACCTTATGGTTATGGCTTGGCAAGTCTTGCCTGCTCAGTCATGATAAGTCCCGTTCCAAATACTTGATAAGACATGCTAAGTCATGATAAGACTTGAAATGTTCCTTGCCAAGTCATGATAAGACTTGAAAAGTTTCTTGCCAAGTCCTGATAAGTCTTTGCAAAGTTTCTTGGTAAGACTTGGTAAGTCTTATCAATCCATTGCAAAATTGTAGGGAATTGTGTAATATAAAAAAGCCTTGCCTTATTCTACCTGAGCATTGGCCGCGCGGGATCTAACTCGACCAAATGGTGATGAATCGGCTTTGCCGAAGGGTATGCCAAGTGGTTTCTGTCAGTCTGTGTATACACACACCGATATCTTCGATTGTCTGCTAAAATTCACGTTTAGCCTGACAGGATGGCAGTTGGATATTCCTGCACAAGTGCATAGATTGCATCACATTATTTTATGCTGCTGAAAATGTACAAACAGCCGCATGGGACCTTTGCTGTTGTATCCGCGCACCAAGAACTTATTGAAAAGCCACGTCACTTACTCTTAATATCCAGGTACATTAATTTGTACCAAAAGCAAGACTCTGACTAAAGCATGACTGACATATGTCTAACAAACGGGTGGTGTCCAAACACAAAGGCTCACAAAGGAAGCAATTTATTAAGACTTGCTTTCGGTGGATCTTTTCCTCATAAGATTGTCCTTTGAAACAAACACACCTCTCGCCAAATGTTCATAGCTCTATAGGTCAAAGTAGCACCCTTTTCTCAAACAGAGAACAGAATGAGTCTTTCACTGAACAATTCGCCAACTCATTCTGCGTGAGTGGTGTAAAATAGTAGTAAATCCATTGTTTTGTCTTTGTACATGTAAAAGACTTATTGAAACAATACCTATTGAAATATTACAATATTTAACCCGCGACTCATGCCTTAATGTACCTGAGTGTACGTGTAAAGATGCAATCAATTTTTTTAAATAAAAACGTACCATGTGTCATAATGGATTATATATAACGTGCGTGTATATGAAAGGATAAAATGCATTCTACCTGCACTAAGTTCTGGAGTAAATATATTGATGCAGTCTGTAACATTTACAATGTATCCGTTTACACTGCACTAAATATACATGTATTCAATCCAGGTGACCGTCGAGTTCTGGAAAAGAAAATAGATCAGCTCATTGCAATGGAAATCACACGAGATGAACTACTCGAAAGTGCTGGGACAGGAGTTCATTCTACTACATGTACTCTATGAAGTTGGATCTAACAACAGAGAGACCGTCAAAGAGCTGAGTTCATCTTCAAATGTCATATTCAAGCCCACAAAGAAATTTTAAGTACCATGTGCAAAGACTGGGGAAGCAACCACATGGTGAAAAGGCTAGCTGTAATCAATTTACATGTATATATATACATGTATATGAATGTGTATACTGTACAAAATAGCTTTAACTTCGCATGTATGGGATGCAGTATCACATTTTATAGTTGCTCCTAGTGTTGCATACCAATCGAATGATATGAGAGGGATCACACTCCATCATGGTAATATTTCTGTGAGTTGATCTTACACATGTAAATATTGATATCATAAATATCTTATTTTCTAGATACAACACCTTTCAGTCCAAGATACTGACATTAACAATGTTGAAGCTGATACTGCCTTTTCAGCAACCAGAGAAGCTTTGGCAAAAGTCTCGTTGTTGTTCCATCCCAAACCTAATGCCCCAATTTCTATCATGACAGATGCTTCTGACATGACTGTAGGAGCTGTTTTGCAGCAGCACCTAGGCACTGGATGGTATCCTATTGCCTATTTTTCAAAGAAGCTTAAACCAGCAGAGACACGTTACAGTGCCTTTGACAAGGAACTCTTGGCAGTCTACTTAGCAATTAAACATTTCCGTCATTTTGTGGGAGGACGTGCATTTCACATCCTTACTGATTACAAGCTTTTGACGTTTGCTTTGACTTTGCAGTCCTCCAATCATTCTCCACGTCAAACTAGGCAGCTGGATTTTTTTGCACAGTTCACCTCAGACATTCGACATATTAAGGGCACAGATAACCCAGTAGCGGATGCTCTATCAAGAATAGGTATTGATGCATTGTCAGTCACGAGAGTGGAAGGTATATAGATTTTGAAAAAATGGCAGCAGCTCAACAGCAAGATCCAGAGATCAAACATATGCTTGCACATGCAGGTCCATGTTCCTTTCGCATTGAACCCATTCCACTGCAGTCATCAACCACCACCTTTCTTTGTGACGTTGCCACTGGGGTTCCTCGACCAATAGTCCCTAGTAGTTTCCGGCAGGAAGTTTTTCGGGTGCTGCACTCCTTATCTCATCCTGGCATTCGTGCCACCCAACGGCTCATTGTTGCTCGTTTTGTCTGGCCACATGTCAACACAGATGTCAGAAATTGGGCAAGATCATGTCTCCATTGCCAAAGGGTTGATAAGGGAGGGGAAGGTGCTATTGAGACATTCTAAGCGCACGTGTTGCCTTGCAATTTTTCCTTGTGATGTTGAGTTCATACAGGGTGATCCTTGACTGGTGTAAGCTGATGGTCAGCGATCTGTGCTTATGTTGTGTGAGAGCAGTTTAAAATACTAGTAAGGTTTTTGCCCCAGCATGTGGATTTTTTTCCATGGTTTTTTTTTTTTCCAAGGGTTAGATGTGGGCTCACCTACCCTAAATATAACCTACATGTAGTCAGGTTTTATTTATGCCCACTGCTCAGTGCATGTGTTGTTTTGAGCATGTGTGTGCGTGGTCGTCTGTGGATCTTGGTGCTGGACAGGAGGGAGCTGGATACCGCGGTGGAAAAAGATCAGGTCTCCAGCTTTGCTACCAAATGTGTCCCTTGTGGCATACACCGATGTAACAGTACACGCACTTGAAGAGGCAGAAGTGACTGCGGGAGCTTTTGGGAAGGTGCAAAGGTTGCCTGATAGTTACCTTTGTGGATTTATTGCTCTGGAGCTAAGACAGCAACAGCTTAGCAAGTTGGGCAAGGCTAATTTTTTTTAGTACTTTTGTGATATTACCATTGATTCTGGGAATGCTTAGTTGCTTACATGATATGTTGAATCATATACATGTAGTACTGTATTGCATTAAATACATGTTACTTATCATTGTCCGACCAATTTATATAAATGACCAATATTGTTCAGACATTTCGTCTGATCAATTTTGCAATCTTATCATTATCCCTGCATTGCTGTCCAAGTTTGCAGAGCTCTTCAGAGACGGTTCAACGGTTATTCGAGGGCACAAAGCTGTGGTACATCCCTGCCCTGTACCTTTCCTCTAAAGAGTACTGTGGAAGCAGAGATTGAACGGCTAGTCAGAGAAGATACATGTATTATGGAACCAGTTGACACAAATGAAACACCTATTGAGTGGGCTTCACCAATTGTTTGTGTGCCGAAACGTGACGGCACTATTCGCCTTTATGTGAATTTCAAGGCTACAATTAATCATGTAGATCCTCATCCATTGCCCAGGTTCGAGGATATAGTAGCCAAAATAGGTGATAGTGAGTATTTTTCAATGATCGACTTGAAGGATGTATTCCTGCAGTTAGAGGTTGATGAACCCTCAAGAAGATTCTTAGTGGTGTCTACTCATAAGGCGTACATGTACTTCCAATACAAACCGTCTCCCTTTCGATGTCAGTTTTGCTCCTGCAATCTTCCAAAAAGCAATGGATAAGATTCTCGCAGGTATACTAAAGTCAGCTGCATTTGTTGACAACATTTTAGTTACACTTCTACTAGAGCTGCCAGAGTGGACTCGAGTTAGCCTTGCTAAGGTTCCTTCTCTCATACCACAACACTCCCTAGAAACTTCTTTTAGGCAGAAAGCTACGAACAAGGTTTGACCTCCTATAACCAGATGCTGCACATCAAATTGTTTACTTGGCATAAAACAGAAGATCGATTTTTAATCATGACAGGCATTGTTTTTTCATAGGAGGGGAGTCGGTGTGGGTTGCAGTGAGTTCAAGGCAAAGGGTACGAAGAACGATGCATAATTAAGAAAGGGAGTGACTATTGCTATTTGGTGGATGTGAAAGGAAAGGTTCAGAGAAAACATGCAGACCAATTGAAAGTCCGAGATTTGCCAGACTCAGAACACGAACGCAATGAACTACACCTAGAACACAAACACAATGAACAACACCATACCCTGCTAAACAAGCAACAACCTGAGTGTGTTTTAATTCGGGATTTTGCATTGTACATGTATCAGATTACTACTTACATACATGCAATGTCATGTGACTCCTCTATAGCGATTTTATTACATTGGTTAGTGTTGGGTCTGCTGGAATTCCTGGACTGTCAGAGAGTATGTAAATACTGACAGATATCCCCAGACGTATTTCTAGTGCTAGTCCCCAGTCCACGTCAAACGTCGACTAAATACGTCTGGCTTGCGACTATGCAAAATCCTGCATCCGCCCCTGAGCGGGGGCACGATGTTTACGTTTTTTATACGTAACTAGTAATTTTCAGACGCTGAACGCGCGGCTCGGTGCAGAGGGCGTTACTTATGCAACATAATATGCAAAATACAAAATACCCCGGTACTGGTATAATATACCCGGGACCAGCTAGCTAACTAGTTGAATGGAGTGCATCAATAAAATAGTACATGGCACATACCTTGGATCACTAATGTATCGGCTCGGCTTTTTTTTTTTTTTTTACGTCAAATTCCTTCTTACGCACACCTTCACGACCCCTGTGTTTCCTCCGGATACTAAAATACTAAAATTTGTAATGTTCTACGTGTAATGGGAGATACTCCTATTCCGCAAAATAGTATTGACCTTCTGCAAAAAGAAAAAGAGCATCTGATTCAGGAAATCGCCGAGGAGATAGAGTGTATCGCTTCCCAACTTGCTGTCGTCAACAGAAACGTAGGAGCCATCTTGAGCAAGCAAAACGAAATAACAAACTTTGCCGAACTCTGGAAAACCTTTCGAGCAGAGTGTCAGCCGAAATAACACGATTAGACAATTTGGCTGTATATAAGCTACGTCGGTTTATTCTGTTACTTCAGTGGCATATCGGACATGAGCAACAAACCCAGCCAGGTGGTCTTGGAAACAAGCATGGTACAGTTCCCCCCTCACCCGGAAAGGCAGACGCTGTTGTTTGTTTGTTTGTTTGTTTGTTTGTGTGTGTGTGTGTGTGTGTGTGTGTGTGTGTGTGTGTGTGTGTGTGTGTGTGTGTGTGTGTGTGTGTGTGTATGTGTGTGTGTGTGTGTGTGTCTGTGTGCAGTTTACTTTGCACTTGCTATCTCCTCCCGATTCTCGTTATTAGGGTACCATTTATATAGAACTGTACTGGAACCACGCCCCCAGAACATGCCACAACTTTGTTGAACTTGTAAGATATTCAGTCAATATGTCTTTGTCTCTAAAAAGACCTTTCCCTGAACAGGCTCGTTCTGGTTATTATGACAAGACAAAATTCCATAGGATTATAAAGGTTTGTCAGATTGAGAGCTGCATAGTGAATGATTGTTAAGAGGGGTAAGCACTTGCACTTGCCATTTCGCAACTGTAGTGAACCATATATATACAAAAGGGCTGAATCCTAACAGTAAAGTTTACCCTTTGCAGTGGGTGTGCTATCACATCCCCATAACATCCCCATAATTGTTTCTAGCTTTTGTACAAGCCAGTTTATCACTGCTGTTTTATTGTTTTTGATCATTTATTGAACCAGAATAGTTGATGCCATTAATTAGCATGTCTGCATATCCAAGATCAGACATTGCCACAGATGTTGTATGGTAAATTTTACATCATTACTGCAAAGGGTCTATACTGCTCTTGGGTACATGTATATTGCACACTTCAACCGTGTGGTGCAATACAGTCTATGCACGGTCTGCACAAGCATGCCGTGGTGTGCATGTGTACATCTGCACACGCATGCCATGGTGTGCATGTGTACATCTGCACACGCATGCCATGGTGTGCATGTGTACATCTGCACACGCATGCCATGGTGTGCATGTGTACATCTGCACACGCATGCCATGGTGTGTATGTGTACATCTGCACAAGCTTGCCATGGTGTGTATGTGTACATCTGCACACGCATGCCATGGTGTGTATGTGTACATCTGCACACGCATGCCATGGTGTGTACGTGTACATCTGCACACGCATGCCATGGTGTACATGTATGTGTACATCTGCACAAGCTTGCCATGTGTATGTGTACATCTGCACACGCATGTCATGGTGTGTATGTGTACAATGTAATGCCATGGTGTGTATGTGTACAATGTAAAGCCATGGTGTGTATGTGTACATATGTACATACTAAGTTTTGTACAAGTACTTACTTGTGGCACCATTTTCTTACTCTGAAGGACTTCATGATTCAAGGTGGTGATCCAACAGGAACAGGACGCGGTGGCTCTTCTATATATGGGTTAGTTGGACCACGTATGACTGTTGATAACAACTGATTTGGAGAGGGTGTGGGTTACAATGTTATACGCACCCATTCTCCCTTTGCTTCATCTCTGTATTGGAACAGTGGTTACTTTGAAGATGAGATCCATGATGACCTGAAGCATACAGGAGCTGGAATACTCTCTATGGCTAACAGGTGTGTCACTCTAAAACATTGCCCTCTGTCGAGGCTTTTGGGAGGGGGGGGGGGGGGGTTGTGATGTATTTGTTTAATCTTTGGTACTGACCTCATTCAATCAGTGGACCTAATACCAATGGCAGTCAGTTCTTCATCACTTTGGCACCCACACAGTGGCTTGATGGTGAGCTCTATTTAGCACTTTATTGTCGTCATCTTGCACCATTGTGTAGGAAAGCACGCCATATTTGGTCGTGTGTCCAGTGGGATGTCTTGTGTGAACAGGATTGGACTGGTCGAGACCGACACTAATGACAGGTAGGTGTAGTATTGTAAATTAATAATGATAATACATGTAATAATGACTTAACTATACATATAAAATTACACAAATGTGAAATACCTACACTAAGAAATCATCGCCTTATTATAACCCGCACACCTTGCTAACAGAGCTGCACTCAACAGAGTTTTGCTCCCATAGAGTCAGGTGATAGCCTGAGATTTGAAACAGTGCAGCTGAGAAGCTAAACGTGATCCAAGTCGAGATAGTGTTTGCCAAGTACTTATGCCTTTTTTGTTTTAGCGATACCAATGGCTATGATATGTGTGTACATTTACATGTATACATAAACTCATGTGAGGCAGATTGCAACAGAATTACTTTAAACTATATTTGGTTGCAGTGGCCATAACACTGTCGGACATTAGGTATGTCAGGATTATACCTTCAGGATTGCTGCTATGCTGACTCCAAACATTATCCACCAAATGATGCTATGTTAGTTGCATACAATTTTCAGCCACCGATAATCATCCCTGCGACAAATGTGACTGCCCCTTTGGCATTCGTTCCCTCTAACCAAATTGTATTTTAGCTGTCGTTCAAGAATGCTGGTCTGTTCATGTATCTGTGTTTCATCATTTTGTCAAACTATGTACATGTACACATCAGACTGTGCATACTGTGTTTGCCTTTGTGCCTTGGAACAATGAATGAGTTATAGTATATGTATAGCATGTTTCCTGATTAAGGTTCTGTTTATATTCTGTGCCATCTTACTATTTTTAAATTGTATGTAGGTGTCTAGCGGTTCTACACAACATATATGTCATGCATGCTAATGAGACATATCTTGTTTTGTTTTGTTTTGTTTTTTTTTCCCCAGACCAACTGATGATGTGGCCATTCAAAGAGCCTATCCGATCCAGATGAATTAGCCATGGACCAACCACCATTGTGTACATGACCCAGCCCACTTGCACAATGCAATTGTAAATCAGAAAAAGATTTATATTTGGATCACGGGTCGAATTAATGAAATCATTTTTTTTTTTTACATCCTCCCGCGGACCTGGTTGACACAGAACGGAGCTGATGGAAGGTAAGGAAGGTTTCGATCGCAGCTACCAATTGTACATGTACCTAAAACCAGAGATCATATATATGATCTCTGCTAAAACGCGGTAGGCTACGTGTGTGTGCGCACGCGCGCTAACAAGTATTCGACGTTCTGGGCAGGAACCCCTCCTTGACGGTCCTATTCCTCGATAAAATAAAACTGCTAGTCGGTCACATCATTTACGGACCTGGAGGGCCTAGTTATAAAATAATTAGCTGTCATATATATTTTTTGCCATACACGGTGCGTGACGTATTCTGCTTTTTACGATGCACATGTATTATAGATGTACACGTCGTACCATAGATCTATGGTCGTAGGTACGTATAGCTGCATTACCAACTAGCTTTCACGTAAGGGAACCATACAACAGACCTTGTCTTGTACGTATAGTAACATACATAATCTCCAAATAATATGTGTTTATAGGCACCAAAACAACTTCTTGTACTTACCCCCCCCCCCCCCCCCCCCCCCCCCTACCTTTTCCCCCCAGGTGTCAAAAGAGGGCCGGGGCGTCAAATTGGCATGGGCGCTAAAAAAGCAATTGTTGTGTTGTGGCCACGGGCCCGTAATTCCTCAGTGAGATTAGTTGATTAGTTAACACCCATCTAACTATACATACATGCATAAATAGATCAGTACTTGCTTTTATGCCATAGGCATAGATAGTCATACTGTAGGTCTAGTCTAGCAAAAAAAATTACACCATCTTCACTTAAAGCTCTGATTCTGTTCGATGGTTCAGTTGGAAGTGAACATCTCTTTGGTTTATGTGTTGCAAGCCAGGAGAGCAAAGGCGCAGGCAGTGTGGTTGCACGTTTTTTTTTTTCCCTGGTGTCTTGGTCCCAGACCTGTATTATAACACTTCGTATGATATCTACCTAGTCTCATCCAGACCCTAAAATACGTCTCAGCTAGCTGTGGATTTAGGCTCTCGGTGCAAGACTAACATGCACAAGTACTTTTAATGGTCTTCTAAATATCAAAAATGCGGCATTCTCTGGAGACCCCAATGGGGTTCTCCCCAGTCTGAGTTCTTTATTCAGAATAACCATAACTCTTTTAATACAGCAGTCACAGGAAAAAGTTGTAAACTTCCCCCCCCCCCCCCCCCCCCCCCCCCCCCCAGCTTAAAAAATTTGTCTACACTCTTGTAAGTTGTACTGTTCCATGCAGTTTAATGATGAAATGTATCTTGTGTTGTCAGTTGTAAAATAATGTGTATCTTATCCTGGTCTTTGTTATAACCTTGCAGAGATCTTGCACTGCACAAATACATGTAGGATATTTTTAAAAGTTTAATCTTTAATCTTCAGATGTCCTAGATCTCGGATGTTATTATCTTAGATTGAAGGTAAGCTTATTAACTTTTGAACCAGCCAAGTTACTCAGAACTGATTGAACTACTTGTATTTGTAAAGATTTCTTACAAGTGTAATACAAACAGCAAGATCCAACATTTTAAAACTAAAATTACACAAATGGTGATAAAATAGGAAACCACATGATGTTGTGTCATGCACAGCAGCAAAGGAAATAATTTTCGAGGAATCTTGGCGATGTTGTCATGTTCAGTCCATTTGGCCCATGTGAAAAATCCATGTAAAGTAGCGAAACATTAAGAATGCATGCAAAACCACAAAAGAAATATTTTAGATGATTACAAACTAGGCGAATATCAATCTAAACAGGAACTGACGATACCTATGTGTGTGCTCAACTTGGCCACAGGCAACTGTATTTCAGTTATAGAAGACAATTAAATTCATCATTAAAACAGCATTAGTACCAGATGATATGCACAGATGGGCATGCTACTGATCAATAGTATTTCGATTCTAGCAATGAACTGTGCCAGTGTGTCAAGCAATGATTAATACCAAGGGTTCTATACTCAAACTTGACCTCACGTGTAAATCATATAAATTCGCCTTATGCAAATAATGCATCCGATAAATTGGACAAACAGAAATCCATAGTTAGAAGTGATGACACATTGCTGCGATCATCATTGAGCAAAGCTAATCAAAGTGAACATATATAGTGTACTGTATCATGCCTGTGCTTCGACATGAAATCTTCAAACCACACTTTTTCAGCCAAATGAGATCAGGAAATGCCTTCAAAGTTGGTCTTAGATCTAGGGTTACGCATCTAGATCTAGGACCTGAGCCTGGAGATTAAAGATTAAGGCTGTGTGCAGTTTTTCAATATAAGAAACATGTACATGTGTACATAATTAAAGCTGAACCATGAAGTTGACCAACATCTGCACATCTGATGACAGATCAAATAGTACCATTGTGCTGTACACAAAAGTGAGAGCTGGTGAGAGTTGGCAAATGAGTCACTATTCGCTGCTGTACAAATATGTGTATGGGTCAAGTAAAGTTTGGTGCTTGCATGAATTAACATGAAATGTCTTCTGGGTTTACTTATTGATTCAATGATAACACTTTCATTATAGCTGATTTAGTCGGGGAGTCTGTGATTGATCCATGGAAGTATGTATAAAGTATTGTTGAACACACATTATACATGATTACATGTCTTTGTTACTGAATAGTGCAAGGAAACAATGCCAGTGATTGCATCTTGTTATTTGGAACCTGTGATTACTTTCAGATATGTCTGTTTCCTGGATACTCTGCCCTGTTGGAGGGTTACTCCTTCTGTTGGCCACACCTCTCCTCCTGTTCTTTGTGTACATAGCCCACACCCATGGAAAGTATGCCCACATTCCATCTCCAAAGAGGGCAAGGTGAGAACTGGGGACCACTTACCCGTGTGATATAAGCTCACAACTTCCCTTCATCCTAAGTTTCTTTTTGGGTCACGCCCCCAATATTGTGGCCATGAGGAATCAGAGTGCAAATGAGTTTCAGCCACTGGTTGACATAGTTTTTAAATGGTATTTACAAATTACTGCTGTGTTTCAATTTAAAGCACATCAATTTTTGTGCAAGGACTGATGAGGTTGGAAACCTGTTTGTCATCTTTATTGGCTTTAGACCATTTGTGATATCAAACAATCCAGAAGATGTGAAGGTTTGATATGTATACATATGCATGCACATACACAGACATGCACACACACATACAAGTGCAAAATTTATGCGATGTGCCTATTATAGCAGCATGCAGGTACAGATACATGATGTTGGGCTGAATAGTCTACATGCATGTATATCCAGTGCAACTACATATAGTTCTTTGGGATATCTGAGGTCTGATATACATATTTACCTTTAATAACCTTTAATCCCATATCGTCCTACACGCAGGATTATCGTCCTACACGTAGGACGCAAGTTAAAATTTATTTTTAGCAAACTCATATGAATAGAGTACTTCCTTGCAATATTCTTCAAAGATTGTCAAATACAGTCAATACTGCATTGGTAAAAGATGTATTTTCGGTAAATCGCAAAGCAACTTCAAGTACCAACAAGTAATGTTGGAAAGATAAGAACAACATTTTAAATGAAGGGGATAGTAAGACCGGTCGTTTGCAAGAAGCAAATAAAAAATTACATTGTAAATTTGGAATTTTCTAGCTCCACAAGTGTATGAATTATAGGTATTTGTCAGTCGCATTTTGCTGGAATAGCAAAGTGAATGGACAAAATCTATGTACAGTGTGTTATCGTTAAAAATGGCAAAACTGATCACGCTTCAAAAAACATTCAAAAAAAGTTATACTTGTCGCACTTTTTTCTGTGACAATTGAATTCTCCACATAATGCATTTTTGAGAACCACATCCGTTTTTTTGCATCGTGTAACCATGCAAGGGTGTGATTTAAAAATTAGATTGACAATTGGTAAATTTAGCATGATAGACACATCAAACAATAGTAGAGAAATGGAGGCCAAAAACCTGCATTTCTATTTATAATGAATTTTCAAATATTGGTTGGACAGGTCTGGGGAATTAAGATTAAGCGCATACTCTATTAGGTTGGGACTGTAGACTTTGTTACTAGAATAAGGTATTGTAAGGATAAACCATTAGCTTGTTATTCTGTTCAATAGTGGAGAGCACAAGTAATGAAATTATTATTGGGAGTATTATATTTAATGTCCAGCACCATGTGATACAATATACAGATGCCCATGTATGATTGTTTCATTCACAACCATCTAAATTCTGTAACCATCATATGTAGACGTCATGATCAGTTGCCAGAGTTTCTTCTACTAGTGTGTGGGCCCGTACATGTAGTATCTGACTTGCAGGTCTTGAGCAAAGGGGAGGTCAAGCACGCATATATACTAACTGTTGAGCGTGGTATTTAGCTACATGCACACATCTTGTCAACTGTGCAGATTGTTGCAACTGATGAGAGTGTCCGTAAGCCTGGCTCTTTTTTCAATGTTTTCAGCTCTCTCATGGGTCAAAGGTCAGTATAATAATAATCATTTTACAGTTGATAGTTCAATCATTCTACCTTTTTCCCAATCCCCATTCCAGATTTATGGGTGAAGGTCTGTTCACAATTTCTGACTACGAAACATGGAAACCAAGAAGAAAGTTGTACGACCCTTCTTTTAAACGGAGGTGCTCTGTTTGAAAGAAACAGGACATTGTAATGAGTACATCCTTTTTTACATGTACATGTAGCTCGCTGAAAGGGCTTCTCCCTACATTTAATGAGTGTGTTAACACCTTTCTGGATGGGCTGAGGCCCCTTGCTGATGGGAAGACACAAGTGCCTATGAAGGAGGCATTTTATGACCTGACCTTGTCTTTTATCAGCAAGGTAAGAGGTCTGGGTGGTGTACTGAGGTGCTGGTAAGTGGAGGCTTATCTCCCATGTTGTACTGGAGCTCCTCATGTATTTCCTGTATTGGGACTGTGTTCTGTTGGAGACCTCAAATGTGATCATTACAAAATCTAATGTATCACTTCTCAGTAGTGTTGTAACAGTCTGCAGTGTTATATATCATCTTTTCTAGGTACTGTAAATTTACAAGCAATAAGGAATTTGGGACTCAGTGCATATCGTGCCATTATTTCCCTCTGCACTTAAATTGTGTAATACATGTATGTTTGAAGAAAGTTCACGTACCAAAACTCAATGCAGCATGCATACCCAAGATGTCGTATGTTTTATTAGCTTCATTACACATCATCATTTCTTTACTTCCCTCAGATTGGCTTCTCTTCTGACTTCACTAGTGTATGGGACTGTAGGAGCCTTGGGCTCAAGTATGCTACGGACTCCAAGTTGAGTTATCTTGCTTCAAACTGTTTCAAAGGAATTCAGAAAAAAATATATAATCCCCTGTTTGAGGTAAATATGTGCTGCTTTACAGGCACCTCTTGATGACATGTCTGTTACCTGCAGCTGTTGCACCCATTGGAGTCAAGGGTGTACCGTGAGTCAGCAGCGGCCATGAGGAAGATCGGCCGTGACTGTATTCATAAGAGGATCAAGGCTGTGACTAGTGGAGAGGAAGTGCCCAAGGACATCCTCACACAGATACTACAAATAAGTGGTAGGTGTGGTTAGCGATAATGGGCCACACCCATTCAACTCCCACATCTTTTCAGGTACTAGGAGTGTTGACATGGAGACATTGGTGGATGACTTTGTCACCTTTTATGTAGCTGGTGAGATAATCATATGGGATAGACCACACCTTCATGTGGATCATGTGATCCAACCCTTAGGTCAGGAGACAACAGCAAATACACTTTCATTCGTGACGATCCTTATTCATCAGCATCCTGATGTGCTTGATAGGTGTGTTTTCATGTGTGTATGTGGTGTGTGTATGTATGTATATGTGTGTGTGTATGTGTGTATGGACTGGTAGTAGAATCTCAATGCAATGCACCCAGACTTCTCTCTGAGGTGGAGGATGTTCTTGGAGATAGGCAGGAGGTCACAGGAGATGACTTGGACAAGTTGAAGTACACAGAACAGGTATGGACATGTTAGTCACCATGGTGACCACTGTACATATTCCATCTCTTCCTGGCAAGGTTATCCAAGAAGTGTTGCGGATGTACCCTACAGTTGTAAGGATGGTTAAAGAATCTCCAAAGGGAGGAGTGGTCCTTAGTGGTTACCACATTCCCGAAGGTGCCTATCTTAATGTGAGCTAGTCAAGACATTCTCTACTGATGTATAGATTCAAATTTGACCCCATCTTTTAGTTTTTCACCTCAATGATGTGTAGAAACTCCAAGTATTTCAATGATCCCAACACATTTGACCCAGCTCGATTTGATGTGGACAAACCACGGTGTGTAGTCCTGTGAGTGAGGGGCTATATGTTCAAAGCTTTGGCCCTCCCTCACAGACCAGGCCCATTTGTATACTTTCCGTTCAGTGTAGGCCATCGCTCATGTATTGGACGTCACTTTGCCATGGTGAGAGGGAGAGAGCTATTTGTGATATAGGCCTACATGTGTTGGAAGGGAAAGCTATTTGTGATGTGTTTAAAGGGAAAACTGTACTGGTGTTGTGACTGACTTTGGGGCCTACGTCTTTTGTGATCCTTTCCTTCCACACAGATTGGACTAAAAGTTACCCTCACACGACTCCTGCAGACATTCAGAGTAACACTACCTCCTTCATACCAACTAATGGTTGAACAGCGAACTACCTTGCAACCAAAGGGTGATGTACCCTGTACACTGCAGGAGATTAGCCACTGATTTAAAACATTTTTGAAGTGCATGGCCATTTTATTTCTGTGACTAAAGGATGCGCAGTCTTAATGCAAACATTTAGAAGTCTGATTTTATGTACAAAATACATGTGTATGCATGGCAATATTACTTTTCATTGAACTTCTTGGCCATACCCTGGTACTTTCTATTGACCTCACCCCTTAGTATTTGGCTGTCATTAAATACATGATGTATGTGCCCACATTCCATCCAGCCATGTGAAATGGCAATGCCCCTCTTCCTCATTTTAAATCTTGTGTCTATGAGGAAGCAAAATTGGAAATGCATGAATTTTGGAGGCATATCGGTGTTTGTATTTTGTGCGGATTATTTGACACTGGTCCTTGAGACTGTTTGTGAAATGCAAACAGGTTGGTGCATTATTGATTAAATCATGCACATGTGCTTTACATACATACACATACACACACGCACACACACACACACACACACACACATGCAAATGTACATGTTTGTGTATAAAATACACACACATGCACTTGTAATTTTGTGATGCTTTTTTTAGGTTGGGACTCAAATTCTATTTCTGAATAACCTTTAATCCCCCATCGCTATACGTAGGATGCAAGTTAAAGTTAATTTTCAGCAAACTCATATGAACAGAGAACAAAGCAAAATCTCATTGTACTGTAAAAATGGTTATCAATTCAGAAAATACTGGTACTTCCTTGTAATTCTTCTAAGATTGTCAAATACAGCCAATGCTGCATTGCTAAAAGATGTATCTTTGGTAAATCGCAAAGCAACTTCATATACCAACAAGTAATGTTGGAAAGATCAGAACTACATTTTAAAAGAAGTGGGTAGTAAGACAGGTCTTTTGCACTAAGCAAATAGAAAAGCACATTGCAGATTTGGAATTTGCTAGATCCACAAGCGTATGAACGATAGGAATTTGCCAGTCGCATTTTGCTGAATAGCAAAGTGAATGGACAAAATCTTGAAAATGTACAGTGTGTTTTCGGTAAAAATAGCAAAACCGATTAGAGTTAGAATACTGCCATAGAATGTATTAAGTAGCACACACATCATGCTTCAATAAATGTTATACTTACCGTACTTTTTTCTGTGACAATCTAATTCTCCACATAATGCATTTTTAAAAAGAATCGCATCCTTTTTTTTGTATCGTGTAACCAAGGGTGAGTGATTAAAATAATAGATTGACAAAATTTAGCACACTAAACACATCAAACAACAGTAGAGAAATGGATGCCAAAAATCTGCATTTCTATTTATATTGAATTTTCAAATATTGGTCCTACATGTAGGACTTGAACCTGGGGAATTTCTGTGTGTATTGTATGTGTTAAATCTATAGCTTTTTTTATTCTCACTGTTGTGATGTAATATGCGTGGGCCTGAGTGGACAACCAGTCAGTACACAGAAATATATGTGTATTCTCTGATATAAGGCATCCCCAAAATTCTACCAGTCACATATAGCGCCTACAGTCTTAGTGGAGTGTAGTCGTTAACATGAGACACTAGATGGTCAAGGTTGTGTAACTACAGTGCAAAATGGCTCCTGCAGGTCATTTCAATACATATACCCTTGATTATGTAGGGCTGTGATTAAACAATAATTGCACACGAAATAGTTACATTCTAGACTTTCTTCAGATTAATTTATGACTTTCGAGATCTGTACTACCCACTCAAAATATGCATGTACATACAGGAGACTTCACAGCTAACAGTGATATAGAAACAGTCAGAAACTCCCTAGCCTTGGCCCCTCAACATTGGCAAGGAGAATTATAAAGGGCTCAACAATAATTATATCCATTGCCTCGAACCTCATAGCATATAGAGTACTGTAATATGGCTTTTAACACCGCGTCCATGAGTAAAGTGGGTCCGAATTAGGTGGAAACTAAAAAAGATCCGCTAGCAATAGAATCACAGGTACTGGTTGTAAAATAAGTAGAGTAACCTTTTACACTATGTTCACATTATAATTTGTAAGAGCTGCAACTATATATCACAGTTTTGATGTAAGCACTTTAAATAAACTAGTGCGGTACTACACTTATCATTTGACACCCCTTCCCTTCTTAACCGTCAATTCATAAGCATGCACAAGCCAACTATATCACTGCAGCTCTTGGTTTCATTGAAAATAAAAATTACATGTGCATGCAGACTCGCAAAGTACGTGCAAAGTTAAAACGGGATGTATAGAGTTCTATGGATACGATAGCTCGATAGAACACATGCACACAGTAAAGAAATACATTGCATATGATTGAAAAAGCATTGAAATGTTTTAAAGTTCAACTTGGCTTATACAATGTGATTATTGCCGTTTTTCTATGATGATTGTAGCATTCAGCAAGCTGAATGGACTCTCACAAAATGCATCCAGGATCTTTTCGTTTTTTTTTTTTTACTCCCCCCCTAAAACAGCCTAAATTTACGCACTTTACTCGCGGACGCGGTGTTAAAACTGAATTAATTCACCTTTCAATGCAATGCAAGTGCCTGCAGCTGTTCATGAAATGGAAAAACCAATTTCAATCATCTAGCTAGAGGACTTCCATTACTATTCTCATCATATACAAACTCACGTTACTCTGATTTCATAGTTTATACCTACCATCGAAATGATCTAAAACTACCATAAAACGAGAGCACCAAAAACATCCCTGTGCATGTGATCATAAAACTGATGAAAGTTCTCATAGTTTTCTTTGCACACTCCAGAAGAAACAATAGAGGTAAACGTTTTGAAAAATATTCAGCCTACTCATAATCAAGCATGTATACATGGTCTTAAAACAAAATTAACTGTGCAGCATAAAAATACATCAATCAACATAAAATAAGGCAAAATTTTGCTCTCCACAGAGGCAAGATCAATGTCTTCAACAGCTGAACGATGGATAGGGTGAAACATGGAAGACCTTACACCTCTAATGCACATGATTGCTGAGCTGAGGAGGGAGAAACCCAGCCTACACGTGAGCCAGAAAAGAGTTGTACTATAAGGTCTGTGTAATTTTTTCTGCGATCAGTAATGTAATCCTTTTGTATTTGGTAATTGCAATGGGACCCATGCCACCCAGTTTTGAGAAAATTAACAGTGAAAATGATAAATGATCTACTTCACAAATTCTGTATTCGTATTCTCTTTTCTTCTCTTGTTCATTTTTCTGGTAGCATTGAGCTAGTGAGGAGATACAATGGCAAGAAGCAAAAGGGTTAAAGGCCCTCACATCAAAGAAAGTGTTAGTTGTATCGCATTCACCATCAAGAGGCTGAAGTGAAGGCTCTGCGCTCACATTATGGCAAACTTCAGAGAGTATTATCAGGGCATTTGTCTAGAGGAACAAGGCAACATGCAACAGAGGCTGATAGACACTCACCAGGGTCTACAAAAGACATGCAAATTCGTCAGCAGAGGAGTGAAAAACCTTGCATAAACGTTTCCATGTAGAGGCATCAACACCAGCTGCTCCCTCAGCACTTAATGCTAAATGGCAAAAAAAAAATTCGTTCACCATCCAAAGAATCAAAGTATGGGGTAAATGGAATTAGAGGTGATTAAAGCAGATGGTACAGCAGCCTTTCTAGAAGGATGTTTAGGCTTCATGTTGGACAAAGCATCAGCAGTAAGGGGAAGTACCCCATCAACACTTTTACCTTTCCCTCCTTTGCAAACACACGTGCCATCTAGATCAGATTGAGACAATCAAAGGAGTACGCTTCAATTTGGAAAGCACCTGTTGGATTGCTCATCTTTCCTCAAGAAAGGAAGATATGTCACCTTTAACCCAAAGCTTAAACCTGTGTTTGAGGTGACGACAATTTAGTTTTGGCTTTGAATTAATTTGTATAAGGCTTTTGAAGTGTCAAGATACGAAAAACCATTGCAGCTTTTACAGCCATTGACTCCATTGCAGATCAAGAAAGCACAAAACAGCTGCATGGGCTAGCTCCTTTACAAATGAAAGTATTTAAAATATTTAAAACCAAAAAAAAATCAGTATCTGTCCAAAGAGGTATTACAAAAAACATTTCCTTCCAATACATAATCTCATCATAGCAGTTACAAACTTCATGAGTGAAGACCTCACCATGCAGATATTGTATCCCAAAGGAAAGCCTGCATGGTGGACTTAACTTAGGATAAGCAAGAAGATCAGCAAACAGCCATTGGCGGTCTGGCCACAGTTCACGGGGCATTTGCTCCCCGTCCGGACCCAAAAGGGGGGCGCCAAACAATCTACAGGGCGCCAAAATTTCAGGCCTCATAATTTTGCTTCGCATTTGATTAACAGCTGTAGCTGCCTCTCCAACCCCCACCATGCCAGTGGGTCATTAATTTAATCGAAATGTACATGGTTTCGGTGCTCTGATTTGTTAACAGGCTCGGGCGCCCTGGCGTGTGCATTCTATGCATGTATGCACGGTCTTAAAAAAAGATACATTTACGAGGTACGCAAATACTGTGTAAATATAACAAATCAAATGCGCGGAATGTGAGGTTTGGTCTCATTTGCACTGTTCCACTGTAAACCTGCAGCTGAATGTACATTTTGACATAGCATTTTGAGCGCCGTAGATATGTGTTTTGTTACATGTATATGCCATGAGTCAATTGAAATACAATTTATTATTACTACAGTTGTATCGATCGCATGCGCAACATTTTAATAGGCTATCATGCGATTGAATAATCGATCAGTTTGTACAGTTTATCGGAGCTCTCCAACGTGTCACTGTAATTCTGCCATATCGATCCTACATTATACATATTTGCACAAAATTAAATTAGACACCTAAGGCTAAGGCTAAGCCTTCAAGCCAGAAATAAAAGGGGGGTGGAAGTGTTATTCCCTCCACATAATTAATGCTCAGACCTCGGATGAAATTGAAGCAATTTACACCAGCGCCTTCGAATTCACGCAGACACAATTTCGACCCAGCCGGAGCATGGTCTGGGCACGTGGTTTCTGGGAACGTGCCACGTTATTAACCTCAATTATAGGTTCTGTTCACCGACCATTATAATGTACCTACCTGTCAATCTAAACTGAGCACCAGATGACACTGCACGCGGGATATCACCATGAGGTTGTACGAGCCTGGCAGTCACAAAATGTCCCTCTGTCCGCTGCAAGCCTAATATATCCAGTCTTCGTAAGGTAGGCCCATGTGCCTATTCGTGTATGCTTACACCAGCGTGTGTTGTATGCCCTCTCCCCAGCGACGTCCAGGACACAGAGGAAGAGGTGACCAGCCTACCAGGCCAGAAAAGGTCAGTAGCAGCTCGATCACGCTTGGCTACCGATCCAGCATGGTGGACATCGTTCTTACGTGTTAGGTACGGTGTGGCCAAGCTGAAAGCAGCCCTGGAACCTTTGGTCAAGAATGGATTAAAGGCCGTTCTCATATTTGGAGTACCCACAAACGTGCAGAAGGTGTGTGTGTGTGTGTGTGTGTGTGTGTGTGTGTGTGTGTGTGTGTGTGTACGTTATGTGTGTGTGTGTGTGTGTTCTATACATGTACATACACATGTATCACAATCTACTAAACATTGTGCATTGGTTACGTCTATAGGGCTGTGATTTATATCCATGTTAGGATTTAAGAGGATCCATAGCCACTGACCCCACCAACCCAACCATACTGGCCATCAAGGAGGTGAGGGCACAGTTCAAGGACCTTTTGGTGGCCTGTGACGTCTGCCTGTGTGCATACACAGATCATGGGCATTGTGGTGAGTAGTTATCTAGTGGAGGAGTTAATTAACTTATGTCCGCCTTAATTTAAGTTTGCTTCAAATTATTTATTACACACATACATGTACATGTATATGCATTGTACATTTGGTTGAACATATCGAATAGTGGCTTTTATTAATGTACAAAACTCTGCATGTTGTATACATGTGTAGCAACTGTGATCTGACAACCTGGTATGTGATATTACATGTTCCTGATACAAAGAAATGGCTCTTGAGTTTATTTTGGAATGCACCCAACACTGATTCATGTATACATACATATACAAAATACTTTAGCTGTGATGGGCTCCTGATGTCATTGCAGGGATTCTGTTTCCTGATGGTACCCTTGACAACAAGGCTAGCATCCAGAGACTGGCTGAAGTGGCTCTAGCGTATGCTGAGGCAGGTGAGGTGCAACCACTGGAGACCATGTACACATGCACACACATACACATGCACACACAAGTGCACATACACATACACTTGTACATCAAGGACTCACCTTGACACTTTCTCAGGTTGTCAGCTGATAGCTCCCTCTGACATGATGGACAACAGAGTTGGGGCTATCAAGAGCACCCTGGACCAGCATGGCTATGGAGAGAAGGTGGGAACTGCTTCCCCATCACTCCCCCACTATCACTCATCATCACGTCTGCCTTTTTATCAACCCCCTTGTAAGCTTCGTGAAATGAATGGCTTGTGCTCTTCAGGTTGCTGTCATGAGCTACAGTGCCAAGTTTGCATCCACGTTCTATGGACCCTTCAGGTGTGTACTCATCTGGTTGGGTTCAAAGTGTTAGTATTATGTTACCACATCTCCATGTGCTCTGCCTCCCACTGTGTCTAAGCTACACCACTCCCCAGTCCCCTATACTGCATGTATAGCATACCAGCCTACCCCTTATTTATGCCACACCTTCCCCTCACCAGAGATGCTGCAAAATCTGCTCCAAGCTTCGGAGATCGTAAGTGCTACCAACTCCCTCCAGGAGCCAGGGGGCTGGCTCTAAGAGCTGTTGTAAGTACCAGTTGAACCCCTTTACCCCCCAAGCATGTGACCACACCCCCATGTACCCCCCCCCCCCCCCCCCCCCCCAAGGAGCGGGATGTGAAGGAAGGAGCAGACATCCTGATGGTGAAGCCAGGCATGCCTTACCTGGACATAGTGAGAGATACAAAGGAGAGGGTATGTTGATGATTGCCACCATGATGTACCTCACTGTGAACTTCTTTCTCCACCCCACCCACCCTCCCCAGTACCCATTTCACCCTCTGGCTATCTACCAGGTATATTCACCACACCATATTGGGTTCTCTGTGTACTAGTCCCTTCTGCCAAAAGGTGTCTGGTGAGTACGCCATGTTGTACCATGGCAGTAAGGCTGGGGCCTTTGATCTGAAGAAGGCTGTGATGGAGAGTGTGTGGTCCATGAGGAGGGCTGGTATGTGTGGTGTGTGTGCTCTAGGGACTCCTGTTCTTATGCCTCCCCCCCCCCATAGGTGCTGACATCATCATCAGCTACTTTACACCCCAGCTCCTCCAATGGCTGAAAGAAGACTCTTAGTGCCCACAGTACTCGTACAATAATAAAGTTGTGAATATGGCTTGCACGTTTCATTACATCAGGAGGCCACATTTCTCACATGAAGATTGCAGCACTATATGATAAAAGACCACACAGCAGTACAAGCCAGCATATAATAAAGCATGTGTGCTAGGTCCTAGATCGATCACACAATCCAGTCATGAGCTGTTGAAATGCTGGCTGCATGTGTAGTTTGAGTGTTCAGGATGCCACACTTCCTGCAGTTCAATTAATCACCTCCTCCTGGTTGACCTCCCAAGTAGTGGTACAGGAGGTGGGTCCTCAAAGAGCCTGACCTGGGACAAAAATCCCCATGCCAAAATGAAATGTCCCTTCTGTGACCGCACTGGATTGTTGGGGGGAATGCATTATTGTTAATCATTTATTAAACCGTCAATTATTAAATTTTAAAGGATCGAGCGCGTGCATCGTCAGGTACGTTCATGTACTAGAATAAGATTCTGTAGTTATTCATATGCCGTGGTATTTAAAATCACGTCTGTCCACCCAAACTTGACATTTTAACAGTATTGAAAGAACTCTGACTGCATGTCTATGCTGCCTTGCAATCGTCCGCGTATATTTTAATTACCAGTATATGCTACGAGACGATTGAGGTCATGATCTCAATCGTCCCGTAGTTTGTTTGAAAGTAAGAATGTGTTGTCTTGTAAATGTGTGTTTTAATCGGCCTGGACGTACTACCTTACTTACTAGTACACGTGTTGTTTAAAACCATGCAAGACTAGTGGATGTAACAAGCGGATATGCGTCCTAGTTTCCCAGCAAAAAATTCTTGGCCAAAAGTCTTAGTCAACACCCTGGCCAAGGTCAAGACACCCAAGGTTATTGCGGCCAATTCCTTGCCATCTTGGCTAAGATCTTGGACCAGGATCATGGCCATAATCTTGCTATCTTGCTCAAGATCTTGCCACAGGGTCTTGCCATCTTGCCACAGGATCTTGACCATGAGTTTGCCTTCCTTACCCAGGATCTTGACCATGAGCTTGCCTTCCTTACCCCAAGATCTTGCCTCCCTTGCCTCCTTTGGCCCAAGATCTTGTCTCCCTTGCCCCAAGATCTAGCCTTCCTTACCCCAAGATCTTGCCTCCCTTGCCCCAAGATCTTGCCTCCCTTGGCACAAGATCTTGCCTCCCTTGCCCAAAGATCTTGCCTCCCTTGCCCCAAGATCTTGCCTCCCTTGCCCCAAGATCTTGCCTCCCTTGCCCAACGATCTTGCCTCCCTTGCCTCCCTTGCCCCAAGATCTTGCCTCCCTTGCCCCAAGATCTTGCCTCCCTTGCCCCAAGATCTTGCCTCCCTTGCCCAAAGATCTTGCCTCCCTTGCCCCAAGATCTTGCCTCCCTTGCCCCAAGATCTTGCCTCCCTTGCCCAAAGATCTTGTCCATGATCTTTCTTTCTTGCCCCAAGATCTTACCTCCTTGCCCCAAGATGATTATTTTGAAAATACAGTTCATTTTTAAATGTCCACACATGTACATTTACATGCACAAGTATCATTCATCGACTGTCTTTAAATATACCTCTTTATTAATCTCTCTCATTTGCTTTGGATATTTGGTTGCATGAGTTTCGTACGGCTGTTGTATTAGGTTTCAGCAATCTGTGAAATCATATATACAGCATCAACACAAATGCATCCATGTAAAAAAATGTACCATACTGCACTTGATATAATATTTCACCCATATGACAGATACTTACTTCATTTGTGCTAATATACCTTCCACCACAACCTAAAACAATACAGATGATCATAATGAAAAGGCAAATCACCATGCAGGTTCAGCTTACAGGACAAGGCATCTAATGGCCAGGCTGGGGTGCAGTTTTGTTCCACACTATAAATATCAATATAGAGTACACAATGTTAAGGTCTTCATCATCATCCAATCTTACCTGCATATCTTAAGATGGACATGGTAAATCATACTGATCACTGCTCCATTTCCCTTGCCAGAGTCACTGTTCACCTTTGAGGCTCAGCAATCCTAATGTCTTTACTAACCTATTGCCTGTATGGCACCTAACCCTAACCCTTGCCATATTAAATTTTTTACCACTTCTTTCTCGAGTGTGGTGTTCCCATATTTCTGCGTGGGGAATCAAAGTCAGACATAATGCACCCACGTGACCGTAAGGGATCTGAGGTAGCGTCTACATTTGTGAACACCCCCATGGACAAGGGACTACTCACTCTGAAGGAGGAGGTGTGTACTGATGGACTTGGAGGAAACTTGCTACCCTCACAAGAGGGGGCCAAGATGGTATCTACTTCAACACTCAAGTCAGGAGACAGCTTCCTGACCGGGATGCAGGCTCGGCCTAGTTTCCCTAATCTAACCCTAACCTACATGTAAGCTAAACTAAGCCCAGCTAGATGGGCGTACCCTAAACTAAGCCCAGCTAGACAGGGGAACAGTCACTGATCCGCTAACAAATCCAGCTAGACCCATCGCCCATCCGAATTACATCCGGGTCTAGCTGGATTTATTAGCGGATCAGCAGACTGTTCCCCCGTCTAGCTGGGCTTAGTTTAGCTTAGGTTCATCAGTACGTACGGTTGTATATGTTAATAAGTTGCTATAATTGGGAGAGGGGGGGGGGGTAAAGTAAGGAGGAACCGAGACAGGCTATAAATGGAATAAATGCATGGTAACAAAAAATAGTCCTGCATACACCAAAGAAAAGCATCATCGTACACAAATAAAAACACGTTATTCATATATATATATATATATTAACAACGCACCTCAAACACTGAAAAGACGAGGTAGTGTTACGTACAGATTCGCTTCCCACCATCGCATGCGCTTGAACACGCACGAATCGATCGTGGCCATCCACACCTATGAGAAGATAGTTCATGGAGCCAGCATTAGGTTGTCCACACAAAAGTCGCTCCTTTCTGCTGCAAGAACTCAGTGACACTCAGACATGGCCACAGAAAACAATTTGTAGAAACATCAATAATTTCAATGCACATGCCCGTATTAAGATCTTTGGGTTAAGAGGTCATGGCCAAGATCTTGGGGTACTAGCAAGGCGGATCATGGCCAAGATCTTAGGGCAAGGAGGAAGGATCATGGTCAAGATCTTAGAGCAAGGAGGAAAGATCATGGTCAAGATCTTAGAGCAAGGAGGAAAGATCATAGGCAAGATTTAGGGGCAAGGAGGAAAGATTATGGTTAAGATCTTACAGCAAGGAGGAAAGATCTTTGCCCAGATCTTGAGGCTAGGAGGCAAGATCATGGGCCAAGATCTAGGGGTAAGTTGGCAAGGTCTTGGGCCATGATCATGGGCATGATCATAGCCCAAGACCTTGGTCCTTGCCTCCTAGCCTAAATATCTTGACCAAGAGCCCAAGATCCTTGTCCAAGATACCATACATAAATCTTGGACTCCTGACCAAGATTCTTGCATTGCCACAATAATTATGAACTTGGATGTTAAGTAATGATTTATCACTTATTCTACTGCTATCGTGCTATTGGCAATCACGCATACGATTATCGCACGGATTTTAGAGGAAATCTTGAAGTGCTGAAAAATATCTTGGGTAACATCTTGACTTTGAATGTTGACCAAGAACCTTGTATCTTGGCCAAGATACCCAAGATCTTGAACCAAGATACATGTACGCAAGAATTTTTTGCCGGGTTTGTACACTGTGTTACATTGTTGTGCTCGTACATGTATTGAAATCACTTTGATTGGCATGTGGCACCTCTGTTTGTAGGTCTAGGATTGATTGTTTGTGTAGGGGCCAATTTTTATCGCCTTACTATGTAGCCCTCGTCTTAGGCCGAGTGCAACCGATCAGTTGGGTACCCAGACTTATGTGGCCTATAGAGGTTGAGTTCTACTCTGGCATTGAAGATAATAATAATAATGGTTTTGTCTCGAAAAGGGTGTAGTTTTATGGTTAGGCTTATCGTGTTCACAAAGGGATGGTGTGTAACTAAGCAATTAGCCAAATTTGCAAATATACCAACCTTCGGCTGTGTAAGTTACAGTTTTATTGAGCTAGATGTGTATTTTTAGTTAAGGATGCCATTTTGTAAAATGCTCTCACTGAAAGGATATATTTCATCGGCAAAAGAGTCACATGTTTGATATATTGCAGAAGCATACTTTGGAGGCGATAGACCTTTCTTTGCTATAAAAAAGTGCTATCAAAGACGGAATACTTGAATAAGTCTGCCATTGCTGCTATGAATTGTATATGAAACATGACTGTATCATTTTGACATATGTATATGACTGTAGTAAATCAGGGTTAAACGTCACAGATTCCAATCTATGTAATAGTTAATAATCCTTGGGCCGAGTAATCGATAGTGCAACCTATCAGTCGGGTACCCAGACTTATGTAGCACATGGAGATTTATGTGCCTAGTTTACTCTCTGGCATTGCGTTTGTTGTTGTCTCGAAACGTTTATGGTAAGGCGTATCGTGTTCACCAAGGGGGATGGTGTGTAACAGCAATTAAAACCTGGTTACAGGTTATAAATAACTGGGCTGTGAAGGTCATTGGTTTTTAATTAAATTAATTGTCGATCATTTATACATAATAGCAAATGCATGTAATTATATGGGGCCAAATGCTAAACCAGCACAGCCCCAGGCTCTGCCACATGGCAAGAATGATGATCCATTATTCTCAAATTATGTTACCCTAATGGTGTATCCACGTGTACTGGTCTCAGAATGCGTGCTGACTCATTTTCACAGGTTGTGTATTTTTTTATATACATACATCACATCATTGTTTAGCATATGTAATAACGTTGCTATAAATATGTAACCCACAGTTATTTGCTGTCATCTGCTTTTTGTTTCTTCTTCCCCCTTTGCTGCTTGCAAATTCAAAAACAGAAAAGTAATTACGGCCTTTGCATTAGGCAGTAGTTGACAGCACATCAAGGCATTATTCATTACTACAGGCTGAAATGTCTTGCTATTATATTAGTACTGACTATATAATACCCAGGAATCATCAGTCAGATGCAGGAATCAGATCTCTACAGTGGAAACCATCACACCTGAACCAATAATTTTATTGATTGACAACATTTCAATTTATTTCAATAACAATGAGCTCAAATGCAAATCTGACAATGTAGGTAGGGTGTATAACTATATACTGAAAGTTAAAAAGCATCACATAATTATTGTTATTAACTCTTTTGTGGCCCCTTTATAGAAAAAACTATTGTAAGCTGAATTCCTCCTGATCTTGCAATATATCTAAAGAACAAGCATTACCAACCTTTGGCTGTGCTGTGTAAGTTATAAAGTTCGGTAAATATACATGCAGTTTTATTGAGCTAGATGTGCATTTTTAGCTTAGGGATGTCATTTCATAATACAATCTCACTGAACGGATATATTTGTTCTCCGAATAGAATAAGGGGGCACCATCCAGACCGCTTACATCACCACTTTTCGTTACCAGCATTGGAGTTGCCTCTTACTGTTTGCCGTTTCTTGAGGTCTGCTCAATTTTATGCTGCTGATTTGCTAGCCGTTGCATGGTCATGAGTATAGCTTAGGGTGTGTAACCTCCCCTGAATAATGAAAATCGATTTTTCCGAATACTTTTAAAACACTAATCGATTTTTCAGGTTTTTCTGGATCAGAAAATCGATTTTTCCGAATACTTGAAAAAAGAAAATCGATTTTTCCGAATAGGTTTTAACAATTTGCCAGCCGAATACCTAGGTTATTCAGGTTTTCAGCTCACTGAGCCACCTAAATGTACACATCTCACTAGATACCCTCCTACAACACCAGATGCCCTCAGCACACACACCTATCCCCATCACACCAATGCCCTCATGCAGCACACAAACACACCTATCCCCATCACATGCACCAGTGCCCTCATTATACATTATAACAGTGATGTTAATTAACGTTACGTTTCAAATTAATTAGAAGTAATTATTATCGTTACATGTAAATAGCATATCCGGATATTGTCATAAAAATGTATTCGAATAATGGACTAATTGGCGATGCGGACAACGAATACCTAAGTACCTCCTAATGGAGATTCACAAACCGGTTATTTCAAATAGAACAAATCCAATAATCGATTTTTCCGAGTAATGCTAAATTACTATCCGAACAGATAGGTTTTTGTGAATATCCGAATAACCCGAATAACCCGAATAACCTGATAACCGGTTACACACCCTAGTATAGCTGACAGATGCAGTATCATTGGGATGGTTCAGCCTCTGAACCATTTTTTTATCTCCATTGACAGCATTTGCATCCATTGGATAAACAAAGATGTCACATTCAAAAATGACACAGTGATGATGTTTCAAATGCAATTCATACAAATATTGCTACAAGTGGCAGAAGTTTTCATATATTCGTATTTGATAGCAATTTTTTAATTGTAAAGGAGGGCCTGTGGGCTCCAAAGAGGGCTTTTATGATAGATACAACATGTGATGATTCAGAGACGAAATATCAGTTCAGTGAGAGTGCTCTACGAAATGGCATCCCTAAGCTTTTACAAGCTAAAAACACACGTCTAGCTTGATAAAATTGTAGCTATTTACCAGGCTTAAAAATGACCATGGCCAAATGTTGGTAATGCTTGTTATATTGCAAATTTGACTAGGACACATTGCCTACAGGAGGAGTAATTAAGCTTAGAGTTGCCATTAAAAATAAAGTGCTTTGGTTTCCACTGTATTTGATGCGTTATATGAAACAGCCTTATCACTTAGACCTTAGGTCTGTGGAGTTCGTGTCACATGCATGCTAAGTACTGTCCCCAGCAAGATTAGTGCATGCAGTTTGGACATTAGAAAATTTCACATATCTGATGAAGTTGTATTTATTATGGTAGCCACAGTAATACTGTACCTCTGCAGATAGAAAATGGCTTCAGGAAGGCAATTGCATCAATGTGAACATTGTGGGAAACAACAGTCAAATCTGAAAAGACACATGCTCACTCATACTGGAGAGAAGCCACATCAGTGTGAACATTGTGGAAAGGCATTTTCACAACAGTCAAATCTTAAAATACACATGCTCACTCATACTGGAGTGAAGCCACATCAGTGTGAACATTGTGGAAAGGCATTTTCACAACAGCCACATCTGAAAACACACATGCTCACTCATACTGGAGAGAAGCCACATCATTGTGAACATTGTGGAAAGGCATTTTCACTACAATCACATCTGAAAACACACATGCTCACTCATACTGGAGAGAAGCCACATCAGTGTGAACATTGTGGAAAACAATTTCCTTATAGGTCAACTCTTAGGAATCACATGCTCACTCATACTGGAGAGAAGCCACATCAGTGTGACCATTGTGGAAAACAATTTTCTGTTAGGTCAACTCTTAGGAAACACATGCTCACTCATACTGGAGAGAAGCCACATCAGTGTGTACATTGTGGAAAGGCATTTTCACTAGAGTCAACTCTGAAAATACACATACTTACTCATACTGGAGAGAAGCCACATCAGTGTGAACATTGTGGAAAACAATTTTCTGATAGGTCAGCTTTTAGGAAACACATGCGCACTCATACTGGAGAGAAGATTTACAGATGTTTCTGTAAAAGATCATTCACAAACTCACAAGCATTGAAGGCCCACTGCAGAATTCATACTGGAGAGAGGTTTAGGTGCAGCCACAGTGGATGTACCAAGTCTTACCTGTACAAGAGGAGTTTGGATTATCATTTTAAGTCATGTCACGTGTAACTATTGTATTTGGATCTGATGATAAGATATTTAGTGGCATGAAATGTTATTTTGGGAAGGCAGTGAACAGAAAGCTATGGCAGTCCATTTTGGTCACTGAGTATTTGAACAGTAGTAAGGCTAGGGGATGATGTCTGCTAAGGATGATGGAGAGATGGACTTCAGCTCGGCGATGTGAGGTCTTCAGGGTGTATGTGGGTATGTTCTTTGTATCCACCCCAGCTCAGAGCACTTGACATTGTTGGCTGAGTGCTTTCTGAGCTCAGCAGCCACTACTGTGAAGTCACAGTAAGGACAAATTGCAGCTAGGATGTCAGCAGGGATGTGTGGGCTGGAGCTCACGTCCAAGCCCACTGCCAGCTCTGCCTTGGCGCTGATGCAGGCATGATGGCACTATCATGGCAGGCATCCCTGAGCTTGCTGTGGGTGTGTGTATGAGAGTGTGAGTGTGCATGCATGTGCATGTGTGTGCATTTGATCATGTAACAACAATCTACTAAACATTGTGCAGCATTGGTTACATCAGTCTATAGGGCTGTGATGTTAGGATTTAACAGGATCCATAGCCATTGACCCCACCAACCCAACCATACTGGCCATCAAGGAGGTGAGGGCACAGTTCAAGTACCTTTTCGTGGCCTGTGTGCATACACAGATCATGGACAGGTAGTTGTCTAGAGTGGTGGAGTTCATTAACTATTGTGTCAGGCATTCTACACCTTAATTTATTTCACACATGCATTTTACATTTGGTTGGACAGATGAATAGTGTCTTTTTATTAATGTACAATATCCCCTTGTTCCCTATTAAACTAATCCAGGTAAATAATTAATCACAATTTTATGTTTAATCGTTTGAGCATATGCCAACAAAGGTCTACTACACATATCAATGGGCATCTTCTACAAGCTCTACTCACCACTTGAAAAATAATGCCAACTGTTGGATTTAAATCTTGCATTGCAATTATGCAGGACTAACCACAGCATCCTATGAAGAATATGCACCTGCAGTGAAGGAACTAACTGCATACAAAGAGCAGCTGAAAGTGTTACGACAAGTACACTGCAGTCTTAATCATAGATTGACGGTGGTATTTGTGACTTAAGTCGACTGACTTAAGTCACAAATCTTAGTTACTAGCAATTGTATTCACCTGGTCTGTCAAAACTTAGTTACCTTTCATGTGGCAGATTATGTACACTGATAAAATGGCACAAAATCTATGAATGCTATTAAACCTATAAATCACTACAGGACTGTCCCTTCACTACATGTATGGACATAGCATTGCATGACCTTGCTCTGTGCATGCTTTCAACTACACATATGCACCACACGAAATTCAGTCCCTTCACATCTGATGCAGCTTATTTGGAGGTGTGGGATAATGTATTATGCAATACAAACAAGGTCCTGGGGGAAAAGCCAGCAAAACGGACGTTTGGAAGGCTGTTTACAACAAAAGAGCTGTATGGAGTGATCCAGGAAACTTGGGGGAGTATTGTAGGCGTATATGCATCACTCCAGTACATGTGCACGTTGTGCATTTTAGTGACAGTGTTTAGCATACACTGAAGGCTAACTGGGAGGGAAGAGGGGGTGATGTTAGTGAGGGAAGACAGGGGTGGTGTTAGAGAGGGAAGAGGGGTGGTGTTAGTGTGGGAAGAGGGGTGGTGTTAGTGAGGGAAGAGGGGGTGGTGTTAGAGATGGAAGAGGGGTGGTGTTAGTGTGGGAAGAGGGGTGGTGTTAGTGAGGGAAGAGGGGGTGGTGTTAGAGACGGAAGAGGGGTGGCGTAAGTGTGGGAAGAGGGGTGGTGTTAGTGAGGGAAGAGGGGGTGGTGTTAGAGGGTGAAGAGGGGGTGGTGTTAGGGAATACCTGCATGCTTGGATAAATGTGCCCCATTAACTATTCTGACTCAGGCAAAATAGCGATGCCTAAATCCACCTCTGACGGGCTAAAAAAATCATATGGGGAGTGGCTTACATGGACACCTTAAGGAATGTAATCAGTCTTAATTGTGCTGATTGGTGAATGGATGCCAGTAAGTAATGCACTGCAGATACATGTACTTATTGTAGTTGCAATATGTTTAGTATCTTTGCTTGGCAACAATGTCATTAAAAAATGTGTTCACTCACATATGCACACCTCCAAATAAGCTGCATCAGACGTGAAGAGATTGAATTGACGTTTTAATTTCATGTGGTGCGTATGTGTGTAGTTGAAAGCATGCTCAGAGCAAGGTCATGCAATGCTATGTCCATACATGTAGTGATGAAGGGGACAGTCCTGTAGTGATTGATAGGTTTAGTAGCATTCATAGGCATAATACTATCAGTGTACATAATCTGCCACATGAAAGGTAACTAAGTTTTGACAGACCAGGTGAATACAATTGCTAGTAACTAAGATTTGTGACTTAAGTCAGTCGACTTAAGTCACAATACCACCGTCAATCTATGATTAAGCTGATTTGGTTCAACTATTCAGCAACAGTTGTAGGAGAGAGCAGCCCACTTCTCTCTAGTTTAATAGAAGAAGATGAAAACTACAGCAGCAAAATAACCAAGTTGGTTAGTTACTTGGTGGCCAACAGTACGTGTTATCTTCATACCAAATGCACACATGTTCATGTATAGTTTCTGATGTTAATACAAAGTTAAATAATGAAGTTACACTGATAGGAGGTTCACATTGTCTGAAGGACCATTTGTGAAGGGTGTCGAAACTGCTCTCCAGTCTCTCAATGTGCAATGTCAGCAGTACCATGGAGGGGCATTGGTCGGTAACCATGATAACAAGATGCTACAGGTATGTGTAACTATAAGATGTAGCCATTAATATAAACTTCAAAATAGGCTCAACACTCAAATGCATTGTGCACATCCCTAATAAACACAGCCCAAAGTGGCTCTTGTGTATGCTGAGGCAGGTGAGGTGCAGCCACAGGAGACCATGTATACACATGTACACACATGCACACACATGTACACACATACAAGCACACGCACAAGCACATAAATGCACACACACGTCAAGGACTCACCTGATAGCTTCCTCTAACATGATGGACAGCTATCAAGAACACCCTGGACCAGCATGCATGTGGCTATGGAGAGAAGGTGGGAACTGCTTCCCCATCACTCCCCCACTATCACACATCATCACGTCTGCCTTTTTGTCAATCCCTTTGTAAGCTTCATGAAATAAATGGCTTGTTTTGTTCAGGTTGCTGTCATGAACTACAGTGCCAAGTTTGCATCCACTTTCTATGGTGTGTACTCATTGTGCGATATTGTGTTACCATAGATATTAAAGTAAGGGGATTGGAAACGCATCACGTGAGCGCATGATTGTACACGTACACTCCTTGACACGGTTATTATTACCCTTAAACCAATGAAGACTTGAAAACTGCTGCTACTGTGTGATTTGTTTTCGTCCTAAAACGTCATATTACATCTTCCTATGTGTCTGTAAGCCATTCTTTAACTGGCACGGCTCTTTGCTCTTATTGTTTGCTTGCTGAACGCGATTTTCTAGTACCTTACGCGACTCGGTTACGGACTGTACCTTTTATTTTTGACCAGTTCATCTCAGCGCGATTCTGTTACTACTATGTCGTTGGTAGGTCATATCTGTATGCCTTTCCTTAATTTTGTGCACGGCGGACTGTTCTTTACTTCGCAACCTCCATTCTAGTACGTAAGAAGCGTAAATGGAGTTACTTTGGCACTGTACCTTTTTTTACGATTCTACAGGTGCTGGCGCGCTAAACGTTGCATATTATAGATGTGCACAGTGTGCTACGTGCCTATTGGCTGTCATTTTCCCTTTAACCGTATCGCCTTAGGAGAGGTAACGAAGCTAAGGAGAGAAGCATTTATCGATTTTTGATTATTTTTTAAGCAATGGGTATAAGACATTACGAGTGTGTAGAAGAAAGTATGACTGGAAAACAAAGGCTTTGGGTACCAGGCTTTGCTTGTCCATATACCACTCGCAACGATGTGAACCTGTGATCCTGACGTCTCGGTCCCTATAGTCCAAAACAGCTGCTGCGTACGATATGAATTTTTAATTGTAGGCGTAACATGGACTGTACGTGACTAATTAGATTCATTGATCCGTTTCCAATCCCCTTACTTAAATATCTATGGTGTTACATAACTGATTGTAATATCTCACGTGATTACTGAAATATAGTTTTTTGCCTAGAGTGACACGCGGTGACACGCTGAATCGAGCTAGTCCGAGTTTGCGCTCATGAGATAAAAGGCGAATTGTCGTACACTTATGTGGTTGGGTTCAAAATGTTAGTATTATGTTATCACATCTCCATGTGCTCTGCCTCCCACTGTGTCTAAGCTACACCACTCCCCAGTTCCCTATACTGCATGTATAGCATACCAGCCTACCCCTTATTTATGCCACACCTTCCTCTCACCAGAGATGCTGCAAATCTGCAGTGGCGTAGCGAGGGGGGAGGGGGGGGGGGGGGCAGGGGGGACATATGTCCCCGGGCGCAGGGGTTTAGGGGCGCCAAAATAGACAATTTGCACAGATAATTATCGCGTTAACGCGAACGGGCCCGCGGGCACCTCTTGAGTCTTGTTAACAAACATCTGCACTCGATCTGCACGCAAACATTTAATTAAATTTATTCCTAATCACCGACATTGAAGATAATCGTCACCTCCGTAATCTGTTGAATAAACCCAAGACACATTGCAGTTCCAACTTCAGGGTTATCGCTCGCTGCCATTGTGAGCCTGTTATGCACAGGCAGCGAGCGTAATCGTACAGGCAGGAACACATAGCCCCAGTCATAGCTATAGCGCGAGGTTAATTTTGCGGGGGCGGATACTTCCCCAACTGAACAAAATTTCCTAATGCGAAGGCATAGGTTGCTTGCGGAAGCAAATGCAGTGTATTAAATTATTGACTGTTAATACGAAAGTATCATGTTTTGTGGCTTAAAAAGAGCGAAAGTTGCAAAGCGGCTGGGGCTCCGCCCCAGACCCCTTTGGGTGAGCTTTACATACACCCCCTTGCTGGAAGGATCGAGGCCCGGCATATCCCTCTCCGCCCTTGCGGCAAAATCCTAGATCCGCCCCTTTATTTGTAGGGAGGGGGGGGGGGGGGGGGGGGGGGGGGGGGGGGGCGGCGCCATTATTGCATTATGTCCCCGGGCGCTCAACAACCACACTACGCCACTGCAAATCTGCTCCAAGCTTCGGAGATCATAAGTGCTCCCCCCCCCCCCCCCAAGCATTGACCACACACCCCTCCTTAGTAAACAGACTATAACTGAGCACCAGATGACACTGCATGTGAGATATCACCATGAGGTTGTACGAGCCTGGCAGTCACCTCAGTCCGTAAGGTAGGACTTTATGGGTAGGCCCTTGTGCCTATTCGTGTATAGTCTCGTACCCAGACCCAACTTCACGTACAGGGGGTCTGGGAAACAAGTCGCAAATAGTTGTTCCGTGGCGCAGCGCCCAATCAAATTGCACCGTTATATATATCGTGACGTATAAGTGCTACATTCCAAACATTGATTAGTACTCAATCGTCAAGTTAAACCACTCCCACAAATCATTTTCATCATTTTAACAAAAGATATTGATCACGCCACTCAATATGTATGTCTGATTCAATAATATGCACTCAAATACTCTAGAATCCAAACCACTTTTCTGGGAAAATTACACAAAAGGTACGCTTTTTGGACATCATAAGCGGACAAATTCCCGATGTACAATGTCAAACCTCTTCATAGAGACTCCTAAACACTACAACGCCACGCTACCTACTACGTACTCTATATGTGAACTCATAAAATGGATTTACAATGTTGCTAGTGTCCAGGAAAATCACACAACCACTACCCGATCAGGTTGCAGCTACGATCGCTGCTGAAACGTCTGTAAAAGAATAGCTATATGCTTTTTGGGTGTCAAAAAAACCTTCTTACACACTGCTCTGGACACCATGACATATCACAAATTCTTCAGAGGATCTTCAGCTTTCATCTGTATGGAAATCATCTTTAAGGAACAATCTGCCTCCCATCAACACGGGAAAAATGCATACAGCGGCCAACCATCCCCCTTGCAACACCAGTCACCCGGCTGACACACAATAACCACATGTACTCCAGCCACCCGGCTGACACACGAAACACTACAGCAGCCATCAAGCTGCACACTATATACAAACTATGTAAAGTTAACAGGCTCGTGCACTGGCAACGTAGAACGATTTCTTTCCGGCTCACATAACCTTATATACCTCTACTGCCACGTGTCACATCACATGCTGTACAACCAATCACATACGGAGGGAGCATAGTTTCTGTCTAATTCACTACGTTCAACCGACAGAAACGTGTATCTCCCTCCTCGTACATGTACATCACCCTTACCCCATGCATATTGACAATTCTTGGTACAGCGTCGCCTGTGCACGACTGCCAACTAGATGTCCAAAGAAAGCTAATTAGATGCCCAAGTTCTTAGAAACTTCCAAGAGGCTCTCAACAGAGTCCTTTACGCAACCATCTTTTACTGACTCTAATTTCCATCTCCCGTGCCGCTTGAATCGTCTATCAGGCACCCCTGCATTAGCAACTGCTGTGGCACCACCAGCCCCACCTTATGCCTACTGTGTCTGTTGCTTGAATATGTACATCCTGTTCTGAACACACATCCGTCAACAAGCATAGGTTGACACAAGCCAAACGGCTGAACACACATCCGTCAACACATAGGTTGACACCAGCCCAACGGCTGAACATACATCCGTCAACACACATAGGTTGACACCAGCCAAACGGCTGAACACACATCCGTCAACACGCATAGGTTGACACCAGCCAAACGGCTGAACACACACCGTCAACATGCATAGGTTGACACCAGCCAAACGGCTGAACACACATCCGTCAACACGCATAGGTTGACACCAGCCAAATGGCTGAACACACATCCGTCAACACATAGGTTGACACCAGCCAAACGGCTGAACACACATCCGTCAACACACATAGGTTGACACCAGCCAAACGGCTGAACACACATCCGTCAACACGCATAGGTTGACACCAGCCAAACGGCTGAACACACACCGTCAACACGCATAGGTTGACACCAGCCAAACGGCTGAACACACATCCGTCAACACGCATAGGTTGACACCAGCCAAACGGCTGAACACACATCCATCAGCACGCATAGGTTGACACCAGCCAAATGGCTGAACACACACCATCAACACGCATAGGTTGACGCCAGCCAAACGGCTGAACACCTATCCGTCAACACACATAGGTTGACACCAGCCAAACGGCTGAACACACATCCGTCAACACGCATAGGTTGACACAAGCCAAACGGCTGAACACACACCGTCAACACGCATAGGTTGACACCAGCCAAACGGCTGAACACACATCCGTCAACACGCATAGGTTGACACCAGCCAAACGGCTGAACACACATCCGTCAACACGCATAGGTTGACGCCAGCCAAACGGCTGAACACACATCCGTCAACACGCATAGGTTGACACCAGTGCAAGCTGTCAAACTGAAGGCAGATGCATAAATTCAGAAGTGAATTTTCAATGCCAACATAGCTGTACTGGGGTACTCTTGTGATCAAACAAGGCTGATCCAGGCCTACTAGGGTGCACCAGTTCAGTGTACAGGGGTAATGATACCATATCTACCACAAATGATGCAATAGAAACTCCATCTAGGCATAGTACGGGCCAATAGTGGGCTGACTGCCATGCAGGTAGAACGAGAGTACCTTGGGCTTTGCAAACCTCTGCATGCCCTATTACCCTTGCCATTAGACATGGTGGAGGACACCACCAATTATTTTCCCCCCACCCCAATCAGCAGTAAAGGAATCCACTGCTTCTGAACGGGCTCTAACCTAATATAATTAGCTAAACATAACCCAAAAACAGCGACTGAATGCTCTAACCAGTTCCCTTGTGTGCCACATTCATACCATGCTCCACCATATACCATCTATATCCTGTATTACTTGCATCTGAATATGCAATTCTAACAGCTGATGGGCTGTGCCATATAGACTGACCATTGACTTTTCCTATGGGCTACTTTACTTCCATCCATTTTTTTTTTTTTTTTTTTTTGTGCATCTGTTGATAGATTGAAAATCTCACACCATGCATTGCAGCATAGCATACAACCGCCCTAGTCATAAATCTGGCTATGGGGCTCAACGCTAAACCCATTGAAATTATTTTACCAATCAAGCTGGCTATGTGTCTAGCACCTGCATGCAAGCATCCTTCAATAACCTCCTAAGATTAGTTAGCTTCTTATCAGGTATGGACACCTGCCCATGCTCCAGATCAATGGTAAAACCAAGCCACTGCGTGCTGGGGCTCATGTTGATTTAGCCTCGTTGACAACAAAGACTGCTTTTGACATTGTACTCTTTACCCACTGACTAGTAATGTCCCCCGCAACGACACAAATACCATCATTCAAGTAAAGAATGGCTTTTTGGCCCTCTATCGCACTAATGGCAACAATAGTTTAGTAAAAACATACGGTACTGTGGATAACCCACATGGCAACACGGTGAAAACAAAGTACTTCCCTCCCCACTCAAAACCCAAATATTTTAGTGATGCAGCACAATATCAACATGATGTTAACCAGACTTAAGATCAAACGAAAACATCCACTCACCTGCTTTGAATAGCAACATGGCCAAACGCATATCCTCATACTTACAACTCTGTTTCAACAGAAAACGATTAACATGCCTTTAGTTCACTACTAATCATTTCTTCCCACTACCACTACATACAACTGAAATAGGACTGCACACACGCGGGTGTTTGGCCACTCTGTCAACATATCCACCCTCCAGCAATTCTTTTATTGCTATCTCAACAAACTCAGCTTCTACAATTGCTGAATGCTGGTTAGCACGACAGTAGGGTGTGGGTTCTGCTACGAAAGGTAATACATAATCTTTAACACTGGTATCTATAAGCCCTGGAGAAGCACACAATTCATCATGCCAAAAATCCACGCATTTTCCCATGCAGGCCCCCTTTTTAACAGTGTGTACACCATTGCTTAGTGACATATCCTGCTGAAAATCCCAGCATCCTCACGATCAGGTGACAAAATCCCTTCACAATTAACACCCTTACATGTACTATTACCCATTGACCCCTCATCTGATTCATGGGAAGGATACATAGCGCCGGTCACCAGCGCCTTCCTGCTCTTCACCAGCTTCCGCTCGGCCATTCTTTCTGCCCACTCCATCCGCTTCTCATCCTCGGATTCGTCCGCGAGGTCGTCGTCGACGTACTCGTCAACCACCGCCCAACCGGCCTCGGACCGATCCGCGAACTTAATCAGCTTTTGCCTGTGGGAAATATATTAGGTCTGTACATTCACGCAGCGCTTCTTTTGCCCTGTCGAAGGCTGCCTTTCCGCTACCCTGTTCTGCTCGCGCCAAACTGCTGCCGGCGCTCTTCAGGCGGTCTGCGACCTCCTCGCATACACGGTATTGATTCTTGTTTGAAGATGTACGGGTCGCGGCGAACCCCCTTCTCCAATTTTAGCGCCGCGTCCTTCTGTCCCTCTCTGAGGCGCCGTACCTCTTCCATAAGCGTGGCGAACTGGTCGCCTGTGATAGCCGCCGATCCCTAGCTCGCGAGCTGTAACTTCTACGACATCTCTAGCTCTGGTAGTATAGCCTCTATGACAGGTGAATCTTCGCGCGACATGATCAAAGTTAACAGGCTCGTGCACTGGCAACGTAGAATGACTTCTTTCCCGCTCACATAACCTTATATACCTCTACTGCCACGTGTCACATCACGTGCTGTACAACCAATCACATACGGAGGGAGCATAGTTTCTGTCTAATTCACTACGTTCAACCGTATATAAGCCCACACTAATCTCGTACCCAGACCCAAACGTACGTAAGCATTATCGCTTACACGTTATACTTTAAGCGATAATTATCGTTACGTACATTTGGGTCTGGGTACGAGACTAAGCTCACACGCCCACTACAAGATTCAATGCGAAGCACGGTCATGTAACGGAACGTGACGTCACGCACGTGAATGTATATACCGTTTCCAATCCTTTATTCTATCTATGATGCTAGTCACAAAGGCCATTCTCATATTTGGAGTGGCCACAAATGCGCAGAAGGTGTGTGTGTATGTGTGTGTGTTTGTTAGTATGTGTTTTGTGTCTGTGTTTTGTGTGTGCCTATTAATTGCTACTGTCCTTAAATATCTGGACATGTGTTCATTTGATAAGATACATCCATGTATATACACTCATATACAGTATACTACATGTATCACATGTATGTGATATGATTTTCCTATGATCTCCTAGCAACAATCGCCTAACCTTCCTAAACATTGGGCATTGGTTACCAATGTGTACAGTGGAAACCATCACACTTGCTCCTATAATTTTTTTGTACTTTTATTTTGTTCACTTGATTATATTTCAATAACAATGAGCTCAAATGGAAATCTGACAACGTAGGTATAGTGTAAAACTATTTTTCAATATATACTGAAAGTTAAAAAGCATCACGTGACTATTTACTTTTGTTATTAACACTTGTTGTGACCCCAGTACAAAAAAAATTGTAAGCATAATTCCTCCTCCTGTAGGCAATAGATCTTAACCATATTCGCAATATATCTAAAGAACAAGCATTAGCAACCTTTGGCCGAGTCGGTTTTTAAGTCCGGTAAATAGTTACGGTATTATCGAGCTAGATATGCGTTTTTAGCTCGTAAAAGCTTAGCGATGCTATTTCGTAGTACGCTCTCACTGGACTGATATATTTCGTTTCCGAATCGTCACATGTTAGATCTATCGCGAAATCGTACTTGGGAGGCAATAGACCCTCCTTTGCCGTTAAAAAAGTGCCATCAGAGCTGAGTACCTGAAAACCTCCGCCATTTCGCGATGAATAGCATTTGAAACGTCATCATTGCGACATTTTGTATCATGAATATATTTATAAGTGACGTATCGGCAGAGATAATACGAATGGATGCAAGTGCTGTCATTGAGGATTGCGAAAACGGTTTTTAACCTAATGATGCTGCATCTTACAGCCACTCACGACGAACGTCTGGTAAATCAGTAGCATCAAATTGGGAAGCTTTCCGTGCCATCAAGGCATTCGCAAGGCTAGCGTTCTATCACCCAAAGTTTCGAATCCTTGATGGCAGCTTCTAAATAGCTAATTGCGTCCGCTTCGCTTCCAGCTTTAGAGTTGCCTCTGACGTTCGTCGTGAGTGGCTGCAAGATGTAGCATCGTTAGGTTAAGAACCGTTTCGCAATCTTCATTGACAGCACTTGCATCCATTCTGCCGTACGTCACATTATCATGATACAAAATGACGCAATGATGACGTTTCAAATGCTATTCATCGCGAAATGGCGGAGGTTTTCAGGTACTCAGCTCTGATGGCACTTTTTTAACGGCAAAGGAGGGTCTATTGCCTCCCAAGTACGATTTCGCGATAGATCTAACATGTGACGATTCGGAAACGAAATATATCAGTCCAGTGAGAGCGTACTACGAAATAGCATCGCTAAGCTTTTACGAGCTAAAAACGCATATCTAGCTCGATAATACCGTAACTATTTACCGGACTTAAAAACCGACTCGGCCAAAGGTTGCTAATGCTTGTTCTTTAGATATATTGCGAATATGGTTAAGATCTATTGCCTACAGGAGGAGGAATTATGCTTACAATTTTTTTTGTACTGGGGTCACAACAAGTGTTAATAACAAAAGTAAATAGTCACGTGATGCTTTTTAACTTTCAGTATATATTGAAAAATAGTTTTACACTATACCTACGTTGTCAGATTTCCATTTGAGCTCATTGTTATTGAAATATAATCAAGTGAACAAAATAAAAGTACAAAAAAATTATAGGAGCAAGTGTGATGGTTTCCACTGTACACTGGTCACTGACCCCACCAACCCAACCATACTGGCCATCAAGGAGGTGAGGGCACAGTTCAAAGACCTTTTGGTGACCTGTGACGTCTGCCTGTGTGCGTACACAGATATATCGATCATGGACATTGTGGTGAATAGTTATCTAGTGGTGGAGTTAATTAACCATTATGTAAGGCATTCTCCACCTTAATTTAAGTTTGTTTCAAATGGTTAATAGTGGCTTTGATTAATGTACTACATGTGTAGCAACTGTGATCTGGCAACCTGGCATGTGACGTCACATGTACTTGATACAAAGCAATGGCTCTTGAGTTTATTTTGGAATGCACTGTGGTGGGCTCCTGATGTCATTGCAGGGCTTCTGAGTCCTGATGGTACCCTTGACAACAAGGCCAGCATCCAGAGACTGGCTGAAGTGGCTCTTGTGTATGCTGAGGCAGATGAGGTGCAGCCACAGGAGACCATGCACACATGCACACACATGCACATGCACTCATACCCACACACATGCACACATGCACACACATGCATGTACTCGTACACACACACATGCACACACATGCATGTACTCGTACACACACACATGCACACACATGCATGTACTAGTACACACACACATGCACACACATGCAAGTACTCGTACACACACACATGCACACACATGCATGTACTCGTACACACACACATGCACACATGCACACACATGCACACACATGCACATACACACACACATGCACACACATGCACACACATGCACTCATACACACACATGCACACACATGTACTCATACACACACATGCACACATACACACATTCACACACACATGCACACACACACCACAGACTCACCTGATAGCTCCCTCTGACATGATGGACAACAGAGTTGGGGCTATCAAGAGCACACTGGACCAGCATGGCTATGGAGAGAAGGTGGGAACTGCTTCCCCATCCCTCCCCCACTATCACACATCTTTATGAAATAAATGGCTTGTGTTCTTCAGGTTGCTGTCATGAGCTACAGTGCAAAGTTTGCATCCATGTTCTATGGGGGGTGTGTACTCATCTGGTTGGGTTCAAAGTGTTACTATTATGATACCACATCTCCATGTGCTCTACCTCCCACTGTGACTAAGCTACACCACTCCCCAGTTCCCTATACTGCATTTATAGCATACCAGCCTACCCCTTATTAATGGCCACACCTTCCTCTCACCAGAGATGCTGCAAAATCTGCTCCAAGCTTCGGAGATCGTAAGTGCTACCAACTCCCTCCAGGAGCCAGGGGGCTGGCTCTAAGAGCTGTTGTAAGTACCAGTTGAACCCCTTTACCCCCCAAGCATGTGACCACACCCCCATGTACCCCTCCCTCCCAAGGCGCGGGATGTGAAGGAAGGAGCAGATATCCTGATGGTGAAGCCAGGCATGCCTTACCTGGACATAGTGAGAGATACAAAGGAGAGGGTATGTTGATGATTGCCACCATGATGTACCTCACTGTGAACTTCTTTCTCCACCCCACCCACCTGCCCCAGTACTCCTTTCACCCTCTGGCTATCTACCAGGTATATTCACTACACCATATTGGGTTCTCTGTGTACTAGTCCCTTCTGCCAAAAGGTGTCTGGTGAATACGCCATGTTGTACCATCGCAGTAAGGGTGGGGCCTTTGATCTGAAGAAGGCCATGATGAAGAGTGTGTGGTCCATGAGGAGGGCTGGTATGTGTGGTGTGTGTGCTCTAGGGACTCCTGTTCATATGCCTCCTCCCCCTCCCCCCATAGGTGCTGACATCATCATCAGCTACTTTACACCCCAGCTCCTCCAATGGCTGAAAGAAGACTCTTAGTGCCCACAGTACTTGTACAATAATAAAGATGGAATATGGCTTGCACTTTTTATTATATCAGGAGGCTACATTTCTCACGTGAACAGTGCATGCTCACCACAGGTGCAGCACTATATGATAAAAGACCACACAGCAGTACAAGCCAGCACATAATAAAGCATGTGTGCTAGGTCCTAGATCGATCACTCAATCCAGACATGAGCTGTTGAAATGCTGGCCACATGTGCAGTTTGAGTGTTCAGGATGCCATACCTCCTCTTTACCTTTGGCAGTTCAATTAGTCCCCTCCTCCTGGTTGACCTCCCAAGCAGCGGGTCCTTCACAGAGCCTGACCTGGGACAAAAATCCCCATTCCCAAAATGAAATGCCCCTTGCACTGGAGGAGATGCATATCACGGCTGTTTCAGGCCCATTCAACGTTGGACAATAAGACCTACGCCCTGAAATATTGAAACGATTACATCATCAAACATGACCTCAACAAGGACTTTGTATCTTCGAGCTATATAAGGACTGCACTTGTAGTCCCGCCATTTAAAAGCCATTTTAGCGTACACATACCATTTTTCTATCCTTCGTGTGAATTGCAAGGCACAACTCTGTACCGTCTGTTAGCTATAGCGCTCGCCACGAGAGTACCGCGATTAGATATCCTTCACAAAGATCGGAACACTAGACTACCGCCAATTTTCCTGGATGAAAACAAGACGTGGATAAATGGTGGAGAGCGGAGGCTACCTTGAAAGCCAAAAAACTAAGTGCGGCCTGCAGAAATGACAGCGCTACAAGTCATCAAACATAGGTGATTTGACTCATAATAAATAATACTGGGATAGTGGCTTTGGGAAATAACGTGTGTGTGTGTGTGTGTGTGTGTGTGTGTGTGTGTGTGTGTGTGTGTGTGTGTGTGTGTGTGTGTGTGTGAATGTGTGTGTGTGTGTGTGTGTGTGTGTGTGTGTGTGTGTGTGTGTGTGTGTGAATGTCTTATGACTTCTCTGTATGTGATGTCATCCTGTCAGTGATAATCATGTGCACATGCTCTTCCTTGTATTGGACAGGTTCTAAGGACTTGTTGATGACATGCGTCTCAGGACATCTACCATCTCCTCTCCTCAGTAGAAGATGGTTTTCCTAGATGTCCCTGGAACAGGCTGCAAAATGGATGAATATATTGCCCGAGATGTTCAATTCCAAGGTGGAAGCAGGGTTATGATGCAGCTGTGCTGTGTCATAACAACAGGGACACTGTACCTCTGCTGACACACTGTGCAGGGGCAGGTTGAGAACGTTCAGGCACAGAGATCTGACAAATTCAAAACAGCGGGTAGGGGGTAAATGATGTCAGTGTACTAGCACCACCATCTTTAGCTGTGTGAATGATATTGGATGGCCTTCCCACTTGCTGAGTGGATATGAAGTGTTCATACCTTATATATGTATGAATTTGAATACATTTTAATTTGAATGCCATCATATTGGGTCCGAATGCAAACATCTCACCATGCAAGATTAACTCCTATGTGTTTGCCACTGAAATGCAGTCACACATGGTACAGCTGCCTTTTAAAGGGAATCCTTGCAGGAGCTACAAAAGCTTTGTGGGTACACCATTGCATCCTCCTCAGTTCAAAATGCCATACCAAACACCTTCTGCAAGGCCTGAGTATATGCCTCACACTGTTATGTGGTGTCTTTTTAGTTTCCCCTTCAGTCATGCACCCTCTGCAGTGCAACTGACCTTGGTGGTGGTGGGAATCCATTCAACCTATACAACTCCGCATCATTATTCATAGAAAACAAGCAGACTGTTTAGGCCGAAAAGTGCCGGCCGCACTTAGTTAATGACATACACCTTTCACCTGAAGTGTTAACATTGCCTCTATGTCGAATTTACCAGTGGGAAAATTGGCGGCTCGATGCAACTCGCGCTTTTTTAACACATGCTCGAGATGACGTAACGGCGTATGCTTATGAAAACGAGGCCAGTGTATTATTGGAAAGCGTAGTATTAATAGTTCACATGTGTGTGTTATAGAAAAATGATTGCTGGTACTAATGCATCAGCGTATAATAGCACCAGGTGTAAGCTTCAAGCAAGCCATGCTGTTAAACATTGCATAGCGATAATGAGGCTATCCGCCATCATTTGTAAATCATATACCGTAACGCTCTAATTATCAAACTAATTGTCCAGCTCGAAACAGCCGTGATATATTATTGTTAATCAGTTATTAAGTTGTCAATCATTAAATTTTGAAAGATCAAGCTAGCTAGGAAGAGCGCGTGCATCGTCAGGTACGTTCATGTACTAGAATAAGATTCTGTAGTTATTCATATGCCGTGGGCCCGTGGTACTTAAAATCACGTCTGTCCACCCTGATGGACTTGACATATACTGAAAGAACACTGACCGCATGTCTATGCTGCCTTGCATTCGTCCGCGAGTATATGCTACGAGACGATTGAGGTCATGATCTCAATCGCCCCGTAGTTTTTTTGAAAGTAAGAATGTGTTGTCTTGTAAATGAAAAGACTGAGCGAGTGATTCGTAGGCCTGTGGCAAAATGAATAACTATCATCACGTGACTCGCTTGTGACTTCTTTAAGACTGACAGTTTTACGAGGTAAAGGAGTCAAACTGTTGAGTTGGAAATCATCAAAAAATGCTAAAAACGAAGAACTATGTCAGTTCTCTGTGCAACGTGTTGCTCTGGTGTTTTGGTTTTGGGCGATCGCCGCTGTACGTAATGCAACGCCTTGTTTTCCCTCTGGTGGTCGGTAGAAGCGATTAAGAATATAAAACCGTTTGTTTGGCTGTGAATACAAAGGGTACATCTATGGGTACATCTACTCTAACCTTTACGATTCATATGAATAAAAAGGGTCCACGATCGTGATTACATTAGCGGGCGGATCAGCCGACCCGTCTAGCTGGGGTATTCTGGGTCTAGCTGGATTTGTTAGCGGATTAGCCGACTGTTTAATACCCCGTCTAGCTGGGCTTAGTTTAGCTTAGATTTAGCAGTATGTATGGTATGTTTACAAATCACAAAATTAGGGGCGTTATTAGCGATTGGGGTAAGGGTTCCTTAGTCAATTCCCTACTACTAGTATTCGAGGTGACAGCTTTTTTATGGTTATTAGCGACTGCTTGTGGAAGTCGCTATAATAACGCCTGTGCTTTTGTGATTTGTAAACTTGCCATACATACTGCCATAGATATTAAAGTAAGGGGATTGGAAACGCATCACGTGAGCGCATGATTGTACACGTACACTCCTTGACACGGTTATTATTACCCTTAAACCAATGAAGACTTGAAAACTGCTGCTACTGTGTGATTTGTTTTCGTCCTAAAACGTCATATTACATCTTCCTACGTGTCTGTAAGCCATTCTTTAACTGGCACGGCTCTTTGCTCTTATTGTTTGCTTGCTGAACGCGATTTTCTAGTACCTTACGCGACTCGGTTACGGACTGTACCTTTTATTTTTGACCAGTTCATCTCAGCGCGATTCTGTTACTACTATGTCGTTGGTAGGTCATATCTGTATGCCTTTCCTTAATTTTGTGCACGGCGGACTGTTCTTTACTTCGCAACCTCCATTCTAGTACGTAAGAAGCGTAAATGGAGTTACTTTGGCACTGTACCTTTTTCTACGATTCTACAGGTGCTGGCGCGCTAAACGTTGCATATTATAGATGTGCACAGTGTGCTACGTGCCTATTGGCTGTCATTTTCCCTTTAACCGTATCGCCTTAGGAGAGGTAACGAAGCTAAGGAGAGAAGCATTTATCGATTTTTGATTATTTTTTAAGCAATGGGTATAAGACATTACGAGTGTGTAGAAGAAAGTATGACTGGAAAACAAAGGCTTTGGGTACCAGGCTTTGCTTGTCCATATACCACTCGCAACGATGTGAACCTGTGATCCTGACGTCTCGGTCCCTATAGTCCAAAACAGCTGCTGCGTACGATATGAATTTTTAATTGTAGGCGTAACATGGACTGTACGTGACTAATTAGATTCATTGATCCGTTTCCAATCCCTTACTTAAATATCTATGATACTGCTAAACCTAAGCCCAGCTATAGTCTCGTTCCCAGACCAATATGACGCAATGTTTATCGCATAATGTATAAACATGCTCATATAGGTCTGGCATCTCGAGTCGCAAGCCCTTGTACCATGTGGAATGTAAATAAACAATCATATCGATCCATCGTTTGACCACATCCGATGATTATCAAATTTATGAACGCTATGGCGGCAGTTTGGGCCCCATACATAGCAGTGTAGGTGTTGCGGAGACGTTCTGTTGTGTTGAACCACAGAGATTACTGACTAGCGATGCTGCCCACACCAATTGCTTGCTCCAACTGATTGGCACAGAGTGGGCATATTTAGCTCCTGCGATTCGTGCAAAGAAAGGGTTGGACAAAATCTATATATGTCAGTCGTGCATGCTACTTAGCAATAGATGAAGTAGTTACACCGCTTCACAAAAGGTTGGAAGATGTTAAGAAAGACATAAAGGGGGCTGAGCGAGGTGTCATTTTGAAGATTGATCAATTGTACTAAAACATCTCTCTAGCAGCAACAACCATAGATGTGTGCATGCCAGTCAGTACAACAGGTTTGGAAGCTCACTCGCTCTGTGATAGGATTGTGAAAGAAGCTGGTGGCACATCACCTGGAGTTAGTGTTGGTACCTGCATAGCATGATTTGTATTTTATAATAATAATATTATGATATAATATATTTTTCAATTAAAAATGCCTTCTGCTTGCCCCAAAGCGTGGAGGCCACCATCACAAACCTGTACCTATCAGTCATCTATGCGCCCAGTGGTCCAAAGATGAGTTCAGTGTTCCCCGTCTCACCCCTAACCACAATTCTTCAGCAGTCCAGACTGCAGTATCTCTCGCCAGGGAGGGACTCCTCTCTATGGCCTGTCAGGTCCTAACTTCTTCTGGCCTGGCCCCTAACAATGATACCACATGGAATCTCCTGGTCTCAAAGCATCCGAAAGGCATCTCCCCAACTCCTCCTACAGCACCTCCCTCGGCTGCTCCTTGCCTCCCACCGGACTTTGACATCATGGCCATTTTGCACACTTTCCCGAAGGATACAGCATGTGGCCCCTCTGGTCTTCGCATACAGCATCTGATAGAGGCAGCGGAGGTTCCCCTTCAGTTCCCCATTGGTGCAGTACTTAGAGATGTGGTCAACTTACTTATCTCTGGCAACCTCGCAGGGGGTAGCCTTGGAAAAAAACAAACCCAACTCCCCCCCCCCCCCCCCTGACATCCGGCCCATTGCTGTTGGAGAAGCCATTAGGCGCCTGGCTGGGAAATGCCTATGCTTGATCACAAAGGAAAAAGCTCATGACTTCCTGGCTCCTCTTTAGCTTGGGGTAGCTTGACCAACAAATTGTGTTGCCAGGCCTAGTAGTGAATACTTTTTACATGGTCCATCATCAAAGAAATTAAAGGCGAAACGCAAATCACAATTGAAGACCTTGTCTTTCCACGAAGGTGATTGAAAACGTACGGTAACAGAACATAACATATGTAGAGTTTTACCATATCCTGTTGGCAAAATGACAAAACAATCACGGCCATTTACAAAGCTACATATGGCCTCCTTCTGCTTGTCCTTTAATGTCTCCACTTTCAGCTCTGTCATTGCAAAACTCACAGCTCGTTCGACCGTATCCATTTTACACTTAGTGTGGGTCTGGGTCGAGCGAATGGTTGCGTACATTACGTATTTGTTTATGTACATGTTTATGTACGTACGTCATAATTAAACTGCGCACGAATTCCAGGCTTTGGCACACTTCCGCCCCATACGAAATACCAGACCTATACGAGCGTGTTAATACATTATGCGATAAACATTGCGTCATATTGGTCTGGGAACGAGACTAGCCCAGCTAGACGGGGGAACAGTCGGCTGATCCGCTAACAAATCCAGCTAGACCCCGCTAACGTAATTACGATCATGGGCGGCATAACTCGAAAATAGGAGACATCGTGAATGAGAGGGAATGCAACAACCTGTGAACCTTGCAGAGCTTTCATCGCGGTTTTTATAGTCTTGACATACTGTAGAGATCAAGTTAAATACGAATAATAATAAGATTTATTCAATAAATTCGTATAACGTATTCGTATTTTTAATAACGTTTCCATTTGTACGCAGTACGTAATTCGTATTTTTTTAAAGTCGGTGACAAATTACGTAACTTTTTCAGCGCGTTAAATGTTCAGAGCAGCCAAAACGATTAGTACTTGAATTTAGGTGCTAGCGTTGTAGTGCGACCATAACACGTCGCGTATTGCTATATCAAAGCATTTAGCTAGGTCCTCGGGTAGTTGGGACTCTTCTCCATCAATCAACTTTCCGGTAGTTCCACTGTCTCATAGTTCTAGTAGCCATTCTCAAGATCGCATTCGTATTCAGATTCGTATTTTTTAATTGTTATCAATAAATTTTAATTCGTAAAAATAATGGTTTGGCTTAATTTTATAATTCGAATTCGTTTTGATCTTTACAGTACCCTTTTTATTCATATGAATCGTAAAGATTAGAGTAGATGTACCGATGTAACCTTTGTATTCATCAGTTTAACATAATGTTAACATTTAACCCTCCTACTGCGGAAGGCATATATATATGCCAAATAATTGCTCTCGCGTAATGCGACGGGCATATATATGCCCAGCAGGATGATTGAACTGTAACGCCTGTTTCTGCGCGAAGCGAAGCGTTCATTACAGCATTGTTGTTTAGAACAAAGACTCCTGACATCTGCATGCAATTCTTCCTTTTAGCAAACTTATACCTGTCAGCCGTATTTGAATAGTAAGCCTAACTCCATTTGTAGCCCACAACAGGTGCTCGCGTCTACGTGTTGTCTTAAAAGCAACAAAAAGTGGTGAGATACGTTAAAACTGGTAACAACCCTAAAATGAACATGTAGGTTCTTATAAAGCTAATTTTCAGAGTAACAGAGACTTCTCCCATGTAAGCGTATGATACCATATGATACGGCACGAAAACAACGTTCGCACCGTGTATGGAACATATGGGTAGCGTTAAAAAGGCGTAGCAAGTGAAGATGGGGCACTTACCAACGTGTGTTGACGAAATAGTCAATACAGGGCACAGAGTTCTAACTAAAACGTTCGAAATGCGAATAGCACATAAAGTTAATTACTATGCTAAAATTCCTTTCGCAAACGTCACATTATGAATAATTAATGAGCAGCAGCAGGAGGGTTAAAAGAGGGGTAGTAAACTGAAGTATAACCATATAGCATGCTTATTTACTATCCGTAGAGTGCGCCAAAAAAGGTTTTACCTTACCTGTACTAAGCGAACGGGCATAATTCAATATTTCTTGTGGATGGAATAGGGCAAACTGTGCTCCCTTTTGCTACTTGTATTCAAATATGAGTAGAATATCATTCTAGGAAGGTTCTAAAGTGCACATCATCTTACAGCACTTTTGGATCATGTTCTGTTGCAGAGTTATTCTATTTTGAATTCCATCGATGCCCGCGGAAATTGTAAACTTGCACTGAGACCAAAATGGAAGCGATATTCTTCGTAAGGGAGTTAGGCAGGCCTCAAAAAACAGCAACGAGCAAGTTTCAACACCAATGCTGGAAACAAAAAGTGATGGAATACGGAGTCCTGCGCACCATCCAGACCGCTTACTTCACATACCCAGAAATGGCCCATACATACACGGTCATACTGTTTTTTATTCCACATTGAAATTCAAAGATGGTTAATATACTCTAAAAATCGATTTGATATTTTTCATGAAATTATCATTAAGCACCCTTTTACTAAAATCAAGACAAATAAATTAATTTCAGCCACGCATATATCTATAATACCTTTTTAATAATTCATGACGTTTATGACGAAACTTTTGTTCACGTGCACATGTAACATTGATTTAATTTAATAGTAAAATTAATTAATTCATAATGCAGCGTGCCAAGAGGGTGTGGCACTACTAAACTGCTTTGGTACACCCACGCATGCATGGATTGAAAAAATCAGTTATGCATAGATTGCTGATTGGGACTTCTGCGTGCTAGAGTATGGACCAAACATTCAGAAATCATGCGTGCACGCACATGTTGTGTATCTCGAACCAAGAATTATTAAGTATTACAATCCTTGCTCGAACCCAGTGGATTTATAATACTTGATGTGTTGTGCCATGTGAGATATGCCTCATGTCATTCTCTTTGTTAGTAGCACTCGCTGCATTACTTTCAAAGTGGTTGTCTGTTTCAACACTTATACAGCAATATACATGAAAAAGCTTGCCGATTTTTATAGGACTCTCTGGTAACCTCGGTAAACGCTCAGTTACAATTTCCATGCACGCTTTTCTTGTTCATTTTACTAGTTAGATCTACGGGCATTATCCGTGCATGCATCCAATGGTGATCCAATTATGCTGTCATAGTCTGGATTAATTAGGCGTGCATTATGCAAGACAATACGGCAAGATGACATGACTGCATCGCTGCTAATGAATGCTAAGAAGTGCATGCGCAGTTTACCATATATGCAACGAAAGTCAAACCAGCTCTGGGACTTCTGCGTGGTATAAAGTATGCATCGACCAAACATTCAGAAATCATGCGTGCACACAATGCATGCAATATGTTGTCTACTTCTACAGGACCCCATATTCCATTCGGAGAAGAAATATTCCGTTCAGTGAGAGTGATTTACATCCCTAAGCTTGTACGAGCAAATTGCAAGAGGCAGCTCCAATGCTGGATATATGAAAAGTGGTCATATGCAGAAATCGGCGGTCACCAGGAAAGTGATGATGTTCAAAAAGACATCCTATAGCATGTGTCCCGTTGCTAGTACACAGGGGTAGCATAATTTGAATTTGTGTTGAATTTATAAGTACTTATGGTTCGGATTTATTCAAAACAAAGTTAGACTTACACATATTTAAATGTATGAAAAATGGCTACTCTTGAATTTTATTATCTAACCGCAAGTTATAATACATTTGCCACCTCATTTTTACGTGTAGAAAGGTTATAAGATGCAAACTGCAAAAATGTTACCATTACATTGAAGATTTCAGTTCAAGAAAGCAAAACATAGCTTCCCATAAATCAATGTTTTCTGACCTAATTATTGTATTCCACTGCTTTTTTTTAATTGAATCTTAACGAAAAATCGAGTTGACTCTTTATTCAGATATGCTGTCCACCTTCGGCCGATTCAACGAGCGGGGGTGTCGTGGGGGGTGCTGTCTGCTTTCGGCCGATTCAACGAGCAGGGGAGGGGGGGTGCTGTCCGCTTTCGGCCGATTCAACAATCGGGAAGGGGGGGGGGGAGGGAGGGTGCTGTCCGCTTTCGGCCGATTCAACGATCGGGAGGGGGGGGGGGGGGTTGACCGGGTTGTACATGTACATGTAGGTCGATCTGACGGAGGGCTCAGAGTTTCAGCCATTTAGCGAACAAACTCATTAATAACGTAAATTATAAAAATGTTATTCATATAAAAATGGACGGCAATCACAGCCTGAAGTTTGGATGAGTGTTTTAGCGAACGGGTAAAACACTATACATGTTAGTTGTGTTTTTCTAATGCAGACACCTCACTTCTATCTATAACAGCTAAATGTGATGCCCAAAAGGCATTCTTGTTGGTTTTTGTATCTAGAAACTTTTACACCTCTAAACAGCACCTATTCGGGTTTAAAAGTGTAACGGTTTACCGCGTTGAAATTCCGACTCGGACAATCGATAGAGCCGTTGACATAGTATATATATGGCGCTTTTCAGCACAACCCGTGGTGTACTGGTGGAGAAAACATCTAGAAACGTGTTTACTAAACAGCTTACAGAAACGAAAATGCAGAATAACTACGAAGTCACGTGACAACTTTACACTTTCGTTATGTGTTCATGGCCAGAAATTGAGGACATGAGTGAATGTGTAAGGTTGTGATAGAGATTTGAGAATTCTGATTTCACCAATAAATTTTTCACCTTTTTTAATGATTTATCATGTTTCAAGAAAAGAAATTATTAATTGAAATCAATTAGCTAAAATTAATTTTTCCAAATTGAATTCCAAACACGTTCAGTATTCGCTAAAAATCGGTCTGATTATAATGTACAAGTATCATGAAAAGAACGTTAAGCATCCATTAACTAAATTCAAGACAAATTGATTAATTATAACTGAGCATAATTAACTATATTCATTAACGTATGTCATTGCGTGATACTGCGTCATCTTTTAAATTTGATGTGTCGTCTGCTCACGAGACTGCTCACAGGCGAATTGGGAGGGGGGGGGCACCGGTGAGGGTGTGGCAAGGGGTGGGGCCGCCCCGGGGAGGGTGCGGGAGGGGGGCACCCAAGGGGGTCTGGGGCGGAGCCCGAGAAGCCAACGCTTTTTTTTGCGTAGAAAACCCCCAAAAGTACGTAAAAGCTGCACTAAAAATGTAATTACAGATCGAGGCTGGGGAGCGACAGATCAAGAGCTCAGCCTCTATATGTTCAATGCGCCGATACATCGCCGTTGATAGCACATGTACCGAACTCACCGTTTATTTGTTTAAAAAATACTAGGCACCAGTCGGCTGAGTAGATGGTCACATATGACGCGTGGGCGTTATTTACTTTATTTACCTCCACGGAGCTTATGCTCAGTTTTTGGTACTTTTCGATACGTTACACATGCTCTCGTTAGAGATATTATCTCTGGGAAAATTGAATAACATACGCTAAACGGCCGGCTAATGTAATATACGTACTTCTATTGTAATAGCCGAATTACAATTATGTCCCGCGATAAATCGTTTCATACTTGGCCCTGACCACGTACGTAGATGTACGTGTAGGCCATTTCTGCTATGTTCGCGTACACATACATGTTGGGGGGGGGGGGGGGCACGGGCCCGTTGACGTTGTGCCCCCTTCTTGGATCCGCTACTGAATAGTATAAGACTACGATATAGTGTGCCAAACCTATGTATCTGCAACGAGAAAAACGAGTCTTCACGATACTTGCCAGACTAGTGCATGTATAATAACAACAGGTCCTGACATGTTTTTGTTGTTGCCAAAACACTATCAAAACTATATCCTACATACCATGCGCAAATTTAGTTGAGCGTTTTTACAACCCAGATACCAAGTCATTTCGTGCATTTCTCACGCGACACAATAGTGGAACTAATCACAATAACCGATTGAGTATTTTAACACGAGGGGTCACTACATCAGGCGGGAATGATAATGGAGTGGTGTTTTGCCGTTTCTTTCGAGTAAGTTTTAAGCCAAAGCGGTCGAAGTTAAAGCAAGCTAGATCCCACAATATACATTTTACCATATACAGCTACTAATGTGTAGTATATCATGCGTTGAAAATAGGAAGTCCATAGCAGTTGTGTGAAACATGTGTGATTAAAGGAGATGTACATCTATAATTTATAAAATATACAAAACAAGCGTCACACATACGAACAGCTACATGTAAAAAAAAAACCCTGAAATAACCCTTGTTATACATTAGATGCACAAAAGTACAGTGGTAAAGCCATGATTATCTGTTGGAATGCACCATTTTATCACATTCATAGGCCAGTGGATGTTTGAAGGCAAACATTATGAACTCCTGCAGGCAACATCATGCAGAGCTCATTCAAAACATCTATACTGATTATAGTACAGGAGTAACAAGAGAGACAATATATAGGTCATAATTGCAGACAACCTATAGACCTTATTCACAGCATGGTCTAGCCAGACAATCAAAGTTCGTTTCTGTACTCCGAGCGTTGGCCCATTCCTCAAATAAACGATAAGGTATTAGCAGCGAAGAAACACCATCCGATCCATCAGACCCTCAATTGAACTGTTACCACTATAGTGTCTCCAGCGGAGCCAGCATAGCTTCTCTTGCTGCAGTCCTAGTTCCGCACTGTGATCTAATGACTCTCAATTCGCACTCTCACACTCTCAAGAACAGAATGAACCAAAAATATGGCAAATGCAGATTGCGATGATACAGATATATATATACATGTATAGTGTTATTTATTTAAAATCGCTTGAAAATCTATGTCTGCATGCATGCATGGTCCGTTCAAGTGGTTACTACACTAATTTTTAAGAAGGCATCAGTCATTAATGAAGCTGACAAACACACCCAAGACACATTATCCTGTACTGAGGGACATGTGGATAACGTACAGCCTCTGCTGCTTGCATAGATACCATTGTAGAGTGCATGCATATATATAGGTCATATGGTTGGGGGAGGGTAATTGAGAACTGACATCTATATGTGTAACTATATCACCTGACTTTAGCAATAGACAGTTACTGTTTTCCTATACTGTGGGACATGATATGTGGAGAACAGCCTCTGGTGTTTGGATACCATGGCATGCAGAGTGCATGCATGGGTCATATACAGGGTCTTCTTTCATCGAATGTTTGCACCCGCTCCCAAGGAACCATTAAAGCACACCCAAGATATGCTGTTTGCACGTTGGGACCACTTATAGACATAGATAAGTTTTCAGCCAGGGCGCGGCTGGAATGACGGCTGGCTATCGGGTATATGCGTAGCGGCGTAGGCTAATACGGACGTGGGGGGGTGGGGGGGGGGGGGGGGGGGGGAGGGGGGCCTACGGCAGAATCGCTGCTCTACTGAGTTTCAGACTAACAGAAACACTTAGGTTTTACTCGTTTTCAGTAGGCAGAGGACTAGTAACTACACGTACATATTGCTAGCTTGGAAGCATAGGCCTACCAGAGCGGAAAGAGATCCCGGCACCAACATTGAAGCTCATTGCAATGGCAGCAATGATTATGACTGAATGAGCGCACATACCCTATACCAAGCATGACTGGCCATGCCACGTATGTGAGATCCTTTTGTGGAATAGGGCCAAGTACCTGTACATCGTAACTAATACGTGGTTATTAAGTATCTTCGTTATACGACTAAATTGTACTGATGAAGTAGTAGCGGTTATACACTTGAATTTGGAATTATGTGTGCACATGGGAAGTAGAAAAACGTTGGTAAAGTACATAGCCTGATAGTTCTAGCTTTGTTGGCCACCCTACAAACAAGAGTAGATGGTCCACGCGACAAACCTACAATGAAAAAGAGAGATGAATGTCAAGTCAGCCATTGAGAAGTACACAATAAGGCAAACCCTCGTGTGGAATTCACTGCGCGCACATTTTGACGGAACAAAATATATACAAAGTATGCGATTGTATCTACTCTATCACTTAAACGTCTACAAACGTAGCTAGAAGACTTCGTCACAAAAGTGTGAGTGATTGTTGGAAATTCTCCATAGACATTCTGTACAATTTTTTTATTACGCGTATTACGGAATTCAAATCATTCATGTCCGCAATTTCTGGCCACGTGTCATGTAGTTTACCAACATTACTCTGCAATCAGATTTTTGATATCATTTACCATTTCTCCAAAAACCTATGCCAAACATAGAAGTACTGAAAAAAATTTTATGGACAAGTACCACGGTTTCAACTGTATACAAGTAAATCAAAAACTTCTCTATCGAGAAAGTGATTGGTGGGATGCAGGATTGGTGGTGCAAAAAGCAAGGAAACAAGGTACAGCATGTTAAAGTGAGGTTTGGTAGGATTCTACAACTCACAGTCCTGAATTTGCAAATGAAGAAGCCTATTTGCAAATGTAGGACTGTTATAGTTGTAGGATCCTACCAAACCTCACTTTAACATACTGTACCTTGTTTCCTTGCTTTTTGCACCACCAATCCTACGTCCCACCAATCACTTTCTCGATAGCGAAGTTTTTGATTTACTTGTTCCCCTAATTTTTTTTCTCTGCCAGGAGTGTTCAGTCATTATAATATATGGCTTAGTGTATTCGTTGTATTGCATAGGACGCTTAGATTCCTCTTATCAGTATCGGGTATTAAATCCGAGTATATAGGCCTCTTTTATTGATAGGCCTACCTTTGTTCTTTGGATATCTTAAACTCTGAGTTCTCCTTGTTAACGAGCCATTTTCTTTGGCTTGGTCACCTTTGAATTAGAACTGCCTGCGTGTTGGTAATATTGCACATTTGGCTAAGATACATTGCATACAGGAGGAGTAATTAAGCTTAGAGTTACCAATAAAAATAAAGTGGTTTGGTTTCCACTGTATTTGTTGCGTTATATGAAACTGCCTTGCCACTTAGACCTTAGGTCTGTGGAGCTCGTGTCACATGCATGTTAAGTTTGGACATTAGAAAAAAGCACATATCTGAATAAGTTGTATTTATCATGCTTGCCACAACTATTCTGTACCTCATTCTGCAGAAAGAAAATGGCTTCAGGAAGGCAATTAAATCAAAGTGAACATTGTGGGATGAAATTTTCACGACAGTCAAATCTGCAAAAACACGTGCTCACTCATACTACAGAGAAGCCACATCAGTGTGAACATTGTAAAAAAGCATTTTCACATAGGTCAGCTCTTAGGAAACACATGCTCACTCATACTAGAGAGAAGCTACATCAATGTGAACATTGTGAAAAGGCATTTTCACTACCGTCACGTCTGAAAAGACACATGTTCACTCATACTGGAGAGAAGCCACATCAGTGTGAACAGTGTGGAAAGGAATTTTCACGACAGTCAAGTCTGAAAAGACATGTGCTCACTCATACTACAGAGAAGCCACATCAGTGTGAACATTGTGAAAAGGCATTTTCACAACAGTCAAATCTGAAAACACACGTGCTCACACATACTGGGGAGAAGCCACATCAGTGTGAACATTGTGGAAAACAATTTTATGATAGGTCAACTCTTAGGAGACACATGCTCACTCATACTGGAGAGAAGCCACATCAATGTGAACATTGTGGAAAACAATTTTATGATAGGTCAACTCTTAGGAGACACATGCTCACTCATACTGGAGAGAAGCCACATCAGTGTGAACATTGTGGAAAGGCATTTTCACTACATTCACATATGAAAAGACACATGCTCACTCATACTGGAGAGAAGCCACATCTGTGTGAACAGTGTGGAAAGACATTTTCACGACAGTCACATCTGAAAAGACACATGCTCACTCATACTGGAGAGAAGCCACATCAGTGTGAACATTGTGGAAAGGCATTTTCACAACAGTCCAATCTGAAAAGTCACATGCTCACTCATACTGGGGAGAAGCCACATCAGTGTGAACATTGTGGAAAAAAATTTTCTGATAGGTCAACTCTTAGGAGACACATGCTCACTCATACTGAAGAGAAGCCACATCAGTGTGAACATTGTGGAAAACAATTTTCTGATAGGTCAACTCTTAGGAAACACATGCTCACTCATACTGGAGAGAAGCCACATCAGTGTGAGCATTGTGGAAAGGCATTCTCACAACAGTCCAATCTGAAAAGTCACATGCTCACTCATACTGGGGAGAAGCCACATCAGTGTGAACATTGTGGAAAACAATTTTCTGATAGGACAGCTCTTAGGAAACACATGCTCACTCATACTGGAGAGAAGCCACATCATTGTGAACATTGTCGAAAACAATTTTCTGATAGGTCAACTCTTAGAAAACACGTGCTCACTCATACTGGAGAGAAGCCACATCAGTGTGAACATTGTGGAAATCAATTTTTTGATAGGTCAACTCTTAGGAGACACATGCTCACTCATACTGGAGAGAAGCCACATCAGTGTGAACATTGTGGAAAGGCTTTTTCACTACATTCACATCTGAAAAGACACATGCTCACTCATACTGGAGAGAAGCCACATCTGTGTGAACAGTGTGGAAAGACATTTTCACTACATTCACATCTGAAAAGACACATGCTCACTCATACTGGGGAGAAGCCACATCAGTGTGAACATTGTGGAAAGGCATTTTCTGATAGGTCAACTCTTAGGACACACATGCTCACTCATACTGGAGAGAAGCCACATCAGTGTGAACATTGTGGAAAACATTTTTCTTATAGGTCAACTCTTAGGACACACATGCTCACTCATACTGGAGAGAAGCCACATCAATGTGATCATTGTGGAAAGGCATTTTCAGTACAGTCATATCTGAAAATACACATGCGCACTCATACTGGAGAGAAGATTTACAGATGTTTCTGTAAAAGATCATTTGCATGCTCAAGTGCATTGAAGGCACACTGCAGGATTCATACTGGAGAGAGGTTTAGGTGCAGCCACAGTGGATGTACCAAGTCTTACCTGTACAAGAGGTGTTTGGATTATCATTTTAAGTCATGTCACGTGTAACTATTGTATTTGGATCTGATGATAAGGTATTAAAATTTAGTGGTATGAAATGTTATTTTGGGATTGAGGGAAAGCCCTACATGTATCACATCGCCATGACTGCACCCAGTGGCTGTCAATTTTGGGCAATGAGTATTTGAACAGGAGTAAGGCTAGGGGGTGATGTCTGCTAAGGATAGTGGAGAGATGGACTACATGCAGCTCGGTGATGTGAGGTCTTCAGGGTGTATGTGGGTATGTCCTTTGTGTCCACCCCATGTCAGAGCAGTGCTTCACTGGACAAAATAATGAATTTTACTACGTCTGAACGCTATGCATAAACTTATTGCAAACGTGAAACATCAGTTTACGCTCGCATTTACATGGACGTAAACATTTATAAGTTTAATTTTACGCTAATATAAAACATTTACCGCGTACGTCATTATACATGTATTTACGCCACATTTGCAATACGAGTAAAGCCATATTTTTGGTACATGTTTGCTCGCACTAGATTTGGGATCACCTTTACATGGGTAAACAAATATGACCTAGCGTTTAAATTTTAAAAATAAACGAAATATATGGTTATATACCTAGTTTTGAATTTCTCTATCTGCGTCTTCGTTCATAGAATGACTACATGTACTAGTAGGCTCTGCTATATTATATCTACGTGGAGTACTCTTAGTTGGGCGTTGCCCTACCTTCGATTCGCGTAGTGGCGGAGACGAAGGTCGGGCTACGCCCAACACTCTGGGGGACAGTGAGCTTGAGAGTGCCCAGCAAAAAATCAGTGTAAGATCGTTTCCGATCGTATCAGAAAATTTCTTTCGTGCTATGTGAGAGATATAATTTCGCTCCACGAATTTCATACTACCATAGATAATAATACTACCTACCATCGTATGATAACAAACGATCGTGCAGAGTCTTCGAAGTTTTATCGCGCACGGAAATATGACGATACTTCATTGTAATGATCGATGATTGTTACAGATAATCAAAACTGAATGGTATCGCGCAATACATGTATAGACGTACTACCATCGTAAAAAGATGTACAACATCAATTTAATACAGCGAGTGATCGTATAATATCTTTACTGGTTCAATAACTACTAGATTGTAGCGTAAAGTATCGTACTATGAAAGTAAAAAAGTGATTTAAAAAATCAATACAGTGAGTGATCGTATTACATGTTTTTAATAACAAGTAACATGCATCGTAAATAATCCGTCATGATCGTCGTGCAGTTTATACATCTACTTTTGTCGTTAATAGTCGTTCTCGATCCAGCATACAGTGGAAATCGTGATACTTGTTAAAATTTTTTGGGTGTGTTTTAATGTTAGCTTGATTTTTTAACATTAACTGTATGCAGTATTGAAAATCTGACAACACAGTGTTGTTGACCAAACATTTGTAAACAAGTACCGGAAATAAGTAAGTGTCACGTGACTAACACGTCTGTTTGTTTTTGTTTATAAGTGTCCCAGTCCAAAAAACGGATCTGTAGCATATTTCTCAGCTCTGAGGCAGCAGATCAACACTAAATTTGGTATATAAGAGAAAAACAAACCTGCCAAACGTTTGGCCGAGTCATATTTCAAACCCGGGAAATACTTTGTGTGTTTTCATGGGAGACACGTTTGTTTAGGTCGAAAAGCGTTTAGCATGCTGCTTTGCACAGTGGGCGTTATACACGACAGTACATCGATTTTTATACCGAGGGATGGTTATTGCACCATAGACACCTATGTTTACCTATATATGTAACAGTTAATATTACCGTCAAAATTCTGCTTGCAAACTTTGAAGCTTAGAAAACACGCCATTTTCGAGTGAATCTCATTACAATTATGACGTTATTGGCAATTAATTAAAGGTTTTGTATTATGGCTGAAGATGGGAACGGCGAATACGAGAACCAAGCATCAACCAGCGTACAAAAGTGGCGAACTAGTAAAGAGGCAAATCATTGCTTGGGCATCGTTGAAGCGAAGGAAGGCTCGGAGGGATAATCCCGAAGCTACCGCTTTGAAGCGGTAGTCGGTCAGCGAAGCAAGTTCCTCAAAGAGCAGAAGGACGTATGCTACTATCGCAGAGAGTGCAGCCAAAGAATTGGAGTCCCTCGCTGTACACATATCAAATGCGTCCGATAGTTCTGGAACATGTGACTCACATTTGTTTGGGCATCAGTGGGAGACATTTCGTTGGACACCTCTATGTAGTACATTCGTAATGCAAACGCTCTTGCATCACTATGGGACACATTTGGCATGTGTACAGCGAGGGACTCCAATTCCTTGGCTGCACTCTCTGCGATAGTAGCATTCGTCCTGCTTTTTGAGGAACCTGCTTTGCTGACCGCGACTATCGCTTCGAAGCGGCAGCTTCGGGATTACCCCTCGGAGCCTTTCTTCGCTTCAAAGGTACCCACACATGACTTGCCTCTTTACTTGCTCGCCGCTTTTTTTCGCTAGTTGATGTTTGGTTCTTAGAAGAACCGTTTTCGCAATTGAAACCGCTCCCGTCTTTAGCCACACCATCGAAACTTTAATTAATATTATGAAATTGTTACAATAACGTAATGAGATTCACTCGAAAATGGCGTGTTTTTTAAGATTCAACGTTTGCAAGCAGAATTTTGACGGTAAAATTAACTGTTACGTTGTAAACATAGGTGTCTATGGTTCAATAGCCATCCCTCGGTATACAAATCGATGTACTGTTGCGTATAATGCCCACTGTGCAAAGCAGCATGTTAAACGCTTTTCGACCTAAACAAACGTGTCTCCCATGAAAACACACAAAGTATTTCCCGGGTTTGAAATATGACTCGGCCAAACGTTTGGCAGGTTTGTTTTTCTCTTATATACCAAATTTAGTGTTGATCTGCTGCCTCAGAGCTGAGAAATATGCTACAAATCCGTATTTTGGACTGGGACACTTAAAAACAAAAACAAACAGACGTGTTAGTCACGTGACACTTACTTATTTCCGGTACTTGTTTACAAATGTTTGGTCAACAACACTGTGTTGTCAGATTTTCAATACTGCATACAGTTAATGTTAAAAAATCAAGCTAACATTAAAACACACCCAAAAAATTTTAACGACAAGTATCACGATTTCCACTGTAATATCATTCGTAGACAGTCTTGATGTTGCGTCGCATACGCATGCATGCAATACATATATGGGACAGTGTCCAGCAAAATCGGGCTTGTGGGGTTATATAATTTTATCACTATAAAAATTGTACGTTACACTTAACAGCACATCTTCGCAACGGTACAACCTTTTCCTTTCAAATTTTGTACACTTGTTCCCACACCATTTCTCTCTGTGGAAATCGATTTTTGTAATCTACGTATTTTCCGTGCAGCGGGTACAGCATTCGTTAACCTCGCAGGCTAGAAATCCACATTTCTCGAGGTGCGAGTGTTGAAAACGCGTCAAATTCGGAACATACATAGTGAAGTCCTGTAGCTATTGATTTGTACAGATCGTTGATTTGTATATTATCCGTTACGGTAATATGGCAGTGCAAAGTTAGTGCATATTTCCCGCTCGATTCGCGCCACCAATGTATCCTAACGCGCTTCCCGTTCTTCCGAGCACATGAATATGCAATTTATATCTGGCTCCGCCTATTCTCCGCCCCAAAGACCCAGTACCACTTTTGCTTGCTGGAATTTAAAGTGGAAACAATCTCGTTACGGCTGGCTTTGACTTTACAACTAGCGATTAGCGAAGTAAAGTTAACAAGTAATCGAGGCGATCGTGCAATGCACGTGGACTCTCGTGCCAACTTGGTACGTACGCACTCATAGCCACATTATAATACATCGCAGACATCAGGAGGGTGGTGATTGATTCATTTAGGAAAAGGCTTTCCGGGGACAAGTACGATTGCTAAGCCTTACTGTAAACTACATGTACTATAAGTCTTGCTGCCTTCTTTGCACAACGTTAGCAACACAAACTAGTGCTATGGTGCAGTGCCAGTTATAAGAAGTGCTGTTACTGTGCTTGTAAAGTAGTGCTATGGTGTTGTGCTTGTGAAGTAGTGCCATTGTGCAGTACCCGTTATGATGCTGAAGTAGTGCCATGCATGGGTGAAGTAGTGCTATGGTGCTGATTGTGTAGTGCTATGGTGCTGCATTTATGAAGCAGAGTGCCTCTGTGTGACGTAGTGCTATGGTGCAGTACTAGTGAAGTAGTGCCATCGTTCTGTGCTTGTGAAGTAGTGCTATGGGGTGCTGATTGCATATTGATATGGTGCAGTGCTTGTGACATAGTGCTATGGTGCAGTGCTTGTGACGTAGTGCTATGGTGCAGTGCTTGTGACGTAGTGCTATGGTGCAGTGCTTGTGATGTAGTGCTATGGTGCAATGCTTGTGACGTGCTATGGTGCAGTGCTTGTGACGTAGTGCTATGGTGCAGTGCTTGTGCAAGGAAGCAAGGGCCATGGGGGCCATTACCCCCATTTTATTGTCACAGGGGGGCATTGCCCCCCCTCCCCCCCTCACCTTTATTCAGTACGATCTATACACCATCCTAAAATTTATGTCAGGTCCTCAGCCTATAGACATGCACATTTATTTGTACCCCCCACCTTTAAATACCTTCCTACACACCTGATGGTGGCACCGTGCTTCTGAAGTAGTGCTATGCTTGCTGTGGTGCTTATTGTGTAGTGCTATGGTGCTGCGTTTATCAAGTAGTGATATTGTGCAGTGCTAAGCAATGCTATGGTGCTGTGTTTGTGAAGCATGTGAAGTAGTGCTATGGTGTTGTGCATGTGAAGTAGTGCCATCCCTGTTATGGTGCTGAAGTCATGCCATGGGTGAATTATGTGTGCTGATTGTGTAGTGCTAAGGTGCTGATTGTGTAGTGCTAAGGTGCTGATTGTGTAGTGCTATGGTGCTGATTGTGTAGTGCTATGGTGCTGATTGTGTAGTGCTATGGTGCTGATTGTGTAGTGCCATGGTGCTGATTGTGTAGTGCTATGGTGCTGATTGTGTAGTGCTATGGTGCTGATTGTGTAGTGCTATGGTGCTGATTGTGTAGTGCTATGGTGCTGATTGTGTAGTGCCATGGTGCTGATTGTGTAGTGCTAAGGTGCTGATTGTGTAGTGCTAAGGTGCTGATTGTGTAGTGCTATGGTGCTGATTGTGTAGTGCTGTGGTGCTGATTGTGTAGTGCTATGGTGCTGATTGTGTAGTGCCATGGTGCTGATTGTGTAGTGCTATGGTGCTGATTGTGTAGTGCTATGGTGCTGATTGTGTAGTGCTATGGTGCTGATTGTGTAGTGCTATGGTGCTGATTGTGTAGTGCTATGGTGCTGATTGTGTAGTGCCATGGTGCTGATTGTGTAGTGCCATGGTGCTGATTGTGCAGTGCTATGGTGCTGATTGTGTAGTGCTGTGATGCTAATAGTGTAATGCTATGGTTCTGCATTTATGAAGTAGGGCTATGGTGCAGTGTTTGTGACGTAGTGCTATGGGTTAGCCATCCTAAAAGTTCTAATATAGATCAGATCTCTCCCCCCTCCCCCCTCGGCCTATAGACATGCTCATTTATATGCACCCCCCACCTTCCTACACGCCTGATGGTGCTATACTTGTGAAGTAGTGCTATGGTGCAGTGACTGTGAAGAAGTGCTTGGTACAGTGGCTGTGATGTAGTGCTATGGTGCAGTGCTTGTGCGAGGAAGCAAGGGCCATGGGGGCCATTGCCTCCATTTTATTGTCATAGGGGGGCATTGCCCCCCCTTCCCCGCCCTCACCTTTATTCTGTATGATGTATAAAAGTATAAATGGAGGGGGGAGTGGGGGGGGGGGGGGGGAAGTGGTATACACCATCCTAAGTCAGGTTCTCAACCTATAGACACACTTATTTATTTGTACCCCCACCTTTAAATACCTTCCTACACACCTGATGTTGGCACTGTGCTTCTGAAGTAGTACCATGGTGCTATGCTTGTGAAGTGGTGCTGTGGTGCTTATTGTGTAGTGCTATGGGCTGTGTTTATCAAGTAGTGTTTTTGTGCAATGCTATGGTGCTGTGTTTGTGAAGCATGTGAAATAGTGCTATAATGTTGTGCATGTGAAGTAGTGCCATCCCTGTTTAGTGCTGAAGTAGTGCTATGGTGCTGATTTTGTAGTGCTATGGTGCAATTGTGTAGTGCTATGGTGCTGATTGTGTAGTGCTATGGTGCTGATTGTGTAGTGCTATGGTGCTGATTGTATACTGCTATGGTGCTAATAGTGTAATGCTATGGTGCTGAATTTATGAAGTAGAGCTATGGTGCAATGCTTGTGAAGCAGTGCTTGTGAAGTTGTGCTATGGTGTTGTGCCTGTGAAGTAGTGCTATTGTGCAGCGCCTGTTAAGAAGTGCTAGTCTAGTGCTGTGCTTGTGAAATAGTGCTTTTTATGGTGGGCTACTACAGATCAAAGACAACTTGTTACCCATTTTGTTTCAGGAGTATTGGTAATTGCTATAGGAAGGTTAGCCCTTAATCCTCATTTAATGCTGTCTGAATGCTCCCTCATGCTTGGTAGCTACGTGCGCTCTGATCGTGATACCCATTGCACTTGACATAATTTACAGTTTGCCCAAAAGGGGGGTAGGCGACAGCCGGTCAGTCGGGTGTGCGTAAGGGTGCTGACCCCCTACCCTGAGCCTGACTGGAACCAAGGGAAACGCTGGTCCCCATTAGGTCAGCCCCACCCCTTGATGCTGGTCAAGGTAAGGTGGTTAGGTCAGGGTAGAAGCCCGAAGGGTGCCGCCTACCATTGATGTGCAAGTAAGAACACAGCAAACATGTGTACAAGTACAGTCAATGCACAGGTGGAGTGGTGGGTGGGTAAACAATGCAGCTGGCAGACTTGGCTTTGGACTGAGTGATTGCTGCCCACCCTACCATCCTTTATATACATGTGTGACCTGGAACCATATCAGGTGTCAATATCTTTGGGGACAGTGTGTTAGATTGGATGAGGGGATTAGTTTAATGTAAGTGAGACTTATCCCAGACTTTAAGGCTTTAGGTTTGAATGGAGGAGAGGCTTTCCCTAGGCTCAGGTTTGAATGGAAGTGAGGCTTTCCCAGGGGGTACAACCCTGGGGATTTTAGCATATTGCTCGCATACCCCCAAAACATTAAACCAAGTTTAGTACCTAAACCAACACTTGAAAAGACAACAGTTTGCACCACCCATCCTCATTTTAATTGGGAATGGGCTTGTGACTCATGTACACATCTGATGCTCCTTGAAATCTTCCTTTTTGAAAACGTACTACACCTTTAATTAATGTTCATGTATAGTTTACAGCCCCCTTTTAATGGGGTGCAATGCCCAAGCAATACACATGTAGCTTCCATGGCACAAGGTGCACCTTGAACTGATGCCATGCAGGCCAGGTCACCACTTAATGGCTGCATGGGAAATATGCTCAGATGGAAACAATAGATGGTCTTTAAAGCAAGCTATGACCACCTCGGCCATCATGCAGCTATAGTGACCACCTCAGTGTGGAGCTATGTCTCCTGACCACTCCAAAACTTGCCAAAGCTGTTATCCAACTGGTACATGGGAAAGGCAATGGCTCTAGACTTGCCCATCACTTCTCACCTCTTCATTTAACCCCCTAACACTATTGGAAGTGAGGGTACCCAGGTCAATACATACTGCCAATGACACCTTGTGCTGTGTTTGTGTGAAGCCTAAGATACGGAGGCACCAGCTATAAGCTTGCCTCACCTCTTGCCACCACCTCTAAATTCCAAAAGCTATCCTTACCCGGACTGCCAACCCTGATGTACATTAGTGATTGCTTTGATTGCTTGTGTGTGTTCTACATCTGTGATTGTGTGTGTATATGTGCCTGCATATGTGTGTGTGTGTCTGTACGTGTGTGTGTTTGCAAATTCTAAGTGGTGCCCCTCATACATGGCCCCTATTTCATCTAGGGAGCTGAGCAACATACTCTGAATATTTGTATAGTAGCTCATATAGTACAAGAGCAGTGTTGAGATTTTTTTTTTTAAGTCCAGGCTTCACAGGGGTAGAAGCTTTGGAAGCCTTGCATATGTTAGCAGTGAATATTATTGCTAACCTATCACTACAGATTATGGCAGGTCTGGGCCACTGGAAAGTTTACATAGACTGTGTTCACAACCAACAAGCTTGTTATTTCTTATAGTGCAGTGCTTGTAAGGTAGTGCTATGATGCAGTGTTTGTGAAGTTGTGCTATGGTGCTGTGCTTGTGAAGTGCTTTTTCACAGGCACAGCACCATAGCACTACTTCACAAGCACTGCACCATAGCACTGCTTCACAGGCACTGCAACAATAGCACTGCAAAATAGCACTTCTTGATAAAACAGCACCATAGAAAGCACCATAGCACTACTTCATAAGCATAGCACCAAGGCACTAACAGGTGCGAAGGAAGGTATATAAAGTTGGGGGGTGCAAAAAAAAGAGCTCACACAGTACAAGATCAGTCCTTCACAGAAGCAGCTTTGGAAGCCTCGCAATGGTGGCAGTGAATATTATTGTTAACCTATCACTACAGATTATGGCAGGACTGGGCCACTGGGAAGTTTACATAGACTGAATGGTAATAGTGTTCACATACCAGCTGAATGGTAAGTGTTCAGGTTCAAATACAAATACATGTACACCAACAAATTTCCCAGCTTGAACATGTATGTTATTTAAAAAAGCACTTCACAAGCACCATAGCACTACTTCACAGGCACAGCACCATAGCACAGCATCACAGGGACTGCACCATAGCACTATTTCACACTGTGGAGGGGGGGTCCCAATGGCCCCCATACTTCCTTTGCCACTGACCATAGCACTATGTCATAAATGCAGCACCATAGCACTACACAATCAGCACCATAGCATTACTTCACAGGCACAGCACCATAGCACTACTTCAACACCATAGCATTACACTTTTAGCACCATAGCACTACTTCACAAGCACTGCATCATACCACTACACAATGGCACCATAGCACTATACAATCAGCACCATATCAGCACCATAGTACTGCACAATCAGCACCATAGCACCACTACACTGTACTTCACAAGCATAGCACATACCATGGCACCATAGCACTACACAATCAGCACCATAGCATTACACAATCAGCACCCTTGTACTACACAATCAGCACACATACTTCACCCATGGCATTACTTCAGCACCATAATAGGGATGGCACTACTTCACATGCACAACACCATAGCACTACTTCACATGCACAACATCATAGCACTACTTCACATGCTTCACAAACACAGCACCATAGCATTGCTTAGCACTGCACAATATCACTACTTGATAAGTGCAGCACCATAGCACTACACAATAAGCACCACAACACTACTTCACTAGTATAGCACCAAGGCACTACTTCAGAAGGACAGCACCATCAGGCGTGTAGGAAGGTGGGGGGTGCAAATAAATGAGCATGTCTATAGGCTGAGGGGAGAGGGGGAGGGGGGAAGAGATCTGACCTACGTTTAGGATGGTGTGTCCTCCCCCCACCATTTATACTCTTATACATGGTACTGTGGAGGGGGTGGGGGGGGGGGGGGGGGGGCTATGGTCCCAATGGCCCCCATACTTCTTATGCCATTGACCATAGCACTACTTCACAAACACTTAACCATAGCATGCCATAAATGCAGCACCATAGCACTACATAATCAGCACCATAGCAGTATACAATCGGCACCATAGCACTACACAATTGGCACCATAGCACTACACAATCGGCACCATAGCACTACACAATTGGCACCATAGCACTACACAATCGGCACCAAAGCACTACACAATCGGCACCATAGCACTACACAATCAGCACCATAGCACTACGCACCATAGCACTACACAATCAGCACCATAGCACTACACAATCAGCACCATAGCACTACACAATCAGCACCTTAGCACATACCATGGCACCATAGCACTACACAATCAACACCATAGCACTACACAATCAGCACCATAGCACTACTTCACCCATGGCACTACTTCAGCACTAAACAGGGATGGCACTAATTCACATGCTTCACAAACATAGCACCATAGCATTGCTTAGCACTGCACAATATCAATACTTGATAAACGCAGCACCATAGCACTACACAATAAGCACCACAGCACCATAGCACTACTTCAGAAGCACAGTGCCACCATCAGGTGTGTAGGAAGGTATTTAAAGGTGGGGGGTACAAATAAATAAGCGTATCTATAGGTTGAGGACCTGACTCAGAAATTTTAGGATGGTGTATACCACTTCCACTCCCCCCCCCACTCCCCTCTCCATTTATACTTTTATACATCATACAGAATAAAGGTGAGGGGGCAATACCCCCTTATGACAATAAAATGGAGGCAATGGCCCCCATGGCCCTTGCTTCCTCGCAAAAGCACTGCACCATAGCACTACTTCTGAACAAACACTGCACCATAGCACTACTTCACAAACCATAGCACTACTTCATAAATGTAACACCATAGCGCTACACAATAAACACCACAACACTACTTCACTAGTATAGCACCAAGGCACTACTTTAGAAGGACAGCACCATCAGGCGTGTAGGAAGGTGGGGGTGCAAATAAATGAGTATGTCTATAGGCCGAGGGGGGAGGGGGGAGAGATCGGATTTTTAGGATGGCATGTAGCACCCCCCCCCCCCCCCCCTCCATTTATATATGGTACTGGTGGAGGGGGTGGAGGGGGGCTATGGCCCCAATGGTACTCATACGTCCTATGCCACTGACCTATAGCATTACATGTACTTCACAAACACTGCACCATAGCACTACTTCATAAATGCAGCACCATAGCAGTATACAATCAGCACCATAGCACTACACAATCAGCACCATAGCACTACACAATCAACACCCTAGCACTACATGTACACTGTACTTCACAAGCATAGCACATACCATGGCACCATAGCACCACAAAATCAGCACACATAATTCACCCATGGCACTACTTCGGCACCATAACAGGGATGGCACTACTTCACATGCACAACACCATAGCACTACTTCACATGCTTCACAAACACAGCACCATAGCATTGCTTAGCACTGCACAACACCATAGCACTACTTTACAAGCACAGTAACAGCACTTCTTATAACTGGCACTGCACCATAGCACTAGTTTGTGTTGCTAACATTGTGCAAGCAGCAAGACTTATAGTACATGTAGTATACAGTAAGGCTTAGCAATCGTACTTGTCCCCGGAAAGCCTTTTCCTAAATGAATCAATCACCACCCTCCTGATGTCTGCGATGTATTATAATGTGGCTATGAGTGCGTACGTACCAAGTTGGCACGAGAGTTAAGGTTAAATGTTCTGCCAAAGCAACGTGGTTTCTTATACTTGTGTATTACTACTGGCTTCAGTCGTTCACTTGCAGTTACATTTACAGCCAAAGCCACTGTAATACGGTCCTTTGCTTTCTTGGCACCCCACACATCTGCGGTGGTGGTGAGGGTGCGATCAGGCTGTAAAAAATATCATTAAAGTGTGCACCATTTCCCTTCCAACTGAATTATGTACATGTACCTAATAAAGAAGTCATATGTACCATCATGTACAAATGGGCTATGTATGTGCATGTGCCTTGATCAATTCACTTACTGCTTGTCTGTAAAATAACCCTGTCTCGTCGATATTGAAGACATCCTCTGGTCCATACTTCTCAATGATACCAGGCAACTCCCTCTGGGCTCTAGCCACACCTTGCTGGTCAGCACCACCAGCCTCTCCATGTTTCCGCACGCTGAATACGCCATGCTGTCCTTTCCATCTAGAAGGCCAACCGTTGCTTAAAATAAGCTGCAGCTTATTTTAAGTAACGGTTGGCCTTCTAGATGGAAAGGACATATGTCCATCCACAGTGAGATCATCAGTGCTGGAAGCTGTTGGTGATAGCTGTCTGCTGCTAACTGTGGGTGTGGCTGCCACTGGCTGGCTGCTAATTGTGGGTGTGGCTGTCACTGGCTGGCAGCTAACTAGAGGTGTGGCTGTCATGATCACTGGCTGGCGGTTAACTGGAGGTGTGGCCGCCACTGGCTGGATGCTAACTGTGGGTGGGGCTGCCACTGGCTGGCTGCTAACTGTGGGTGGGGCTGCCACTGGCTGGCTGCTAACTGTGGGGGGGGGCTGCCACTGACTGGCTGCTAACTGTGGGTGGGGCTGCCACTGGCTGGCTGCTAACTGTGGGTGGGGCTGCCACTGGCTGGCTGCTACTAGCTGTAGAAATAACTGGTACTGTATTCAAAGAAGATGTGGAAAGATGGATACCCAACTCCTGAGCTCACTCGGCAGCTTTTTTAATCATCTGATAGCACACCGCTGCGCTCACGTACACTAAAGTGAGAAAGATCATCGTTTATTTTATGCATGCTACTTTCGAAAGGAACATGCTTTATTTACCCACTGAACTCCCACCTCATTTATAGTCAAATGTGTCTGAGCTGTCATTAGGATGACTGCATCTCCATACTGATGTGACCACAGCACAAATTCAAATATCACATTTAACACCATCACCAACTCCACCATATCTCCACCATATCACCAAGACAAAAACGGTGAATTTCAACATCTGACATCCACCTAGTCAGGACAAGTGCTATATGCACCATCACCAAATCCACTCACTCCATCACTTAGCAATCTCCAATGTACACACTATACCTTCATTAAACTGCCATTGCATTGCCAAACTAATCCTCTTTCCAATTTCAGGATAAGCACCACACACGTATCGTTCACTTTTGTAGCACCACTGGAGGACCATATCAATCTTCTCCATAGATGTACTCTTCTATATGTGCAGTACACCAGTCAAATAGCGTATCATATCCATACCTTTGTTTTCCTTTCCAAAGTTACACATGTGACCTGCACAGCTAGGAAGTGTTCTAAAATGTTAGATAGGAAGAATCAAATCTTGGAGGTGTTGACAAAGTCATACATGTAGCAACATGACTACACTACAGTGGAAACCATCACACTTGGAACAATAATTTTTTGGTACTTTTATTGACAACACTTGAATTTATTTCAATAACAATAAGTTCAAATGCAAATCTGACAACGTAGGTATAGTTTACAACTATATTTCAATATATACTGAAAGTTAAAAAGCATCACGTGACTATTTACTTTTGTTATTAACACTTGTTGTGACCCCAGTACTAAAATGATTTAAAGCTGAATTCCTCCTCCTGTAGGCAATAGATCTTAGCCAAATTTGCAATATATCTAGAGAACAAGCATCACCAACCTTTGGCCGCGTCCGTTTTTAAGTCCGGTAAATAGTTACAGTTTTATCGAGCTGGATGAGCGTTTTTAGCTCGTAAAAGCTTAGGGATGCTATTTCGTAGTACGCTTTCACTGAACGGACATATTCCGTCTCCGACTTGTCACATGTTAGATCTATCGCAAAAGCGTACTTCGGAGGCGATAGACCCTCCTTTGCCATTAGAAAAGTGCTATCAAAGACGAATACCTGAAAACTTCCGCCATTTCCCTATGAATTGCATTTGAAACGTCATCATAGCGTCATTTTTCGTATGAATATATAGTGCAAGTGCTGTCAATGGAGATTGCAAAAAGCCACTCACGACGAACGGCTAGTAAATCAGCAGTATCAATATGGACAGGCCTAGAAATGGCAAAGAGCAAGAGGCAACGCCAAAAGCTGGAGACGAAAAGCGGTGGAATTAGTCATATGAGCGATCTGGATGGTAGGCCTACTGGTACGCCGCTTTTCGTTTCCAGCATTGGAGTTGGCTAATGCTCATTGCCATTTCTAGAGGCCTGCCCAGATTGATGCTGCTGCTTTTACTAGCGTTCGTGGACCACAGGTACTGGATAAACAAAGACCGAAGACGTCACATTAAAAATACATTCATACGAAAAATGACGCTATAATGACGTTTCAAATGCAATTCATAGGGAAATGGCGGAAGTTTTTAGGTATTCGTCTTTGATAGCACTTTTTTAACGGCAAAGGAGGGTCTATTGCCTCCGAAGTACGCTTTTGGGATAGATCTAACATGTGACGAGTCGGAGACGAAATATATCTGTTCAGTGAGAGCGTACTACGAAATAGCATCCCTAAGCTTTTACGAGCTAAAAACACACATCCAGCTCGATAAAACTGTAACTATTTACCGGAATTAAAAACGGACACGGCCAAAGGTTGGTGATGCTTGCTCTCTAGATATATTGCAAATTTGGCTAAGATCTATTGCCTACAGGAGGAGGAATTCAGCTTACAATTTTTTTAGTACTGGGGTCACAACAAGTGTTAATAACAAAAGTAAATAGTCACGTGATGCTTTTTAACTTTCAGTATACATTGAAAAATAGTTGTACACTATGCCTACGTTGTCAGATTTGCATTTGAGCTTATTATTATTGAAATAAATTCAAATGTTGTCATTAAAAGTACCAAAAAATTATTGTTCCAAGTGTGATGGTTTCCACTGTAGGCAATACACTTACCACTTGTTACACAAGCAGACTCCAATACATGTACAAGCAGGACAGCATGCTTGGTAAACAGAAGCCATATCCAGTCACCACAGTGCACTTCAAAGAAACTTTGAATAAAATTATGCAGGCAGAACACAATACATGTAGTGGGAAGGGCTAAACTTCATGGCATGCTCAGGCAGGCCATTGACACTTATGCATGACTCCATATCTGCCTTGATCCCTCCATCCACCTTGCTGTAACACCTATAGTAAATATTATATTGTGTGACCACAATGATAGAACCACACACGTCTGAGCTGTCAGTAGGATGACACCTTCCACCACACAGTAGCTGAATAGAACCTTCTGAGAGAATGTGCAGGATGGAGGAATGAGGTTGCCCTGGTAATATGGGCACTATGTCCATGGCGCAAAGGTTGATAAACATTATTTTATAATACACGCATGCATGTACATGTTCAAAATACGTATTGTATCACTCAGTCGAATTCGAACGTACGTACGTACCTTTGCTTTGGGGTTTATTGGTAGATATCTTTCTAAGTCCATTATCCTTGCGGTAGCATTTGCTTTGTGCAGCATGTTGATCTGTCGGTCGTTCTTGTAATCGCATTATTTTAGCAGGAGAAGCAATGGATGATCTGCACTGTTCATGGCCGCTTTATTTTCATTGTACCATTGCCGCTTTAAAAAGATAGTATTGGCTCGAGGTTCTTGTGATATTTTTCCGGCTTGCTTTCGATCGGAGTTCTGGTGATATCTTTCTTCCTCAGCGGCTAGTTTTGGCATGGGGTTCCGATGATATCGTTCTCGAGCTTTTTTTCTTTGCTCTCTTCTGACGACCGTTCTTTCAATATTTCCTCTCGCTTTTGGAGGTATTCCGCTCGACTTTTAGCTCATTCTGACAAAAACAACTTCACTAACAAAAGCAAACGATATAAACTACGAACAGGAACACCAGTGGTCACGTGTAGTTCTATTTAGGTGTGGCTTACAGCATCTATCATGGCTGTATGGCTTGAAACACACCATTTCTAGCCTGAGCTACTGTAACAAGCGATCCTTATGAACATACTCTCTTGTACGATATAACTTGAAATTCTGAACCTATTGATACCACTGACGTTCTTTGAAACAGCACCCGTGTCGAGTTTTATCCCCAGTAAAGTTATCAATATATTTATGTTATCAGTTTCAGGTCCAATAGGATCGACGTGTATCTGACTCAAAAGGGCACTACCGCTTGAAATTCTGAACGTACTGGCACCATTCGCGTCCTTTGAAACGGTTTTTGTCTCGAGTGCTTTACAAATAAAGGAAGAAGAAGAAAAAAAATGGCGCTACTATGTTCCGTCTGGGGACGAGGAAAAACAGGATCCCGTTTGTTCTCTTGAACCACACGTACGGTTTTGAAAGATCAAACAAACATCAAACGGCTCTCTTTCGACTTCTTGTTCAATAGTCGATACCGACAACAAGCAAAGCGATCCGATTGATAGACGTCCCGTTAGAAGCGAGTCCCGTATTTTAATGACTTCGGTCAAATCCCATATAACGTAACTCTCGATTGCTAAATCAATAATTGATTTGATGCGTTTTTTTTTGCTGTGGAATTTATATCAATCTCTTTATATATGCAAGGCATTGATCGATTGCTTATTATAATTACATGATGCATAATACATATACATGTATATTATCTCTGGACGATCGTTACTTAGAACGATTGACCCGTACGATTTTTTTTGCTGGGGCGCGAACTAGAACGATGGCACGGAGCGATCCCTTCCTCAGCACCCAAGCCTCCGCACTATCCTTCAAAAGTGGACTTTTAATTTCTTTGCGCGTGCGTGTTGTGTACTGCTATTTGTTTTTGCAATTCATCAACGCTAACCAATTTGAAGTTATGAATTAAAATTTCGAGTAGCTAGCGGTAGATCTAAAAATAAAAGCTGTCACACTCAACTATGCTAAATATAGATCTGAATTTTACGAGGAAGTTAGTAAGTGTAAAGCTATACCAATGCAAATGTAACATTTGTCTAGTTGGGCGTAGTTGTATTTATCATGCTTCGCCCAAGGCCCCGATGGGGGAGCTTACAGCGCTCCCCATTGCCCCCTAGCTGGGCGGGAGGGGTGCCCCCCTCCCGCACCCTCCCCGGGGCGGCGCCTCTAACTGTGCCCCCCCCCCCCCCCCCCCCCCCTTTCCAAATTCCTGGATCCGCCCCTGCGTTGATTTATACCGCGTTCTATTATTATTATTCAGTTATGAAAACTGCAATTATTAAAGTTTAAGATCAAGGTACAAGGTAGGTATTTGGTAACTAGCGCGCGACCTAGAGCGCTAACTCGGGTTACTAGTCTTTCTGATGGTTCCCTTTGGTGTCTGTTACTTTGATCGTCTGGTGCACCTTTTGATCACATACTATGCTGTTACAATATTTTTAAATAGGATGTATTTTGGGATGAAGGGGCTGATCAACAATGCTTACGTGATTGCTTTTCAGATATGTTCGGCTCCACCCCATGGTGGGTTCTCTACCCTATCGGAGGGTTACTCCTGTTGGCCACACCCCTCATCCTGTTTTCGCTGTATGTGGCCCACATCCATTGGAAGTACGCCCACATTCCATCTCCAAAGAGGGCAAGGTGATATCTGCAATTTATTACCCCCCCCCCCCCCCCCCCCCCCCCCAAAAAAAAAATGAAGTGATACATGTGCAGCAGTTACATGTCATTGTATGTTCACTTAACCATTTTCTTTTTCACTTGCATGCAGTTTCTTTTGGGGACACCTCCCTGACATCATGACTATGAGAAAGCAAAGTGGAAATGAATTTCAGCCAATAGGTGACATGGTTTTAGAATGGTATTGAGGGTGTATCGCATAATTTCTATTTAAAGCACATTATTCCTTTGTGCAAGGACTGATGAGGTTGGAAACCTGTTTGTCATCTTTATTGGCTTTAGACCATTTGTGATATCAAACAATCCAGAAGATGTGAAGGTTTGATACGTGCACATGCACGTACACCACATACACACACACTTACATACATTCACAAGACACACAAAGACAAAGTTTTGCAATCCTTGATGGAATAGCACGTTATGTCCACTGGCTCAGGAAACCTCTGGATATGCCTGAATTCATGTCCACTTAGCAGGAGGCTCAACCATATGTTTGTATAAATATGTGTACTACAATATTATTCTGTCAGTGTAAAAACATGTGTACATGTACATGTGCATAGAAATGCTATCACTGCATGCAGGAGTGTAATATTATAAAGTCTTAAACTGTGTGCTGTGGGTCCCCCACACATGTACTGTCACATATCCATAATCTGTATCGTTTTCACATATCTCCATTTTCTGTTCAGTTGGTGGCTACTGATGAATGTATCAGTAAGCCTGGCTCCTTCTATAAGGTTTTAGCCACTATTGCTGGTCAAAGGTTGGTATGTGCATAGCATTTTTTTACATAGGCCACCTGTTAGCTGTCTGACCCTCACCCTCCCCTCCTCCTCATCCTTCCAACCAACTAGATTCATGGGTAATGGTCTACTCACAGTTCTAGACTATGCGACCTGGAAGCCAAGAAGAAAGCTGTACAACCCTTCTTTTAAACGGAGGTGCTCTATTTTGAAAGAAACAGGACAATGTACATGTAATGATACATCCTTTTTTACATGTACATATAGCTCGCTGAAAGAGCTTCTCCCTAATTTTAATGAGTCTGTTAACACGTTTCTGGATGGACTGAGGCCCCTTGCTGATGGGAAGACACAAGTGCCTATGAAGGAGGCATTTCATGACCTGACCTTGTCTGTTATCAGCAAGGTAAGAGGTCTGGGTGGTGTACTGAGGTGCTGGTAAGTGGAGGCTTATCTCCCATGTTGTACTGGAGCTCCTCATGTATTTCCTGTATTGGGACTGTGTTCTGTTGGAGACCTCAAATGTGGTTGTACAGTGTCTATAGAAATTTATTATGAAGTTTGGGGTACCCAAGATTAGTCTGAACTCAATTTGCAAATAGGTATAGATTTTTTCTGCATACATTTACATGTGTATTAAGAAAAAAGAATGGGTTAGGGTGTCGTTGGCTGGGAGCTGAGGTGGATGGATATGGAGGTCCTGACTTTCAAGAACTTTTAAGATTTAAAGCTTTCTTTTTGTTCCACCATATAAGTCCTTCTACATGTTTATTGCACTACATCAATAGCAGCATAGCCACTCTGTTGCCGATAACCATTTTTATACTTGAGTGTTGGTGCATTATTAGAGTTTAATTTGCACATGTACTCCACCCTCCTATATGTTCTTGGCCAAAAATTGCCTATAGCAAAGGTGATTAGACAGCTCAGGTATAGCTACATGTATTCTAAAACGTATTGGTTTCATTGCCTTGTCATTCGTGGGAAGAAAATCATTTTTTTTGTGTGTGCCCACCCTTTTGAATCAGAATGGACCCACCCCCTCCCTTCCGACTAATTTTAGAATGCTCTCATAAAGCTCGAGGAGATTCGATTTCATTGCCTTGTCAAGAAGATTCGTAAAGAAATGTTATGCAATTTTAATACCCACCCACCCTTTTTAATTGAACCCTTTCACCCCCTATCCTTGTACCATTTTGGAATGCTTTCATAAAACAATTTGGTAAGATGCTGTGCCCCACCACCTTTTTGCCCCATTCCATCCCTTCCACTACTTCAGTATTTTTTCATATATTGCTCAATCGTGACATCGTTTGGCCCCTCAGATTGGCTTCTCTTCTGACTTCACCAGTATATGGGACTGTAGGAGCCTTGGGCTCAAGTATGCCACGGACTCCAAGTTGACGTACCTTGCTTCAAACTGTTTCACAGGGTCGGAGAGACAAAGATCTAATCCCCTGTTTGAGGTAAATGTGTTAAAATGTGTGCTACTTTGCCGGCACCTCTTCTGTTACCTGCAGCTGTTGCACCCATTGGAGTCAAGGGTGTACCGTGAGTCAGCAGTGGCCATGAGGAAGATTGGCCATGACTGTATTCATAAGAGGATCAAGGCTGTGACCAGTGGAGAGGAAGTGCCCAAGGACATCCTCACACAGATACTACAAATGGGTGGTGGGTGTGGTTAGTGATAATGGGCCACACCCATTCAACTCCCTCATCATTTCAGGTGCTAGAAGTGTTGACATGGAGACATTGGTGGATGATTTTGTCACATTTTATGTAGCTGGTGCGATAATCATATGTGATAGACCACTTGCACCTTCATGTGGATCATGTGATCCAACCCTTAGGTCAGGAGACAACAGCAAATACACTTTTATTTGCGACTATCCTTATTCATCAGCATCCTGATGTGCTTGATAAGTGTGTTTTCGCATGGTGTATACATGTATATGTATCATGTACAGATATATATGCACCCAGACTTCTCTCTGAGGTGGAGAATGTTCTTGGAGATAGGCAGGAGGTCACAGGAGACGACTTGGACAAGTTGAAGTACACAGAACAGGTATGGACATGTTAGTCACCATGGTGACCACTGTACATATTCCATCTCTTCTTGCCATTAAGAAGTGTTGCGGATGTACCCTGCAGTTGTCAGGATGGTTAAAGAATCTCCAAAGGGAGGAGTGGTCCTTAGTGGTTACCACATTCCCGAAGGTGCCTATCTTAACGTGAGCTAACCATATCATACTGGTATTTACACGCCCGTACTCAAACTTGACTCCCTACATCAGTTTTTCACCTCAGTGATGTGTAGAAACCCAGAGTACTTCAGTGATCCCAACACATTTGACCCAGCTCGATTTGATGTGAACAAATCACGGTGTGTACTTATGATACAGATGGCTATGTACTGTAAGCTTTGGCCCTCCCTCACAGACCAGGTCCATTTGTCTACTTTCCGTTCAGTGTAGGCCATCGCTCATGTATTGGACGTCACTTTGCCATGGTGAGAGGGAGAGAAGCTGTTTGTGATATAGGCGGCCTAAATGGTGTTGGAAGGGAAAGCTGTACTTATGTTATGCCTGGCTGTGGGGCCTACATCTGCTGTTATCTTTTCCTTCCGCACAGATTGAACTAAAAGTTACCCTCACACGACTCCTGCAGACATTCAGAGTAACACTGCCTCCTTCATACCAACTAATGGTTGAACAGAGAGTTACCTTGCAACCAAAGGGTGATTTACCCTGCACACTGCAGGAGATTAGCCACTGATTTTAAATGTTTGTGAAGTGCATGGTCATTTTAGTAGAACTTGCATTTGCCTACCAAGGAACAGAATACTTTTTGGTGTGCTAATGAGTGAGGCTGCTGATGCTTTATAAAAAAATTATTCTGTGGAGGGTACTCTGTTACTGAGCTTCTCGGAGGCAGTGATAAGAACAGAATTATGTGCTTTGTAATGCTAGCCAGCAATATTCAGTGTTGCTACATAACTATGTCAGGGCCGGGAACTAGTCTGTTGGTACTACACAATGTACATGTATATTACGGCAAACCATCAGGCATGCCAATTATAATTAATAAACAGACTGAGATAGGTCACATACTCGCATACATGGCTAAGTGTTAGTTGCAATCTCTTGAGAATGGAGTGAGTGTGACAAGATACTGGCAAGACTGGGGACAAGAACAAATTAACATCCAGATCAAGTAGACATAATTATACTGGACTCATGTTAGGATGGTTAGGTACAATAAAATACTCTTCAGGCAGGCTGTCATTGTGCCCGGACTCATCAAAAGTGACAAGATACTGGCAAGCCTGGGGACAAGAACTGTAATAACATCAAGATTATGAAGATGATATACTGGACTCACCAAAAACAGCAGCAATTCTGTTTTTTGTTCAGAGACATTCCTTCAGCTACCAGAGACAAAATTAAATCAATCAAAAGTGCCACTACCTTTCTTCAATAACATGCATTAACAACAGAAATTGTGATATTATGAAGTGAGCTGTATGACAAAAATAAACACTACTTCTGCCGCTTCAAACCTGAGCAAGCAGTACTTGCTCCTCATAGTCACAGAACGAATGTCTGAAATGCCAGGCATATGTGTAAATTTATACTGCTGTACAATTAATGATTGTACATATGTATGTTCATGTGTTTGCACATGCGTACAGTTGTGAACTGAATCCAGTGCACGAATGTGTGTGTGTGTGTGTGTGTGTGTGTGCATTGTGTGTGTGTGTGTGTGTGTGTGTGTGTGTGTGTGTGTGTGTGTGTGTGTACTGTGTGTATCAGAAGTTGGTTAATCATAAGGGGGAAGCTCAGAGAAGGACAGTATGTGAGAACAAGTATATAAAAACATTCTCTATGAGAAAGCTGGTGGTATATAGGATTTGAAGGCAATAGTGGTGTAAAAAGCAGGGAAACAAGGGTTGAATGAACGAAATAGTCCTATATTTAGCACATGTATGCACAATGTAATGTTCCACAATGTGTGCAGGCTAATTATAAATACAGGACTATTTCGTTTTTCCTTATCATTCAACCCTTGTTTCCCAGCTTTTTACACCACTATTGCCTTCAAATCCTATATAACATCAACTTTCTAATAAAGAATGTTTTTATATCTTGTTTTGTTGCTTTTTATTCATAACTGGATGCATATATATGCCTTCAAAAAGTACGTCATGATATAATCTAAATATAAATATATTCATAACTTATGTCGCAACAGACATTTTTACACTGATCACATATGCTACTACCTAAACTTGGTATAAAGAATATCATTATATATATATAGTACTATAACTCAGCCATGGATGATAAATATTGTTCAGTCCGCAAACAATGTTACTCAGTTTTAATCAGTGTAAAAGTAGTGATACATGTACCAGCAAAACTTTATCTTCTCATATATCAGTCTGTTTTCTTCTTGACATGACAGCAACAGCTGTGTTCCTTCATTACAGTACTCTGCAAATTAAAGTGATCTGTGTCAACTTCAACCAGATGATACTTTCAGCATGCTTAAATGTACTTAACATGCAGGATCCTTCACAATCCATCAAAACTGTTTTTAGTGACAATGCATACTGTACATGTGAATGTACGTGCATTCACACCTGATGATACCAGCAATCACACATCTGACCTCTGCTCAATCATCTATCCAGATTTTATACAACATTTCCTGACGTTTATGTATGGCTAACTTTAAGGCATTATGTCAAACATTGAATTTTTGCCCCACAACCTGAATTTAAGTTGGAACATCATTCAAAATCATGAACAGCTCAGGGTCAGGTAATGTCAAAATTTCTGTTCCACTGACTTGGACTTCAGATAATGTCTCCAATGTTTTGTTTAATGGTAGGTATGTAGTGATATAGGCATGACAGCATGCGTCCACTTAATAATGTAATGCGCAAATGAGTGTCGACTGCTCACTATTGTTACATAAGGTGAGGTGTAGGGGTAGGGAGGAGTAGGGGTAGTGGTAGGTAAGGGGAGGGAGAGGAGTAAGATAGGGGAGGAGTGCAGGGTGTGGTAGTAGGTGCAGCTGAAGCATGTTGAGAACTCAAAGAAAATAGGGTGCCCACATTACTCACTAAAGTGCAGGTCTGATTGCAAAATGCTATCATGCATACATTTTTGAAATAGCCCCTTTGTCCTCAATACAACTTCTATTAGTGAGCAGCCGACCCTCATTTGTGCATCAGTCTGTTATGATGCCTGTCTCCTATCTCCTCCACCATTATACACTTATCATTCAGGTCTACCTGTATAGCACCAAGCTGCATTGTGTGGTTGTAAGAGTCATCATAGAAGAAAGGCTCTGAACTACCAGTATGGTACCTTACCACAGATAGAATGTCACAATCTGCATTTTAATTGCATCAATAGCACGAATATCATGTAAAAATTCACCTGTGAAACTTCGCCGTCATACTGTCAAACAGCAAAAAGCCCATGCAAACTCAACGTGGCAGTGAGATCTATTGAAGCAACAGCCAGCGGCAGCATGCACGGCAGAAGCGTAACGACTTTCCTTTAAGTTAACATGGGTCGCGCGCGCTTCAGACAGTGGCGGCCGAAGAGGGAGGGGGGGGGGGGGGGGGGGGGGGGGCGCTGCACCCCCAAATGCAGGACATAGACTATACAAAAGTATAAATAAACATCATACCATTCTCATACGTAGATGTTGTTAATTCGTTGTTAGTTCGATCATACATGGCTCCATGCATTAATAGCCATAAGCTTTTCGGCATCCTTCAATAGCATAAGTGCACTGCTTATGCAGCATACTTGTTCCATCGACACTGCATGTCGCCTCATCGGATGCCGAAAGCTAAGGTGTACCGTACGTATTTGCATGCTATATTAGAATGGGCATCAGACATCTTAGAAATGAATCTGTCATGCACGCAAGCAGTAAAATGACAAAGCGGAATTATTGATCACTAAGGTGTTTTACTCATGAAATCCTCCAGTTTACTTTACTTTAAGAATTCAAATGTTATACTGCAGAGCTCTGCATGAAAGAATTACCCTAGCAAGCTTAAGATTCGATATGTTGCAGCGCAATATTAGCCAAGAAATTGATGAAGAAGAACATATTACAGTCAATCTCAAATATGGACCATACATGCAGGAATGGAAATAGAATGAACATATTGCCTAACAAAAAATTAAATCTGTCGTGATGTATTAAACCGTACTGGTCGTGATCAGGTCTTTAGAGTCCGGACAAGCATTTGTACGCGGTTTGATTTCTGATCTTTCATGAGGTTCCATATATGCATGTGCAAATGATTTGGGGAAATACATGTATAAAATAGCTAAAACCCCCACAACGCTATCTCATAATTAAGCAACCTACGGGCCAAGCGTTTTTATTTTAAGCTTCAAAATAGGCCTACGACACACGTAGCATGAGACAGCACCACAATCAATTAACTCTTGTTTTGCTTCTTACTAACACTAACAGCGTATTGCTACTAAACCCCCCAAACCACTCTTACACGACATAACTTACACGTGGACCTGCATGATGTGGTAACGACAAGGTTAAGAACAAAAAACTACATAACAAGTCAAGCTGAATAGGACATTCGACGATCAAAACTAACGAAGAAAAGGGCGTAACCATATAGCGTGACGTCACTATGCAATACGCTATGGTGACAGATTAACGTACAGCTACAGAGCAGATCTTGAATTGGACTTAGCTTCTCAGAACATAATTCTGATCTGGTGCTTTTTAATAATGGCGTTGCTGTCCCTACAAATGGCCGGTACTAGTATATGGACTGTGGGGTACTGCAATGTACACGTATCACAGCAACCCATCAGGCATGCCAATTAACAGACTGAGATGGGACTTTGCAATTTGAGGCAATGATCATGCAGCTACTATACAGGGTTAGTGTGTGTGTGTGTGTGTGTGTGTGTGTGTGTGTGTGTGTGTGTGTGTGTGTGTGTGTGTGTGTGTGTGTGTGTGTGTACTGATATGTTTGGGTGTATATGTAATTTTGAAATCACTGCAAACAGTACACCATACTATGAATTTAAGTGTTAGGTACAATGAAATACTCCTGAGGCAGGAGTACATTGTGCCCCGACCCATCAATAGTGACAAGGTACTGTCCAGCCTGGGGACAAGAACAATAACATCAAAATCATGAAGACAAAAATATACTGGACTCACCAAAAACAGCAGCAATTCTGTTTTTTGTTTCAGAGACATCCCTTCACCTACCAGAGACAAAATTAAACCAATCTGAAGTGCCACTACACTTAAACAGTTAATTATGATTGATTTCCACCAATCTACAGATTATGGAGTGAGCTGTGTGACAAAAATAAACACTACTTCTACATGTACTTCAAACGTGAGCATGCTCCAACATACATGTAGCCACATAACATGTCTGAAATGTCAGGCATATGTGTAATTTATACTACTGAATGATTGTGCGCATGCATGCATGCATGTGTACATGTATGTTTCTGAAGTTGGTTACTCATTAGGGTAAATAGGGGAAGGTCTCTATACCTACAGTACTGTCACAAATAATAAACCACAGCTCAAATGTAATGGTTAGCCACAAGTGGTACAGTTGGTTACAAGTGTGTAATGGTGTAAATGAATCATCATAATTTTAGACAATAAAATATTTTGAGGGTTTCCATCCAGATTGCTGGATTTACACGTATACATGTATGTGTATACAAACACCTTACAGTACGGACCAGTAAACTTTTCACAACTTAACCACAAGTAATTTTAATATGCACTGTGCTACAAAAGCATACATGCTGCAAGGGTAAAACTTTATATCTAATAACTCGTAAGTTAATTAATGCTTACATTCTTGAAACTAGTGGTCAAGTAATCTTGACTTGATTAGTGGTGCATTCTATCAAGGTTACCCATAAACCCCCCACACAGCAGCAGATACATGTACATGTAACCACCTATAGTCCATGGATAGTTTGATCCATGCTGGGTGTGGTAGGCCTTGAGCAGACCAGCACATTGGGAAGGATTAACTTTCAGAGAATCTGCAACAGCCTCTATTAATAGATGCACAAAAGAGGCCAAGTGGGGGAGGGTAGGAGGGTGATAGAAGTGGGGGAGGGTAGGAGGTAGGGGGAGAGGGTAATGGGAGAGAAAGGGTAACGTGGGTGGGGAGGGTGATAGCAGTGGGGGAGAGATATGGAGAGGGTGATAGAGTAATGGGGAGGGAGATAGAGTAATGGGGAGGGTGATAGAGGTGGAGGAGTGGTAGGGAAGGAAGAAAAAACATAAAATAAAAGCTCAAGCGTTTCATTTCATTCTCACTTCTTTCAGATTGAGATTCAGCTTTTAGCCAATTCCATAATGCAGATAGTGTTTCAACAGTGGTGAGGAGAGGGTATCTGTTCATTGTAAGGCAATTACATGTTGTTAATACATTACATACATGTACAAATATACACACACATACACAGGTACATGTATATACATGTATGTACATAGGTATGCATGTACATCCAAGTGATGCAATAAGCATGCACACTTTACATGTACATGTACGCAGATGTGCACATACATGTATGCATACACAGGTTGCACTACAACATGTATATCAATAATAATAAAAAAATTAAGAAAAAGTTGGCAATAATTTGAAGGCATGCATGTGTTATTAAATGTGTGCATGTGCCTGAGTATGGTATTTATTCCTTTGTATTTTATTTTAAAAAAAAAATTATAGCAATTTATGGAGAAAAAATGGAAACAAAATATTTAAATGATTGATAGAACTTCTTATTCTCTTGTGCTAAATATAGAATACAGTGACAATTAGATCAGTGATGTAAAATGAACAGTGAACAAAGTCTGATATTTTTCACCAGTAATAATTTCTGTCCCTAAAGCAATAAAACACATCAAAACGTTTGGTTAAAATGTCTACAACCATAGCACTTGTAATGGTGCATGTCAGTAATTATTCAGAGGAGACCTTAGAAAATTGTATCATACATGTATATGTCGGAAGGCAAATTGAAGGGGCAAGGCTATAGGGAGGAACTAGATATGGAAATGTGGCAATGCAGTGAACACTCAAGCATAAGTGATGAAAACAAACTATCATTGGCCACTTACCCCAAATAATGGCCCCCACTCAATCATACATGTCTACATGTACATGTATATGTACATGCATGTTGTCATTAGGTGAGCAGGAGAAATAATCACATATTATTCTACATTGTATGTATGGTACATGTCTACATGTACACATGCAGCTAGAAGATTAACGACCGAATCTTACAAGTACACATACATGTACATGTACATGTGATATATGTTGTATATGTACAGCAAGTGACATTACACATTATTGCATATTAACACTTGGGCTTCCATATAGGTATGTAAGGGTACATAATTGCATGGTGTTTGTGTGTGTGTGTGTGTGTGTGTGTGTGTGTGTGTGCCCAAGGGCTGAGTACCTGCACTCCAACAGCTTCAACAGAATGAAGTTGGATCTGTTTGTTGCAATGTCCTGATGTCTAGAATGAAAAGCTCTGAATGACACAGAGGAGGGACTCATACCCCTACGATACACTAAATACAATGTATACATGTAGCACCTCAAGGAGTACTGTACATGTAGGTACATGTAACCTTACCATGGGGAGTACTAGGGCATGTTGGGGACCACATGGAGTACTAGGGGACCACATGGAGTATTAGGGCATGATGGGGACCACATGGAGTATTAGGGCATGATGGGGACCACATGGAGTACTAGGGCATCATGGGGACCACATGGAGTACTAGGGCATCATGGGGACCACATGGGGTACTAGGGCATCATGGGGTATGGGGTCCACTATGCTCACCGGCTCATCATCTCATCCTGACCCCTGCGTATAATCTTAATTGGACCTGGGTACCTGCAAGATGTGCATTGCAAAAATGAATATACATGTACTGTAAAATTGACTGTGACTTACTCCAACTACCCACACATCACTCCCACCACCCACACCTCACTCCCACCACCCACACCTTACTCCCACCACCCACACCTCACTCCCACCACCCACACATCACTCCCACCACCCACACATCACTCCCACCACCCACATATCACTCCCACCCACCACCCACATCACTCCCACCACCCACATCTCACTCCCACTGCCCTCACATCACTCCCACCACCCACACATCACTCCCACCACCCACACATCACTCCCACCACCCACACCTCACTCCCACCACCCACACATCACTCCCACCACCCACACATCACTCCCACCACCCACATATCACTCCCACCCACCACCCACATCACTCCCACCACCCACACATCACTCCCACTCACCTACACATCACTCCCACTACCCACACATCACTCCCACTACCCACACATCACTCCCACCACCCACACATCACTCCCACCACCCACACATCACTCCCACTACCTCCTACACATCACACCCACCACCCACACATCACTCCCACTACCTCCTACACATCACACCCACTCACCTACACAGCTGTTCAGCAATATTCAGATTAAAGAAATCTGCCACCATACCATGACTGAATGAAGCTGGAAGATAAAAGTGCCACGTGTAACAGCCTGTAGATATCCCCTACATTGTGGTTTGTTCATGTACAGTGGTCCAAAATACATGTATACATGTACATGTAGAGTACCGTGATATATTGCCCCCTAGGAATGTTTATACAAGCGTATCATCATCCTTGTTAACGCTTCCGTGTACCTATTTAAACATTTCAGGAAAGAACTGGTACTCCAACAGGATAGCACACAGCTGTGTTCACAATTAAATCGATACGCTTGTGTTTAAAAACAGGCCATTTTTTTTGGTGGGCGATACATCGCGATATTCTACAGTACTACATTTACAAGTGCAGGTTTGACCAAATCAACCAGCTCAACCTGATTGGTCACATGTGTACACTTACATGTACAATGTACATGTAAATGTAAGTGGAAGTGGAAGACGCATGGGGAGAGCTACAAAATATACATGTACATGTACATGTACATGTAGGTGTGAATGTGTGTACATATATACGTACCAAGGTAAGGATGAACTGCAGTTTCAACCAGTGGGAAAAGTTCTTCAAATGAAGCATCAATGATCTACATGTATACAATGTGATTGATAGAGAGACATGTCCATTTCAAACTTCAGCAATTGGAATTTATTCTAACCTTGCGATAAAACATTACAAAAATGCATGAATGCATAAGCCTATACATGTACATGGTACTCCTCTAGTACAGCCCATACATGGTACTCCTCTAGTACAGCCCATACATGGTACTCCTCTAGTACAGCCCATACATGGTACTCCTCTAGTACAGCCCATACATGGTACTCCTCTAGTACAGCCCATACATGGTACTCCTATAGTACAGCCCATACATGGTACTCCTCTAGTACAGCCCATACATGGTACTGCCCTCACCACAGCTCCGATGTTGGGGTAGCTAGCTGCTGCACAGGAGCAAGTGTAACCACCTGATAGGAAGTAGAACATACAGTAAGAATGTACACTGTAAATGCATACATGTACATCTACATGTACATCTACATGCACATGCACAAAAGGGTTTATGGGTGTTGTGACAATGGACACACACTTGTGCCTGCCCCCAGCACTCTTCACATGCACATACATGTACAATTAAAGCCCATCTTTATACTGATTTGTTCACAGTTGTATAGAATCTCCTGTGGTGTTCTGCATCACTTGTGGTACTGGTATGTGTGTGTCTTGAAAGTACTACATATAAGTTGTAGCCATATGGAGCATGGGGAAGTACTACATGTAAGTTGTAGCCATATGGAGCACGGGGCAATAGGCTTTCTCCAGCCTGGCATCTCACCTTGCCATGGTGGCTGCTAACCTGTACGGTCGCCTCAACTTGTCCCTTGTACATGTACATGTACGTACCAGTACTTACGTGTACATGTACATGTACCCTGATTACATTTACATGAACATGTGCAATGCTGATTATTAAAAAGTCATTTTAGAAAGCTAGGACAATGCACCAGCAGAGCCAGCCCACTGACCAAACCAAACCACCATCCATACATGTTAATGTACTCACCAATGGACCATCCATACATGATAATGTACTCACCAATGGACCATCCATACATGGTAATGTACTCACCAATGGACCATCCATACATGGTAATGTACTCACCAATGGACCATCCATACATGGTAATGTACTCACCAATGGACCATCCATACATGGTAATGTACTCACCAATGGACCATCCATACATGGTAATGTACTCACCAATGGACCATCCATACATGGTAATGTACTCACCAATGGACCATCCATACATGGTAATGTACTCACCAATGGACCATCCATACATGGTAATGTACTCACCAATGGACCATCCATACATGGTAATGTACTCACCAATGGACCATCCATACATGGTAATGTACTCACCAATGGACCATCCATACATGGTAATGTACTCACCAATGGACCATCCATACATGGTAATGTACTCACCAATGGACCATCCATACATGATAATGTACTCACCAATGGACCATCCATACATGATAATGTCATCCAGCGGAAATCCAAGCTTGGTTACAGCATATCTCACAACCACATCGACAGCATTGGCCTCTTGTGATGGGAACGGAAGACCCTACAAAATGTAAGGCAATACAATAACACAGTACAAGTGGTAAAGAAAGAGGGGCCTTTAGTCCATGGATATAGCAGCCCTTCTATCAAGGGGCTGCTGTACCCCATAGAGGGAGTATGTACAGGAGTACAGACAGTGGTGTACAGAGAGTATACACACGTACTACATGTATATGCAGAGTGTATACACAGGAGTGTACTACACACCCACCAATGGGGAACTTACTGTTGACTCTCCAAATCCAGGATGATTCCAGCCAATAACTGAGTAGCCAACTAACAAAAGTACATACATGTACATGTAAATGCCCAGTTTATGCAGATGCACATGTGCAGTGTAGATGCATGTATGTGCATCATTATGACACACAACATACCATTCAGGGGAACCTCAATCATGCCAGCTTCATAAAAGGCAGCATTGCCTTCACAGCAGATCACCTAAACAGGAACAAGAGCTGAATACAGCAATCTCTGCCCATGTACACTTGCACGCCAGTACAGCATACATACAAATACAGCCATGGTACTCCAGCACTTCTGGTAGTGTTTTCATAGTGCATCAAAGTACCACAAAACCTCAAATATATATCAATAGTTGGGGGCTTTACCCACTTAAGCTTTTGCCAAGTACATGTACGGCAGTTTGTGTGCACCATGAGCTACATGTATTATTTTGTTAGTTAATTATATACAAAGATAATGTACCACTAACCTATTAAGAGAACTACATGTAACTTGTGGAACATGCCAAATTTAATAACAAGAGTATCTAAATCAGGGTCATGTCACGTCAGTTCTATCAACTTTTTGCATGACATTGTCCAATCTTGTTCATAACTAACTTGTATATATCATAAAGATTTGTTTAAATGCAAAGTTTGAGCTCTGTAACACTAACCACATTTGAACTACAGCTTGCTGACATTTTGACCATTTTTGGCTGCGTTATGTAAACCCTTAATAATCAAGATTAAGTACAAACATGCCAATGTATAAAGGGTCATTGTATGCTTGTTTTGATGTGTCCATTATTAAGCACCATTAATAATGCTCATTACAAACTGACTTTAGTTAGGATTTTTAAAAACTCCCTTAAAAGAACCTCACAAATTTTAAATAGGCACCATCCTCTGACTATGTGCGATCAGGAAAAGCAATAGTTAGGTGGGGACCTCTGTTGGTTATGGAGAAATAGGGCCAAATAGGACCAGTGTGTTAATATAGTTAAGGCTATTGTTTACATAAGTGGTTTTTACATGTATCTAAACAATAAGTGTAAACTATATTACATGTAACACATTTGTTAGGCTGGTCCTATTTGTCCATAACCAACAGAGGTCCCCATCTAACTATTGCTTTTCCTGATCGCTCATAGTCAGAGGATGGTGCCTATTTAAAATTTGTGAGGTTCTTTTAAGGGAGTTTTTAAAATCCTCACGCACATTAAAGTTTAGTTTGTAATGAGCATTATTAATGGTGCTTAATAATAGACCCACCAAAACAAGCATACAATGACACTTTATACATTGGCATGTTTGTTTGTACATAATCTCAAATAGAAACGCCCCCCTGGTTTACATAACGCAGCCCAAAATGGTCAAAATGTCAACAAGCTGTAGTTCAAATGTGGTTAGTGTTACAGAGCTCAAACTTTGCACTTTAACAAATCTTTATGTTACATGCATATACAAGATGGTTAGTTATGAACAAGATTGGACAATGTCATGCAAAAAGTTGATAGAACTGACGTGACTTGACCCTCTATGAAGATGGAATGCTAACCAGTTTAGAGCTGTTAAGATTTGAATCTGATGACCCTCTCTTATCAATAAAGATGCAATCAATGTGGTTACCATCCACTGTGAGAAGCTTGGCACGATACGGATTATACTGCACAGAGAAGGGGGAGGAGAGGGAGAAAGTGACAAAGTGACCATACATACAGTAACATTCGACACATACATGTATATCAAGATATTGCAGTTATTATTGCTACTTGCCTTGCTTTATATACAAACCAAAACATAACTACATGTAATGGGTCAACATGTACATGTATGTACATGTATATGTATGCACATGTGGATGTGTACATGTATTTAGTGACTGCAAGTTTAACGAACATGCCTTCTTCTTTTGTTCACTTCTTTTTTGCGACAGAATGGAGTCTAAAGGAGTTGCCAATGGTTACATATAATATCACTACAAAATTACATCTTCAACAACCACACCCTATCAGCAGCTACATGTACATGTACATGTATATACAACAACTTTCTATTTTCACATACCAACTACCAACTGCATAACCATAAGAGATCCTGGATAGATCAGTCGCCTACCAACAACATGAGCAGCAATGTACCTATAGAGGGTGAGATAAGGAGGGGGAGGGGGGGGAGGGGAGGAGGGGAGGAGGAAAGGAGAGGGGAAGAGGGAAGGAGAGGGGAAGAGGAAAGGAGAGGGGAAGAGGGAAGGAGAGGGGAAGAGGGAAGGAGAGGGGAGGAGGAAGAGGAGACCAGAGCCCGTACGATGAAGATGGAGAAGGTAGAGGTTACCAACATACCGTGCAATGGTAAGTGGTGAAGTAATTATAGCCTCCAGGAAACCCTTCTTTCTGGTTGACAAAAACTCACGGGGTCTGTGGTATGCAAGCGTGCATGTGAGTGTGTGTGTGGGTGTGTACAGTACGTGTGTGTGTGTGTGCATGTGATATGCACATGCATGTGAGTGTGTGTGTGTGTGGGTGTGTACAGTATGTGTGTGTGTGTGCATGTGATATGCACATGCACACATATGTACATGTGGAATATTAAATGAGCATGTACATGTACAGCAGCTCTGATGTCTATCTACATGTACCTCATTTCAGATTCTTCATGACTGAAGGTAACAGGATACGAAGACATCTCAAAGTCGTAGCTGCCAATACCAGTTGCTTCAATCTAAAGGGTCAAACACGTACATGTACATTTCATAAACATACATGTATTTGTGTACATGTATGTGCATCCCTGCATCCAACTATCCCATATGAACACTGTACTTCAAACCCCATGTGCACTATACGAAGGAGAATGTGCAGGAACAATAACACAAGAAATTGATATTCACAATACATGTGAACATGATTATAAAACACAGAACATAGAACATGAATATATATGTAACTACCTAATCTAGACAGTCTACATGTCCGAGGCAAAACATCTAGACAGCATAGCAGTGGCATTTGCTTTAACCAGGTTAAGATTTAGCCTGCCATACAGGCTATTGAGGACAGCTGCCTTTGCCTTGTTGGAACTGGTTGCTAGGCAAGAGGACCGACGCGACAATGACTCAATGGCTTCAGCACCCCAATTTTAGTATAAAAGCATGTACTTGCATATGTACTTAAGAACAAGTGTGCAACACACTGGTCATTTTACAACCAATTCGTATACATGTACATGTACATGTATGTTTCATGCCATGGTTGGTCAAGGTTATTGTTGGAGGATTATACTATATACATGTAGGAGTGGCCAATGCAGTGCCAAGCAAATGTGCCTAGAGACATCAACTGATCAGAGTCACTGTGCAGTGTTGCAAAATACATGTGGTTGTGCAGCAGTTAAGGGAGTATCGTTAAAACCTTGCATGTGTGACTAAATCTCAATCACGTCTTTGATCTACGAAATGTCTGAAAAAATTAATGCATTGAATAACATGTATTGCTTGTCAGTTCTGGATAACAAACAACGCACACATGGGATACATGTGACATATACATGTATGTACATGTAAGACTGATGAACACTGTTCATAACAGTACATGTATAGTTCCATGTAGTTACAAGTGCCAAGCATAGTACATGTACATGTATTGCCATGTATGTGTACACATGTATGTGTACACATGTATGTGTACACACGTATTTGTACATGTACACAATATTCCCACACATTTACTGCAGACCCTGTACTTCTATGTCCTACATGTAGTATTCACCTCTCTTGGGCCTAGACTCGTCCTCAAACTTCTGGCTGCATTCAGGGACTCCAGAAACTCGCAATACATCCCATTCCTGTAGCGTCCAATGCCTACAGTGTACAGGGGCACAGGAGAGGCAGCACATGCAGTGTACAGGGGCACAGGAGAGGCAGCACATGCAGTGTACAGGGGCACAGGAGAGGCAGCACATGCAGTGTACAGGGGCACAGGGGAGGCAGCACATGCAGTGTACAGGGGCACAGGGAGAGGCAGCACATGCAGTGTACAGGGGCACAGGAGAGGCAGCACATGCAGTGTACAGGGGCACAGGAGAGGTAGCACATGCAGTGTACAGGGGCACAGGGGAGGCAGCACATGCAGTGTACAGGGGCACAGGGAGAGGCAGCACATGCAGTGTACAGGGGCACAGGAGAGGCAGCACATGCAGTGTACAGGGGGCAGCACATGCAGTGTACAGGGGCACAGGGGAGGCAGCACATGCAGTGTACAGGGGCACAGGAGAGGTAGCACATGCAGTGTACAGGGGCACAGGAGAGGCTGCACATGCAGTGTACAGGGGTATAGGGAGAGGCAGCACATGCAGTGTACAGGGGGCAGCACATGCAGTGTACAGGGGCACAGGGGGGCACAGGGGAGGCAGCACATGCAGTGTACAGGGGCACAGGGGAGGCAGCACATGCAGTGTACAGGGGCACAGGGAGAGGCAGCACATGCAGTGTACAGGGGGCAGCACATGCAGTGTATAGGGGCACAGGGAGAGGCAGCACATGCAGTGTACAGGGGCACAGGGAGAGGCAGCACATGCAGTGTACAGGGGCACAGGAGAGGCAGCACATGTAGTGTACAGGGGCATAGGGAGAGGCAACACATGCAGTGTACAGGGGCACAGGGAGAGGCAGCACGTGCAGCAGCTAGGTGCACTTACCCCTGACAACATAAGCAAGTATGATAGAGACAGGCACAAAAGTGAGGTTTTGTGCCACATTTATGATGCTGGATGTGGAGGGTACACCTGGGGAGGGAGGGAAGAGAGTGGAAGGTGGGGGAGGGTGGAGGGAGTTAAGTGGGAGGGAGAAGGGGAGAGGGGGAGGTGGAAGGAGGGTAGGGGAGAGGAGGAGAGATGGGACAGGGAGGAGAGGTGGGGGGGGGAGAAGAGATAGAAAGGAGAGAAGATATAACAGCGGAAGGAGATGAGAGGAGGAGGAGGAGGAGGGGATGGGAGGATGTATGCAGAGAGGAAAGCTATGAGGGTGAGATTGTACAGTTGAGAAAATTACCATAGCGAAGGATATAGTACACGAAGTAGCATGGACTGAGGTGGAACGCCAGAGAGAAAATAATCTTTCCCTGCATAAGAGAAAGAGCTGATATGACTGCACACAGTAGGCATCGCGGCCCCATAGGGATCTATCGCGCAAAATTCCTACTTTGCGTGCAAAAACACGTACACACAGACGCAGGTAATATATTAAATGGCCAACCGTAGTAAACGACCAAGCACTTACCGTAAGCAAAACGTTGTCAGCGTACTTCTCCAATCTATGAGGACCATACTCCACTCCGTTGAGAGGCTAAAAAGGCACGAGATTTAGAAGACGTTAGTACTAGTATTAGCAACGGGATAACCCTGGCTGCTGACTTCCTCTCGTGCGACGGGTAGCTTCCTCCTAAGACGCGGCCCGATTATGCTCCAGTATATTAATCGGAGAAACTTCGGTATCGCCATGTGATCCACGCATAAACACACACAAAATGGACTCACGTGCAATTAATAATACTCGCTGGTGGGCGGATCCAATTTATTAATTATATGCATGTACATGTTATAATAATTATATATATACAGTACTTCTGACAGTTTGTATTGGTATACGTAATTCCTTGATTCAAACACTTTTTATCTTGGTTAATCATATATTAATCAGTAATCGACTGTGCGTATTCGTGGCGAGCTTGCAAGCATCAGCATTCCTTGACCAAAATGAATTTGCCACATTCCAGTGGTATTGAGTAGCATTATAACAAACATTACAAACGTACACATTTTGATACACATTTCACTACCTGCCTTTACTTACATGCATCATACATACCATTTACAAGCTACAACTGTAGTTTATACTGCATCAAAGTCTTGTTAGCTAATCTTGAGCTCAACATTAATTTTCCTTTCCGTAAAATCTGTGTTACTTCTCTGTTGACCTGGAAGCAGAAGTATTTGCAGAAGTGTTTGCAGAAGTGTTTGCAGAAGTGTTTGCCTGAATACATAAGTAATTTAATACAATTCTTGCCTCCCAATAAATTCATTCACCAGCCCGGCTTGGAGAGAACACTGAGAAACTGTCTATATTTCTAAAAAGTGATGACTATATTCATCAGGAAAACAATAATCCGAAACATACCTGATGGTTTTGCTTTTGCAATTCAATTATTAATTTAATGGGAGGCAAGAATTGTATTTAATTACTTATATGTGCAGGCAAACACTTCCGCATCCAGGTCAATAAATAAGTAACACAGATGGAAATGTTAAGCTGAAGATTAGCTAGACAAGACTTTCATGATCCTGCAGAAGCCAATGCATGTAAATAAAGGCAGGTAGTGAAATGTGTACCAAAATGTGTAAGTTTGTATATTCAATACCACTGGAATGTGACAAATTTGAAGATGCATATGACATTTATTACAGTCTATCTGCTTGCAGAGAGACAGGACAAAAAAAACAATGCACATCAGTCTGGAAAAGTATTAAATGTCTACTTCACCAAAGTACATAATACATTATACAAATGCAGAATACACTGATGTACATCTACCTTGACAGTGTTCATCATTGCATATCTGTTTTTATCAGGATGAGCATTTCAGAACTGAAATAGATTTATAAGCTTTTATAGATACATAATACATGATATAAATGTACATTACCTACAAATTAAGCTGGTCATTTTCATCAACAGTTCTAAGTTATTTTCTTTTGAGTCCTTATTACTGCAGTCATATTGAACCTTTAAAAACGTCATCTTCAAATTTGTCACATTAAATTAAATAAAACAAATTCTTGTTTGATCAGTGATATGCACACAAATTTTGAATTTTAAAAAATTACCTGCAGAACATACATGTGTACGTTCAAAGAGACTGAACTTTTTGTACATTTCTGTTCAGATTTTCTATAGGTAAAGAAAACTCCATCAATACCCAATTGTTTTGGTTATAGTGTTTTAGGTCCAAACGGTTGGTTTGAGGGTGGTAGGCGGTGCTAACTCTGTCAGTGCTCTGTTCCTAGTCTGTACTGTGTAGTAGAACATCATTCACATTGTTAATGAATTCCTTTGTACAGCCATATCTGTTTTAATTAAATACATTTGAATATATCAAAAGCATGACTGCATTGTAGTCGCAAAACAGCTTGAACATAGTATATAGTATAACTATTATACAGCAAAAGATCATGCAAAGGCAAAGACTGCATCACATTTCATACGCATTGTGTGTTTTTCAAAATATGCTCATGTAATACTGTGCGATATATCTATACACATAGTATACCTGCAAATGGTTTGATACAAAAACAGGGAAACCTGCTCAGCAGATAGCCACTTCGAAAAAAGAAATTTATCAGTGTATTATCCACTCTTAGGTAATGTCCACTCCAACCTACACATATACGTAGGTGATATGATCATATGGCCATGTGTTTTTAAATTTATCTTTATTGTTTTTCTATTTGTTATTTACTGGGTGAAGAAGTGCTGCTTCTTTCACAAAATTAGCATCATTTAACGATAGGTCGACCACTACATGTAGGCGCGTTAACCTACATGTAGGCGTTGCAAATCGCGTTATTCCAAACAATGAACATATAGCCAACGCTTGAAATAAGCATAATCAGTACAGCAAAGAGGGCTACTTGCAAGGTGGCGTCAGAAAACAACCCCAGCTACTACGTACGCTCTGGTTTGGACACGCCCCTCTTTTACTCAAGTTGTTCTAATTTTCTCAAAACTTTGCTATAAGCTTTTTCGTTGTTTAGACAGCTATTTTTGGACCTCTTGTCGCCAAACACACGCGATTTCCAACTTTTATTCCATCCGCCATCAAGATCGTAGGCAATTTTTATACGCTCCTCCATCTCGATCGAATATCTACAGAGCCGATGGTTTAAGAGTCTCCGAATCGATTTAAAAATGAAGCTCAATGGTTTAGTGGTACATTATTAAAGCTGAAAGTTTTATGCGCCATTCAATGAGAGGACCAGATGTCGCAATATAACGCCTACATGTAGGTTAAAACCACGTTTTTCGCCTACATGTAGGCGTGCGGTCAATCTATCATTAATCTGAAAATAATTTCCACACGAAATTCCAATAAAACCTCTTGGCAATCTATTTGTACGTTTTGTCTCGCCCCAAATGGCCAGCTACAGGTATACTTTTAAATCACTTTAACCATAGACAGGATTTAAGTTAATTAACCATTGGATTTTTTAAAACATACATTACAGTACTTAGGCAAATACCAACAATTATTCCAATCAATTAAGTAGTTATATCAAAACCTTTGATTATCATTATATTCAAAACCCTCAAGGTTTGAACTCAAACTCAAAGTTGATTAAAATTGTAGTGGTATTCTTCGCTTGATTATTTGTTTTGTAAAACACCAATGAAATTTCATACTTCTCAAACTTCTACCAAAGTTTATCTGCAGTTTACATGTATAAATCTCGCAATTATCGTACATTATTGTGTCACATTAATTGATTGCTAGTTATTTGTCTAAACTTAATTTTAATAATGTGATTCGTATTTGCCTACTTTAGTCACTGTATGTTCATAAATCCATTTAGTGTGATAATCCATTAAGGAAATATATTCATTGAAAAGCGTTCATTTGTGGTATACTGCTACAGAGAGAATGGCGTGCTTGCAATGTCTTTGTCACAGCGAGGAACTTTTGGCTTCTAATGAAATAAGGCCATTTTCATTTCTAGTAGTCTTCCTACGTAAAGCTCTATTTCCTTTAGGTAAGAATGATTATTCAGAAATATGCGCTATCGATCAGTAACAAATTAGTACTTCCCAATAACACCTATTCAAAAACACACTGTTTTAGAGGCATCCAAAAGTTCCAATACTTCCTTGAATGTTAATAACAACATACCGAATTTATTACTAAATTCAAACCACTAAATCAAGATACAATGGCCCCTAAATAAAGTACACTGTAAAATATCAAGATTTCAATTTCGGAAGTAGTTTATGAAATACAATTTGCAGCCTATAACTAACCACTCACCCTACATTTATTAACGTCAATAATGTTTAATTGAAATGGACTAAGACTTTTATCAATACTTATTTCACCAGCATGTCTTCTTTTGCAGTTATAACTGCAAAAGAAGACATTGTGGCGTGTACTCAATGACAATTAATACACGTCAACCTTTTTCACTACACACATGCTCTAATCTCTAATTAATGCACCAGTTCATCTCGTTCTCAGTCCTCTCTGGCAGGGTCGCTACACTACTCCCCCCAGAACGGAGATGTAACGTTGCGGTTGGTTGACCTGCCGACCAGATCTTGTTCTGTGTGGTGGAGGGTTGGGTGAGGTACTTGGTGTCGGAACTTGGGTTGCTGTGGGGGAAGGATTAGGCCTTATTTGTGGTCGTCCGCGGTGTACAGGCTCAGGTAGCAATAGTGGTTGCTCTGGATCAATGTGGGCAGGCTTGAGCCTGTCCACTGAAATTGTTTCTTTTTTCCCGCTGACATCAACGGTGAAAGTCTTGTCACCTGATTGGAGTGATATGGTGTCCTAAAAAATCAATTGAATCCTGACCAAATTGACATTTAGAAGTGTTGATAACTAAACCATATTCCTGAAATCGTTGGAACAGCTGGCGGAGGTGGTCCATGTGAGTCTCGGCATCATTGCTGGCAATGAGGATGTCGTCGATGTAGACAAAAACGAATTCCAACCCATGGCAGACAGTGTCCATTAAGCGCTGAAAGGCTTGAGCGGAATTCTTCAGCCCAAAAGGCATCCTCAGGAACTCATAAAGACCAAAAGGTGTGATGATGGCCGTTTTGGGTATGTCTTCGGCTGCAACCGGAATCTGATGGTAGCCTCGCACCAGATCGACCTTGGAAAAAATGGTCTTCCCATGAAGTTGTGCTGAAAAGTCCTGAATATGTGGCAGGGGATACCGGTCAGGTACCGTTGAGTTATTGAGGCGTCTGTAATCCCCACACGGGCGCCACCCCCCTGATGCCTTGGGTACCATGTGGAGTGGGGATGACCAAGGACTTGCTGATTTTCTAATCAGGCCCATCTCCTCCATGTTATCAAACTCTTGCTTGGCTGCAGCCAACTTGTCTGATGGCAAACGACGAGCACGCGCATGAACTGGGGGGCCAGTAGTCGGTATGAAGTGCTCTACTTTGTGTTTGATGGAGGAGGCAGTAAACACTGGTGTTGTAATGTGAGGAAATTCTGTTAACAGGGTCTCAAACTGGTTGCTAGAGGTGGAAATGGCACTAAGTTGAGGTACTGCTGTGTGAACGGTTCCCAGTGAAACAGAATGATATGTTTCCGCATCAATCACCCGCTTCCGTTTGAGGTCCACCAGTAATGAGTTTGAACGAAGGAAATCAGCTCCAAGAAGAGGTCTAGAGACATTGGCGATAGTAAATGTCCAATGGTAAGTCTTGGAGGCGAAACAAATGGGAAGGGTGCGAGTTCCATAGGTTTTAATGGAGCTGCCGTTGGCTGCTGACAAAAAGGGCCCGAGTGGTCTAGTGCGTTCATCCTCTCTAGTGGCGGGAATGACACTCATCTCTGCTCCAGTGTCTACTAGAAACTTTTTTCCAGAGACCTTGTCAAGAAGGAAAAGGAGGCTCCTGTTAGCGCCAGTCGCTGATGCAACCACTGGTTTTTGGCCTGATTTTTCTTTTCCTGTCCATGCACATGGTTCGGTGCACTTGCGTGCTGCCTTATTAAACGTGCGGTGATAGAAACACAACCCCTCTTGAGGAGATTGGGATGGGATCTTGTTTGCTTTCTGCTTGGTAGGTCGGTTGTGATGCACGGCGTTGGTGCTATATTCCATATCCTGGCTGATCCAAATGGCGTCTGCATGTTTGGCTAATTTTCGGCAATCGTCGAATTGCGCATCGACTAGCTGAATGCGGATGTCTTCGGGTAGGCGCTCGAGAAAGAGTTGCTCAAAAAGCAAGCAAGGAGGATGATCGCCTAAAAGGGCCAACATTTCGTCCATCAAAGCAGATGGTTTTGTGTCACCGAGTTCGCGAAAATGTAGGAGCCGGGACGCTCGTTCTCTTTTGTTGAGTCCGAAAGTGTCGTTGAGACGGTCCTTAAGCGCCTTATATTTGTTCTGCGTCGGTGGTTGGCTGATTAGGTCCAAAACGCGCGTCGCTGTCGATTGGTCAAGTGCTGCCAGCACGTGGTAATATTGTGTCTCGTCCGCTGTAATCTTGCGCAAATGAAACTGCGCTTCTACCTGCGCAAACCATACAGCAGGTTGTGCAGGCCAAAATGTAGGAAGCTTGAGTGAGACGGAATGTTCTTCTGCCATTCGCGTCAAGGGTCACCAATGTGGCGTGTACTCAATGACAATTAATACACGTCAACCTTTTTCACTACACACATGCTCTAATCTCTAATTAATGCACCAGTTCATCTCGTTCTCAGTCCTCTCTGGCAGGGTCGCTACAACATGCTGGTGATTTCCATAGAACTTTTAACAACAATTACCAGTTAAATAACTGCTTGTAAACAGTTTCCCTTGATTGAGAAACACCCTGCAGCGCCGGGTTAACCGGGGCGCAGGTGGCGCAAAAGCGCCAGGCCCACCAACGATAGGGGGCCCATTGATATGTACGCCTAGAATGGATGAATTTAATTAGTTTGATTTGATTTGATTACAGGTACAAAAAGTACACTGAGGTAAACAATGGCATGCACATGCACTTATATATTCCCTGCTAGAGATATAAGTCTATTTTTTACACAGTCGTGACTTGAAGGCATCGAGACTTGTGGCTAATAAATACAACAGTAAAGCAACGTGCTCGTGCGCGTGTGTTAAAGGCGAATCGGCAGCCCCCGGCTCGTATTTGGACCGAAACCCCCCCCCCCCCCCCGCTCACCAACGCAAGGGAACTCCCCGCTTGCATTTATACGAAGCAGGGCCGCAGGGGCCTGCCAGGGCCGTACGAGCCGGTGTCACAGGAGTACGCGTCCCCCCGGATTACGCGTCCGGCCGGACTCATGGTCCTTATACGATGTCCTCCGTTAGGATAGGTAGTCCCCCCATTGCCCCTCGTTGACTTGAGGTAGTTAAGCCAAATAAAGTTATTATTTGCTTAAAGAATATCCTTTAGACTAAACTTTAGAGGTCGATAAACCTTTGGCCATAGGTACTAGCGGACTGGAGCTTTGCAAATCAGTACTATAGCGATAGGGTACCTAGTATATAAGCCGAGGGGCTCTTTGAGAGATTTCTGGGGAGGGCAGTTTGTCATAATGAATGACAAACTCTCTGAAGACTTTGTCTACTTCAGAAAACATGCCATTGATGCATGTTTCTATCCAGTAGAAGCTGTATTCAACTTCTGGAGTATTGGTTCAAATCCAGTGGCATTAGTATTAAGACAATTTGTAAATATGACAAAAGATACTTACTAATGTCTGCAGCGAATATTGATACATTCTGTCAGTGGATTTTGGACACAGGAAAGATATGTAATGAAGATGGTGTGACTCTCGACAGCCTCCACTTAGCCAGTAAGCCAGATTTGAGTGTCTGTGCCTCTGATTCACTAATTATTGGCATCTTTCAACCTAATAATTGTACAGTGAATGAAGCAAAAAAGAGCATGATTGCTTGCAATGGTGAGGTGATACAGATAAAGAAAAGCAGTGGGGTAGCTGGTGATAAAAAGGTGAAACAGATAGAGAAAAGCAGAAAGGTTAAAGCACAAGTTTCATCAAATCTACGTCACCACTGGTTGGAGGTGGGAAAAGTTATACTGTATGAAGAACAGAGATGCATTCTTGACAGTGACAAGAAGTGGCTGGATGATGTTATAATTAATGCTGTGTAATACCTTCTCCATAGCCAATATGGTTTGCCTGGATTTCAAGCAACAACATTGGGATATCATTTAACATATGATGTAATGAGAAAAGGTTTTATTCAAATTCTGCACAATGGAGAGGATCATTGGTTTAAAATTTCAACCCTTGGATTGCTGTCAGGCCATGTGCACATCTATGATAGTCTCTATAACACTTGTACTGATCATGGTATTGAACAAATTTGTTCCATTCTTTATACTCCTAACAATGCAGTGCATCCCCATTTCATGGATGGTGATAAACATGCAGACTAATCATATGAACTGCGGCCTGTATGCCATAGCTTATGCCATTGATTTATGCCGTGATGAAGATGTGCATGTGTTATAGGAAATATGACGCAGTACTGATGCGTCAATATCTGTCAAAATGTTTAGAAAGTGGAAGATTCACTGCATTTCCTAGTTCAGATAGACCAAGCAGCCATGTTATCACAAAAAAGAGCATAATCGTGAGGTGTTATTGCCGAATGCTGGACACTGGATTGATGATTCAATGCGATTCCTGCAAAGAATGGTTCCATGACAAATGTGACATCTCAATTCCAAAAAATGCCTGGAATGATAAAAAATAGAAGTGGCATTGTAAAAACTGTCAGCCCATCCACTGAGCCCAAAACATTAATTTATATATCATGTATTTAATCTGTACTCTGTTTCTTGTTTGACATTGATCACAAGTGCTAGTGTTGCATGATATCATTTAACCTGCTGAAAACATGACTGCATGCCATAGTGGCATCCATGCATGTTATCCTCACTTGACTCCAAGTGTGCAATTTACCATGGGGAAAATCGCATGTAGGGTGTGTGAGAGACATGAAATCTTGCACAGGTATCCTTTGCACAAAATGTGCCACAGCATGTAATTCCGCTAATGAGTGTGTTTTTTTTTTTTAATACCAAATACGCTTTCAAAGGAGGGATATAAATAATATCCCATGGGGACAGTTCCTGGTATAATCCTACGACACCAGTATAAATGAACATAGACTTGGTGATAGGTGAAAATAAGACTGACACTATTATGAGGGGACATACTATCCTAGGATACGCTGTCCGGGGGGACAGTTACTCCTAAGGGGGGACATACTATCCTAGGATACACTGTCCGGGGGGACAGTGGCTCCTAGGACTGGATGTCCGGCGGACGCAGAATCCTAGGACCATGAGTCCGGCCGGACGAGTAATCCGGGGGACGCGTACTACTGTGACACCTGTCAGGCATTGGGGCCATGGCCTGACCACCTTTCGCCCGGCGAAGTCCACCTCCAAAAACGGCTGAAAATGTGCATTTATATGATACTGCATGCACATGTACATGTACATGTACAATTAATGATTCAATGCCGAATCCATCCTTAACTAAGCTTGGACGTGAAGTTCTCATCTTTCTAAACAAAACACTAATACATGCACCGTTTGTTGTTTCATGATCAGCTGACGGTCTCATATACAAAGCATTTTATCAAGCGCTATATAGCAGGGAAAAGTTCATTTGCAATCTTGATATTTGCTATCCTGTGTTTTTGCATAGGTTTGTGAGGCTTCTAGAATGAAATGCGATGTGGTCTACGTTTGATAATGGAGTACACACTGAACTTGATTTTAGCATGTTCTCATCTTTCTTCTTTTAATGATATGGTTATATGTATGTATTAACTTAGTGAAAAATAATTTATACATGTATAATTATATCTTTTCACAGGACTGAACCTTACTTAATATCACAACTGTAGCCTAGTATTGATGTTCTGGCCCTGTAAACACCAAATCTTTAAAAGTAAAATAAAAAAAAGCTGAAGACCCTATCTTATGCTTTATTAATGTAACGCAAATAATATGTGACCACATCGCTCAGCCCAGTAACCGCAGAAGTAATCATTTAAAATGAAAAAAAAAAAAGCAATATTGGTAATTGATATCAGTAGGATGTATTTTTAGAAGCGGACTAATGCGACTATTTGTCGAAGTGGAAATCTAGCGGGGCAGTCAAGTTGTCAAGCCTGCATCATGGGAGGATGAGAGGCGGGCCCAAATATTTTGCTCCTCGGGTGAAAAATCACCAATCTTTGCAGGATTCGAACTCGCGACCCCGTGATTCAGAACCACTGAATTTAGCGTTGAGCCAAATGAGTAGTTATGAATATGATATACTAAACTACTTTTAGCATGCTAAAACTACTTTCAGCATAGTTAATACTCTATTATCTATGCTTTTAGCAACATCAGGTCCATTCATTAATCCTCATACATTTCATTAATTCTCATACATTTCATTAATTGTGTGCCGCTACTTTCGGGCAAAGTGCTATGTTAATAATGCATACACAGGGATTGATTTAAGATGATCTATCGCCTTTTCATGATCAGTGAAGGATCTACTTGCAAGGGGGATGAAAAGGTCTAACTTGCCATATATCAGACATACCAGCAAAAAATCATCCTGACGACCTGAGCCAAAAATGCAGACATTTTCGGATATGTTTTAGTTTCTGGGGCTCTGCCTCAGACGCAGTCACTATGCTGAGTATGCTCGCCTGACCATTTTCAACTGCTTCCTACATGTCTGGGCCCACAAGATTTACCCTGCGCCAGGCCGGCACTGACACCCTGTATATAAGACATGCACACAAAGAGGTGGGAAAAAATGTCTTATTCTATAGGATATATTAGAGTGGGGGGCGGGGGAATTTTACCCTGGATGGGGAAAGTTTGCTCTAGTGTCGAATATCCATGTGGGACAATTTGCACTAGTCTAATGTCCGGGGGGGGGGGGGGGGGGGGGGGGACATTCCGCAAGGTCTACCCTCCCACACCAGTTTTAGAGATCTCTGGCAGAGCCAACATATACGTGCATGTGTATCCAGGCATTGATAGTGCCATCATGCCCGCATCAGTGCCAAGTCAGAAGCTGGAAACGATTGAGGATCAATATCTGATAGCAAAGAGGGCTGCTTGCAAGGTGGCGGCAGAAAACAACGCCAACGTGCTGCTAGTGCTACCATAGATATTCGTGTTACGCCTACACTGTACCGAATTAGAAATTCATATCGTACGCAGCAGCTGTTTTATGCCAAGACTATAGGGACCGAAACGTCAGTATCACAGGTTCACAACTTTGCGAGTGGTATAGGGACTAGCAAAGCCTTTGTTTTCCAGTCATACTTTCTTCTACACACTCGTAATGTCTTTATTATAGAGGCTATGCGATGGAAGCTATGAATAATTAATGTTTGTACCCATGGTGCTCATGTACTCATCTTTATTTGAGAGAATTAGCCGTCGTTTCATTCCTAATTTGCTCCTGCGTGCCACAAAAGCTGTTCTGGGCTCTTCCGATCTGGAACAAGATAGCGGCAGACACTTTTACCCATGCATTAACGCCACGTGTCTGTTAACGGTTGTACCTGTTTTGATCGTAGTATATCTATTTAGATCGAACCTTATAAACCTCAGTACTAACAAGCGATTGATCATGAACTGTGCCTTGGTCTTTGTCCTACAGATTTTGAACATACCGTTATAGACGCATGTGATCGCATAACCTCTTATATGCACATCTAAAATATGCAACGTTTAGCGCGCCAGCACCTGTAGAATCGTAGAAAAAGGTACAGTGCCAAAGGTACTCCATTTACGCTTCTTACGTACTAGAATGGAGGTTGCGAATAAAAGAACAGTCCTTCGTACACAAAATTAAGGAAAGGCATACAGATATGACCTACCAACGACGTAGTAGTACATTAATAAATTGCGTTTGCGTAGGCGGAAACTGGTGATCTAAATCTCGTCGAAAATTGTGACCGTATTTAGGATTTCTCTACGAGTGCTTAAGAAGACGCGCGCTTTGTAAATTTGTTTGCAAGGTATTTAGGACTTTATTGCTAGAATACAGAACAAAAGGGGTTGCCCGATACACTCTTGGTATCTAAATGTAAGCCAGCATACGGCGTTATTTTGTGTGCCTCGTTGATTTCCATAGTAATCGGTCGCGATTAGCCATTCCCTAGATTCTTAAAGCACTCACTTGAGGAAGCGTTTCCCAAGTTTATTAGGTCTTAGCCTATATCAGGATAAAATTTCATGAGCTTTGGATGATGCCCAAGGGTCCATTTATCGGCACTGGTGTTTACTGTTGGATTGCTTAGAGCTTGCTTAACCTGGTATTTCTATGTTAGAGCCCTGTGAATTAAACTTATTTTTTGTATTTTCAACGCATAGACAATCTATTTTGTTTATGTGTGACTGTCAAAGAGTTGTGTGATAGTTCTATTTAATACGCACCGAATTCGTCAAGGCACGCGTTAGTTATGGAAAGTATTGTACAGCATGGACCGCCATATCATTAAAGACAGCTCAATCAGAATAATATGATGGTGCCCACACAGCGTATTTTTCCAGACAATATTTTCATGTTAGTGTATCCTAGCTATGCAGTAACATTGAGAAATACATCTACCCATGACCAGCATATGCCCAGTTATTGAAGTAGCTTTGGATCAAATGGCAGGTTTGAAAATTACTGCTCTCCCTGAACCTTGAAGTACAAAATTCTGCATGCTACAGCAGAACAAGATAGGATAAGATAATTAAGATATTGTAGTACACTAGCTACTTTAAAATAAGGTGTAATATGTGTAATATAGACACAGTTGCATGGCTACCTTGAAGGTACTTTAGCTGATCTATCACCATCCATTGTTCACCAAGTATGTTTGCTGAACACAATGCACCCTTGGCCTGGCTGATTACCTTTATAGAAAAGCATCTAATGTTAAATGATGGAAACGTAATATGTAAAATTAATGGAACAATGCAATGGTTGTGTGCACACTCTCAGAACAAGCAAGAAAATATAGCTGGTTAAATTTTGCATCAGAGAAGCTCAGAGAGTAAAGTAGTTAGTAAAAAAACATGAACACAACATTTCTATATTGCAAGATCAGCAACTTAGATTCTAAAGAAGGAGAACAGTTTAAGGAGGAAGATAGAACAGAAGTTACAATGTGTGGCAGAAAAGGAAGTGGAATTATCAAATGAGTTTCCTAATATCTCATAATGAAAAATAAATTAATGTAATATTATTAAAGCGTTTTATCCAACGTGTCAGTTATTTGTAATAATAAAATAATAAAGGTAAGCATAAACAATGCACAATAAGTAACTAGTAAAAAGATACAGAAAAAAGTCTACCACTGCATGCTGGCCCACAGAATCCATAATAGAAGCAGCATTTCCACATTGTACTGCAGCTGATAGCCTTTGTAGCAAGGAAGTGTACCCATTGCACTCTCCCGATGCCTGCCTAAGGTGATGGTCAAGCTCTCTCCTGTTGTCTCAATGGCTATGGGCGTGATCAGTTATTAATGGTCTGTAGATTGAACACCTATATGCATGGTATGTGGATCATCAAAATCACACATATATGTCCATTGTATAGCACATTTAATGTGCTATACAATGGACATATATGTGTAAATCAATCAAAGAAGTCTCAAGCTCCTAAAGTAATTATTACACATTGGAAGAATGATGAATGTGAATAAATAGGGGAGAACATTAATATGATATCGCTATACGGGCTATTGCCGTATTGGCAGCTAGATTATACCGGTATAATGAGATACCTAAATTAAGATGTAATGTGTATTTGACCCTGTGAACCTTATAAAGAGTACCTATGTTGTATTTTATGCAATTATGGCATCATTATCTTGAATACTTTTACAGTAGCTGCATGGAGAAGTCAAGCGGTCACAGTTTTTTGTATCGCGGTTCATTCACATTTGCGTACATTGTTAGTCACCCGCGACGCAATGTATGAAACGTTATAACTTTTGAAATAGTAATCTGTTTTCCGTGGCAAAAGCATATTTTTGATGCATTCAATTTGCTCTTTTAGGCTATGCATAAAAGTTCTAGTTTTATTCATTTTCAAAAATTTATTAAAGTACCTAGTAGTAGTAACAGAATCGCGCTGGGATGAACTGGTCAAAAATAAAAGGTACAGTCCGTAACCGAGTCGCGTAAGGTACTAGAAAATCGCGTTCAGCAAGCAAAAAATAAGAGCAAAGAGCCGTGCCAGTTAAAGAATGGCTTACAGACACGTAGGAAGATGTAATATGACGTTAACAAATCACACAGTAGCAGCAGTTTTCAAGTCTTCGTTGGTTTAAGGGTATTAATAACCGTGTCGAGGAGTGTACATGTACAATCATGTGCTCATGTGATGCGTTTCCAATCCCTTACTTTAATATTAATGGTGCTACGTACACTTTGTTGTGGCACGCCCCTAATTTAGCTGGAGTTGTTCTGCACTCTGGCTTCGCTTTTTTAGGCAGATATGATTTTTAACTCTTTTTGCACGATTTCCAACTTTTATACTCACTTTCATCGGCAATTTTTGTACACTCCTCCATCCCAATCGTGTATCTAAAGAGCCAATGGTTGAACGAGCGCCAAAGCAAATTAAAAACGAAGCCCTATGCTTGATTAAGTATTACTTTATTTGAGTTCAAAGTTTTGTATGGCATTGATGAATGCGAGGATCATATGTCGCAATGGAACACCTAAACGTAGGCTAAAACAGCGCTTTTCGCCTACAAGGCTTCATGTAGGTGTTTGTTCGATCTATCATTATTACTGTAGCAGAATGAGTTTTTTTTTTTTTTGTAAAAGTTGCTGAATATTAGTGGTGAAAGTGAATCAGTTTTTTGTTATTTTTGCTTGTAACTTCACACCCATCTGTGCTCTATTTCAGGGGGCATACATTGTGCTTCAAACTTTATATATGATGAGATCAACAGATGTAGTTTGAGTGACATCTATAAATGATTACATTTACATGCATGAAGAGCAACATTAGCATTCAGGAGGAGAATTTATATTTGACCTAGCCATACCCAATCCTACTTGGCACTGTGAGTTTATAAACACTCTTTCCATTAACCAATTACATTTCATTGTTTTAATACACAAAAATATGTGCTTATTCACAAAGTGTTAAACATGGACATAAAATCAATAATTAATAGTAATTACATACATACTTTGTAAACATAAATTGTTTATCCCTTTCTCATCATGGATTATTGAATACCATTATTGTGTTTGCAGCAATATTACTGCAACCAACAGCAGTAGGAGCATTTCGAATGGCATGCTATGCACTTTCATTGCACATAAGGTGTTGATTCAGTTTTCATCTGATACATAATTAATGGTGAGTAGTGTGATCGTCATAGGCCAAAGAAAGATATTACATTTACATACATCTAGAAATAGAGTTATAGTTACCTTCTCAATGACTTCCCTTTCATTTGAATGTTGGTAAACCATTCGCCCATCTTCTAGAAATTCATTACAAATCAGCTGGTGACCCAGTTTGCCAATGAATGCAGAGTAAAGCTATTAGCATCATTGGGGTCTGAAAAAGCCTGCTCAGACTCATATTTGTAGGCCAGATAGGCATCAACAGTGCAGATCCCAAAATATGGTTCCAAACATGTGATACCACCAACTGTGAGTGTACCTTGTCACCAGTGAACATTGGTGCAACATCAATTACACTAAAGTTTTCACAATCATGCATATGTGTGGTCGTTTGACATGTTTCTCATATGCAACTGTTACAGGTTCACCTTTACTACCTCTTATGGTGACATGGGTGAATGCTTGCAGTTTGATATGATGAATTTGGGGTTCTTGTCAGCCTCCTGTATGGACAGTTGTTGCCTGAAGCAGAATGTGATCACCACAATTGGGCTTCATATCCTCAGGGACTCCTGTAGCCCACATGGTTAACAAATGCTTAGGAAACCTTTAGTTGCTGTTCTGACAATGCACATGAACCAGAGACCATGACTTTTTAGAGCCTCCAGTGTTTTCACAGAGGAAAAGGCACTATCAGCATGTACAACATGCAAGGATCCAAAATAGTGCTATGTTAATCGTAAGGTGATAACTCAGCATGATTAAGGCATGGCTTTTTTGGCAATAATTTGACTTCCAATATTCCTGAGGCTGCTTCTTCTGCTTTAGCTGAGCTTACCCCTAAGGTACTACTGCTCCAAGTTCGTAACTCGGAGGAGTTAGTTTTCGAGCTATACGCTCACATTCAACACAGTAAACAGTATGTCAATACAGAGATAATATATAGATATTATCTCTGGATGCAGTGACGATGAAGTGAAACATTTTGAATTTTTTTTTGAATTTTCCAGGTGGAGTTCAACCTCTTTGCTTATACGTAACAGCAAGAAAGAAGAAAATGTTTCCATGAAAGAAAAGTATCAAACAAGACAAATGCTCCTACAAATGTATTTCAAGACAAAACTCGCAATCTGATACTTGATACTTCAGCACAAACTAGTAGACAAATTCAGTTGTCAAAGATATCATAGCCATGTTGTGTTCAACTGCCTTTGAATTAGTATCTGAGCAATGGGAATAAACGACATTAATGGTAACAGGGTGCTTCTCAATCAAAGAAAATTGTTTATAAATTTAACCACAAACTGTCATTTAACTGATCAACTCTTTAATAATGCGGGCCAAAATGTTGATGTGAATAAACTAAATATTAATTTAACTAAAACAAATAAAGATTAACGAAAATGAGTTTAAAGTTCCCAATAATGCCTAATTAAAATCATACCATTTTAGAGGTATCCAAAAGTTCCAACATTTCCTTGAATATGAATAGTATAAGCTTGGCGGAATTTATTAACAAATTCTAACCACTAAATCAAAATACAATGGCCCCTTTTTTGTGGCTGTTAACAAAACCCCAGGCACTTTGTGGATTACGTGCCTTAAATAATGCGTATCAATACATTTGTTTGATGTTCAAATCAAACCTTTAATAATATAGCCGATACATTGTGGACTAGACAATTCATGTGCTTATTTCAGGCTTTATACTCCTTTACAAGATGCAGAAGGAAGGTATTCTATACAAGTTTATTTTATTATATGCTGTGCAGTACCATGGTAACTACATGCATGATGTGCCTTAATAATACACTCATTAAATTCTTTTGGATCCTGAAGGTCATATTATGGATGCACTCAACTCCTCATGCACAGTCCTATCCAACATCTCTGTTGATGTGATTTCCCAAAAAGGCACATTATACAACCATTCTCTATAATGGGGCCAACAAATTCTATGTACTAGATTCTATGCAGAGTGTGCCAACTGAAATAGATGAAGCAATGTTAATTCAATACTTCGAAATGCCAACATTTGCTGTATATGGTTCAAAGTTCAATATGACTGCAGTGATAAGGACTCAAAAGATAGTAACTTAGAACTGTTGATGAAAATGACCAGCTTTGTAGCTAACCAATCATACAATGTACATTTATTCATGTATTATGTATCTATAAAAGCTTATATCTATTTCAGTGGAAATAAAATTGTGAAAGGCTCATCCATACTAAGAACAGATATGCAATGATGAACACTGTCAAGGTAGATGTACATGTATTCTGCATCTGTATAACATATTATGCACTTTGGTGATGTAGGCATTTATTCCTTTTCCAGACTGATGTGCATTGCTTTGTTTTTTTCTCTCTGTGGTAAACGTATGCAGATAGACTGTACGTAATAAATGATATATATTTTAGATTTGTGTGAATATATTACAACATCAGAATCAGCCAGAAATAAGTCTTCAATTACATTTATATGTTACACAGTTTTTCACTGTGGTGATTAGATGATTTTGTAGTGGCAATAGTGAGGTACATGTACAGCTTGAATTATAGATCATTGGTTTTTATATGAAACGACTGGAAATGAACAGCCAAATACACATCATAAAAAGAAATGAAAAACAAATCTAACATCAGTACTAGTCTTTCTCCTCCCCACCCACCCTCTCCAGTACTCTCTAACACCATCTGGCTATCTACCAGGTATATTCACTGCAGTGGCGTGCACCATATTGGGTTCTTTGTGTACTAGTTCTTTCTGCCAAAAGGTGTCAGAAAAAAGAATAAATGTCCAGCTTGGATTTTAACACCGCCAAAACTGTAAATGCCACTAAGAGTAAGTACAAAAAGAACAGCCTCCCTCACCTAAAAGCTAGGTAATCCCTCCTTGCCTAAAAGCTTGGAGGAAAAGGGTTTTCTTTTTTTCTTCTCTCTTCTCTATATCTCCCCCCATACTATCTCTCTCTCTCAACTGTTTATTTCTCTCTCACAGCTCTGTCTTTTCTATGGTAACCTATGGAATCTTCCTGTCTATACCACCCCACTGTATAAACATCATACAAGTGATGATATATCTACACATGTTCCTCTCATTGTCCCCCACTGAACAACATATATGGATAACTTCCAACATCCTCTCCCACACATGCACAAACAAGCACGCATACACATGTACACAAGCTCACACGATGACGACAGAGTTGGGGCTATCAAGAGCACCCTGGACCAGCATGGCTATGGAGAGAAGGTGGGAACTGCTTCCCCATCACTCCCCCACTATCACTCATCATCATGTCTGCCTTATTGTCAACCTCCTTGTAAGCTTCACGAAATGAATGGCTTGTGCTCTTCAGGTTGCTGTCATGAGCTACAGTGCAAAGTTTGCATCCACGTTCTATGGACACTTTCGGTGTGTACTCATCTGGTTGGGTTCAAAGTGTTAGTATTATGTTACCACATCTCCATGTGCTCTGCCTCCCACTGTGTCTAAGCTACACCACTCCCCAGTTACCTATACTGCATGTATAGCATACCAGCCTACCCAAGTAATATTTATACCCCACCTTCCACTCACCAGAGATACTGCAAAATCTGCTCCAAGCTTCGGTGATCATAAGTGCTACCAACTCCCTCCAGGAGCCAGGGGGCTGGCTCTAAGAGCTGTTGTAAGTACCAGTTCCCTTTTACCCCCCAAGCATGTGACCACACACCCATGACCCCCCCCCCCCCCCTCCTCCACTCAAGGAGTGGATGTGAAGGAAGGCGCAGGCATCATGATGGTGAAGCCAGGCATGCCTTAACTGGACATAGTGAGAGATACAAAGGAGAGGGTATGTTGACGACTGCCACCATGATGTACCTCACTGTGAACTTTTTTTCCCACCCCATCACCCTCCCCAGTACCCGCTTCACCTTCTGACTATCTACCAAGTATATTCACCGCACCAAATTGGGTTCTCTGTGTTGTACCATGGCAGTAAGGCTGGGGGGGGGGGGGGGGGGCTTTGATCTGAAGAAGGCTATGATGAAGAGTGTGTGGTCCATGAGGTGGGCTGGTATGTGTGGTGTGTGTGCTCTAGGGACTCCTGTTCATATGCCTCCTCCCCCTCCCCCCATAGGTGCTGACATCATCATCAGCTACTTTACACCCAGCTCCTCCAATGGCTGAAAGAAGACTCTTAGTGCCCACAGTACTTTTACAATAATAAAGATGGAATATGGCTTGCATTTTTTTTATCACAAGGCCACATTTCTCACATGAACAGTGCATGCTCACCACAGGTGCAGTGCTATTTGATAAAAGCTGCACAGCAATACATGTAAAAGCCAGCACATAATAAAGCATGTGCTAGATCACACAATCCAGCCATGAGCTGTTGAAATGCTGGCCACATGTGCTGTTTGAGTGTTCAGGATGCCACACCTCCTCCTTAACTTTTGCAGTTCAGTTAGTCACCTCCTCCTGGTTGACCCCCCAAGTAGTGGTACAGGAGGTGGGTCCTCACAGAGCAGCCTGAAAATCCCCATGCTGTTAATCTGGGGAGATGCATACATGTAACGTTCAATTATTGTTAATCAGTTATGAAAACGTCAATTATTAATTTTTAAGATCAAGCTATTCGTGTGCGTGCATCGTCGCGTCTGACAGGTACGTTCAACGTTCATGTACTAGAATAAGATTCTGTAGTTATTCATATGTCGTGGTACTGAAAGTCATGTTTGTCCACCCTGGCCCTGGCTTGATTGAAAGAAAATTGGAAATTTGCCTATGCATGGTGCATGCCGTATCATAGTGGTGCATGAATTGGTATCCACAGACCAGCTAGTGCAGTACGACCGCATAGGCCTATAAGCTTACAAACGGTTGCTTGATGCAGTCCTACACTGTGTCTACTAACTTTTGCCTAATCAATCTGATAGGCGTACGCTAAGAGACGATTAATTGGTCTTACAGCTTGTAAATGAAAAGACTAAGCGAGTAATGTTTAGGCCTTTGTTGTGCAAAGCAGGGACTACATGTGTATTTTAAATATAGCTAACACGTGTCTCTACCCTCGCTTCCTCGTACCCCGACCATGACACCATACCAAGCCTATGTGCACAGGGATAAGGTATAAACGTCCAGCCTGGATTTTTTTGTGGCTGTTAACAAAACCCCATCCTAGTAGATTGAGCGTCTAGGGTGGGAATGGTATAAAATCTACGTGGTTCAATCCATTTTGAAGTAAGAATATAATTATTGTTTTTGTTCAGGGTAGAACCATATCTAAGGACGCTCAACCCCAGGATGGTTTTTACACTATTCCCACCCGGGAAGCTCAATCCGAGGATGGTTTTAACGCTATTTCCATGCTAGACGCTCCATTCCAGGATGGGTTTTTGTTAAAAACCAGCCTAAAAAATCCAGGCTGGACGTTTATAACTTTTACCTGTAGTAAGTGTTGTAACATAACGATAGTGTCCTTATTCGTACACTACCGAAATCACATTGATTTCCATACATTGGGAAGACATGTGAGTACAATACAAAAATCTTTATTTATCTTTAATCATAGATTGTCCGGTGTTAAACCGGTTTAACACTTTTCCAGTGTCTATTACACAGTATAGAAGGTGATTGTGTTCTACAACAGCACTGCTGTCCTATCCAGATATCTGTTACGTTTTAGCGCCACACCAGTTCTAGGCGCAATTCTTGCTTTTTGTAGTGTTATAAGCAAATCCACTCTACCGACTTCTTTTGCCGCCATTGGTAATTTCTATTAACATGGCAAAAGGGCTCGCCGTCGGAGTCAAAGTTTGTGCCTCTTCAAAGGAGCCCTGTTATTGGTGAGAGAGGTGCAAAAGCACGATATAGTGCAGGCAAGCTAGCTTATGGCATCCAGGTAGGTTTCAGGCGAAGCCGAAATGCGTAATGTGCAAAGCAGTTATTCAAGCAACAGTATCATTGCAATGCCAGAGCTCAATTTACGAAACAATATTGTAAATATGTATATAATTGAATAAGTGTATTCTGTATTGTAGATACATGATTTAAGATACCAAATATACCTTCAAAATGAGTGCAACACTTATGGATGCGTGTTCGCAAATTTTGTAACCATTAAACTGGTTTAACACACCATTTAACAGCGAACGGTCAATCTATGATTAAAACGCATCCTTTATTTTATAAAAGAAAATCTGTTCAAAATTTGTCTTAATACCAGGCTCTTCATTAGACCCGGGAGCACTCTAAAGGTTCTAGTGTTATGGTGTTCAGCAAGGGCTTTTTGTTTAATTAACAAAACCGCCTGTTGTAACAGGTTATAAAAAAACCAGTTAATGTCATTGGTTTTAAAATAACCAGTTATTTCACGGCTGTTTGCGACTAGGCATTAGGTTTGACAATTAGATGTATACCTTAAATCGCAAGGAAATATACGTGCAAGCCTCATTATAAATACTGTATCTTTAGCAAGCCATATCATGCTCATTTTAAGTCAAACATACGAGAAAATACTTCCCTCGCTAACCCTACGAATGCAGTTACTAATAATCCACATACACAATAGGTTTATTACGTTTCCTATAAACGCGCAGCTGATTTTTGTACCAATCTTTGATCATGTCACAGGGGAGGGGTTACTTCAGGTTGATGTCAGTATGCATCACCATAGAGAAGAGGCCTATACTTATTCAAAAAAGCCTTTGAAAGCTTGCCATATTGGTTTTTCACAACACATTACGCTTCTGTATCTTATGAATAATCTGTGTGGCTCGTCCGTATCCAACCTCATAGTCTCAATGGATCACCACATAGAGATGATTCAAAAGCGCGCAGAGTATCTGTGAACCTGTTGGTAGTTACAGGGAAAATGAAAAGGGCATTTTACCCATGCTCTGAGTTTGCAGCACAGCTCTTTTCTGTATTCAGTACTACATGTACATACGTAATAATGTACCATGCACCCCACCCTTCATCAAACAAACTCATGATCACCTTTTTGTATACAAAAGGCCCACCATTATCTTTCAGTGGACACCACATGCAGATGATGGATGCAAGGTATAGTAGAATTGTACATGCTTGCATACCTGAAAGAACACCTATAGATCTGTCTTCCAAAGAGGAAAAGAAATTAAAAATCAGATCCGTATTCAAGAGGTGGCTCCACATGTACAATTGCTATACATAAATGTAGCTGTAATGCTACAATTATTGCAGGATTATAGGAATTGCACAACCACAGGTACACACCAGCAGATGTTCCAATTGATAACCCAACATCTCTTGGACCAGCTGCATTGCCCAATCTCTTCTAGAGCTCCCATGCAGGGCACCTCTATGTACCGCTTGCACAGTGAAATGGTTCATGGAGTTCACGTGGACGTGTATAGAGGTGAAGTGTGTCCACGTGTGTAGAGGTGAAGTGTTCACATGTGTAGAGGTGAAGTGTGTCCACGTGTGTAGAGGCGAAGTATCCACATGTGTAAAGGTGGTGTCCACGTGTGTAGAGGTGAAGTGTCCACATGTGTAGAGGTGAAGTTTCCACATGTGCAGACGTGAAGTGTTCGTGCTGCTGCACACAATTGAAGCCAGCAGAACTTAAGCTGGCACCTCAACTGACTGCTGAAGGACATAATGATCCACTGCGTAGCCTGCAAACAGGATGTAAAAGCTGAAGATTACCACACCCATGCAGAGTTCAGCTCTTCACTAACAAAGGGTGAGGGGCTTGTTCTGAGTAGGTTAGCTGACACCAGTCCTGACAAATGTATTACAATCTCTATACCCTATAACCCAGCCCCTTTGGCCTTTCCTCTCCACCCCCTAACCATACCTCAGTAACTTTCCTCACCACACCCTAACCAGTCTGAGTCACAGCTTACAGTCAATTATAGTGAACAACAATGGCTCCTGGCCAAGCTAAAATGAAACCTTTTATCACCATAACCTCTCTATAGCACCTTAGAATGTGGTACGTATAGCTATTCCTCCCCCAACTAAGCGAACAAAAAATGTACTACATGTAGGCCTAGTAATTGTACCGCTACGATTTCAATACTTTCGCACTCCACTTTTAGCGCATTCAGCATACTCCCCAATCAATATGGCAAAACATTTACTCGACAGTATGTAAGTACCTTCTGTCTTCGTTAGTTTCCTGCTTTCAGTTTGCCGACAAAAGTTGTCTTGTCTTGTACATACCGCTTTGAAGTTAAACGATTCTTTCCAAAGTAGCAGCTTTCGACGCTAGAGTTCACAACGGCAACGCAATCTTAAGCCATGTGATTTAGGCCATAAATAGAACAATAGTACCTTTGCATTATATGGCTTGTAAAATGGCGACTGAACTTGTCCGGTCCTCACGTGTCACAAGTCAAGTCACGTCAGTGGTTGTCAAGGGTCGTTGCTAAGGCATTACGATATCATTTCAATATTACGGAGGTGGAGACCTACTGTCCACAATTTCTATGGCCGCAAACAGCCGTGATTTCCAGATAATAATAATAATAATTGATCATTTATGCATAACAGCTATATGGGGCCAAATGCTAAACCAGCACAGCCCCAGGCTCTGCCACATGGCAAGAGAGATGGTCCATTATGTTGCACCGCTTTGCAATTGGGTTGGTTTCAGGACCACAAGGGTTAACATTTTCTGTTTATAACTCATGAACTCAATGGAGTTAGGCTTCAAATTTACAACACAACTGCACCATCATAGTCTGCATGTCCATGAGCAGTTTAATCATAGCACGCCCTCTAGTTATGGAGATCAGTTCAAGATTGTAAAAAATTGAAGGTGGGTAGTGGTTAAAGAAAAAACTCCAGAACAGTTCCGAGGTAAGGTTTAATGTCTATTGTCCTGAATGTCCACCCGGGGGTACAATTGGACACCTGGGTAAATGGCAAATGAAGTTTTTGCTGTTAGGTCACGTGGCTGCATTTAACAGTACTGGCTTACAGAACAAGTCTTTTCAGGATCGGGTCGAGATAAGTAAGGCTTAAATCCTTTCGGTACTCGTAAAATGACCTGTGCTAGCGGACCTATCCATTACGCTCCGACCGAGCCGCATGGAGCGTAATGGATAGGTCCGCTTACGGCTAGCACAGCTTGTTTTACAAGTACCAAAAGGATTTAAGCCTTGCTTATCTCGGCCCAATCCTGAAAAAACTTGTATTATAAGCCAGTACCGTTAAATGCAACTAGATCCCTTCCATGACCGAACGGCAAAATCATTTTCTGCTGTCCACCCGGAATAAAATTGTACTCCCGGGTGGACATCAGGACAATAGACATTTATTCTTTATTCGTTACTTTGCAAAGTCCCTATAGTTAATATACTGGAACATTGTACTCTTATCCTTCATTGCGATCGTAAGTTGCAATTTGCCAAAGTTAAAATTTGGTTATCGGATAGAAATTTTAACTTTATTCCGTATACGTTAAGTTATTATTGTCCACTTTGACGTCACAACTGATTATCGTAATAACGCAATGGCATGCAGCAGTTTCCAAGTCTGTGATTTTTCAGAACCTACCTGATACATACACATGTATCGGGGGTACCAGAAATAGAAAGCGAAGAAGTTGAGAGGTGGAAGACGTTCCTGTGGTTGTACAAGAGCGGTCGAGCAAGGGGAAAGCCAAGGAAGGGTTAGAAAAAAATGTCAAAATACCATTATGAATTAAGTCAGATAGAGTTTGGTGTTTTGCCAAAAAGCATGCTCGAGCTAATGCGGACGGAAGGATTACAAAGCTATAAAAAATTGTGCCTGAGGGATTGAGTATGTGTTCTACACTTACGTGTACATATACGTTTCGCGCGAAGTACACCCATGCAAAATTTGATTCAGTTGATGAAATGCCAATTAGCCAACTCTGCCTCGCCTGTTGAGCAGGCATTCTTTACTCTTTGTGAAATACAGTTTAATGATAGTGTAATGAACTAGTGATTAACACCTGAGGTGTGAGTACACGTGTTCAACCCTTATATAGGTAGCTAGTACTTTTGTCTGTCTATGTACTTTGTGTGTGCCCTTTTCTATTAAACTAGTAGACCTACATTACATTGGTGGCAGCGGTGGGTTGGCTAAATCCAGTATCCCGCTACCTGAAATTTGCGTAGAGGACTTTGAGCACTCGTGGACCAAATTTCGATTGGCGGTTGCGGCCAACAAATGGGAGAAAGAAAAGGAGCTGACTGTACTTCCTGCATTGCTACGAGGTAAACTGGTCGAGTACTATGTGTCTCTTGAAGATGAAAAGAAAGCCGACCCTGAGACATTAAGAAAGGCGTTGATGGATAGAGCGGGCATCTCGAAGGATCCCTTAGCGTCTGCGAAAGTCTTCTCTGAGCGCAGGCAAGGTGAACAAGAAACCGTGACAGATTTCGAGGGTGCTCTTAAAAAGCTCTTCAAGGAAGCCTACCCTGAAGAGACTGCTTCAACGTCTGGGGTGCTGCGACAAAGATTTCTCACGGGGTTACGCTCAGAAATAACTAAGCACATCCTACTCAGAGAAAACCCCACTACTTTGGACCAGGCTGTGAAGGATGCTTTCTCAATTGAGCGTGCACTGGCATTTGAGGATGGCCATCGAATAGCACCAGTGCAAGCAGTGAGAGCCAAGATATTGTCGGATACCTCAGGGGGGAACGAGGAGCTTCAGAAGACGCTGGATCAGGTGCTTAAAAGGTTGGAGGGGCTGGAGGCACGTTTTGGAGAGAAGCAGGTGAACGATACGCGTCCACGTCGCCGTTGCTACAGATGTGGCAAGGAGGGACACATACGTCGAAACTGCTCTTATGGTAAAGAGACGCGTGGAGTCGTCTCGGATCGAGAAGAAGAGAGGAGCGATAGGACGTCATTGAAGGTATGTGGGGTTAATTTCACTACCCTACAAGTACAAGGGATGTTAGCAGGTCGACCCTTGGGCTTTTTGATAGACTCAGGGGCAGCAGTATCGGTAGTGACCTATGGCGTTCTACCCTCTAGTATCCGTGCCGAAATTAGCAACGTGGCGCCTATTGCGATCGGTGCAAATGGAAGCCCACTGGACGTAGTTGGTCGTGTGAACATTGAAATCACAATGGATACATTCTGTACAAATCATTCTTTTATTGTGGTACAGAAACTTACTGTTGACTGTTTATTGGGCATGGACTTTTTGGCTAAGCACGGGGCAGTAATTGATTGTGTGAAGAATTCATTATCACTAACATCGGGATCCGCCTACTTGCAACTTCATGAAACAAAAAAGCCTGTCAGTGATATCGTGGCAGTTGTTTCTGTCTCAGAGACAGTGCAGATTTCCGCAAGGTCAAAAGGGTTTGTTAGAGGAACAATCACACATCCAGGCATAAAGGCAGGGCAAGAGGGATTGGTGGAGCCTAAGTATAAGGGTCAAGGCAGGTTGTTGGTTGCTAGAAGCCTGAATACTGTAGACCCGCAAAGTGAAGTGCCCATTCAGGTTATAAACACAGGGCATGAGCCTATCACATTGTATTCTGGAATGTCAATAGCTAGTTTCAGCTCCAGTGTGGAGATAATGTCAGTTAGTGTCAAGGAGCACTCTCCAGATAATATGCAAGGTGATGGTATGCCAGATGTGGATCTTGCTGGAGCTAACCTCAGTCCCTCTCAGAAGCACGACTTAAATAGACTGATTTGGGAATTTCATGATCTATTTGTTTCAGAAGGAGGATGCACTGGACGGACTTCTGTCATCAAGCATACCATCCGCACTGAAGGGTCACCAATTCGGCAACCACTCCGAAGAATTCCATTTGTGCTTCAGGATACTGTTAAGACAGAGATCAAGAAGATGCTTCAGCAAGGGGTGATCCGGAAGAGTTGCAGTCCTTGGTCATCCCCAGTGGTAATGATAAAGAAGAAAGATGGGGCTTGGAGATTCTGCATAGACTTCAGAAAAGTTAATTCTGTGACCCATAAAGATGCTTATCCTCTGCCGCGGATTGATGAAACTCTGGAGTCACTCTCTGGGTCTCAGTATTTTACTACCTTGGATCTAGCCTCTGGATATTGGCAAGTAGAGGTGAGTGAAAGTGATAAGGAGAAAACAGCATTCTCAACCAGAGATGGTCATTATGAATTTAACGTCATGCCTTTTGGTCTAACCAATGCTCCAGCAACTTTTCAAAGGCTGATGGAATGTGTTCTGGCTGGGCTCACATTTGAACAGTGTCTTATATATCTTGATGATATAGTTGTGTTCAGTGCCACATTTCCTCAACACCTCGAACGACTCAGGACAGTGTTTGAACACCTTGCCCATGCTGGTCTGAAACTAAAACCTAACAAGTGCCACTTTGCTAGAAGTGAGATTCGCTATCTTGGTCACATTGTATCTCGAGATGGAGTGAAGGCTGACCCAGAGAAGTTGCGTGCTATAACCTCATATCCTATTCCACGCGATGTCAAGGAGTTAAGACAATTTCTTGGCTTGGCTAATTATTATCGTCGCTTTATTGAAGGTTATTCTGTCATCGCTGAACCTCTTCATAAACTCACTAGGAAGTCTGCAGCTGGATACAAGTGGACAGATGAGTGTGGAAGAGCCTTTTTGGCATTACAGCAGCGGCTGGTATCTCCTCCAATACTAGCATATCCTCAGTTTGCACACAAATTCACATTGGCAACTGATGCATCTGACAGTGCATTAGGAGGAATCCTAAGCCAGGTGATTAATGGCCAAGAACGTGTTATATCATACTGGAGTCGTCAGTTGAATAAAGCTGAACGGAATTACTCTACCGTGGAGAGAGAAGCATTGGCAGTGGTAGCTGCAGTTAAGGAATTTTACCCTTATCTGTATGGCAGACCTTTTACCCTCTATACTGATCACAACCCTTTGACCTCTCTTCATGGACTTAAAGATACAGGAGGGCGGTTGACCAGATGGCTCTTGTACCTTCAACAGTTTGACATGATTGTGCTGTATAGACCTGGAAGAAATAATGGCAATGCAGATGGATTGTCAAGACGACCAGAAATTTATAGGGAACAGGTTTCTGAGGTATATGGAATAACCTGTAGTGTAGGAGATAGTGAAATGCTACGGCAAGAGCAAGCAAAAGATGCTTACACTTCAGAGATCATCCAGAAGCTGCAGGAGGGAAAACACAGTGCTAAACTGGATGATTTTCTTCTAGAGGATGGCATTCTAGTTCGTCAATTGAAAACTAGTACATGTAGCAATCCATACAAGCAGGTAGTTGTTCCCATTGCCCTAAGGCAAACCATTTTGGAACAGTTGCATAACAATGCTGGGCATTTGGGAATCCACAAAACCTTTGAAAAAGTGAATGAACGATTCTTTTGGCCTGGGTATGAGCAAGATGTAAAAGATGCTGTCCAACAATGTGACCGTTGTCAAAGACGAAACCATCCTATTCCCAAGCATCAAGCCCCAATTGGCACTATTAGCAGTGAATATCCATTTCAAAAAATATCTTGGGATATCATGGGTCCCTTACCAGCTACGACAAGGGGGCACAAATACATACTTGTGGTAACAGACCTGTTTAGTAAATGGGTTGAGGCCTTCCCTTTGGTTAAAACAGATAGTCTTACCCTGGCTAAGGTCTTGGTAGAAGAAGTGGTATGTCGTTATGGAGTACCTCAGTACCTTCACAGTGACCAAGGTGCTAATCTTGTGAGTGATGTAATACAGTCGTTGTGCATATTGTTGGGAATACAACGTACACAGACCACTGCCTATCACCCCCAAGGAAATGGACAAGTGGAAAGGTTTAACCGTACACTGGAGGCCATGCTTTCCAAGGTTGTTACTGAAAATCAAAAGGATTGGGATGATCACTTGCAAAGTGTCCTTTTTGCATATCGAACTGCTATTCATGAGTCCACTGGATACACACCATTCCTTGTTATGTTTGGCCATTCTCCTAGCTTACCTGTGGATGTTATGCTAGGACGCGTGCAGCATCTGAAGAAGAAACTGCCACAGTATGTGCAGAATGTACAGAGGTCCCTCAAAGATACCTTCTCATCAGTACGCCAGCACCTGGATGCTGCTCATCAACGTCAAAAACTTTCAGCTGACTGGTCAAGTACAGGGGAGAGCACATTTCAGGTAGGCGATATAGTTTGGTTGTACATACCAGCTGTAAAGACGGGTTTGAGCAGAAAGCTATCATCTTTGTGGCGGGGACCCTACACAATTTTGGACAAAGTTACTGCAGTCAACTACAAGATACAGCTTATAGGTGGTACAAAGTGTCAAACTGTTCATAGCAATCGACTGAAACTGTATAAATAATGGTCACCCTGAACCGATTAGCAGAACGGAGAAGAATGTTGGACACAGTCGTCCAGACCAGCCAGATGTTGCTAGTGGGCATGTTATGGTAGAGGAAGAAGATGGAGAAGAGGAAGATATGATCCAAGAAGAGGCCATCAGGGAAGATGTAGAAGAAGCACTGGTCCATGGAGAAGAGGAAGCTATAATCCAAGAAGGTCCCATCACAAATGAGGATGAAAGTGGTGAAGATATTGGACCAGAAGAGGAACAGATTGAAATTTCTCTACCAGTCAAAAGATACCCTCAACGTATTCGAAACCCCCCTGTCCGGCTATAAGATCATATCACGTGGACATGCACCTTGTGTGGACACAAGAAACTGAAGGGGGAATTGTAATGAACTAGTGATTAACACCTGAGGTGTGAGTACACGTGTTCAACCCTTATATAGGTAGCTAGTACTTTTGTCTGTCTATGTACTTTGTGTGTGCCCTTTTCTATTAAACTAGTAGACCTACATTACAATAGGTCGAACACGCGCCTACGTGTAGGCAAAAAACGCAATTTAAGCCTACCTGTAGGCGTTCTTTTGTATAATGCTAAGGTACTTTTTCGTGATGTAGAAATTTTCAAATTGATACTATGTGAAGCTGAAACATTGCTCATTCTATTAAAAGTATTTTCATTCTCATTTCTTAACTGAATCATCGTATGCATGCTTTCAATGGCGAGGGGCATAAAAGTTGGTAGCGGAGTGCGTGTTTTGAGAGGCAAGTTTTCCACACAGAAAGGAGTTGTGCAAGCGTCAGAAGGAGTAGGACGGGCATGAAAATGGATTGTAAAGCTGAGTGGCGGTGTTTTGGAGCGTTTTTCAGCTAGGACGTTGGAGCTGGAGCAAAGGCATTTAATTCCGCCCCCCTCAACATCCATCAGGGCTGTTTCTTAGGAGGAAGAAGACTCCTGTAGCTCCAATACTTCCTCCGATGAAAGCAGCACCAGTGACAGGGATGAGATACGCGGAGTAGATGAAGATGGAGTATCCTGTTGAGCAAGCCACGTTTCAGAAGTGTAAGACTCCCCATTTTCAATATCTGTTGCGGTTCATTATCTAATACATCTCTTTGTTTATGGCCACATGCATGGTGTGTGATGCAGAAGGAGCAACTGGAACAATTGGGACATGGCAGCAGGGTCTAATGGAAATGACGATAAAATAGTACTCGATGGTGTTGAATGGCGTAAAATGGGTGACGTAACTGTTGAACTGAACGGGCCAGCATATCAGCGCAAGGCTGCCATCCATTGCACGAGAGGTCCACGGAGCTTGATATGATGATGCCTGCAGATCTCATGTGCAACATCATCAAAGCCACCAACCTGCATACTGAAATGGCACAGAAACCTCTTGATTATGAGCAGCTGCAGCATTTCTTTGGCATTCTCCTTGCAATGACTCTGGCTTCAGGAGGTGAGCGAAGGGATATGTGGAGAACAGAATCAAATGTGCCATTCCCTGCCCCTGCTCTTGGGAGGTATATGGCCTGCCATGATTTCGAAAGAATACCTCGGAACATGAAGCTGTGTGTGTACACCGACGAAGAGTTAGCAGATGTTCCATGGTTGCCGATTCGAAGTGCAGTGGATTCTTTCAATAGGAATCGCAGAGGGGGCATCTCACCTGGTGTAACATTGTGTGCTGACGAGAGTATGGAAAGTTGGTGAAGATTGTCTTCTGAGGTTGATGTTGCTGTTGTAGGGCTCACATGTAACTAAAATTGTAAGGAAACCAGAAGAGGTTGGAACTGGAACACGCTGTCCTGTGGGGAGTCCAAAATCATGCTGCAACTGGAGATCCAAGAAGGTAAAGTTCCAATGCAAGAAAAAGAGTATGCAAAGGTTTATGGCTCTGGCACATCATCACTTTTATGGTTGACCAGATACTGGAGTGGATCTGACCATATGGTTGTTGCCGACTCAGCATTTGCTTCGTTGAAGACAGCAGAAGCACTCCACAAACATCTTTGTTTCATTAGCCTAGTGAAGACTGCTCACAAGTGATTTCCAAAAGCATGGCTTCAGAAATATCCTTACACTAATAGGGGTGACCATTGTGTGCTCCAGGCCAATATTGATGGAAGGCAGTACATGGCTGTGGGCTGGAATGACAAGAATCATTTCTAGTACCAGCAGGACGACTGAAGCTCTCTGCCCTGCGTACAAGAAGCGCTTTCGTCAATCCACACCAGAAGACAGAACAAGTGCACCATGTGTTGTTTTCTATAAAGAAATAAAGACGCCAGCAGTTGTGGAGGCATGTTTTGACAACGCAAATGCTATTGATGTCCATAACCATCTATGCCAGGGTGGCCTTGGGTTGGAGCATCATCGCACGTGGTGGCATCGCTATTTTGCTACTATCTTCGGCATGTGCGAGTCTGATGCATATCTTGCCTTCCGGTATTTTCATCCTCTTGCTCCCATTCTTTCTCACAGAGAGTTTACAGAGTGCCTATCTTTGCAGCTACTTACCTATAAATCGTCGTACCACGACACTGGGCCTTCCGCACATCTTCGGAAAAGTATGCCTGTAGCCCCCACTGTACAGCCATTACAGACAGTAGTTGCAAAGATAATGAGCAGCTACATGAGAGAGTGTCCAGTGTTTCAATACAAGTGTCAGCGACTTGAGCAAGATGAAGATGGCACCTCACACAATGGCCATGTACCTAGTGTGCAACGGAAGTGTAGCATCTGCTGTGAAAGTAAGACAGCATATTATTGCGATGAGTGCACGTAGCTAAATGAGGAGATCGTTCTTATTTGTAACCCTGGAAGTTGCAGTCACACAGCACATATATGGTACAGCTGCCTTTTGAAGAGAATCCTTGCAGGAGCTACAAAAGCTTTGTGGGTACACCATTGCATCCCTTCTCAGTTCAAAATGCCATACCAATTTCAGTGGCAAACACAGAGGAGTTAATCTTGCATGGTGAGATGTTTACCACCCGGACCCAATATAATGGCATTCATATTTAAATTCATACATATATAAGGTATGAACACTTCATATCCACTCAGCAAGTGGGAAGGCCACCCAATATCATTCACACAGCTAAAGATGGTGGTGCTAGTACACTGACAGATGGTGGTGCTAGTACACTGACATCATTTACCCCCTACCCGCTGTTTTGAATTTGTCAGATCTCTGTGCCTGGAGGTTCTCAACCAGCCCTGCACAGTGTGTCAGTGCTCAGGGGTACAGTGTCCCTGTTGTTATGACACAGCACCGCTGCATCATAACTCTGCTTCCACCTTGGATCCATTTTGCAGCCTGTTCCAGGGACATCTAGGAAAACCATCTCCTACTGAGGAGAGATAGTAGATGTTCTGAGACGCATGTCATCAACAAGTCCTTAGAACCTGTCCAACACAAGGAAGAGCATGTGCACATGATTATCACTGACAGGATGACATCACATACAGAGAAGTCATAAGACATTCACACACAGACACACACACACAAACACACACACACACGCACACATTTCCCAAAGCCACTATCCCAGACAATGTTGCTTGGGTACATAAGTGGTATGTTGGGTTTGGTCTCCTTGGAAAACAAGTAGCAAATCCATATACATGTCAATTAAATTCAATGAACCAGCAGCAAAGAACATATGCATCAATACAGGAAAAGTTGCAGTATTACCAGTGTGTAATGTAGGAATATCACAAAATGTCGCAGCAATACCAGTAGTAACAAAAAGACCCAAATATATATCACCTATGCTTTACATGGTATTAAAAATAATGAGTCAAATCACCTATGTTTAATGACTTGTAGCGCTGTCATTTCAGCAGGCCGCATTTAGTTGTTTGGCTTTCTAGGTAGCTACCACCTTCCACCATTTATCCACGTCTTGTTTTCACCCAGGAAAATTGGCGGTAATCTAGTGTTCCGATCTTCGTGAAGGATATGTAATCTCGTTACTCTCGTGGTGAGCGCTATAGCTAACAGACGGTACAGAGTTGTGCCTTTTAGTTCACACGAAGGATAGAAAAATGGTATGTGTACGCTAAAATGGTTTTTAAATGGCGGGACTACAAGTGCAGTCCTTATATAGCTCGAAGATACAAAGTCCTTGTTGAGGTCATGTTTAATGATGTAATCATTTCAATATTTCAGAGCGTAAGTCTTATAATGAATTATTGTTCTACGTTGAATGGGCCTGAAACAGCCGTGTACAGGGACTTTGCAATGTAAAGAAGAATAAATTAAACCTTACCTCAGAAGTTTTTTCCTTAACCGCTACCCACCTTCAATTTTTTACAATCTTGAACCGATCTCCATAACTAGAGGGCGTGCAATGATCAAACTGCTTGTGGACATGCAGACTATGATGGTACAGTTGTGTTGTAAATTTGAAGTCTTAACTCCATTGCATTCATGAGTGACAAACAAAAAATGTTGTTTTAACCCTATCTTACTTGATGTGGTCCTGAAACGAAAACAAATCACGTGACACAACATAAATTCACAGGATGATACACAAATACATGCTGATTCCAAAAATGAAATTGATTTTTCAAATCCTGTTTGTTTACAGAGTTATGGCTAAAAAATAGAAATTCTCATTTTTCCCTCTCTTTGTGAGAAGCACTGTATATTTAAATCACGTCATTATTTAGTTAAGTAACAACTGTATGTTGCTATAAATATGTAACATGTGAGATGGATCCCTGCATTTTCCTTTGCTGTCATCTGCTTATTTGTTTTTGCGTTCAAATGCAAAATAAAAATAAAAAATAAATTACAGCCATTGCATTAGGCAGTAGTTGACAGCACATCAAGGCATTATTCATACAGGCTGAAATGTCTTGCTATTATTAGTACTGATAAATAATACCCTGTATCATCAGTCAGTATTTATTTAGTGTTACTGATGCAGGAATCAGATATCTACAGTGGAAACCATCACATTTGGATGAATAATTTTTTTGTGCTTGTATTAACATTTCAAAATCATGCGCTCAAATGCAAATCTGACAACATAGGTATAGTGTAAAACTACTTTTCTTTATACTGAAAGTTAGAAAGCATCATGTGATTATTGTTGTGACCCCACTACTGAAAACGCTGAATTCCTCCTCCTGTAGACAATATCTTAGCCTAATTTGCAATGTATCTAAAGAACATGCATTACCAACCTTTTGCTGTGTATGTTTTTAAGTCTGGGAAATAGTTACGGTTTTATTGAGCTACTGTGTCGACCACTCACTAGTTCACACTTGCACGTGAGTGTATTGCGAGTCGAGCACGAGTCGCGTTCAAGTGCAATTATCCCTTGATACGAGTGCTATTACGAGCATCACTCGAATACCGATTTACAGCAGGGTAATTCCAAAAACGTTTTTACCACCCAAGTGTCAAATCTGCATTATATTACCCATATTTAGTATCCACGTAGAAATTTTTATTTTTATTTTTATTTTTTAGATCAGTCATAATAATAAAAAATTGGAATTAATACATGTATACAATAACACATTATTATTATTATTATTGAGCGTGACACAAATAATATTACAATAACAACTATAAATTATAATACATATTACTAATTACAACTAAACTACTAATAGTAAGTTAGGAGGGTGGAAGCTCCCTGGCCAGGATGGCTCTAGCAATGGACCGAACCAGGACCACATTCAACCGGCCATAAATTTCAGCCACAACTACTGCCTTGGGGGAGGACTGGTGAAGGGCCAGGAAGGATGCCAGCCTGGAGAAAGTATCATGTGCCTGCTTGCCCCAATTGCCATAAGTCTCCACTGCCAATGGGATGCAGGACCAGCCCAACTCTTGGCACTTGGGACCATTGGAGTGGAGCTTGCAGGTCTCTGCTGCCAGGGCTGCCGCACCAGCCTGGTGACATGAAAGTACATACATACATAGAATAATGAATGAATTAATTAATATGCATCAATGTCCTCGAAAACAAGGCAATCTTCGTAGCAATGGTACCCAGGGCTGAGACAGCATTACCTCGCTGTACAGCTACAGCGAGGCACTGAAGTAGATATCGAAAGGACTTCACTTCTCCTGACACCTTACGAACACGACAAGCAATACCCTTTAGGAATGAAAGAGTCTGTTTTCCAAACACACTTGATGTTTCTATGACAACCGGAGTAAGCAGATACATATTGGGATCCATATTTCAGTATTCGTTGGATTTCCTTTTCTCAGCTTGGTCAGCAACTGCCCCTGCCTCCTGTGATATGCTATAGGAAGGTGCATAGGTGTCCACACACGTTGCATCCCATACAAGAAGTTTTCCACATTTCCATGGAACCAAGGTAACACCATCTGGCCTCTTACCATCGGAATGAGAGATTCCACTGGATTCCAGTCGTGATGCCTTGTGGATGATATCATTCAAAGAACTATGGTGGTGATAAACGACCTTGGCTTTGGACACAACTATAGCCATGGGTGGCAAAGACAGTGACCTCACAACCACAGTGATGGCAACAATGTGGTTTACTAAATGCCAAGCCACGACTATAGCTGATAGCAATCTGAAAGGTGGAGTCATCCATTCGGAGAACCAATGAAGCCAACGGCAGTGCATTAAGCCAAATGCCTGAATCTTTATACACTTTCACAATATAATCATATACTCTATCATTCTTTGTTTACCAGGTACACTTCCTTGAATAATTAATTTCTTTTTTGTTTGCTTTGAATGTCTACTGCTTCCCCCTTACAATGAGCATGCTCATTTTTTGTGCACAAAAGGGTTTTATGGAAACACACCCTTGAGCATGCAAATGCACATTGTTTGTCATAAGGGGGAGTGGCAATACATTCATTTGGCTTGAGGATGTGGAGAAGGGAGGATGTAAAGGTTGTAACTTAGCCAAAAATAAGAACAGAAATAGGACAGCATTCTTTTTTGCTAGATAGCTGCCAACGGTTAACAGCTTTCTGTGAATTCAACTTTTTGGGATACTGATCACATGGTCTGGGATTTTGATTTTAAGTCAGGCTGCCATATTTAATCTCACTTTTGCATTCAAATCAATTGCATTCTTGAATTGCTTTTATCAAAACAAAACAACCACAAAGTCCAGAACAATCACAACAACACTTCACAGTTTACTCAGCCTTGTTGTTAGTTTCTCACAGGCTTCCTGCAAACCCCTTTTGCCTACTTTTAATGTTTTTCCTGTGGCAGTTGTTGCTGTAACACGTCAGAACATCTGACAGGTCTACATCCAGCATGTCCACAGTGGTTTAGGATGATGACATGGGGTATGGGGATCATGTATTCATTTTATTCAATAAACAGTTTTGTAATTCATTGCAGAACCCCAATTTGTTACTAAAAGAAGAAATTCACATAGTTTAAGAAAGGTGTACAAACTAGAAGTGAAAATGATTAGTACTTACTTTATTTTGTGTTCCTAAATGTTATCTTGCTATCTGACATAAAATTTGTGTAGTAGAGTATGTGAGTAGAGAGCTAATGTTCTGCTCTTTCCAATCACTCTGCAGTTATAGGTACTTCTATCATACGTGCGGTAAGATTAGCATTTTATACGTTAATAAAACGAAAAAATTTCCTACGTACTAACTTTAAGCACTTTTCTAGACAATTCTAGGACGTACTGTAGGAAGTCAAAAATACACATTAATTCTCCCATGTGTTTCCAAAACACCAATGTAACCGACTCCAACCGATTTCTTGTTTAGCCCTGCTACTTACGTTCAAACATACGATATGCGGTGACTAATTTACAAATAATTTTGTTAATAACTAGGTACATGTAGGTGGGCTACATGTTACGCGTACGCGACGCGATGCATTGCATATTGGAGAGTAGCTGCTCTTAGTCTCTACCATAGGCAGGTCCCCATAATAGAACAAAGACGGCGCGACTTGCATCGTCTTTGTTCTTTTGTTGAGGCTTTAATTTGCGCTGTCTGTGCGCTATTTTCGCGTGCGTATTTGTCTATTGTCATTGTCTCTTGTATTTGTGAAGTTCTGTTCGATTGCTTGGGTTTTTAAATAGTTACTTAACGTGCAAGCGTGGTATTCTGGAAACTACTTCAAGTGTCTCCATTGGCATGGCAGAAAAGAGAAAGATCTGCAATTTGGAAGCTTATGATAATTATGTAAGGAAGTTAAAATGATTGGGAGGCTGCAGGCCTGTTTATCAGTGACAAAGGCATTCTATGCTAAACGGAGGAATTGATAAGCTGAGAAAGCACTGGGCATAGTGCAGAGCCATAGTAAAATGCAGTGGACAGCACAACATTCGCTCCTGTCCCCAAAGACATGCTGCAATCAGTGGGTGCTTGCCAATGGAAGATCATCTTTTGGCATGTGTTTTTACTGAAGGAACTGCTCTACTAAATGTACATGATAGGGCTTAACTATTCTAGCTTAAACTGACCCCTTCTATCTCAAAATGTATATTATGATAATGTATTGAATTTTGATATATTTGGCTTGATTTCTATTAAATAATATTCAATAGTTAATTAACTTTCTTTTGGAAAAGTATAAAAACTAATTAAGGCTACATAAATAGGTATTTTATTTTAATAAAAAAGTATACCTGTGTAATGTAAGGCCTGTTATGCAAATCTTGGTTTTGATGGTTTGATTTTCAATGTGTAATAGTTATTAATAGTACCAGTTTATTAACATCAGATTATATCATTTCTATATAGTGATGGAATGATATATATATATTTTAATGGTTCAAAAATGTCATCATCACCTATGGTTTTAAACCACTGTGATGTCCTCCTGCTCGGGGGTACACAAAGGAGGGTGCTGGGATGCAGGGGTGTAAAAATGTAACAGTTATGCAACGTTCAGCCTCATGCTCAGCGACAACACAGCCAAGCCAGCATTGTTCATTGTACGCAATAGTCACATAACCACCTATTGTTGTGGCTAGTGATGGCCAAGTGACTGCACTGCCTACATCAACTCGTTCTCTTCTTGACACCCTACTGGAAGAAAACAGCTTCACCTCAACAGTGTGGACTGAAGTAGGGATGAAGCAGTGAAGTTTTTGAGTGCCAGGAACTGTTCTGCTTCTTGCCAAACGCTGCTCTAATTCTTTGGTTTCAAGGTCATGCTCTTTGCTTTCCACAAACTCAAAGTCCATACCTTTGATGTTGTTAAGAGCAAATTGATATAGATCTTGAACTGACAGAATGCGGTACTTGTATGCATGTTGCAGGCTTGCTTTTGTTGCTAGTCACATAAGGACTGATCATGAGTCCCCCCAGCACCATCTCCAGCACTTTTGCCATGGGAGGTGGCAAAAAGGTGCCACTCTGCAGGCACTCCAAAATCAGCTTCATGACTGCACAGATTCAAGAAACTCTTGCATCGTGCAACGCATCCATCAGAAACATATAATATCTTCTGTGGTCTTCTACCTTGCCTTGTTTTGGTCAAGAACGTGATCAGCTTTTGGAACAGGTGAACTGCAACAGTGTCATGTGTGCACTCTGAAATGATGATGTAACACAGGTGACACAGTTCTCCTTTCTCCCTGTAATAGCACACAAATGGGTGTATAGTTGCGGACCCGTTATTTCATGGAAAGACTGTACAACGTCTAGCACTACAAAAGAAAAATTCTCAGATAAGTCTGCAATGATGAGGTATTCACCATCCTTAAGTTGGGCTTTTGTTTCAATGATAAATGAAGCCTGCATTTTAGCTGTGAAGTCATGTGTTGAAAGCTTCAAGACTAGGGGGATGAATGCATCAACAAAATCATTTGTTGACATCAGTTTCGTCTCTAGTGTGACCTGATCAGTGTGTGTCCACGGCCTCACTTCAACTGACTTCACAGCATTAATGGCTTGCAGCTCTTTGCAGAATGGCTCAACACCTGGGCATTTTTTGCAGTCTCCATATATACATCTCAAACTTGGAGGATTGCATTGCAGTCTTGAGAGGCAGTCACTGTAGTGGCTAAGTTTACCACCGGAGAGGGAAGAAAGCTTGCTGCCCATCATCATCAGCTTCACATTGTGATGTATGGTGCAAACACAGACAGAATGAGCACCTCTTGCTCCTGCATTGATGCATTCTCTTGGTCTCAGGCTTGCGAACCTTGAGAATACCAGGATGGTGATTTTTCCATTTTGCATTCACTTCTTTTAGGTTGCATAGCAGAAACCGCTTTTGTACACGTAGTTGTTTTCCATCTGCTTCTAAGACTGATGCAAAGTCCTTTTGTCCTGTCATGACTCAGCTTATATCATTAGATAATGATCATTTCACTGGATGTTCACGTGCTGTGGGTTTGGGCTGGATAGAACTCCCTTTTCAGCTGCTAGCAACTTTGCCTTCCTTGCTAGGTATCGTGAGTCACCAAAACTCTAGATATTTTATGGAGTGACCAACTTTGAGGAAAATCATTAGAATCGTCAGCTTTTCACTCCTAGACTCAGATGCATCAAACTTCTCCTTACGTTGTTGTATCATCTTCTCTGCATCTTGTGCTGACATGAGCTGACTTCCAGCCAACCCATCGTCAGATGACTGTTCATTTTCATCAAATACTTATACATCATCAGCACTGCTTGTGCTTTCCTGTTCACTAAATGGTACATCAAGGACTGTGACACTGCTGTCCACAGACTTCCATAGTATCACCTCCAGTATCAGTCTGCAGATCATCCATATCTGGTGGTACGGAAGTAGCGGTTGCAGCTTGATGTTAATGTTTGAGTGATTTACGGCATGCAGAGCACAAATAGTTTAGATGAGTCAGTCCAAGGGAATGATGCTGCAAATTGATAGTATGGGATACAGGTCGTAGATCTCTTTTCTGGCATTTCTTGTGGCGCTTTAGCGGGTCGCAACAGATCTTTTCAGGAAGGAATGACATATCGAACAGTACATATATACCGTGCAAAGTATGAAAACGCGAACTATTTATATGCAGGTAAAGGGGAAAGATATGCGCGCCAAATATACTTTTGTGCAATTTTTTTATTGTCTTTATGATGCCACGATCAATAGAACAGCTACAATGCATGAGCTAAGCCGTTCTATTTACCTCGCGCCACAGACTGCACACACAGACAGACTGCGTGCGAGGTAAATAGAATGGCTTACAAAATGGCATCCCTAAGCTTTTACAAGATAAAACTCCATAGAACATTAACTATTTACCAAACTTAACCCTCATACTGTGGAAGGCATATACATATGCCAAATAATTGTGCTCGCGTAATGTGACGGGCATAATATATATATGCCCAGCAGGATATGATTGAACTGCACGAAGGGTAACATTATTTACAGCTGTGTTGTGTAAAATAAAGAATCCAGACAACTGTATGCCATTAGCCATGTTGCAAACTTATACTTGTCTGAATAGTAAGCCGAATTCCATTTGTAGCCCACGACAGGCGCTCACGTCTAAGTGTCTTAAAAGCAACACGTTAATTAAAAGTGGTCTAAAAATACTGAAATGAACATGTAAGGTCTTAGAAAACTAATTCTCAGAGTAACACAGACTTCTCCCATGTAAGTGTACGATACCATATGATATGGCACAAAAACAATGTTCGCACAGTGTATGGAAACACACTGTTAGCGTCAAAAAGGCATAATCGGTGAAGCTGGGGCATTTACCAATGTGTGTTGACGAAATAGGCAATACAGAGCAGAGAGTTCTAACGATAATGTTCCAAACGCAAATAAAAAAAAAAAACAATCCTTTCGCATGGTAATGCTTGTTCTTTAGATATATTGCAAATTTCACTAAGATCTATTGCTACAGGAGGAGGAATTCAGCTTACAATTTTTTAGCACTTGGGTCATAAAAAGTAAATAGATGCTGAAAACAGTATTACACCATATCTACGTTGTCAGATTTGCATTTGAGCTCATTGGTTTCCACTGTATTTGATGCATTATATGAAACAGCCTCACAACTTATACTTAGGCCTCATGTGATGTTGAGCTCATGTCACAAGCATGCTAAGTACTGTCCCTAGGAAGATTAGTGCATGCAGTTTGGACATTAGAAGAAAGCACATATCTGATGAAGTTGTATTTATCATGGTAGCCACAGTAATAGTATACCACTCAATCTGCTAGGAAAAAATGGCTTCAAGAAGGCAATTGCATCAGTATGAAAATTGTGGAAAGGCATTTTTCCAACAGTCAGCTCTGAAAACACGCATGCTCACTCATATTGGAGAGAAGCCACATCAGTGTGAACAGTGTAGAAAGGCATTTACACAAAAGTCATCTCTGAAATTACACATGCTCACTCATACTGGAGATAAGCCACATCAGTGTGAACATTGTGGAAAAGCATTTACACAAAAGTCACATCTGAAAAAACACATGCGCATTCATACTGGAGAGAAGCCACATCAGTGTGAACAGTGTGGAAGGGCATATTCTGATCAGTCAGCTCTTAAACAACACATGCTCACTCATACTGGAGAGAAGCCACATCAGTGTGAACATTGTGGAAAAGCATTTTCACAAAAGTCACATATGAAAAAACACATGCGCATTCATACTGGAGAGAAGCCACATCAGTGTGAACAGTGTGGAAGGGCGTATTCTGGTCAGTCAGCTCTTAAACAACACATGCTCGCTCATACTGGAGAGAAGCCACATCAGTGTGAACATTGTGGAAGGGCATATTCTGATCTGTCAGCTCTTAAACAACACACGCTCACTCATACAGGACAGAAGCCACATCAGTGTGAACAGTGTGGAAAGGCATTTTCACGACCATCAAAACTGAAAATACACATGCTCACTCATACTGGAGAGAAGCCACATCAGTGTGAACATTGTGGAAAAGTATTTTCACAAAAGTCACATCTGAAAACACACATGCGCATTCATACTGGAGAGAAGCCACATCAGTGTGAACATTGTGGAAGGGCATATTCTGATCAGTCAGCTCTTAAGCAACACATGCTCACTCATACTGGAGAGAAGCCACATCAGTGTGAACATTGTGGAAGGGCATGTTCTTATCGGTCAAATCTTAAAAGACACTTGCGCACTCATACTTCACTGCATGATGTTGCAATCAACACAATACAGGTAATATATTATATGTCTAATATCTGGTTACTAATACATGCCCACACAATAATATGCTTACCCTGGCTATGAAGGGAAATAAATTTGGTACATATACTTACACATGATTATGTGAATTATATATTGTTTTGCAGGAGGATTTGAATACTTTTATTATCAACTGGAATGGTCCACTTGCTGTTTCCAGAAACGATGATGATTATGAGGCCACAGTACCTTATATTCAATCTCCTGTACCAGAGGGTGTATTGCATGACTTGCAGGAAACTGTACATCCTCTTGACCAATGTTCTAACCATGGCATTGACTTGTACATGTCAGCTTTGCAATTTGTTAGTAGTAGATTGTAAGTGAATGTTCAAATGTGCAATTTGTTACTATTAGATTGTGGAGAAAGAAAATGCATGTGCATGAATGAAACCTTTGTATTATTTCCTGCATGAAACATTGTCATGTAAAAGTTCAGTCACGGTTATGGAGATACTATCGTTAAACACTACTTTTTTTTCCAAGGGAGGGAGGGGGGGAAATGTTGAATATGGAGGACATGTTCATAAGATGAATGCGACTGTACTGTGCATGTACTATGCATACACTAATGTGCACCTGTATTTTCTTCTCTCTTTCCCTCCCTCTCTCCCTCTGTACCTCTCTCTACAATACAAACCACTTTACATTCACTCTAAATTCATTTTGGGAATCACGATTTTTTAAATGTTCATGTGCACCTAGACCTGAGTGAGTTTGAAACAACAGTGAAATGGTGGTTAATCCCTTATTGAGTTTGGATGGAAATCTAATGGTTTCTCCTCTATGTTCCATCTGTGCACTTGACCCTGTGTCACATGCCACAACACTATGCGAAACGTGATCTACAGCACCTTTCAGCGAGCTGGTTTATCTGCACACCTTGTGGTTGGCTGTGGATGGGGACATGATAATTCCAGAACATGGTCTGCCACGGTTGTTCAATTCCATTGAAACATTGGAAACTAGGTTTAGAAAAGTAATATTGAAACGTACTTTCGTCATTCCTTAGCAACCACCCCGACAACGAAATGACCTTTGGAATGTACAGCAAAACACGATAAACTACATGTTTTATTGACAAGTTTATAGCACGGTATCGTACTGTGACCTGTGTACGTTGTATGGTGCTAATCACGTGCTCGGGCCGCACTCGCACGAAGAACTGCGGCCTTCGTCAGCGGCCTACCTCAAAAGAACACCTCTCAGAAAGAATGGATTTCCCACGACCTCCAGCAAGAAACACCGAAAAACCAACGTGGAAGGTACAGCTAAGGCATGTGCAGGGCCGTAGGAACGAAAGAAAAAGTGGTCCGGCCAATGCATACGTAAGTAGGGGTGGAGTCTGGGGCTCCGCCCCAGCCGTTTTGGTTTTGTTTTGTACAATTTGGTGCAAGACATGCAATTGCGAATTGATGAAAACAGATCTGATCAGTGTGTAAATGCGAGAACTGCAATGCATATACAGTAAATTCCACTGACGAACTCGTTGAAGCATAAAACAAGGGATAGAGCATCACTTTTCTCTTTAGTTTATTGCATTTGTGACTTGAACGAAATAAGGCGGAATGCTTTCACTCTTCTCAGATCTGAAGCACTGCATGCATGCGCTAACTAATAGCTTTGGTAGCAGGGCTAACAAAAATCAGTGCTAATACAGGTAAAGACTAAAGCAGTATACACTCAGTCTCGTAATGCAACCAAGACTACTTTGTAGCCTATGATTAAAGGCTCTTTTCACCAGTCTTGATGGAAGCCAGAAGGCTCTGTTTTTCCAACGGCTGGGCAACCTTGTGGGCTAGAAGAATGCTCAAAATTTCGTGAAAATAACTCTGATGCATGCAATGATGGCGCGTCTGGCTGTTTATAAACAATTACAAAACAAAGATTCACAAATTTCACACCGGCTTCATAGTTTCCTGTAAGTATATGGAGACTGAGCAGAACACCCGCATGCATTAGCCATTGCATCAATTAATGTGTAGTTATAGTACTCAGTGTACAGTGATTGACACAACTCTAGCTGCCACTAGCTGGTACGCGTACGCGACCCGGTTAAGAGTTATGCAAAAATTTATTAATTAACGATTAATAATTTTTCGTTCGGGTAAAAAACTGGTCCGGCCCACGGGTGTTTCACAGGGGACATTTACGGATATTTTGATGTCCTATTGCACATTTACGTAAAAATGATTTTGGTAGCTCATTAACGGGCTAACATTTTCAAGGCCTGTTTCCGCTACAACCCGGTTTCACTACGCCTCTCTATTGATAATTCCAAGCATAATATTAGTCCAAGCACAAACCCAAATCAACTGCTCACATGTTTACAGCATTTCAACATACGGCGCAACGTTTCTAGTAATCACGTGCCCCTTAATTTGTTACGAGTGCATCTTTTGGTGGGCTATTTATGAGGCTCTCGAACTTCCAGGTGAGTTGTGACGATAAAATACAGAATCTAGGGGCATTGTAAAACAATTTAAGCTAGGTCATATCTCGAGACGCGATATCTAGGGCATATAAAATCGCGGCTGAAATCTATGAATAATTATCAACATCTTGGTTTTTATATATGCTTTAATTTGCGATGGAGTTCCATAACAGTTAGCTTACAAAACATTGCAGGGTGTGCGGTGGGAGGTTGGTAGTGACAAATTAGTCAAAAAGAAGCATATAAAACTCCATATTTTACAAAAAGGAGCTTAAACTAGCTTTTGGTATCAATGATCATATCGAGATCCACCCATAATCGTTCTGCAAACCGTGTAAGCTAAGGGGAGGGTGTTAAATGCTTTGAGGCAGAAAAAGCTAATACCATTTAAAAGTTTGGTCGTGCCCTGCAACAAGTGGAAAGCCCATACCATAAACAAGTGTCACAGCGGTTCAGCCGTCCAAATACGTGTGACGATTAATTCCCGCCGTCAATACACCCGACGTGCAAACAGCGAAACGTGGGTAGGCAGTCATTGTTTCCTTGGACCGTACGGTAGATATTTGGAGCGTGGGCCGTACGATCAAACCGTCTGCAAAGACACTAAATACACGCAATGAAATTATTTTTCTTGAGTCATAATAATTAGCGGCAAATTAAAGACTTTTAATATTGTGATCACTGTGTAGAGTTTGTGTGCAAATATACCTACTTCGAGCACCAGCTTGCTAACCATGGCTGTGCTTTCACTAGTCGTGAAGTTGAAGGAGTTGATATTGCCAACAATGGTATGGCCTCGTATATGTACATATATCGTACTCAATCACTTCTGTTACTTTTAAAATTACCGGTCCTTGTACAGCGGACCTCAACCAAACGTACAGTTCAGATCCAGAGTCAGATGTAGAGCTAGCGGGGAACGAATTGTCGAGCCAGTGTTCTTCAAGCAAATGTAGCACAAGTGATACTGAAAACATGCAGCGAGGTGCGTTGTCGATGCACTCACACATGCATTGTATAGCAGCCGCGAATATACATTTACTAGTATGTACACGTACACATGCATTGAGTCCTTTAAGTGGCCGTAACACAAATCATTCAGTAGCGTTATACCCATTTTGAAGGTCTCCAATACTGACCTTCGTGGGTGTGGCTTCACGTGTATATGGGCATGTGTATCCTATAGAACACCTCTGCTGTTATACGCCCTGAGAGCTTCAAAATCAGAACCTTTAACCCATTTGAAGGTCTCCAGGGGTATGTTGTACCTTCATGGGTGTGGCTTTATGTGGTGGGCTTCTAACGGCCATTTTTTTTCACATAGTACTGATGCATATGGACGTGTGTAATCTATAGAACACCTCTGCTGTTATATGCCCTGAGAGCTTCAAAATCAGAACCTTTAACCCATTTGAAGGTCTCCAGGGGTATGTTGTACCTTCATGGGTGTGAGTGTCTGCGTGTAGGATTTGAAACAGAAAACATGATTGAAGGCAAGGTAATGGATGGCTGATGTGTGCTTGGGGTACAAACATCCAAACTTCTCTCTACGCAGTGTTCTCCAATAAGTGCTCACCATCCATCCACGTAGCCCTGCCTGTGAGAGGTGCCATCTCTTCCTTCCCTGGAAGGACTGCAAATGATTATAACAAGGTACATACTGAGACATTTTTATGCACTCTCCTTACACTCTGTTTCTTATCCTCATGAGAAAGCATTGAAGTCAAGGTAATGGATGACTGATATGTGCTTGGAGTACACATATCCAAACATCTCTCTACGCAGTGTTCTCCAATAAGTGCTCTTCCGTACTGTGTGTGAGAGGTGCCATCTCTTCCTTCCCTGGAAGGACTCTAATTTGATCAAGCGAATGATATAGCGACAAGGTACGTACTGAGACATTCTTACACACTCTCCTTACACTCTGTTTCTTATCCTCATGAGAAAGTATTGTCTTGTATTGAAGGCAAGGTAATGGATGACTGATGTGTGCTTGGAGTACACACATCCAAACATCTCTCTACGCAGTGTTCTCCAATAAGTGCTCCCCCATACTGCGTGTGAGAGGTGCCATCTCTTCCTTCCCTGGAAGGACTCTAATTTGATCAAGTGAATGATTGTTGAGAAGGTACGTACTGAGACATTCTTACACACTCTCCTTACACGCTGTTTATCATCCTCATGAGAAAGCATTGTCTTGTATTGAAGGCAAGGTAATGGATGACTAATGTGTGCTTGGAGTACACACATCCAATCATCTCTCTACGCAGTGTTCTCCAATAAGTGCTCCCCATCCATCCACGTAGCAGAGATCTGCCCTGCTTGTGAGAAGTGCCATCTCTTCCTTCCCTGGAAGGACTGCAAATGATTGTAACAAGGTACGTACTGTGACATTTTTACACACTCTTCTTACACTCTGTTTCTCTTCCTCATGAGAAAGCTTTGAAGGCAAGGTAATGGATGACTGATATGTGCTTGGAGTACACACATCCAAACATCTCTCTACGCAGTGTTCTCCAATAAGTGCTCCCCCATACTGCGTGTGAGAGGTGCCATCTCTCTTCCTTCCCTGGAAGGACTCTAATTTGATCAAGCGAATGATTGTCTATACAAAGTTTATGTATATGTTTTACATTTATGACCATCTGGTCACGTGTCTAATTACCCGCACAATGTGCCCTGGGCGTTTAAACAGTTCTGCAATTTTGCATCCGGTATATAGCAACGTGACTTGAACAGCTTCAGACTCACTCAGACTGGCCTCGCAAATGGTAGGATGATTATTTACCTACCCTTTTATGATGTAGACGTACGCGCGTCCTTTCAATTGCCGCAATGGCCAGTGTTCGCGCTGCGTGCAAGGGATAGCAACTCGGTAAGTAACGGTGGATTATTCAATCTTACTGCGATCTCGATTCTGTCCCCATGCAAGGTCACCATGAAGGACTAATGCTGCGTGTTGTGAACGAACTAGGCCCTGAACTATATACCTATAACTGACATAGGTAAGGTTTGTTTTTTTTACCCCGTCTCATACACACTGACACAGTTCTTGATGCAGTTCCGTTACTATTTATACCATCGGAGAAGCTACTTGTGGCTGTTCGGTACTTTATAAGGCAGAAGGCTGTAGCAGCGAAGGTCGTATATGCAGCACAGTTACGTTATTCGAGGTAATGTACATATAGTTTATTTTTTATTGTACATGCACACAGGGATCCTGGGAATTCAAGGCAATTCAAGGGTGTAAGCAAGTTGTTTGCACAAGGCAGCATCCCTACCGGAGAAAAGTGAGAAGGTAAGGTTTTATCTTATTGGCAACAATCTCAGATCGTGTATTGCATTATTAGAAACAGAAGACGCGCGGACAGAAACAGGCCTATACAGTTGGAGAGGCAATTGACGCACAAAACGGAAGAGAAAAATGTGTGTGTGTGTGTGTGTGTGTGTGTGTGTGTGTGTGTGTGTGTGTGTGTGTGTGTGTGTGTGTGTGTGTGTGTGTGTGTGTGTGTGTGTGTGTGTGTGTGTGTGTGTTTTGTGTATTTTTCTAATTTGAGATTCACAGAAACTTAAAAGTGTGGCCAAGTTTATTTGCGAGCGAGGCGCGGTGTCAAAATGTATAGCGTCGATCGGCAGGCTGCATGCATGTAGCCATGTGCTACGTACGGGGTGGGTTGAAAGCTCGTACAGAGTAGGTAGACGATCAAAACGGGGCCAGGTTGACAGTCGTACGGTGTTGTTAGACGATCCGAACAACTCGTACGGGGTAGGCAGACGAATTATCAGCGTGTGAAAACGTGCGACCAAACGAGCCTCGCTTCCATGGCCGTTTCCTATCGGTCCGCACACGTGTACTGTCATCGTACAACCGGCTAACATCGGATCCAATTGGATCCGTGCAGATGCGAGCCCGGAATCATGCAAGTGAACCGCTGTGTGTGAAGTGAGTGAGGAGCAAATTATAACTGAATTAAATTGCATGATCACATTAATATTTAGGTTTGCCAGCATTTTGAGGTGCTGGTGAAAGGTGGTACGAGGAAAAAAAAAGGTGACAAAACATACTGCCAAATGTCAAGTGAATCACACTACAGTCATTATTTACACATATTGGGTACATTGCACCAGTTTCAATTTCAACCAGTGTCCAGCCAGCTGCTACACAATCAGTTTCTGCCATCAACTATCTAAAGTGTCCACTCTGCCTTTGTATTCTGCACAGACCAGTAGAGCTACCGTGCCAAAGTCTTGTCTGTGCAGAATGACATTGTTGGCAAACAACACGTTCCTGTTGCCATGACAACTCACCTTTAACTGCTGCCAGCATAAATGCAGCTCCTGACGTCTTCTTGTCCCTCCTAAGTGATGTATTGCTTCAATGCAACTCATGTAAAACAGACCTTCCAGCAGGAGCGTACCTCTCACATGTTTGCAACACCATCTCCTCCATGTGGTACTGAGGTAAACGTACCATCTGTAATACAAAATTCAAAGAATGAAAGCCCAGAGCCCAAATGTTTTGCAGATTCCATCTGGGGGGTGAGGGGGGAAGAGTAAGTAAATTTGTACAGCAATAATAATTACATGAAATACTCACCATCATTCCAGCCAATAACTCATGTAAGGATTACAAAAGATCAAGGCCGAAGTTAAGCATCAAAGCCGGTGAACTTTGAGTCATCACCTTTAACAAGTGAGGCACATACTGAATGATGATTGGTGTATACAAAATGTGGCCCAGCAGTATCCTGTTCTCCTCATGGATGCTTAGCAGGTTGCAGACACATTTGAAGGGGCATTTGCTAGGCTTGGAGCATGCCACTCCATCCATGACCAATGTTTTGTAACTGACAGATGAGAAATGTGGAGAGAGATAGCAACATGACATAATAGCTGTGGATGAGTAATTAACTATGTGATTATTTTTCTCTATTGTTTCCATTCTGAACTACTTTAGAACCAATTTCCCCATGGCCAATGAAAACATCTCACCCAAAATGCACCTATTGAGTGGGTGAGAAGATACAACTTATGATTTAGCATGCTGGGTGAACAATTCAAGGTGCTGAATCAATTCACCGGCGATTCAACGCACTGAACACCAACTACAGTTCAATTAGCATTTCAACGCACTGAACACCATCTACAGTACGGTGTATCGTCAAAGAGCGCTTGATAAGTATTGCTCCTGACTCAATCCGTGCTCAGCCACCACCCACAAAGAGAGCAAAACGTACGCCGGCCAAAACACGTTGCTGCTTCATAGCATAGTGGATTTATACCGGGCCGGTATATTCACGTACATGTAGGCCTACACTCCCTCCACGCAGCACACACTTGACAATGTTTGCACGTTACTTTTTGAAGCATACAAATCGCGTCTCAGAAAATAAATACCATAAAACGAAAGCTCGATCTATGTACAATACCTTTGTAAAAGTCGTTTCTCAACTGGAAGTGCGCACGTTGGGGACTAACTAGTTTTGAAAACCTACCTCCGCGTAAGTAGGCCGCTTTTGAACGACACTTCTCCAGAGCGTAACATTTCTTGATGCCCAAACACACCTTGTTTAGTAGAGCACAGTTTCATCTTCAACAATACCTCGTCTAAAAGGTCACCACGTGTTCCATTCAGTAACTGTACAGCGAATTCCAACGGGTACATATCATTACAACCGTTGCTAGGTGAGATAATTGCCATTTCAAAATTTCGGGGCGTAGTTCTGAATGTCCACCAATTCAATGGATTGAAACACCCGTGGGCCATGGCCTGACCGGCTGGAGTGGCTGCTACGGCCCTGATGTGTGTACCGTTTCACTTTGTATGTGTAGGCTAATCGAGAACGATAATTTTTAAGAAGTTATACACGAACAAAACTAGCCATTTTTTTAGCGGTTTACGAGCGTTTATAAAGAGTTGTTCTTTTTGGGTACGGGAGTGGTGGTACAACTTAAGTGATGTTGTACTAAGTGTTAGAAAGTGGTGCTTTACTATATGGACACAAGTCGTTAGAGCTTGTCATTCATGGTGTGGTACTGGTGGAACAGGCTGAATAGCCGGCCAAATCCTGTAGTTACCTCATGTTGGAAAATACTATATTAACTAAAAAAGAATAGTTGACAAACCTAACTGTTCCACAGGTAGGGACTTGCAAGAGGCACTCATCAGCTAGGAGGACTGCTAGAGACCTCTCTCCTCAATATATCAGCTGCCATGTGCATTTCCCTTCTGGTAGGGAGATCTACTCTATTCAAGAACTTCAAATGTACTGGCTACACAGTGAACCATCACATCACTCAGTAGCAGCAGTATCAATTCTGGAGCACATTTCACTTCTGAGGGAAACATGGGCCTTTCTAAGCGGCAGTATTGACTCAATGTACTGCCTGAAGTTGTCAGCCACATGATGATGCACTTAGTACAAACAAGTGCATTGCATGGGCTACTGGCTGTGAGAGGAGTTCCAAACACAGAGGATGCCAGTGGGGGCCTAGGACAATCAGGACAGTGTACAGTTGATGTACATGTATGTGTCTGATAAGTGTACTTGGCCACTCCTGATTAATGGGTTTGATGTTTTCGCTGCCTTTGCTAGTTGTTTTGAGGTGAATAGTATATGCCATTTTATTCAGTTGTGCATATTTAATAATGTTACTTGTACCTTGCACTCCTGAGCTCAGTGAGCTAGCCACTGGAATGAGGCAACTTTTTTTTTTTTTTTTTTTTTTTTGGAACACCCCGGCTTCATTTTTGAGAGTTGTGGTACATCATCATTTATGTTGACTGGTACTGAGCTATGTAAGAAGTTGTTCTGACACCTCCTTACACTGATATACAGTGCACCTTCTCTTCCCACGATGGTCAACCACTCACTTCCTACACATTCTACCAAGTTGCTTGATGCGGTAATCCATTTGCCCTACATATTATGTCTTAGGCGAGTCATTTATTCATGAAAATGCAAATATCACAGCAAGAGAAAAATTATCGTTCTCGACTTTTGGTATACATAGCCTTGTGCCCCCATCTTTTCTCTTTACGAAAATGCCAAACTTCCCCCGAGTTCTTGCGGGAGCTGCTCGTACATCCAAAGCTGAAGGTCATATTCCAATACACGCGCACATAATTTAGTACTAACGTCTTCCTTGTTTACTGACACATTAGACGACATGAGATCAACACATGCAGACATATTTTAGAAGAGGGAAGTTAGAAGATGTGGAAACTATATTTGGTTTTTTATAAGAGTGTTTATACAGTAAAAAATAGACCTCTGAAAAGGTACGATAAAACGACTGCGATAGTGAGCTCATTAAAAGTTGTGTTAAGAACCCGTACCGTATGTTCTTAATACGCAACCTAGTTTCCAACTCCGAACAACCGTGCTGCAGACATGGTTATCCTAAATTGTAACGTTTAGAATAACATTAGCAGCATTAGGAATGTTGGAGGTTTAGGGTGAAAATGTTGACAAGGCTGTTCCGCAGGTTAGGGTTCAACTTTTCACCCGCAAGCCGAATCCCGGGTCCATTTACACCCCAGGTGCCGCCACGACACGCTTCATAGAAATAAAATGGGCACCCAAAAAAGAAAATGAACAGCCGAGTCCCGAGTCCGCTTCGCGCGCCACACAAAACGCCCCTCGCTACCAATTTATTAGGATTGTGGCACCTCAGCTGCCTTTGACATCATGCACTGTTACATCCCCGCGTAATTCACACACTATGTTGGAGGCGGGCATGTACCAGGGTGTTTCACCAAAGGCAGCTGAGCACAGAAAACATATCAAAAATGATCCCAAGTGTGTTGGCGATGTGTACCATTGGCAGTGGAGATCTATATGGGGCCTGGGGACCAGAAGCATAAAAGGCCTTCTCGTAGGGTCAACTATCGATAAGGCTTTGAGCTTATCGGTAATTATCAGTAAGTAGACACCTACTATCAAATATGTACTGAAATTACTCTACGCCTATCGATAAAAAACTTACCGATAAGCTTTCTTACTGAACGGTAATGATTACCGCTAAGGTATATAGGCGTGTCCAAAGGGTATATCTGTTGGCATCTTAGTATCATTTGGCATCCGTGATCCAGTAGGTTGCGGCCTTCCTTATTAGTTCCTTGCATGCATTCCTTCATAGCCTGCAAGGTTATTGATGGGTTCCCAAGTGTTGTGTGCGGACAATTGGTGGTCGTTGGTCCAACCTACCCATTTAAATTCGTACTTTGGTTGGCCTTTGATGGCCAATAATCTCCTTTGGAATAGCCTGATATTTTGCAAGGAAACTGCAATGGCAACTTGATCATATGGACCCTGGGTTTTTGTGATGACAAAGCGTTTAGCCTGTGGTGTTTTTTATTTAGTAGCTCAGGGACGTATATAGCACTCATTATATAGGAGTGGTTCGGCGAATTTAGTTGATTCATAACACAATTTAAACAATGAACTGTTGTAGCAAAATCACAAATTAAAACAGAGTAAACAACCCTCCCCGATGTTGTGAACCCTTTACAAAGTCATTATATGAATCCTTAGGGTCAGGTTTGTCTGTCCTTTCTTTGTGAACATTTTTAACCGATTATACGCTAAATTTAATTTGCGCACGCGTACATACGTAACGCGGAATTGTTTTCAACAAATAATCATTTTTTGAGGTGTGGTTATGGTAGTTATTGCAGCAGCTGAACGGAGCGACTTTTGTATGGACGACCTTTGTTTTTTGGAATGCTGACTGGATGAACTATCTTCCCTTGCGTATGGATGGGCGCGATCTACTCATGTTCGAGCGTGCGATGGTGAAAAACGAATCTGAACGTAACGCTACCTCGTCTCTTAGTGTTTGAGGTACGTTGTAAACATATGCGATGTCTTTGTTGGGTACAATGACGACTTTCTTCAGTGAATATAGGCTATTTAGAGAGGGGGGGAGGTTGTTGCAAACACAGCCATATATTCTATTTATAGCCCGTCCGCTTGTATCTTCCTTATTGTTAGCTATTTTAGCTATAAACTTACACATGTATTGTTTGTTTGTTTGGTACTTTTGTGGCATGATAAAAGTATATCTATTTGCTGTACGTGTCAGCTACATGTATTCACACTCTCTTCATACAGTGGCACCACTATGCACCCACACTATCACCTGCCCACACACTCCTTTTCACACTCCCCTTGTCACCCATTTGCCTTGTACACACACCACCCAATGCACGCACTCCATAATGACACACCCTTTCTAGACATATCTTTGTCACACCCTCCCCCTTGTACACACCCACTGTAATACATCCATTCCACATCTACCACCCTGCAGTCCCCTCACAGCATGTATTCCACTTGTTAGCACCCTGTGTGAACTCTGGCACACTACAGCACCTACACATAGTGATGTGAAGGTGTGGAACCCTTGCACACACACACTTCATTGACTCTTCTATCATGTGCATGCACATCGCTTGTCATATACACCTTTGTACACACCACCCATTGTGCACTCTTTATCACTCCAACTCCTTGTCATACTCACACTCCACAGCACACCCACCTGCCAATTGCAATCCCCTTGTGAGGGAGTGTGTAGGAATCTGTAGTGTGTGAGGGTGTGTAGAGGGTGTGTGAGGGAGTGTACAAAGGTATAACGTGTTTACAAGTGGTGTGTGTACAAGGGGTGTGTGTGAGGGAGTGTGTACAAGGTGTAGTGTGTTTGCAAGTGGTGTGTGTAGAGAGGGTGTTTCCGAGGGGTGTGTGAGGGTGTATGTAGTGGGTCTGTGAGGGAATGTGTAGTGTGTGTGAGGGTGTGTGAGGGAGCGTGTACAAAGGTACAGTGTGTTTACAAGTGGTGTGTGAGGGAGTGTGTGTACAATGGGTGTGTGTATAGAGGGTTTTCCAAGGGGTGTGTGAGGGAGTGTGTAGTGTGTGGGAGGATGTGTGTAGAGGGTGTGGTGTGTACAAGGGGTGTGAGAGGTGTGCATAGAGTATAGTAAAGTGGGTGGTGTGCATTGCACTGTGTAGAATGGCAAGAGTGTGACAAGGAGATTTATGTGTGTAGATTAGATGTGTGTGATAGGGAGTGTGTGCAGTGGGTGGATGTGTACAAGGGGTGTGTGGGGTAGGCATGCTGTGCACCCTCTACACAATCCCTCACACACCCCTTGTGTGTACACTCAGAAACACCCTCTCTACACACCCCTTGTACATACGTATACTCCCTCACACAACCTTGTACACACCATCCATTGCACTCTTTATCAATCCAACTCCTTGTCATACTCACACTCCACTGCACACCCACCTGCCAATAGCAATCTGGTCACTGCATGTACACATCCACCCACTGCACACACTCCCTTATCACACACATCTAATCTACACACATAAATATTCTTGTCACACTCTTGCCATTCTACACAGTGCAATGCACAGCACCCACTTTACTATACTCCTCACACACCTACCCTCTTCACACACCTCTTGTAAACACACTACACCTTGTACACACTCCCTCACACCCTCTCTTACACACCCTCTACACACACCCTCTCTATACAAACTCCCTCACATACTCCTTGTACACACACTCCCTCACATACTCCTTGTACACACACTCCCTCACACACACCCCTTGTACACACTCCCTCACACACACCCCTTGTACACACACTCCCTCACACACACCCCTTGTACACACACTCCCTCACACACACCCCTTGTACACACTCCCTCACACACACTCCCTCACACACACCCCTTGTACACACACTCCCTCACACACACCCCTTGTACACACACTCCCTCACACACACCCCTTGTACACACACTCCCTCACACACCCCTTGTACACACCCCTTGTACACACACTCCCTCACACACACCCCTTGTACACACTCCCTCACACACACCCCTTGTACACACGCTCCCTCACACACACCCCTTGTACACACTCCCTCTCACACACCCCTTGTACACACACTCCCTCACACACACCCCTTGTACACACACTCCCTCACACACACCCCTTGTACACACACTCCCTCACACACACCCCTTGTACACACACTCCCTCACACACCCCTTGTACACACACTCCCTCACACACCCCTTGTACACACACTCCCTCACACACACCCCTTGTACACACACTCCCTCACACACACCCCTTGTACACACACTCCCTCGCACACACCACTTGTAAACACACTACACCTTGTAGTGTACACACACTCCCTTACACACACCCCTTGTACACTCTCTACACACATCCCTTGTACATACCCACACCCTCTCTATATATACCCCTTGTTCATACCACCTTTTGTAGACACAATCCCTCACACACACATATTGAGTGTACATAGCATTTTTTGTGTGTTGACAATTAGCCTTAACCTTTCATGTCAGATAAACACATAGTCATGTACTCATATACACTACATTGCAGAGACTGCCATTGTGTGTCCTTTCTGCAGATCAACACGTTCATCAAGCTCGTCAGGCTCGATACAAAAGCTCTCCAGGACATCGTCATCCTTATCTAAAAGTTTCCAAGACCTCTTCACGGTCCATCCTGCGCGAGCGCTTTGTCATTCTCTATCAAATTATATTATCATTGGAATGTTATTCATTGCATTCGTTGTTTACTTTGTCCACAGTTTAGCAAGAAACCCACAATAGCAAGCCCACTCGTTCGACAATAAAATGAACAGTATAGGGACTGGTGAATACCGCTTTGCAAGTATCAGAACCGAACGAACCACCGACTGTGGACGGCGCTTCTTGTACCGTAGTGTATACAGCTGGACTCAAATTTGAGTCTACCGCGTTTTACGCGTAATAATTATTGGACTCAAATTTGAGTCTTCCGCGTATAATCGGTTAAAATGATGAAGCCGTTTCTGAGACATTTTTGTGATATTTCTGAGGTTGCCGCATTTTGTTGTTGGCATTACTAAAACAAGTTGAAATACCTTTTTCACTTCACATACATGTAAGGGCCTGCTGAAAATTTAACCCAAACGTGATGAGTTGTGCCTCAAGTAGACCATGCATGTTTAATTAAACCATCATCAAATTTTTTGTTTAAATCTAATTGCAATCCTATATAATTTATATATACAAATACTGGCTCCGATTTAATTTTATTTTGCAGTCTTTTTCCTAATCGTAATGTAAAAAAGGCCACTTAGCAAACCATTGGGGCTGGAAGCCAGTGGCGGATCTAGCATAGCCTTGGGGGGAACTTTTGGCTTCTAATGAAATAAGGCCATTATCATTTCTAGAAGTCTTCCTACGTAAAGCTCTATTTCCTTTAGGTAGGAATGATTATTCAGAAATATGCGCTATCGATCAGTAACAAATTAGTACTTCCCAATAACACCTATTCAAAAACACACTGTTTTAGAGGCATCCAAAAGTTCTAATACTTCCTTGAATGTTAATAACAACATACCGAATTTATTACTAAATTCAAACCACTAAATCAAGATACAATGGCCCCTAAATAAAGTACACTGCAAAAATTTAAAATATCAAGATTTCAATGTCGGAAGTAGTTTATGAAATACAATTTGCAGCCTATAACTAACCACTCACCCTACATTTATTAACGTCAATAATGTTTAATTGAAATGGACTAAGACTTTTATCAATATTCATTAACTGTTATTTCACCAGCATGTCTTCTTTTGCAGTTAGAACTTTTAACATCAATTACCAGTATTGATATGTATGCCTAGAATGGATGAATTTAATTAGTTTGATTTGATTTGATTACAGGTACAAAAAGTACACTGAGGTAAACAATGGCATGCACATGCACTTATATATTCCCTGCTAGAGATATAAGTCTATTTTTTACACAGTCGTGACTTGAAGGCATCGAGACTTGTGGCTAATAAATACAACAGTAAAGCAACGTGCTCGTGCGCGTGTGTTGAAGGCGAATCGGCAGCCCCCGGCTCGTATTTGGACCGAAACCCCCCCCCACCAACGCAAGGGAACTCCCCGCTTGCATTTATACGAGATTTATACGAAGCAGGGCCGCAGGGGCCTGCCAGGGCCGTACGAGCCGGTCAGGCATTGGGGCCATGGCCTGACCACCTTTCGCCCGGCGAAGTCCACCTCCAGAAACGGCAGAAAATGTACATTTACATGATACTGCATGCACATGTACATGTACATGTACAATTAATGATTCAATGCCGAATCCATCCTTAACTAAGCTTGGACGTGAAGTTCTCATCAGTCTTTCTAAACAAAACACTAATACACCGTTTGTTGTTTCATGATCAGCTGACGGTCTCATATACAAAGCATTTTATCAAGCGCTATAGCAGGGAAAAGTTCATTTGCAATCTTGATATTTGCTATCCTGTGTTTTTGCATAGGTTTGTGAGGCTTCTAGAGTGAAATGCGATGTGGTCTACGTTTGATAATGGAGTACACACTGAACTTGATTTTAGCATGTTCTCATCCTATGTTCCTGTGCATTTCTTTCTTCTTTTAATGATATGGTTATATGTATGTATTAACTTAGTGAAGAATAATTTATACATGTATAATTATATCTTTTCACAGGACTGAACCTTACTTAATATCACAACTCTAGCCTATTATTGATGTTCCCCTGTAAATACCAAATCTTTAAAAGTAAAATTAAAAAAAGCTGAAGACCCTATCTTATGCTTTATTAATGTAACGCAAATAACATGTGACCACATCGCTCAGCCGGCCCAGTAACCGCAGAAGTAATCATTTAAAATGAAAAAAAAAAAAAGCAATATTGGTAATTGATATCAGTAGGATGTATTTTTAGAAGCGGACTAATGCGACTATTTGTCACGGCTGTTTGCTCTCATTGAAATCGTGGAAATTAAGCCCTACGCCCAGAAATTTTGAAATGAACGTAAGTCCCCATGGCAACACCCGGACAACCGATGTCCTGTGGAATTTGCTGTACAACAAAGGACATGAAGAGAATAAACACATCAATACTCTAATATGATTTGGCACACCTCTGAACTTTGTAAAGCAGTTTAAATCACGTGATTTTAGTGTGTTGCTGCGTACCTGTTGCCACCCGAATGCAGCCACCTCGGATCGGATATTGGGGACATACCGAGAACAAATCGTTAGCTTCAGTCTTTGGAACGTAGAATTGCGGAAATAGACCTTTCGTGGTAAGCTGCACAGATTGTGCTACCAATTTATGCCTAGAGCTAAGCTTAACGCATTTTCTGAAGTGGTTTTCAAGCTATGGCAAATCGGCCATTTTGATCGAATTTGATGTGGTAGCGTGTGTTCTTACTTAGAATGTGTGGACGTGTAAAAAATTGTAGTCTAGCAGTAGGTATCATCAAGTGACTACTTCTGCCTCTTGGGAAAGGGTATAGCTGCTACCATGTCAGGAGCTATATATGCGGACTAAATGTTCCTTTATGAGTACATCTCAGCCTTTCTACTGGTACCTTGTTTGGTATTGCAGTGTATAGTTGGACATTGCACATGTTAGCAGCCTGAGGAAAGGGTTAGGACCCCACACTGTATAAGGCCACCCCCGACTGGAGAGGACTGCACTGCAGCTGGGCAGAAGCATACTCTCCAGCTGGCCTAAAGCCATGCGGGATACTACTGTCACTGCCTTCTGGTACTGGGGAGGAGATCACAATGCAGCGGAGAAATCAGTGGTGACAGATCAGTCCAAGCTAGTCAGGCAAGCCAGGTGTCACCCTTTTCCTCTTCTCACCCCTCTTCCCCCTTCCCTCCCCCTAAATTTAAAAAAACTTTCCTTTGTGTATATCAGATGCGGCCCATTTACCCCTATGCCACCTGTATGTGCCCATTTGTTCCTGACTTTCATTCTTGAGACTTTGTATTGAGGTATATACAGTGCCGTCCACCCACAAGTTCACACTCGCGCGCGCTCGACTCGCACTCGACACGCGCTCGACTCGCGCGCGACTCGATCGAGTGCAATAATAACTCACGCACCTTAACTCAAAGCAAAACAGCTGGAACAAAAACATATGCTATTAATAGCTTGAAGCTAACGTAATCATCTGTAGGTATGCCGTAAATAGGTATTTGAGTGACGCTCGCAACAGCGCGCGTATCGAGGGCTAATTGCACTCGCTAATTGACTCGCGCGCGACTCGCGCTCGACTCGAATACACGCGCGCGCGAGTGTGAACTTGTGGGTGGACGGCACTGTACATGTAGATCTGTCCTTGATCACACACACGCACACACACACACACACACACACACACACACACACACACACACACACACACACACACACACACACACACACACACACACACACATACACACACACACATGAGATGTTGTATGTTGTAAATATTTTCAGGTCACATATCTGAGGCGGCAAATTGGAGGCCGCAAAGATCTCTAGCCATAATGTGCAGGAGTCACTGGCCGCCCACACCAGGCTCTTAAGGCTGCAGTCCTCACTGGTTGCTATACTGGTTTCTACCCTTATGCTGTTATTTTAATAAGCTGGACCTTGCTCAAGGGGGTGCAGTCCACCAGAACATGCTTCCTTCTCCCTTGTCCAGCAGAATGTGCGGACTGGTGACACTGCCTCCTGGAACTGTAAATGAGGTAGTGTAAATGTGGGAGGAAGGGGTTGGGCCTGTGTGAGAGGAAGGACGTTGGATCTGACTCTGTATAGGAAAGGGGTTTGGGCCTGGGAGTTAGGCCTGTGTAGAGAACAGCTTTAGGCTTGTGTGGAGAAGGGCTTTAGGCCTGTGTGGAGAAGGGCTTTAGGCATGTGTGGAGAAGGGCTTTAGACCTGTGAGAGAAGGGCTTTAGGCATGTGTGGAGAAGGGCTTTAGGCCTGTGTGGAGAATGGCTTTAGGCTTGTGTGGAGTAGAGCGTTTTGCTAGGGCTCATGTGAAGTCACCTGCCATTCATTCCAGATCTCAATGCATCTCCACTGAAAGGAAACAGCGCCACATTTGTAGTGAATTTTCTTCTGCATGACTAATACAAATTTGCAAGATCGACAGAAGTGTTCAGGAAGTCAACTAGTCATCATTGTTGGCATCAATACCAAAAGAATTTTGCAGCATAGCTTTACTGTCATTTGGTCTTTACCTTTAACAACTATTTGGCACCATCCTGCAGTGTAGTTGTACTTGTGTCATGTGATAATCTGTTAACAAACGCACGTATACATATAGTAAAACAACCGCAACGCGTGTTGTTTATTCATATAAAAAACAGAACAACTTGGGGTCTACAGAAAATGCGTTAAGGATTAAGGACTGTGCTTTCTTGTTGCTCCATGTTTGATGGTGAAGGTATAGGATGCCTACCTTAATCTGTCGTTCCCGAAGTCCGCTCGAACGAGTTTTGTAAGGCTACTTATATTTTCGCTCCCGCGTGACCGTATATAAAGAACTTGCGCAGTATTGTTACGTTTTATTTGGTGAGTGCGTACCGAGTGTTTAGAAGAAAGAATGCGTAGGCATTTTTAAAAAATAGTTTATATATGATTTATCTATATATTTAAGGGTACCGACAACATTGGAACATATGCCTTCCTTAATGAGGTAGTTTCGATTACTGACGTGGTATTTACCGTAATGTTCTAATTACAAACCTAGTTTCCAGCCGCAAACAGCCGTGTTGTCGAAGTGGGAATCTAGCGGGAAAGTCAAGTTGTCAAGCCTGCATCATGGGAGGATGAGAGGCGGGCCCAAACCCTTATTTTGCTCCTCGGGTGAAAAATCACCAATCTTTGAACTCGCGACCCCGTGATTCAGAACCACTGAATTTAGCGTTGAGCCAAATGAGTAGTTATGAATATGGTATGCTAAAACTACTTTTAGCATGCGACTTTTAGCATAGTTTATACTCTATTATCTATGCTTTTAGCAACATCAGGTCCATTAATTAATCCTCATACATTTAATTAATTGTGTGCCGCTACTTTCGGGCAAAGTGCTATGTTAAAAATGCATAGACAGGGATTGATTTAAGATGATCTATCGCCTTTTCAGTGAAGGATCTACTTGCAAGGGGGATGAAAAGGTCTAAATTGCCATATATCAGACATGCCAGCAAAAAATGCTGTCAGGGACGCGAAGTGCTTCTGTTCCGAGGATTTCAGTGCACAAAAAAATGCGTAGCTCTTTTCCTGTCATCCTGACCGGCGACCTGAGCCAAAAATGCAGACATTTTCGGATATGTTTTAGTTTCTGGGGCTCTGCCTCAGACGCAGTCACTATGCTCGCCTGACCATTTTCAACTGCTTCCTACATGTCTGGGCCCACAAGATTTACCCTGCGCCAGGCCGGTGTCATAGGGTATACGGTCCGGCCCAATTTTCGGTCCGGCGGACCGTATTCCCTAAGGGAACGCGGTCCCCCCCCCCCCCCCCCCCCCCCCCCCCCGGACCCAAATCCCTAGGGAACACGGTCCGTGTAAAATATTGTACATCCAGGGAATACAGTCCGGGGGAGGAGGCGGACTCAATTCCCTGACAGAAAAGAGATTTGATTTTGACAACCACTGGTAATCATAGCGTGTATAATTAAAAAGAGAAATCGATCCTCACCGAAATCGCAACCGTTAAGGCAGACAAATTTATAATGAAAACAATTTTAACACAGAACAGAAGTTCTAATTGATAAATTGGAAGTTATATACTGAAAGCAATTTAAAACCAAGACAGATTTCTTTCAAGGCATCAGATGTTTAATGTATATATTATAATGAATGGCTAATTTATAATTTAAATAAAAGACAGAATTTATATAATGAAAGCAATTTAAACACAAAAAGACAGAAGTTATATAATGAAAACAATTTAAAAACAAGACAGAAGTTCTTTCACGACATCAGATGTTTAATTGGAGGCGGCAGTGCTCCTTTCTTCTGTTCTTGGCATGAAGAGTGTTCTAAAGAATGATTTTGACTCGATGTATACTGACAGATTGTTCTTAAAAATTCCTTCAGGATAATATAAAGTTCATATGGAAATAATGGAATAATTTGTTGTATGCATTCTTTGTAGGAAAATAAACCTCTTTTTCAGAGCATATATATACTTCAATGTAATCTTCATGTCACTAAATCAAAATTGACAAGAATGTTAGTATCCACACAATATTGGCTTACTTGTTGACATACATGTAGGGTGGAATTTTCCCTGCCTTCCACAATTTTAGTTTATTTTCGTAGAAGCACCTCTCTGGCAGGGGTTCCACTGGCTTCACTTCTGGAATTGGTTGTCTAAAACTGGGTACTAAATCTTTATATGTATAGCTTTGGAGAACCTAAAAAATAATGATATGAAATGAAAAATGATAATAGCAACTGGCATGTTTTATACATTGTTTTGCTTACGGTGTACTTCCTCACACTTTGTAGGATAAGGCAAGTCACCTTGCACTCCTTCACACATGGAGACAAGTTGCTGATCCAATAGCTGCATGTGCGTCAATGTTTCAAAACCAATAGTTGTATTTTAATCATTTGTGTGCTATTTACCTTCTGAAGAGCTTTAGTGACATCTGAAGTTGCAAGCATGGCTAAGCATCATATCTTGAACTACTTAAATGGAAGCATATACAGTATATCAGCCACATACATGAACGAATGGAGGTACATTAGACATACAGCAAGAAACCAGTGGCTTGGAATGTTACATGGCAGAAGAACATAATCATATTCGCGAATACCTCTTTCTAAAATAATTATATTATTGGAACAGTTTCCACTAAAATTGTACTTCATTAATAATAATAATATTATTTTTAAAAGTGCACGACGGGAGAGTGCATAGATCAGGTGTTACTGTAGGTAGTTGAGGTACTGTGTAAATAATATTAGTGTCCTTCGTGTAATGTAACTGTAATATCATCAATAAAAAGAGCAATTTTCATGTAAACTGTCCAATTATAATTAGAATATTATATGTATATATGAGGTACCTTTTTATTGTTTGATTCATTCTTTCACACAAACCATTAGATTGTGGATGATAGGCTGACATCATTCGATGATCGATTTCAAGCATTGGCAGTCAACAACGTGCATGGAAAGTTAATCTGCTTGAAACGTAAATACATGCATCTTTCTGCAGCTTTGTGGAATGAGATCCATGCAGAGTATATCATTTGTAAATATGAATTGAAGTGCTTAGAAATGTACATCAATATAAGGATGGCATGGTGTGGGAACTTGGGGGGTGTATATGAAGGTGCAGCTGGATCTCAGGTGAGTGTGATCTGTGGAATGAATCTTCAGCTGTGTGTGACTGTGGGTACATATAACGTTGGCGAAGTTGTGTTAATTAAATGTTACTTCACTGCCCTGGTCAGTGATTATGTTTGATGCTAGATAAAGCGCGCTGTAATGGTGCAGCTTAGTGGTCATTTCAAAAAGTAGCCTGTTGCAACAATTATGTACTGATTGCCATGCGGTGTAAATGTTAGTGGACCAATCAAATCCCCACCCCAGAGGTTCCACAGGCCAGTTATGGGGATGGGCTGCAATGGCAGGTGTGGGGCTTTGATTGAATGGTTGGTTCTTTGACATGAATCACATTCGGTCACCTGCATTGAGATTTTGTGCAGCAATCCAAACACAGTATGTACCTCTCATACTTATTACATTGTGTTATCCACATGGGAAAGTTATCATAGTCCTTTTTCTAAGGCCTCACCTTGACCTGTCTTAGGACCTCTGGATAATGTGCAATGTTTTGAAATGTACTGTATATAATGGTGTTGCTCATATTGTGTACACATATGCAAAATTACAGTTTTATTCATTTGAATACAACACACAATCCAAAACATTGCACATCTAACACCGGCCAAGGTGCACGACGAGGTACATATATTACACAAACGACTAATAATGCATGTACATGCACAGAATACATGTATGCTTGATGGCATATGTATGCGCATGTGCGACCAGTAGTATAGTGCCTCAATTTGTCTTCAGTGCGGTCTCTTCCCTGATGGCCTCCACTTTTGGACACGTGATACTCCGAAAACGCCTTTGTTCTATCTTCTGTTAAAAGCACCGCTATCGTTCTTCCCTCCCACATACAGCAGAACATCGTCATGGCTTAGCGAGAAGTCTGTCGAACGCTTTCGTATCAGCCACTTCTCTGACTCTGTAGCGGCGCATATACTGACAAAGAAAACAATTCAGTGCTACATTTTAAGTAGAATAATGAGTGCTCAGTCTCAGACGTTCATAACATAACCTACCATTCCACGGCCTTCTTGTTCTCCGTCTTAGCTTACGTGACGCGCACGCACGTAATTTTAAATTGGTGATGTGGGATTTGTATAGGCACCAATTTACTAAAAGTAAGTGAATAAGGGATTTCGCGATCGGATATTATTGTAATTATCAAATATTATACAGATCTACATTTAGCAAGTTAAATATAAAATATAAGGTCTGTATATACATGTAATTTTTGACAAATAATGCTATGCTTAATACAATTCATACACCGATAATTATATAACCAACCTTGTTTCTCTTATCTTTTATGCAGTTTGTCTGTGAGCGCAACATATTTTTATATGTGTATCAGTACATGAGTGCAAGCCAGCAATTACGATGGTTCATGTCGCAAGCTTTCATAGCACATATACATGTGTGTACATCGTTGGCATAATTTCATTCTTCATTTTGTAACCCAGCGTACACTAGATTAGCCAACATCGCTTGCGCGTCCTATAATACCAGTTCAGCTACTCTCCCCTATCACTGTAGTGTCTGCTAGTATCTGTCAGGTAGGATATTGATGCAACTGAACTGACAGTCATACTGTTGGAGTGGATCACTAAACTCCTTCTACTGTCCCCTGTATAGGCCTATTATATTCCTGAATCATGGGCGGGATAAACGGTGTTGGTGCAAGGTGCTAATTAAGGCTTGTTATTCGTGTACTTTATACTATAAATGGTATAGAAGCCTTACTATGGTATGGGCATAAACAATTCTATACATAGTGTTTTCAACCTCTGGAGGCATGGAAAGAGAAGCGAGAAAGTTGATATTGCTATACTGGCGCGGCGTGAGGATTGATATCGATGATTCGTAGCAGTATATCACAGGTTTAGGTAAGAATAAATTGCTATTTGCAGTGAATTCTAGTTCTTTTTTAAATCGTTGCACGTACCCTCAGATGACATACACCTGTATGTGTATGCACGTCTAAGACAAGGATTGGCGACTGTGTCATGTTTGTTTGCACTTACCCTCAGATGACGTATATGTAGGCACGTCTTTTTACATGCACACAAAGACAAGCCAGACGGCTTAAAGACATGTGAGGATATTACAAAGAGACGCTGTCCCTACAAGATATGTAAATTTTCGATAAAACCTACACAAAGACATCCAGCCCATACAACACCACTAAAACAGTTAGTTATTCAGTTTATTGTAATCCTTAAGCATGGCTTTAATAATATACAGCAACAAGTAGCTATCTTGCTAATGCCATGTGTCTAATACACAGTGACACTCAAGACTAAAAAGACACCGGAGACACAAGCAATATTAATTGATGCCGCCAAGCTTATATGTATCTGTGAAATTCACTTTTTGGCTGATTTAATTAGTTACGAAATTGAGTACACTCAATATCAGCATGTCTCTTGACTATTATCCCCCACTCATTCCTCTCTCATCCCATTTCTTTTTCTCCTGACACAGGTGTATAGAGGAAGTATGCAGTCAGACTTAAAGAGTGTGCCAGGTCGAGTTAACCACTAATTAAGGACCAAGTTGTTGAGGGCCCATGCTATGTGTCCCTTTACCTCTTCTCACTTCTCTTCTCATCCCTCTTCTTTTTCCTACCTCCCCCTCTCTGCAGAAAATATCTGGGCACACGTGCAGCGTTATTTGTCTGTGAAATTCACTTTTTATCATGCACATGATTGAAAAACACTTATGCATCATTCTCTAAACAATAATGGCTGAAGAGTACTACATGTAGTTTTATTCTCTTTTTTTACAGGTATACGAAATTGAGATTTATCCAGTACCCTCATCTCTCTTATGTTCAGTATTATTATTTTTATTTCTTTTCATCTTTTATTAAATTTATTCTACTTCGTCTGCACTTGGTGTTCACACGATTTAATAATATTAAACAGTGTTAATTGTTACATAAGCTGCATGCATTGTTGCGATCATTTTCGATAATGATGTGATTAATCTTTATTAAATTTATTCTACTTTGCTTGCACTTTGTGTTCACATGATTTGAAAGTATTAAACAGTGTTAATTGTTACAGAAGCTGCATGCATAGTTGACGACCTGTATGCGATCATTTTCGAACCAAATCATAATGCATGGGAACATATATAAATAGTAACAACTTAATATAAAAAATATACATGTAAATATACATTTGTTACGATTTGTATAACAAATTCGTTTTAGAATAAGCATCCCAGACCGAAGAAAACAGTTCATTGTTACAGACTGAAGAAAACAGTTAATTGTTACAGAAGCTGCTTATATAGTTGACGACCTGCGATCATTGGCTTTTGCTTTTCGAACCAAATGTGCCAGCCCTTACGTGAATGCAAGGGGTGGAATATACATATATATTCATGTACTGATTTACAACCAGGGAATATGGTCCGGGGGGGGGGGACTCCATTCCCTAGGGAATTGAGTCCGGTTAATTGGATTTGTACAACCAGGGAACTCGGTCCGGGGGACCGTATTCCCTAGGGTAGGCACTGCGGAATTTTTTTTAAAATGCTCAAAAGATTATAATATTATTATCGTTAGAAAGAGCAAAAAAAGCTGCGTTTAACAGTACTTTATGCGTCACCGTAGCATATTTAGCACCGGAGATATGTAGCGCCAAAGTGACAACTTTTTTTGTACAGCGGTCAATGCGTAATCGCAATAAAAACTGTGACGGTTGAGGAACAATAAAGCATAACCTTGCCATTCCGTAAGATATTAATTCCAAACATTGCATATAGGTGGTTCTGACTTTGTTAAGACTTTTAGAAGGGTTTTAACTAAAATTCATTACATGTATATTTTCAAATTGTGAACAAAAAACTGACTAGCATGCATACACTTGAGCACAATATCATTTAGCATTGAAGAATATTATTTTCATTAGCCACAAACACTAAATCACCAATAAATAGTCCACGAGCATGTCAATGACCATCAATTCCTTATTCTTCAGATTCATCCATCATTCAATATTTCATTTTTAGTTTTGGTAACTTGCTTTATGGGTTATCTGCCCATCGTATAGTACGTTGGTGAATTTACATGCACCTTGCAGAGAAGTTAAATTAGTAAATACTCTGGAAATGAAGGTTTGCTGCTCCTGTGGAATTGTCATAGTATACATGTATATTTTTTGCAAGATGTATAGTCATCTTATGAGGCTATAATGTCTCAGTATAACTCTAAGATTCTAACATTCACAGCTACACTTGAAAACCATAGTAGAACGTATTTTAATGGTGGCATACTATGTATAAAGGCCCTCACCTGGCTGACTATTGTACTCGTTGCAGTACAAGTGCAGCTATGGCTAGCTGTTCGGTTGACATCAACATTGTTGATTATATATGCATGTATATAATTATATTATATTGCTGCAATCTATGTCGTAAGCGTCAGCTGAAATTCTGATTCGTTTAACGAGTTCTGCAAGCACCATGCTTTTGCCTCCTCTCTGAGATCTTCCACTAATAGACCCGTCATATCACGCGCTTTCGGATTAGGCTCGTGGCTCTTGTTCCAGAATGGTCCCTCTGGGATGTCAAGCTGCATTGGTTCTGATTTCTGAAAAGAACCCGTGGCGTTTGACGCGGATAACTGGCTATCTGTAGTACGCACACCCTCAGTGACGTCACGTAATCAAATACATTTACTGAAGAATCCTAACATTAAATACAATTTCTTAAATTAGAAGCTTTTCTGCCTTTATAGCAATGTTTAGTATGGTTAACAAATGTCCAATAAATTATTAAAAATTATATGGTTACTTTAGGGACCTCTGAATAGTATGACATGATTTTCATCTCTTAAGTCGAATTAATTCGGCCGTAATGATGCTAAGCAGCTCTCATATCAAAAACCTTATAAAAGCAATCCTAACTTCACAACGAATTGGAGTTAAGAGTTCAAACATTCCATATATATAGCTACTATAATGAGCTATCTGGCAAAACAAAAAGGAGCTCTTAAGTCAAACTATTTGTTGAGTTGTAAGCCAAAAACCTTAACCTGAAGATACCTTTATGTTTTGACCCTGAAAATTCAGTGTCAGATAGGAATTCCGACATTTTTAGTGATCCAAACCCAAAAGTTATGATCTAAGTTATAAAAAATGATGTTTCTGTAGATCCTGGTGAATAGTGCCATTTGATGTATCGGTCCAAAGATGTTCAGTAACTGGCGCATCGTAGAAGGTACCCTGCGCTTCGTCAAATCTTTATGAAACTTCGTAGAAAGATAGAAGGATGAATTATCTAGAGGGGAGAATACCTAACGTGGAGGGGACGCAGCGTTTAGGAGTCGAAAATCGTGGCCAGAAAACTATATTCGATTTGAACAACACTTAATAAATACGGTGCGTGTTTTAAAACTTAAAAACTAGTCTGGTCTATTGCTCACGCATTCGGCAGTCGTTCTTAATGCATAGTAAGCCACAACGAAGCACAATGAAGCTACCAGATCGTTTTTACCAAATGGTGTCAATAAATATTTTTAAAATTGCAAACAGAAAAATTTTCTTCTGACGTCTAGGATTTTACGGTCCAAAATCAAGGATTCCGCAGTGCCTACCTAGGGAGTTGGGTCCGGGGGGGACCGTATTCGCCGGACCGGAAATTGGGCCAGACCGTATACCCTATGACACGGCACTGACACCCTGTATATAAGACATGCACACAAATTAAGAGGTGGGAAAAAATGTCTTATTCTATAGGATATATTAGAGTGGGGGGCGGGGAAATTTTACCCTGGATGGGGAAAGTTTGCTCTAGTGTCGAATGTCCATGTGGGACAATTTGCACTAGTCTAATGTCCGGGGGGACATTCCGCAAGGTCTACCCTCCCACACCAGTTTTAGAGATCTCTGGCAGAGCCAACATATAAGTGTGTATCCAGGCATAACATGCTCAAGGATGTCTGCCATGATAGTGCCATCATGCCCGCATCAGTGCCAAGTCAGAAGCTGGAAACGATTGAAATAATGAGGCTCAATATCTGATAGCAAAGAGGGCTGCTTGCAAGGTGGCGGCAGAAAACAACGCCAACGTGCTGCTAGTGCTACCATAGATATTAAAGTAAGGGGATTGGAAACGGATCAATGAATCTAATTAGTCACGTACATTTTATGATCTCTGGTTAGGCTTACACTCTGTACCGAATTAGAAATTCATATCGTACGCAGCAGCTGTTTTATGCCAAGACTATAGGGACCAGTATCACAGGTTCACAACTTTGCGAGTGGTTTTCCAGTCATACTTTCTTCTACACACTCGTAATGTCTTTATTATAGAGGCTATGCGATGGAAGCTATGAATAATTAATGTTTGTACCCATGGTGCTCATGTACTCATCTTTATTTGAGAGAATTAGCCGTCGTTTCATTCCTAATTTGCTCCTGCGTGCCACAAAAGCTGTTCTGGGCTCTTCCCATCTGGAACAAGATAGCGGCAGACACTTTTACCCATGCATTAACGCCACGTGTCTGTTAACGGTTGTACCTGTTTTGATCGTAGTATATCTATTTAGATCGAACCTTATAAACCTCAGTACTAACAAGCGATTGAACTGTGCCTTAGTCTTTGTCCTACAAATATGCAACGTTTAGCGCGCCAGCACCTGTAGAATCGTAGAAAAAGGTACAGTGCCAAAGGTACTCCATTTACGCTTCTTACGTACTAGAATGGAGGTTGCGAATAAAAGAACAGTCCTCCGTACACAAAATTAAGGAAAGGCATACAGATATGACCTAGGCCCTACCAACGACGTAGTAGTAGGTACATTAATAAATTGCGTTTGCGTAGGCGGAAACTGGTGATCTAAATCTCGTCCCGTATTTAGGATTTCTCTACGAGTGCTTAAGAAGACGCGCGCTTTGTAAAGTTGTTTGCAAGGTATTTAGGACTTTATTGCTAGAATACAGAACAAAAGGGGTTGCCCGAGACACTCTTGGTATCTAAATGTAAGCCAGCATACGGCGTTATTTTGTGTGCCTCGTTGATTTCCATAGTAATCGGTCGCGATTAGCCATTCCCTAGATTCTTAAAGCACTCACTTGAGGAAGCGTTTCCCAAGTTTATTAGGTCTTAGCCTATATCAGGATAAAATTTCATGAGCTTTGGATGGTGCCCAAGGGTCCATTTATCGGCACTGGTGTTTACTGTTGGATTGCTTAGAGCTTGACATAATAATGCTTAACCTGGTATTTCTGTGTTAGAGCCCTGTGAATTAAACTTATTTTTCAACGCATAGACAATCTATTTTGTTTATGTGTCAAAGAGTTGTGTGATAGTTCTATTTAATACGCACCGAATTCGTCAAGGCACGCGTTAGTTATGGAAAGTATTGTACAGCATGGACCGCCATATCATTACAAACAGCTCAATCAGAAAAATATGATGGTGCCCACACAGCGTATTTTTCCAGACAATATTTTCATGTTAGTGTATCATAGCTATGCAGTAAGTAACACTGAGAAATACATCTACCCATGACCAGCATATGCCCAGTTATTGAAGTAGCTTTGGATCAAATGGCAGGTTTGAAAATTACTGCTCTTCCTGAACCTTGAAGTACAAAATTCTGCCGCATGCTACAGCAGAACAAGATAAGATAAGATAATTAAGATATTGTAGTACACTAGCTACTTTAAGGTGTAATATGTGTAATATAGACACAGTTGCATGGCTACCTTGAAGGTACTTTAGCTGATCTATCACCATCCATTGTTCACCAAGTATGTTTGCTGAACACAATGCAACCTTGGCCTGGCTGATTACCTTTACTGATAGAAAGGCATCTACACTGTTAAAAAAACTGGCCCGAGGGGTGTTAGGTTTGAGGGGTGTTACAGCCCGAGGAGTGTTATGGCAACACACTAGGGTGTTCAGCTGACACCTATGGGTGTTAGCAGGCTATGCTGGGGTGTTAGCAGCATACCCCACCAACAGTGGGGTGTTGGGTGATCTTAGAGGTGTGTTGTCACAACACTGGTTTACCGCATTTACACCCCAATGTTGAGCCTTGTGTGTAATTACTTTCTGACGTTTGAGGGCGTGGTTTGCGAGATATAGTATGGAAGCATATGAACGATGGCAGCTGTGACTTCATATTTGAGATGATGTAGATACAGTTGCTGGACTTTAAGTGACAGAGTTATATCATAAGGTATATGCACGCACACAACATACCAGTTAAAAATGTCTAACATAGGGTGATAGGGTGCATGGCCATGGCCCGTGCATTGGTGTGGATTTCTAGACTAGGGCAGTGCGTATACACGTTGCCTTTTCAACATGCGCAGCAATTACCGTATTCATGCGTGTAATCTCGCTGTGCTTATGAAGGCTAGTGTGCAGTGTTCGTCAATGTGCACCGCTGTGCTCATGCTAGCGCTTCGCTATCAGTAGTGTGTTGTAGTACGCATGCATAGGCCCTATACTAAGTTTCAAATTTGATGCAAGCTTGTTCATGCCACTTTGTGTTGAGAGTGAAGTCAAGGTTAATAAGTAGCATGGCGTTGCCTACTTGGATTCTATTTAGATCACACCCTAGTAAAATGACCTGTGAGCATATATACATCACTACTCACACTGAAGTATTTTTTTACGTGCATATAGAAAGGAAATAGCCTATATTAATTTCAAAATATATATATTTCACAGCTTGAATATTGGGTTTATGCTAAAAGTGTTCATGCAGTCATGTGGCTACATGTCTATATCATTATACCACATGCAGGTCCTGATAGCAAGTAGACAATAATGAAATATGCTGGATGAATGCTGCTGAACACTGTTGTGTGGCCTTAATGGCAGGGGTTTGGACACTCTTTGTACTAGTATTCTCCCTCGTTCCATCAGTACTGAGGTGTGTTCCATGTACACATATACATACACACATAGTGATACACACACAACACACATACACACACATGTACACATACACACACATGCACACATACATACACACATGCACACACATATGCACATGCATACATACATATGCATAAAAACATACACTGTACACACAACATGGACACATACACACATGCACATATACACACATGCACACATACACACATGCACACATACACACACATGCACCAACATGCACACACACGTGCACACTTGACACACATGCACACATACACACATTTTCAACAGGGGGTGGGTTTCAGAATATATAAAAATATAGGGGTTGGGCAAGAATAAATATCTTCCCTCTGCACTGTTATATGGCATGCCATGTAGCATTATTTTTACATGGCATGTGTAAACCAGGGGGTGGGTTAGTCAAATTAGGGGCAAACCAGTACACACACATGCACATGTACACACATACACACACATGCACACATACACACCCACACACATGCACACATACACACATGCACACAAACACACCTGCACACACATACACACATGCACACATACACATATGCACACACAGCACACACACATACACACACGCACACACATACACACATGCACACACACATACACACATGCACACATACACACATGCACACATACACACATGCACACATACACACATGCACACATACACACATGCACACACATGACACACAAGCATACACATCAGGGATATATCGCCACATTTTCAACAGGGGGTGGGTTTCGGAATATATAAAGATATAGGGGTTGGGCAAAAATAAATGTCTTCCCTCTGCAGTTTATTTTTACATGGCATGTGTAAACCAGGGGGGGTTAGTCAAATTAGGGGCAAACCAGTACACACACATGCACATGTACACACATACATACACATGCACACACATGCACATGTACGCACACATGCACACACATGTGCACATACACACCTACACACATGCACACACACATGCACACATACACACATGCACACATACACACACATACACACATGCACACATACACACATATGACACACACACATGTACACACATACACGACACACACACAGACATGCATACACATACACACACACATGCACACACATACACAACACACACATGCTAACACACATATGAACACACACAATGCACACATACATGTGCTGCTAATGCAAACGCATACACAAATAAACACATACACTTAATTATCAACCTAATAATTCCTAGCTACACGTTCATTGGTTGACTGATTGGCAGCAAATGGGGGCAAGGGGCAGGAGTACCCCACGAGCCTGTGTCCCTGTACCCAAACTCCCCGGCAGTGGTGGCACCAGCTAGTGCCGCTGACCACAACCGGGTGACCTGTGTACCAAAGCCAGGACACTGGTCAAGGCTTGGCTATCCAGGATTGTTGGGGAAGTCTGCAGGCACCAGGGTGACACTGGTCACCAACTGGGTGACCTGTGTACCAAGCCAGGACGCTGGTCCAGGCTTGGCTAGCCGGCTTTGTAGGGACAAGCTCACAGGGCTCCGCCCCCTGCCTTACTGTAATTGAATATGACCAGGAAATGCATCATACAGCAAAGTACAAATACATGTGGAGGGGAGGGTGGGAAAGGTGAAGCTCTCCAGCGCCTGTTGACCAGCAGCATGCACTGGAGTTGCGCATCATCTTTATATACATGCATACCCAGAGGCTGGCCGGCCGATTATACAACAATAAGCAAACAAAGGGGCCATCGCCCAGCACCATCTAAGGCTACTCCACATCACAAAAATAAGGTTTGAGTGTGATGTGGTTACGCGTGTACACAGGACTTACTAGTGCCCATTAAAACCTGTTTAGCTCTCTAAACAGTACCATGTAGACACATGCACAACACACACAATGCATACATGCACACACATGCACCCACACACACAATGCATACATGCGCACGCAGGGGGGAGCGTCGATTAATAGGACTGCAAGACTGTTTGGGAAGGGGGAGGGGGCCTCACATTTAGCCAAATAAAATACAAAAGTGGGGGAGGGGGGTCCCCTCGCAATCAGGCATCAAACAAGGGGGATTGACCAACCCCCCTGGCTACAGGCCTGCATACACACACATGGTACACATGCACATACACACATGTATATTCACACATATACACACATTCACACACACACACAATGCACACATTAACACACATGCACATGTGTGTATGTGTATAGCTTCATGTGCATACACATACACACATAGACAGAAATACTGTTGGACAGCAAATACACTCTGAGAGAAGTGCGCTTTTTTGCAATTGGAACTACATGTACTCAAAAGTCCTGTATAGCTTTCCTCACATTTGGGCAACGTGTATTCACAATTGTGATATATAAATATGTAAGGTCATGCTAAAAATATATTTCATTGCGCATGCGTGACCTTTAGAAACACGTTCTGTTGTTTAGGAACAGGTAAGTAAGTACCGACTGTTTGGTAAGGTATTAGTTTTCTTCCAGCGTTGAGCGATGCATTTGAGTAAGACGAGTTGAGCGCTTTGAAGAGAGTTCATCGAGAACAGCAGTTCGCGATCGGACCGGAATGCCTGTTTATACGGTCTAGCTAAGGAAAATTCTGCTACTACCGCTCGCTGCGCTGCCTCACTAAAATGAGCCACTGCATAAGGCAGGTAAGTACCTTGTCGCGCTAAATAACGCCCTACCTTACCTTACAAAGGTCATATGACATGCTGGCTCTAGCAAGCCTTCCAGGTAAGCTTAACAATCGGTACGATTGACTCACCGATCCGCTTAGCGAACATAACCATCGTCGGACTGAGGGCTGCACCCAAGATTCAATTTAAAAGGTTAGACATGTCTCATATTGGAACCTGACCATTATATGTTGTGTTTTCTCCATTTGTTTAGTGTCCGAAGGATGCAAAGAAACACTCCAGGACTACTCGATCGTCGTATAGGCCCTAAAGACATGTTTATAGTTTTGTTGTATGATTGTATTTATTGTCAACTTTTTATTAAAATCATCAACTGTTGTTGTATAGTTTATTAATATCAATTTATGTTGTATCGTAAGATTACGGTGCATGCACGAACTATTGATACCTGTGTCAACACCCATTAGAGTGTTCTGGCTACACTTCAGGGGTGTTGGCTCTAACACCCTTGAGCGGTTACCACAACACTCCATAGGGTGTTATTCCTAAACAGGCGTACGAACACCCCTAAGGGTGTTGTGGCAACACCCTTTTTTTAACAGTGTAATGTTAAATGATGGAAACAAGCAAGAAAATATAGCTGGTTAAATTTTGCATCAGAGAAGCTCAGAGAGTAAAGTAGTTAGTAAAAAACATGAACACAACATTTCTATATTGCAAGATCAGCAACTTAGAAGGAGAACAGTTCAAGGAGGAAGATAGAACAGAAGTTACAATGTGTGGCAGAAAAGGAAGTGGAATTATCAAATGAGTTTCCTAATATGTCATAATGAAGAATAAATTAATGTAATATTATTAAAGCGTTTTATCCAACGTGTCAGTTATTTGTAATAAAATAATAAAGGTAAGCATAAACAATGCACAATAAGTAACTAGTAAAAAGATACAGAAAAAAGTCTACCACTGCATGCTGGCCCACAGAATCCATAATAGAAGCAGCATTTCCACATTGTACTGCAGCTGATAGCCTTTGTAGCAAATAAGTGCACCCATTGCACTCTCCCGATGCCTACCTAAGGTGATGGTCAAGCTCTCTCCTGATGTCTCAATGGCTATGGGCGTGATCAACTAGTTATTAATGGTCTGTATATTGAACACCTATATGCATGGTATGTGGATCATCAAAATGTGCTATACAATGGACATATATGTGTAAATCAATCAAAGTAGTCTCAAGCTCCTAAAGTAATTATTACACATTGGAAGAATGATGAATGTGAATAAATAGGGGAGAACATTATGATATCGCTATACGGGCTATTGCCGTATTGGCAGCTAGATTATATAATGAGATACCTAAATTTAGATGTGATGTGTATTTGACCCTGTGAACCTTATAAAGAGTACCTATGTTATATTTTATGCAATTATGGCATCATTATCTTGAATACTTTTACAGTAGCTGCATGGGAAGTCAAGCGGTCACAGTTTTTTATATCGCGGTCCATTCACATTGCGTACATTGTTAGTCACCCGCGACGCAATGTATGAAACGTTATAACTTTTGAAATAGTAATCTGTTTTCCGTGGCAAAAGCATATTTTTGATGCATTCAATTTGCTCTTTTAGGCTATGCATAAAAGTTCTAGTTTTATTCATTTTCAAAAATTTATTAAAGTACCTAGTAGTAGTAACAGAATCGCGCTGGGTTGAACTGGTAAAAAATAAAAGGTACAGTCCGTAACCGAGTCGCGTAAGGTACTAGAAAATCGCATTCAGCAAGCAAAAAATAAGAGCAAAGAGCCGTGCCAGTTAAAGAATGGCTTACAGACACGTAGGAAGATGTAATATGACGTTAACAGATCACACAGTAGCAGCAGTTTTCAAGTCTTCGTTGGTTTAAGGGTATTAAAAACCGTGTTGAGGAGTGTACATGGTCAATCATGCGCTCATGTGATGCGTTTCCAATCCCTTACTTTAATATCTATGGTGCTATGTACACTTTGTTGTGGCACGCCCCTAATTTAGCTGGAGTTGTTCTTAAAAAAACTTACAAGAAGCACTCTGGCTTCGCTTTTTTAGGCAGATATGATTTTTAACTCTTTTTGCACGATTTCCAACTTTTATACTCACTTTCATCGGCAATTTTTGTACACTCCTCCATCCCAATCGTGTATCTAAAGAGCCAATGGTTGAACGAGCGCCAAAGCAAATTAAAAACGAAGCCCTATGCTTGATTAAGTGTTACTTTATTTGAGTTCAAAGTTTTATATGGCATTGATGAATGCGAGGATCATATGTCGCAATGGAACACCTACACGTAGGCTAAAACAGCGCTTTTCGCCTACAAGGCTTCATGTAGGTGTTTGTTCGATCTATCATTATTACTGTAGCAGAATGAGGTTTTTTTTTTGTAAAAGGTGCTGAATATTAGTGGAGAAAGTGAATCGTTTTTTTTTTTTGCTTGTAACTTCACACCCATCTGTGCTCTATTTCAGGGGGCATACATTGTGCTTCAAACTTTATATATGATGAGATCAACAGATGTAGTTTGAGTGACATCTATAAATGATTACATTTACATGCATGAAGAGCAACATTAGCATTCAGGAGGAGAATTTATACTTGACCTAGCCATACCCAATCCTACTTGGCACTGTGAGTTTATAAACACTCTTTCCATTAACCAATTACATTTCATTATTTTAATACACAAATATATGTGCTTATTCATAAAGTGTTAAACAAGGACATAAAATCAATAATTAATAGTAATTACATACATACTTTGTAAACATAAATTGTTTATCCCTTTCTCATCACGGATTATTGAATACCATTATTGTGTTTGCAGCAATATTACTGCAACCAACAGCAGTAGGAGCATTTCGAATGGCATGCTATGCACTTTCATTGCACATAAGGTGTTGATTCAGTTTTCATCTGATACATAATTAATGGTGAGTAGTGTGATCGTCATAGGCCAAAGAAAAATATTACATTTACATACATCTAGAAATAGAATTATAGTTACCTCCTCAATGACTTCCCTTTCATTTGAATGTTGGCAAACAATTCGTCCATCTTCTAGAAATTCATTACAAATCAGCTGGTGACCCAGTTTGCCAATGAATGCAGAGTAAAGCTATTAGCATCATTGGGGTCTGAAAAAGCCTGCTCAGACTCATATTTGTAGGCCAGATAGGCATCCACAGTGCAGATCCCAAAGAATGGTTCCAAACATGTGATACCACCAACTGTGAGTGTACCTTGTCACCAGTAAACCTTGGTGCAACATCAATTACACTAATGTTTTCACAATCATGCATATGTGTGGTCGTTTGACATGTTTCTCATGCAACTGTTACAGGTTCACATTTACTACCTCTTATGGTGACATGGGTGAATGCTTGCAGTTTGATATGACAAATTTGGGTTTCTTGTCATCCTCCTGTATGGACAGTTGTTGCCTGAAGCAGAATGTGATCACCACAATTGGGCTTCACATCCTCAGGCTCTCCTGTAGCCCACATGGTTAATAAATGCTTAGGAAACCTTTAGTTGCTGTTCTGACAATGCACATGAACCAGAGACCATGACTTTTTAGAGCCTCCAGTATTTTCACAGAGGAAAAGGCACTATCAGCATGTACAACATGCAAGGATCCAAAATAGTGCTATGTTAATCGTAAGGTGATAACTCAGCATGATTAAGGCATGGCTTTTTCGGCAATAATTGAATTCAATTGTTTTAATGAACCACTTGACTTCCAATATTCCTGAGGCTGCTTCTTCTGTTTTAGCTGAGCTTACCCCTAAGGTACTACTGCTCCAAGTTTGTAACTCGGAGGAGTTAGTTTTTGAGCTATACGCTCACATTTAACACAGTAAACAGTATGTCAATACAGAGATAATATATAGATATTATCTCTGGATGCAGTGACGATGAAGTAAAACATTTTGAAATTTTTTTTGAATTTTCCAGGTGGAGCTCAACCTTTTTGCTTATACGTAACAGCAAGAAAGAAGAAAATGTTTCCATGAAAGAAAAGTATCAAACGAGACAAATGCTCCTACAAATGTATTTCAAGACAAAACTCGCAATTTGATACTTGATACTTCAGCACAAACTAGTAGACAAATTCAGTTGTCAAAGATATCATAGCCATGTTGTGTTCAACTGCCTTTGAATTAGTATCTGAGCAATGGGAATAAACGACATTAATGGTAACAGGGTGCTTCTCAATCATAGAAAATTGTTTATAAATTTAACCACAAACAGTCAATTAACTGATCAACTCTTTAATAATGCGGGCCAAAATGTTGATGTGAATAAACTAAATATTAATTTAATAATTAATTATAAAGATTAACGAAAATGAATTAAAAGTTCCCAATAATGCCTAATTAAAATCATACCATTTTAGAAGTATCCAAATGTTCCAACATTTCCTTGAATTTGAATAGTATAAACTTGGCGGAATTTATTAACAAATTCTAACCACTAAATCAAAATACAATGGCCCCTAAATCAAGTACATTGTAAAAATAAAAAAGTCAAGACTTTAATTTTGAATAACCTCTAAACAGAAGTAGTTTATTAAATACAGTTTTCAGCTTTTAACTAACCACCAACCTATATTTATTCACATTAATGATATTAATAGGGTCTTAAGACTTTTATCAATATCAACTAATCATTAAGGATTATTTTAATTTTATTTCACCAGCATGTCTTCTTTTGCTGTTAGAACTTTTAACAAAACATACCAGTTAATTGAATGATTGTGTTTAATTTAGAAACGATTTTCCTTGATTGAAAAACACCCTGTAGGGTTACATCAAATGCCATATGCTCCGAAAACCAAGCAAAAGTTATTGACCATACTTGGTGCAAGTTCAAGGCAGAACAGCACTTTGTGGATTACGTGCCTTAAATAATGCGTATCAATACATTTGTTTGGTGTTCAAATCAAACCTTTAATAATATAGCCGATACATTGTGGACTAGACAATTCATGTGCTTATTTCAGGCTTTATACTCCTTTACAAGATGCAGAAGGATGGTATTCTATACAAGTTTATTTTATTATATGCTGTGCAGTACCATGGTAACTACATGCATGATGTGCCTTAATAATACACTCATTAAATTCTTTTGGATCCTGAAGGTCATATTATGGATGCACTCAACTCCTCATGCACAGTCCTATCCAACATCTCTGTTGATGTGATTTCCCAAAAAGGCACATTATACAACCATTCTCTATAATGGGGCCAACAAATTCTATGTACTAGATTCTATGCAGAGTGTGCCAACTGAAATAGATGAAGCAATGTTAATTCAACACTTTGAAATGCCAACATTTGCTGTATATGGTTCAAAGTTCAATATGACTGCAGTGATAAGGACTCAAAAGATAGTAACTTAGAACTATTGATGAAAATGACCAGCTTTGTAGCTAACCAATCATACAATGTACATTTATTCATGTATTATGTATCTATAAAAGCTTATATCTATTTCAGTGGAAATAAAATTGTGAAAGGCTCATCCATACTAAGAACAGATATGCAATGATGAACACTGTCAAGGTAGATGTACATGTATTCTGCATCTGTATAACATATTATGTACTTTGGTGATGTAGGCATTTATTCCTTTTCCAGACTGATGTGCATTGTTTTGTTTTTTTCACTCTGTGGTAAATGCATGCAGATAGACTGTACGTAATAAATGATATATATTTAACAGTTGCAAATGCAGATGAATCCATGTGTGAATAAATTACAACATCAGAATCAGCCAGAAATGAAAAAAGGTTAAGTCTTCAATTACATTTATATGTTACACAGTTTTTCCCTGTGGTGATTAGATGATTTTGTAGTGGCATTAGTGAGGTACATGTACAGCTTGGTGCACCTTTAACTATATAAATTCAGAAATTATTTTGAATTATAGCTCATTGGTTTTTATACGAAATGACTGGAAATGAACAGCCAAATACACACCATAAAAACAAATCTAACATCAGTACTAGTCTTTCTCCTGCCCACCCACCCTCTCCAGTACTCTCTAACACCATCTGGCTATCTACCAGGTATATTCACTGCATCATATTGGGTTCTTTGTGTACTAGTCCTTTCTGCTAAAAGGTGTCAGGAAAAGGAAGAAATGTCCAGCCTGGATTTTAACACTGCCAAAACTGTAAATGCCACTAAGAGTAAATACAAAAAGAACAGCCTCCCTCGCCTAAAAGCTAGGTAATCCCTCTTTGCCTAAAAGCTTGGAGGAAAAGGGTTTTCTTTTTTTCTTCTCTCTTCTCTATATCTCCCCCCATACTGTATTCTCTCACAGCTCTGTCTCTTCTATGGTAACCTATGGAATCTTCCTGTCTATACCACCCCACTGTATATATATAAACATCATACAAGTGATGATAATCATATATCTACACATGTTCCTCTCATTGTCCCCCACTGAACAACATATATGGAAAACTTCCAACTTCCTCTCCCACACATGCACAAACAAGCACGCATACACATTTACACAAGCTCACACGATGACAACAGAGTTGGGGCTATCAAGAGCACCCTGGACCAGCATGGCTATGGAGAGAAGGTGGGAACTGCTTCCCCATCACTCCTCCACTATCACTCATCATCATATCTGCCTTATTGTCATCCTCCTTATAAGCTTCATGAAATGAATGGCTTGTGTTCTTCAGGTTGCTGTCATGAGCTACAGTGCAAAGTTTGCATCTACGTTCTATGGACCCTTCCGGTGTGTACTCATCTGGTTGGGTTCAAAGTGTTAGTATTATGTTACCACATCTCCATGTGCTCTGCCTCCCACTGTGTCTAAGCTACACCACTCCCCAGTTACCTATACTGCATGTATAGCATACCAGCCTACCCAAGTAATATTTATACCACACCTTCCTCTCACCAGAGATACTGCAAAATCTGCTCCAAGCTTCAAAGATCATAAGTGCTACCAACTCCCTCCAGGAGCCAGGGGGCTGGCTCAAAGAGCTGTTGTAAGTACCAGTTCCCTTTTACCCCTCAAGCATGTGACCACACCCCCATGACCCCCCCTCTTCCACTCAAGGAGTGCATGTGAAGGAAGGAGCAGGCATCCTGATGGTGAAGCCAGGCATGCCTTACCTGGACATATAGTGAGAGATACAAAGGAGAGGATATGTTGATGATTGCCACCATGATGCACCTCACTGTGAACTTTTTTCTCCACCCCATCACCGTCCCCAGTACCCGCTTCACCTTCTGAGTATATTCACCGCACCATATTGGGTTCTCTGTGTTGTACCATGACAGTAAGGCTGGGGGGGGGGGGGGGGTGCCTTTGATCTGAAGAAGGCTATGATGAAGAGTGTGTGGTTCATGAGGAGGGCTGGTATGTGTGGTGTGTGTGCTCTAGGGACTCCTGTTCATATGCCTCCTCCCCTCCCCCCATAGGTGCTGACATCATCATCAGCTACTTTACACTCCAGCTCCTCCAATGGCTGAAAGAAGACTCTTAGTGCCCACAGTACTTGTACAATAATAAAGATGGAATATGGCTTGCACTTTTTATTACACCACAAGGCCAAATTTCTCACATGAACAGTGCATGCTCACCACAGGTGCAGTGCTATTTGATAAAAGCTGCACAGCAATACATGTAAAAGCCAGCACATAATAAAGCATGTGCTAGATCACACAATCCAGCCATGAGCTGTTGAAATGCTGGCCACATGTGCTGTTTGAGTGTTCAGGATGCCACACCTCCTCCTTAACTTTTGCAGTTCAGTTAGTCACCTCCTCCTGGTTGACCCCCCAAGTAGTGGTACAGGAGGTGGGTCCTCACAGAGCAGCCTGACCTGGGACAAAATCCCCATGCTGTTAATCTGGGGAGATGTATACATGTAACGTTCTATTATTGTTAATCAGTTATGAAAACGTCAATTATTAATTTTTAAGATCAAGCTGTTCGTGCGCGTGCATCGTCGCGTCTGACAGGTACGTTCAACGTTCATGTACTAGAATAAGATTCTGTAGTTATTCATATGTCGTGGTACTGAAAGTCACGTTTGTCCACCCTGGCCCTGGCTTGATTGAAAGAAAACTGGAAATTTGCCTATGCTGCATGCCGTAGCATAGTGGTGCATGGATTGGTATCCACAGACCAGCTAGTGCAGTACGACCGCATAGGCCTATAAGCTTACAAACGGTTGCTTGATGCAGTCCTACACTGTGTCTACTAACTTTTGCTCTCTTTCGCTGAGAGACGATTAATTATAAAGTCACTGGTCTTACAAGTAAGAATGCATGTGTTGTCTTGTAAATGAAAAGACTAAGCGAGTAATGTTTAGGCCTTTGTTGTGCAAAGCAGGGACTACTTTTGTATTTTAAATATAGCTAACACGTGTCTCTACCCTCGCGCTTCCTCGTACCCCGACCATGACACCATACCAAGCCTATGTGCACAGGGATGTCCAGCCTGGATTTTTTTTGTGGCTGTTAACAAAACCCCATCCTAATAGATTGAGCGTCTAGGGTGGGAATAGTATAAAATCTACGTGGTTCTACCCTGGAATCCATTTTGAAGTATGAATATAATTATTGTTTTTGTTCGACAGAACCAGGGTAGATAAGGACGCTCAACCCCAGGATGGTTTTTACACTATTCCCACCCGGGAAGCTCAATCCGAGGATGGTTTTAACGCTATTTCCATGCTGGACGCTCCATTCCAGGATGGGTTTTTGTTAAAAACCAGCCTAAAAAATCCAGGCTGGACGCTTATAACTTTTACCTGTAGTAAGTGTTGTAACATAACGATAGTGTCCTTATTCATACACTATCGAAATCGCATTGATTACATTGGGAAGACATGTGAGTGCAATACAAAAATCTTTATTTATCCTTAAAATGCATCCTTTATTTAGAAGATAATCTGTTCAAAATTTGTCTCAATACCCGGCTCATCATTAGACCCGGAAGCACTCTAAAGGTTCTAGTGTTATGGTATTCAGCAAGGGCTTTTTGTTTAATTAACAAAACCGCCTGTTGTAACAGGTTATTAAAAAACCGGTTAATAAAACAACCAGTTATTTCCAGATAATAATAATCAATCATTTGGCAAGAGAGATGGTCCATTATGTTGCACCTCTTTGCAATTGGGTTGGAACTGACCTATTCACCTTAATGATGCATCCACTAGGGTGTGTAACCTCCCCTGAATAATGAAAATCGATTTTTCCAAATACTTTTAAAACACTAATCGATTTTTCCGAATAGGTTTTGACAATTTGCCAGCCGAATACCTAGGTTATTCAGGTTTTCTGCTCACAGAGCCACCTAAATGTACACATCACACCAGAGACCCTCCTACAGCTACCCACATCATACCAGATGCCCTCATCACACAAACACACCTACCCTTCACACCAGATGCCCTCAGCACACCAACACACCTACCCCATCACACCAGAAGCCTTCAGCACACAAACACACCTACCCCCATCACACCAGATGCCCTCATGAGGCACACAACCAGATACCCTACTTCAACTATCCACATTACACCAAATCACTAACCTCCATGCATCCACAGCTACCCACATCACACCAGATGCACTCAGCACACAAGTATAGCTACCTACATAAATCGCTTGGCCTGACCACATACCTAGTTGGGCGTGTTCCGACCTAGCATGGCCACGCTGATGTCTATCTACAGATGTACACATCGCACTTAATGCCAAAAGAATAGAACCACAGATCACCACCAGCCATGCAGCCTCCATTTACTAGTACCGGGTAACTAAGTAGGCCGAAGTATGATCGCGGCAATATCAGCTCAGAGAGATTGATGCAAGAAACCAGCTAGTTCGAAATACGCTAAGCGAACTAACTTTGATTTGTAGCTGGAGCTGTCCGTCGTCATGACACGTGAAGAGGGAGATCTCTTTTGCATGTAGTTCGAATTACTGCCCATATTAATTAATACATTGTCGTCTCCACGTATATATATATAGTAACAACAGTGATGTTGTAACTTCAAATTAGAAGTAATAATAATTATTGGCGTACTTGTAATATCGTAAACGCGTATCCGGATATCGTCGTAAAAATGTATTCGAATAATGGGCGAATTGTTGATGCGGACGACGAATACCTAAGTACCTTCGAATGGAGATGCACAAACCGGTTATTTCGAATAGAACAAATCCAATAATCGATTTTTCCGAGTAATGCTAAATTACTATTCGAACGGATAGGTTTTTGCGAATATCCGAATAACCCGAATAACCTGATAACTGGTTACACACCCTAGCATCCACATGCACTGGTCTCAGTTTTTGCACTGACTCACCATTTAAACGAGTTGCATTGATCACATGTCATACAGTGCTTCTCACAAAGAGAGGGAAAAATGAAAATGTCTAGTTTTTTTTAGCCATAACTCTGTAACCAAACACAATGTGGAAAAACCAATTACATTTTTGGAATCAGCATGTATCTTTTTATCATCCTGTTAATTTATGTTGTGTCACGTGATGTGTTTTCGTTTCAGGACCACAACAAGTAGCATAGGGTTAAAACAAACAACATTTTCTGTTTATAACTCATGAACTCAATGGAGTTAAGGCTTCAAATTTACAACACAACTGCGCCATTTTAGTCTGCATGTCCATGAGCAGTTTAATCATTGCACGCCCTCTAGTTATGGAGATCAAGATGGTAAAAAATTGAAGGTGGGTAGTGGTTAAAGAAAAAACTCCAGATAAGTTCCGAGGTAAGGTTTAATGTCTATTGTCCTGAATGTCCACCCGGGGGTACAATTGGACACCTGGGTGGACGGCAAATAAAGTTTTTGCTGTTCGGTCACGGAAGGGACGTGGCTGCATTTAACGGTACTGACTTACAGAACAAGTCTTTTCAGGATCGGGCCGAGATAAGTAAGGCTTAAATCCTTTCGGTACTCGTAAAATGACCTGTACTAGCGGACCTATCCATTATGCTCCGACCGAGCCGCACGGAGCGTAATGGATAGGTCCGCTTACGGCTAGCACAGCTCATTCTACAAGTGCCAAAAGGATTTAAGCCTTGCTTATCTCGACCCAATCCTGAAAAGACTTGTACTATAAGCCAGTACCGTTAAATGCAACTAGGTCCCTTCTGTGACCGAACGGCAAAATCATTTTCTGCTGTCCACCCGGTATAAAATTGTACCCCCGGGTGGACATCTTGACAATAGACATTTATTCTTTATTCGTTACTTTGCAAAGTCCTTGTAGGTAATATAATGGAACATTGTACTCTTATCCTTCATTGCGATCGTAAGTTGCAATTTGCCAAAGTTAAAATTCGGTTATCGGATAGAAATTTTAACTTTATTCCGTATACATTAAGTTATTATTGTCCACTTTGACGTCACAACTGATTATCGTAATAACGCAATGGCATGCAGCAGTTTCCAAGTCTGTGATTCTGTTTCTTTTCAGAACCTACCTGATACATACACACATGTATCAGGGGGGGGGGGGGGGGTACCAGAACTAGAAAGTGCAAACGTTGGGAGGTGGAAGACGTTCCTGTGGTTATACAAGAGCGGTCGAGCAGAGGGAAGGCCAAGGAAGGGTTAGAAAAAACCATTCTGAATTAAGTCCGATAGAGTTTGGTGTTTTGCCAAAAAGCATACTCGAGCTAATGCGGACGGAAGGATCACAAAGCTATGAAAAATTGTGTCTGAGGGATTGAGTATGTGTTCTACACTTACGTGTACTTGTACGTTTCACGTGAAGTACACCCATGCAAATTTTGGTTCAGTTGATGAAATGCCAATTAGCCAACTCTGCCTCGCCTGTTGAGCAGGCATTCTTTACTCTTTGTGAAATACAGTTTAATGATAGGTCGAACACGCGCCTACGTGTAGGCAAAAAACGCAATTTAAGCCTACCTCTACGTAGGCGTTCTTTTGTATAATGCTAAGGTACTTTTTCGTGATGTAGAAATTTTCAAATTGATGCTATGTGAAGCTGAAACATTGCTCTTTCTATTAAAAGTTATTTCGTTCTCATTTCTTAACTGAATCGTTGTATGCATGCTTTCAATGGCGAAGGGCATAAAAGTTGGTAGCGGAGTGCGGGTTTTGAGAGGCAAGTTTTCCACACAGAAAGGAGTTGTGCAAGCGTCAGAAGGAGTAGGACGGGCATGAAAATGGATTGTAAAGCTGAGTGGCGGTGTTTTGGAGCGTTTTTCAGCTAGGACGTTGGAGCTGGAGCAAAGGCATTTAATTCCGCCCCCCTCAACATCCATCAGGGCTGTTTCTCAGGAGGAAGAAGACTCCTGCAGCTCCAATACTTCCTCCGATGAAAGCAGCACCAGTGACAGTGATGAGATGCGCAAAGTAGATGAAGATGGAGTGTCCTGTCGAGCAAGCGACGTTTCAGAAGTGTAAGACTCCCCATTTTCAATATCTGTTGCGGTTCATTATCAAATAGTACTCAATGGTGATGAATGGCGTAAAATGGGTGACGTAACTGTTGAACTGAACGGGCCAGTTTATCAGCGCAAGGCTGCATTACACCATCCATTGCACGAGAGGTCCACGGAGCTTGATATTTGGAAAATGATGATGCCTTGCAGATCTCATGTGCAACATCATCGAAGCCACCAACCTGCATGCTGAAATGGCACAGAAACCTCTTGATTATGAGCAGCTGCAGCATTTCTTTGGCATTCTCCTTGCAGTGACTCTGGCTTCAGGAGGTGAGCGAAGGGATATGTGGAGAACAGAATCAAATGTGCTATTCCCTGCCCCTGCTCTTGGGAGGTATATGGCCTGCCATGATTTCGAAAGAATACTTTGGAACATGAAGCTGTGTGTGTACACAGACGAAGAGTTAGCAGATGATCCGTGGTTGCCGATTCGAAGTGCAGTGGATTCTTTCAATAGGAATCGCAGAGGGGGCATCTCACCTGGTATAACATTGTGTGCTGACGAGAGTATGGAAAGTTGGCGAAGATTGTCTTCTGAGGTTGATGTTGCTGTTGTAGGGCTCACATGTAACTAAAATTGCAAGGAAACCAGAAGAGGTTGGAACTGGAACACGCTGTCCTGTGGGGAGTTCAAGATCATGTTGCAAACTGGAGATCCAAGAAGGTAAAGTTCCAATGCAAGAAAAAGAGTATGCAAAGGATTATGGCTCTGGCACATCATCACTTTTACGGTTGACCAGATACTGGAGTGGATCTGACCATATGGTTGTTGCCGACTCAGCATTTGCTTCGTTGAAGACAGCAGAAGCACTCCACAAACATCGTGGTCTTTGTTTCATTGGCCTAGTGAAGACTGCTCACAAGTGATTTCCGAAAGCATGGCTTCAGAAATATCCTTACACTAATAGGGGCGACCATTGTGTGCTCCAGGCCAATATTGATGGAAGGCAGTACATGGCTGTGGGCTGGAATGACATGAATCATTTCTAGTACCAGCAGGACGACTGAAGCTCTCTGCCCTGCGTACAAGAAGCGCTTTCGTCAATCCACACCAGAAGACAGAACAAGTGCACCATGTGTTGTTTTCTATAAAGAAATAAAGACGCCAGCAGTTGTGGAGGCATGTTTTGACAACGCAAATGCTATTGATGTCCATAACCATCTATGCCAGGGTGGCCTTGAGTTGGAGCATCATTGGAAAATGCACACGTGGTGGCATCGCTATTTTGCTACTATCTTCGGCATGTGCGAGTCTGATGCATATCTTGCCTTCCGGTATTTTCATCCTCTTGCTCCCATTCTTTCTCACAGAGAGTTTACAGAGCGCCTATCTTTGCAGCTACTTACCTATAAATCGTCGTACCACGACACTGGGCCTTCCGCACATCTTTGGAAAAATATGCCTGTAGCCCCCACTGTACAGCCATTACAGACAGTAGTTGCAAAGATAATGAGCAGCCACATGAGAGAGTGTCCAGTGTTTCAATACAAGCGTCAGCGACTGGAGCAAGATGAAGAAGAAGGCACCTCACACAATGGCCATGTACCTAGTGTGCAACGGAAGTGTAGCATCTGCTGTGAAAGTAAGACAGCATATTATTGCGATGAGTGCACGTAGCTAAATGAGGAGATCGTTCTTATTTGTAACCCTGGAAGTTGCAGTCACACAGCACATATATGGTACAGCTGCCTTTTGAAGAGAATCCTTGCAGGAGCTACAAAAGCTTTGTGGGTACACCATTGCATCCTTCTCAGTTCAAAATGCCATACCAATTTCAGTGGCAACCCGGACCCAATATGATGGCATTCATATTTAAATTCATACATATATAAGGTATGAACACTTCATATCCACTCAGCAAGTGGGAAGGCCACCCAATATCATTCACACAGCTAAAGATGGTGGTGCTAGTACACTGACATCATTTACCCCCTACCCGCTGTTTTGAATTTGTCAGATCTCTGTGCCTGGAGGTTCTCAACCAGCCCTGCACAGTGTGTCAGTGCTCAGGGGTACAGTGTCCCTGTTGTTATGACACAGCACCGCTGCATCATAACCCTGCTTCCACCTTGGTATTGAACATCTCAGGCAATATATTAATCCATTTTGCAGCCTGTTCCAGGGACATCTAGGAAAACCATCTCCTAGTGAGGAGAGATAGTAGATGTTCTGAGACACATGTCATCAACAAGTCCTTAGAACCTGTCCAACACAAGGAAGAGCATGTGCACATGATTATCACTGACAGGATGACATCACATACAGAGAAGTCATAAGACATTTACACACACACACACACACACACACACGCACACACACACACATGCACACATTTTCCAAAGCCACTATCCCAGTATTAATGCATTTTCTACAATGTTGCTTGGGTACATAAGTGGTATGTTGGGTTTGGTCTCCTTGGAAAACAAGGAGCAAATCCATATACATGTCAATTAAATTCAATGAACCAGCAGCAAAGGACATATGCATCAATACAGGAAAAGTTGCAGTATTACCAGTGTGTAATGTAGGAATATCACAAAATGTCGCAGCAATACCAGTAGTAATATAAAGACCCAAATATGTATCACCTATGCTTTGCATGGTATTAAAAAATGAGTCAAATCACCTATGTTTAATGACTTGTAGCGCTGTCATTTCAGCAGGCCGCATTTAGTTGTTTGGCTTTCTAGGTAGCTACCACCTTCCACCATTTATCCACATCTTGTTTTCACCCAGGAAAATTGGCGGTAGTCTAGTGTTCCGATCTTCGTGAAGGATATGTAATCTCGGTACTCTCGTGGTGAGCGCTATAGCTAACAGACGGTACAGAGTTGTGCCTTTTAATTCACACGAAGGATAGAAAAATGGTATGTGTACGCTAAAATGGTTTTTAAATGGCGGGACTACAAGTGCAGTCCTTATACAGTCTGCCCTCGATATAAGCGCCACGTTTGTTCCCTGCGCTCTTACCGTAGAATGCGCTTATATCGATTGTGGTGAATGAATTTAATTAATTGTGTAAACCATTACTATGTGGGATGTTGTAGATTTAAAATCAAAGGTGTCAACTATATATATGAATATTATTATTGTGGCCACATATCACACCCCTGCGCTTATATCGAGGGAATGCGCCTATATCGTAGTGCGCTCTTATCGAGGGCAGACTGTATAGCTCGAAGATACAAAGTCCTTGTTGAGGTCATGTTTGATGATGTAATCGTTTCAATATTTCAGGGCGTAGGTCTTATAATGACTTATTGTTCTACGTTGAATGGGCCTGAAACAGCCGTGTACAGGGACTTTGCAATGTAAAGAACAATAAATTAAACCTTACCTCAGAACTTTTCTGGAGTTTTTTCCTTAACCGCTACCCACCTTCAATTTTTTACAATCTTGAACTGATCTCCATAACTAGAGGGCGTGCACTAAAATAGGGGAGAGCGAAGCTTTTTTTAACTCTTTGACAGTCAACACGGATAACGTAGTTAATTGATTATTTGCCAGTAATGTTTTTAATTATGGCTACTCGTGCAGCCGTTGCTTAGTAGTCGCTGTTCTCGAAGAATCTCGCGGTTAGCCTCCTTAAAATGATATTATCTATGATAGAAGAGTGTTTTATGATGTTTGTTATGATATATGGTGTACTAGCTTGAAAACAATCGGCAGCTAACAAGACCCGATTTAGGTCGAGCAAAGCGGGCAGGGATTCGAAGCTGTATATTGCGCATACTACGAAACAGTCTATGAAAACACCATAGTTCTATCCCTTGTTGTTACATCTAACGTCCAGACGTTTCAAAAGGCTTCGCTCGCCCATGTTTTAGTAGAAAAAACGGGTGCTAATTCGAAGCTGCTGGTGACGATAGAAACGCCATTACGTGTACAGCTGCAGCTGTTCGTTCCCGCTTTCCTTTCAATTAAAAACCAACGCTCCGGTCATAGCTCTATGCCACTAGGGCTTATTGGTACACGGAGCGTGTAACCGAGCGACACAGACTGGTTTTCTATATGTGTGCATATATATATGCACTTGGCGGTTAACACGAATTAATTTTTAGTATATATATATGCACTTGGCGGTCAAAGAGTTAAAACCTGGACCTTAGAAATAACACCAAGGGACAAAAATATCGTGTTTTCGTCGTCTGTTGTATAGTATACACGACGTACGGCTTCAAATCCCTCCTCACTTGGCTCCGCCTATATCGGGTGTTGTTAGCAACCGTTGTTTTTCAAACACCATATATAAGTATATCAAAACAAACATCACATAACGCTTTTTTATCATAGTAATATCTTTAAAGTAAGCTAACCGTGTGATTCTTCAAGAACGGCGAGTTTTCGGCGACTAATAAGCTACGGTAGCCATAATTAAAAACATGGCTGACAATTAACGACGTCACCCGTATTGCAATATTGACGTCCAAAGAGTTAAGAGCAAATTGATATAGATCTTGAGCTGACAGAATGTGGTACTTGTATGCATGTTGCAGGCAGGCTTGCTTTTGTTGCTAGTCACATAGGACTGAGTCCCCCCAGCACCATCTCCAGCACTTTTGCCATGGGAGGTGGCAAAAAGGTGCCACTCTGCAGGCACTCCAAAATCAGCTTCATGACTGCACAGATTCAAGAAACTCTTGCATTGTGCAGCGCATCCATCAGAAAGGTATAATATCTTCTGTGGTCTTCTACCTTGCCTTGTTTTGGTCAAGAACGTGATCAGCTTTTGGAACAGGTGAACTGCAACAGTGTCATGTTGTGTGCTCTCTGAAATGATGATGTAACACAGGTGACACAGTTCTCCTTTCTCCCTGTAATAGCACACAAATGGGTGTATAGTTGCGGACCCGTTATTCCATGGAAAGACTGTACAACGTCTTGCACTACAAAAGAAAAATTCTCAGATAAGTCTGCAATGATGAGGTATTCACCATCCTTAAGTTGGGCTTTTGTTTCATTGACAAATGCAGCCTGCATTTTAGCTGTGAAGTCATGTGTTGAAAGCAAGACTAAGGGGATGAATGCATCAACAAAATCATTTGTTGACATCAGTTTCGTCTCTAGGGTGGCCCGATCAGTGTGTGTCCACTGCCTCACTTCAACCGACTTCACAGCATTTCCATCAAAAATGGCTTGCAGCTCTTTGCAGAATGGCTCAACACCTGGGCATTTTTTGCAGTCTCCATATATACATCTCAAACTTGGAGGATTGCATTGCAGTCTTGAGAGGCAGTCACTGTAGTGGCTAAGTTTACCACTGGAGAGGAAAGAAAGCTTGCTGCCCATCATCATCAGCTTCACATTGTGATGTATGGTGCAAACACAGACAGAATGAGCACCTCCTGCTCCTGCAATGATGCATTCCCTTGGTCTCAGGCTTGCAAACCTTGAGACGCCCGACCTTTGTACCAGGATGGTGATTTTTCCATTCGGCATAAACTTCTTTTAGGTTGCATAGCAGAAACCGCTTTTGTTCACGTAGCCGTTTTCCATCTGCTTCCAAGACTGATACAAAGTCCTTTTGTCCTGTCATGACTCAGTTTATATCATCAGATAATGATCATTTCACTGGATGTTCACGTGCTGTGGGTTTGGGCTGGATAGAACTCCCTTTTCAGCTGCTAGCAACTTTGCCTTCCTAGCTAGGTATCGTGAGTCACCAAAACTCTAGATATTTTATGAAGTGACCAACTTTGAGGAAAATCATTAGAATCGTCAGCTTTTCACTCCTAGACACAGATGCTTCAAATTTCTCCTTAAGTTGTTGTATCATCTCCTCTGCATCTTGTGCTGACATGAGCTGACTTCCAGCCAACCCATCATCAGATGACTGTTCATTTTCATCAAATACATCATCAGCGCTGCTTGTGCTTTCCTGTTCACTAAATGTTACATCAAGGACTGTGTCACTGCTGTCCACAGACTTCCATAGTATCACCTCCAGTATCAGTCTGCTGTTAATGTTTGAGTGATTTACGGCATGCAGAGCACAAATAGTTTAGATGAGTCAGGCCAAGGGAAGGATGCTGCAAAATGATAGTATGGGATACAGGTCGTAGATCTCTTTTCTGGCATTTCTTGTGGCGCTTTAGCGGGTCGCAACTGATCTTTTCAGGAGGGAACGACATATCGAACAGTACATATATACCGTGCAAAGTATGAAAACGTGAACTATTTATATACAGGTAAAGGGGAAAGATATGCGTGCCAAACTATACTTTTGTGCAATTGTTTTATTGTCTTTATGATGCCACGATCAATAGAACAGCTACAATGCGTGCGCTAAGCCGTTCTATTTACCTCGCGCACAGACTGCACACACAGACAGACTGCGTGCGAGGTAAATAGAATGGCTTACAAAATGGCATCCCTAAGCTTTTACAAGATAAAAATCCACATCTAGCTCGATAGAACATTAACTATTTACCAAACCTAACCCTCGTACTGTGGAAGGCATATATATTTGCCAAATAATTGTGCTCGCGTAATGTGACGGGCATATATAAATATATATATGCCCAGCAGGATATGATTGAACTGCGCGAAGGGAAACATTCTTTACAGCTGTGTTGTGTAAAATAAAGAATCCAGACAACTGTATGCCATTAGCCATGTAGCAAACTTATACTTGTCTGAATAGTAAGCCGAATTCCATTTGTAGCCCACAACAGGCGCTCACGTCTAAGTGTCTTAAAAGTGACACGTTAAAAGTGGTCTAAAAACACTGAAATGAACATGTAGGGTCTTAGAAAACTAATTCTCAGAGTAACACAGACTTCTCCCATGTAAGTGTACGATACCATATGATATGGCACGAAAACAATGTTCGCACAGTGTATGGAAACACTGTTAGCGTCAAAAAGGCATAATCGGTGAAGCTGGGGCACTTACCAATGTGTGTTGACGAAATAAGCAATACAGAGCAGAGAGTTCTAACGATAATGTTCCAAACGCGAATAGAAAAAAAAAACACAATTACTATGCTAAAATTCCTTTCGCATGGTAATGCTTGTTCTTTAGATATATTGCAAATTTCGCTAAGATCTATTGTTACAGGAGGAGGAATTCATCTTACAATTTTTTAGCACTTGGGTCATGAAAAGTAAATAGTCACATAATGATGCTGAAAACTAAAATAGTATTACACTGTATCTACGTTGTCAGATTTGCATTTCAGCTCATTGGTTTCCCCTGTATTTGATGCATTATATGAAACAGCCTCACAACTTATACTTAGGCCTCATGTGACGTGGAGCTCATGTCACAAGCATGCTAAGTACTGTCCCTAGCAAGATTAGTGCATGCAGTTAGGACATTAGAAGAAAGCACATATCTGATGAAGTTGTATTTATCATGGTAGCCACAGTAATAGTATACCACTCAATCTGCTAGGAAAAAATGGCTTCAAGAAGGCAATTGTATCAGTATGAAAATTGTGGAAAGGCATTTTTCCAACAGTCAGCTCTGAAAACACGCATGCTCACTCATATTGGAGAGAAGCCACATCAGTGTGAACAGTGTGGAAAAGCATTTTCACAACAGTCATCTCTGAAATTACACATGCTCACTCATACTCGAGAGAAGCCACATCAGTGTGAACATTGTGGAAAAGCATTTTCACAACAGTCCAATCTGAAAAGACACATGTGCATTCATACTAGTGAGAAGACACATCAGTGTGCACATTGTGGAAAAGCATTTTCACAACAGTCCAATCTGAAAAGACACATGCGCATTCATACTAGAGAGAAGCCACATCAGTGTGAACATTGTGGAAAGGCATTTTCACAACTGTCAACTCTGAAAACACATATGCTCACTCATACTGGAGAGAAGCCACATCCGTGTGAACAGTGTGGAAGGGCATATTCTGATCAGTCAGCTCTTAAACAACACATGCTCACTCATACTGGAGAGAAGCCACATCAGTGTGAACATTGTGGAAGGGCATATTCTGATCAGTCAGCTCTTAAACAACACATGCTCACTCATACTGGAGAGAAGCCACATCAGTGTGAACAGTGTGGAAAGGCATTTTCACGACCGTCACATCTGAAAACACACATGCTCATTCATACTGGAGAGAAGCCACATCAGTGTGAACATTGTGGAAAAGTATTTTCACAAAAGTCACATCTGAAAACACACATGCGCATTCATACTGGAGAGAAGCCACATCAGTGTGAACATTGTGAAAAGGCATTTTCAGTACCGTCGCATCTGAAAACACACATGCTCACTCATACTGGAGAGAAGCCACATCAGTGTGAACATTGTGGAAAGGCATTTTCAGTACCATCACATCTGAAAACACATATGCTCACTCATACTGGAGAAAAGCCACATCAGTGTGAACATTGTGGATGGGCATGTTCAGATCAGTCAGCTCTTAGGAAACACATGCTCACTCATACTGGAGAGAAGCCACATCAGTGTGAGCATTGTAGGAAAGCATTTTCTTATCGGCCAACTCTTAAGAGACACTTGCGCACTCATACTTCACTGCATGATGTTGCAATCAACACAATACAGGTAATATATTATATGTCTAATATCTGGTTACTAAGACATGCCCGCACAATAATATGCTTATCCCGGCTATACTATACATATGAAGGGAAATAAATTTGATACATATACTTACACATATGATTATGTGAATTATATATTGTTTTGCAGGAGGATTTGAATACTTATAGTATCGACTGGAATGGTCCACTTGCTGTTTCCAGAAACGACGATGATTATGAGGCCACAGTACCTTATATTCAATCTCCTTTACCAGATGGTGTATTGCATGACTTGCAGGAAACTGTACATCCTCTTGACCAAAGTTCTAACCAGGTCATTGACTTGTACATGTCAGCTTTGCAATTTGTTAGTAGTAGACTGTAAGTGAATTTTCAAATGTGCAATTTCTTACTAGTAGCCTTTGTATTATTTCCTGTATGAAAAATTGTCATGTAAAAGTTCATAACAACTTTTTTTTCTTTCCTTTTTATTCATGGGAGGGAGGGGGGGATCTGGGGGGAAGTGTTGAATATGGAGGACATGTTCATAAGATGAATGCCACTGTACTGTGTATGTACTATGCATACAGTAATGTGCACCTGTACTATCTTCTTTCTTTCCCTCTCTCCCTCCGTCCCTCTCTCTTCCCGGTGGGGTGGGGGGTTGTACATCATGTGTATAGGGGCAAAATTACAATACAAACCACTTTACATTCAGTGTAAATTCATTTTGGGAATCACAATTTTTTTTAATGTTCATGTGCACCTAGACCCGAGTGAGTTTGAAACAGCAGTGAAATGATGGTTAATCCCTCATTGAAATTTTATGGTTTGTCCTCTATGTTCTGTCTATGCACTTGACCCTCTGGGTTACCACTGTGTCACATGCGAAAGAGGAGGTGATGTAACAACCAGGCATAACACTATGCGAAACATGATCTACAGCACCTTTCAGCAAGCTGGTTTATACACGGTTGTTTGCGGCCATACATTTTGTGGACACTAAGTTATTTATCCGGAATATTGAAATGATTACGTTTGCCTTAGCAACGCCCATGGCAACCACATAACAGATCAAAAACGTGAGCCAGCACGAAACAGATTGGTTATTGTCACCCACGAAATAAAGCCAGCATCGTTTTTCTATTTACAGTGCTTACCTCATGCTACAGGTTCGTTGCCACGCTGCGTTATAGCTCGTGAAAGTGGGTAACCCGCGATTTACCTCTCCTGTTGGAAGTGAGTTATCTACGTACCCAACCCATAGAAAGTCGAAATCAAAGCTGAATCTTGAAGTAGCTAGAAGGTACTAGCTGATAATGGTATGTGCTAAAAGCCATCTTTTTTTTGGCTAGTGATATGTAGTACCAAAGTTACACGTGAAATGCGATATGGTCATTGCTGAATTCGCCTGGGTCCAGTTGGGAGGAGGGTCGCTGCCACATTTTGTGGAGCCACGGAGGGTAGATGCTCCTTCACATTAAGTACCAATTGCTAAACTTTAATTTGTCTGGTACTGAATAGGGGGCCATGGTACATCTGTTGAATGGTACGTCCTTTGAACCTGGCATGTATGGATTCAGCTCCAGCTGTTTTCCCATGCAGGAGGCCAAATCCAACATGCACTTTAATTTCCTTGCCCATGGCACGTTATGTTCTGCAACTTGCTGTCCTGGTAGGAGTGTGGGCCTGGGTGATATGCATAAATGTACGGTCTCATCGAGGGTCTCATAAAAAAAATAAAAAAATAAAACAGTGAATTGTGAAAGCATGTTAATGCCAACCTTTGGGGCAGACAAGATGTTGTCTCAATTCAAGCTTTATTGCACTGGTGTGCACCATACTTAATATCCTTCATACACTCAGGTGCTATGTCCATAATAAGTGTGCGGATCAGTTGTGGTGCTGCCTTTAGCTGTGTTGCAGATAGTGGAGTGTCTATGAAGTAGCATGAACATATAACCCCACTGCAACTGAACATCTTGAACCTTGCACATCAGTGCCCTACACAGGAGCTGTAAAACCCTCAGGATTATAAGACACTGTAGCTGCTTCAAAATTTAAAGGGACTATGCTTGTGAATGGTGTGAGCTGCTGAAATTGTGCTTCCAGCACAAGATGTTCTCTGCTAGATCTGTCATTGCTGGTGTTAATAGCAAAGACACTCCCTCCCACATGCCCACTGTATAGCACCTTCCTTCCCCCCAAATAACCAAAATAGAGTATTGGTTTAGCTACCAAACACACACAACCACTTACAACAACCACAACAAGACTATCACAGCCACCAAGGCTTGATCCAACCACGCAGCATTACAAAACACCACACAGCATTACAAAACACCACACAACCCTTAGAGCGGAGCCACAAACAAAATTTGATTTAGAGGGGGTAGGCCCACACCCTCTCACGGAAAAAACCCACAGTGAGGAAAACCCATCAGTTTTTTGGGAGAAAATCTCAAAGCAGGAAAAATAACGTTAACCCAACAATCGCTCTGCAAACAGGTACACACACAATTAGTTCATAGGAAGATCCAGCCAATCTTCAAGGTCTACTCCCTGATCAAGTGTTGCACCCATAGGACAGATAAAGCACCACAAAACCAAAACAGTTTGCAGCACGTGCACGCAAGCTTAGAATGAACACTCATCTAAGGTACCAGCCTTTTAAACCCCCAACCACGTGGCCCAATCACGTGCTATACAACCAATCACATTTGGGAGGGAGCTAAATTTCTGCCTAATTCACTGTGTTCAAACGTCAGAAATGTATACCCAGCAAAAAATTCTTACTCTGATCTTACAAGATCTTATAGGACAGCAATAAGATTGATATAGTGTGTAAGAATGTATGTAAGAAAACTACCGCTTATTCTCAGGTATGGATAAAGTTCAATAGTAATTGTACGTAAGATCTTAAGACAGATCTTAAGTAAGATTTTTTTGCTGGGTATGTGTACAAGTGACCTGCAAACTCTTGGCAGGTATATGAACTCCTTGATTTCTTTTCCCTAGCCTGCACCTGCAAGAACCAGCTACACACTGCAACGCTCTTTGACTTTCGGCATGTGGTGCTCCATTCAAAACCACACCAATTATTCATAAAATACTGATGCCCGGTTTAGCGGTAAAAAAAAAGGTGGCTAGTTCTGAACATCATATATGTGCTCTCCCATGTGTGTTGCTGGGTGTTCTTCCTTACCGACCTGTTTAATGGGTTGGTTCGGCCGTACAACGAGCTTGAAGTAGACCCTCCAAAGTTACATGGGCGTAAAAACGGCCTGCGCATAGCTGTTAGTCAAATGAAGTGCTCTTGCGCGTTGGTAACTTTGTTGACTAGACTGGTAGGGTGTGTGCGGGAGCTATTTGTTTCAAACGGAACAACTTACAGCATGTGTGGTATATAGCTCGCTGTCGACTTTACAGCTTTAGGGGCGTATACCGTATTGTCTAATTATCAACCTAGTGTCCAGCCGCAAACAGCCGTGGGCTGGACACTACATGTACATGTAGGTTACAATTAGAACAATTATACCGTAAATGGTTTTGGAACTATAATCCACACCTCATTATCAATGCTTTGAGCAAGCCATATCCATACTTCATATAAATCAGATATGTGCAAAACATGGTTCTTTGATCTTGACGTTCATCGTAGGTAAGTATATCTCATTTGCGCAAGCGCTTTGTTGCGTTTCCTTTAAATGCGCATCCTGCATCATTGCCGTAACCGTAGGGAAGGGGGTAAGTTCAAGCCTATGAGGCGGACGTCAGGCAAATTCCCAAGAAAGTCAGGACGTAGCATCATCGAGAAAAAGCATCACAATAGGCAAACACATGGTTTAGAAAGTGTCACATTTTTTCTTTCAGCACACAAATCACGAATGTGTTTTTTATGAATAATCGGCATAGTTTGTTATTCAATCCGGTCACAGTAGTTGAATCGATCCGCACAACTATAAGGTCCAGCAACGCTGCAGAGTGTGTGGAAGCCTTTTGGTGGCTACAAGAAAGAGAAAAAGGCCATCATATAAGTGTACAGAATTTTCTGATCGTGTGAATAGCGTCTTCAGCATTGCCTTTACCAAGATCCATTGTTGTGAATTTGTACAAACGGGTGATGAGCAGAGCTATACACCATATTACAGCTCCACAAATGTATATCAATGGAAGACACATGATGAAAGCTCAAGTTACATGTACATATAGCCTACCCAGATATCAGCCCAAGACAGGTGACAAGCATACACAGGCACATGCAAAAGGTCTCATCAACAGTTAATAAAATAATTGCCCTCATTAAAGGGTCATACCACCACATCACTCCTGTCCCATGGCTAAACAGAAATAAGGATTAAAATGCTAGTTGCATAAGAGGCTTTCCAGAAAGTACACTGGAAACCATCACATCTAACCATTCTAACCATAGGTCTTTCATGACTGCTTGAGGTGTATGCAGGAGTGCCATTAGATGGAATATGGAAATAAAATATTGCATATCAGAGCCACACTTTGACACATAAGCAGTCACAGGTTAGTACATGTATCTCAATTGTGTATTTACACTGGTAGGATGGATACCTGGGCTCCACATGACCCATGGAATCTTCATGAAGATCTTTGGGCCCTTTCTGTCATAACTGTGACCCGCAGCTGGTCTTTGTACCCATGGCGACAACCAGCACATCCAGCTTTTTAGCTTTCTGTACAGACTTGTTAAGGTGAACTGGCAACACCAATGGAGCTTCTTAAGTTATATATGTAGCTGATTGAGTAGTATGAGTCCATTACCATAGAAATGATTTAAAAACAGATTGAGGAGAAGGGGAAGCTACAGGATGTAATGATACGGTTCCAATATGTCAACTATAAACACACACACAGACTTGTCAAGGTGAACTGGCAAATGAAATAGTCAAAACCACCAGAGCCACTGATAAGGGCTTCAACCATCATGATGCACCCTTCGTCAGACATTTAAGGCCAAGCATCAACAATACTTCTGTGGTGTATTTTAGGCAACCTCATAAGGATCTTAAAGTATAGACCCAAGCCCGTAGCCAGGTCAGGAAAAGGGGGGGTTCGGGGAAAAAAAAAGTGGACCCAAAGTGGGCGTGGGTCACCAAAAGGGGGAGGGTGCGGGAGGGGGATGTGCCCCCTCCCGCGCTTCGCGCGGAAGCTTTTGAAAACATTGATTTGGCCACACAAAAGAATTAACTGATAGTTACCAGTCACATGTACATGTACCAAAATACTCACAACCGAAAAATAAACAAGATGAGCAATTCAATTTCATGCGACCTTCCAAGGTGAGCTGCCTGATATGAAAAGAGGGGAAGGGGCTAAACCTAACATGTCGTTTGCTATGCAATCTAAATCGATCTTCGCTTTAATAAAAAAAAACAATGCTTCTGATTCAATGGCTGCTTAGTCATATATGAATTAATGGCACATGAAAAATACTAGATATTTAGGCAGGTTATAAATTTATATACAAACACAATTGATTAGTATACAGTGACAGTGTTTTAACAGAATTCAAGGGCGGATAATAGAGTCAAGTTCAAGCTTCCTTGGGTGCAAATGGGCATAGCGTGTGACAAGTCCACGTCCATGTCATAATGTATAGCAAGGTTAGAAAGACGGCTATTTCCCATCGAGGCTCTCATATAATTGTGCAGTCTTCAAAGAGCACTAGCACTCCGCTCGTTCACTCTCTCTTTTCTTTTGTTGGGAGCTACCCGGCATAGTCAATCGGCCCGGCGATTATTAATGCGACCGGGTATAGATTAATTATTAAACCGGCGCAAATTGCAAAATTGCTTTTTTACACAGCGAAACCGCTGTCCGGAGACGGATTGCAACGGTGCCCCGTCTCTTTCAATCACGACGGACTTCCACGTAAATTTCACGGAGACGTTTAGTGACGTTACCCGTGTATTTTCGAACGGTAATCGACGAACACTACCGTACGGTACCGCGCGTCCGCACTGCATAGTTATAATTTTACTTCAGGGTCACGTGATACAAGTCATCTATTCCGAATTCAAATATAATGAGTGGCCGCGGCAAGACTCACCACTGCGGGGAATACGCGCAAAGATCTACATATTTTGAAAACCAAATGTTAGTAGTACATCTACACGTCTACTCACTTTGCACACTTCACCACCGTAACGGTACTTGAGGTCGTTGAAGCCTTGAAGGTATGTTATCATCCTACGCACTCTATCAAGCATACGCACTCACTAATTTAGCATAGTTGAGCGTAAGCGTACCCGTTCAATTGATCAGCTGTGATGTACATGTGTGGAGTGCCTAGGGATTGTGGGTGTGTACATGTGTGGAGTGCCTAGGGATTGTGGGTGTGTACATGTGTGGAGTGCCTAGGGATTGAGGGTGTACATGTGTGGGTTGTAGGTGTGTACATGTGTGGAGTGTCAAGGGATTGTGGGTGTGTACCTGTGTGGGTTGTGGGTATGTACATGTGTGAAGTGCATAGGGATAGTGGGTTTGTATGTGAGTGGAGTGCCTAGGGATTAGCTACTTCCACTGCAACACACCCACAACCCACACATCTCACATCTACACACCCACAATCCCTAGGCACTCAACACATCTACACACCCACAATCCCTATGCACTCCACACATGTACATACCCATAACCCACATATGTACACACCCACAATCCCTATACACTCCACACATGTACACACCCACAATCCCTATGCACTCCACACATGTACACACCCACAATCCTTAGGCACTCCACACATCTACACACCCACAATCCCTATGCACTCCACACACAATCCCTATACACTCCACACATGTACATACCCACAATCCCTAGGCACTCCACACATCTACACACCCACAATCCCTAGGCACTCCACACATGTACACACCCACAATCCCTATGCACTCCACACATGTACACACCCACAATCCCTAGGCACTCCACACAACTACACACCCACAATCCCTATACACTCCACACATGTACACACCCACAATCCCTATACACTCCACACATGTACACACCCACAATCCCTATTCACTCACACACCCACAATCCCTAGACACTTCACACATGTACACACCCACAATCCCTATGCACTCCACACATGTACACACCCACAATCCCTAGACACTTCACACATGCACACACCCAGAATCCCCATATACCCTCCACATATGTACACACCTGCAATCCCTAGGCACTCCACACATGTACACACCTACAATCCCTATACACACCACACATGTACACACCCACAATCCCTATACACTCCACACATGTACACACCCACAATCCCTATACACTCCACACATGTACACACCCACAATCCCTATTCACTCCACACATGTACACACCCACAATCCCTATGCACACCACACATGTACACACCCACAATCCTTAGGCACTCCACACATCTACACACCCACAATCCCTATGCACTCCACACATGTACATGTACGCACTCACAATCCCTATTCACTCCACACATGTACACACCCACAATCCCTATGCACACCACACATGTACACACCCACAATCCTTAGGCACTCCACACATCTACACACCCACAATCCCTATGCACTCCACACATGTACACACCCACACTCCACACATGTACACACCCACAATCCCTAGGCACTCCACACACAATCCCTATACACTCCACACATGTACATACCCGCAATCCCTAGGCACTCCACACATGTACACACCCACAACCCACCCATGTACACACCCACAATCCCTAGGCACTCCACACATGTACACACCCACAATCCCTAGGCACTCCACACATCTACACACCCACAATCCCTAGGCACTCCACACATCTACACACCCACAATCCCTAGGCACTCCACACATCTACACACCCACAATCCCTATGCACTCCACACACAATCCCTATACACTCCACACATGTACATACCCACAATCCCTAGGCACTCCACGCATGTACACACCCACAATCCCTATGCACTCCACACATGTACATACCCACAATCCCTAGGCACTCCACACATGTACACACCCACAATCCCTACTCACTCCACACATGTACACACCCACAATCCCTATGCACTTCACACATGTACACACCCGCAATCCCGACACTTCACACATGTACACACCCACAATCCCTAGGCACTCCACACAACTACACACCCACAATCCCTATACACTCCACACATGTACACACCCACATTCCTAATGCACTCCACACATGTACACACCCACAATCCCTAGACACTTCACACATGTACACACCCACAATCCCTAGACACTTCACACATGCACACACCCAGAATCCCCATATACCCTCCACACATGTACACATCTGCAATCCCTAGGCACTCCACACATGTACACACCCACAATCCCTATACACTCCACACATGTACACACCCACAATCCCTAACACTCCACACATGTACACACCCACAATCCCTATACACTCCACACATGTACACACCCACAATCCCTATACCCTCCACACATGTATGTACACACCCACAATCCCTATTCACTCCACACATGTACACACCCACAATCCCTAGGCACTCTGCACATCTACACACCCACAATCCTAGGCCAGGGAATAATTTACTTTTTAAAAATTGCATAGCAATTTTGCTCCGCAAAATCGAAATTGATTAGCAACTTAGTTCAGTTGCATCGCAATTCATTCCCGCCGAGATGTGTGATGATTCTTCATTTGAACACCAAAGCAGAGCTATATATCCCACTCACACGCCCGCGTGCATTTGGATCGCTTTCAGGCGAACGAGTCAAACGACTACTTCCCCGGTTTCCCAGTTCCCCCCCCCCCCCTCCCCCGTATATACAAAACGAGGTCACCATCACATTTAAAAGTTTTAATATTTGTAGATTTTGTCCACCCATATTGGCACTGTCGCGTACGCGTTCAGATGCCAGAAGTTCTGGCATATTCATGTGCAGTACGTACATGTACCACATAAGTTTGCGCGTAAACGTACATTTTAATTAGTAATGATTAGGTAACTTGAAAATTCTATTCATATAAAATTCGACACCCCCCTTCCCGAAGCCGGCTGTGTATGCTGCGCGCTCATGTCATAAGTACGCGTACGCAATCGTTAATCGTCACATTAATTGTCGCAATCGCGATGTCACGTGAGTGTGGCTGATGCGACGTGGCGCCAGCTTTCTGATTGGAATTCTTTTGTACCATAAATGCACTCTCTTCGCGTAGCGTTTACACTGAGCAACGTGCCTGCAAACGCGGATTAGATTGCATCGCAGTTTTCAGCGACAATGTTTTGAAGTTGTTTCGCATCTTATAAAAACTGCTTCGCAAAATGCGATGCAAATCCGGTTAAATTATTCCCTGCTAGGCACTCCACACATCTACACACCCACAATCCCTAGACACCGCACATGTATGCACTCACAATCCCTAGGCACTCCACACATGTACACACCCACAATCCCTATGCACTCCACACATGTACACACCCACAATCCACTCATGTACACACCCACAATCCCTAGGCACTCCACACACAATCCCTATACACTCCACACATGTACATACCCACAATCCCTAGGCACAGCACTCCGCACATGTACACACCCACAACCCATACATGTACACACCCACAATCCCTAGGCACTCCACACATGTACACACCCTCCCTATGCACTCCACACAACTGCACACTCACCATCCACACATGTACACACCCACAATCCCTAGGCACTCCACACATGTACACACCCTCCCTATGCACTCCACACATGTACATACCCACAATCCCTAGGCACTCCACGCATGTACACACCCACAATCCCTATGCACTCCACACATGTACATACCCACAATCCCTAGGCACTCCACACATGTACACACCCACAATCCCTACTCACTCCACACATGTACACACCCACAATCCCTATGCACTCCACACATGTACACACCCGCAATCCCGACACTTCACACATGTACACACCCACAATCCCTAGGCACTCCACACAACTACACACCCACAATCCCTATACACTCCACACATGTACACACCCACATTCCTAATGCACTCCACACATGTACACACCCACAATCCCTAGACACTTCACACATGTACACACCCACAATCCCTAGACACTTCACACATGCACACACCCAGAATCCCCATATACCCTCCACACATGTACACATCTGCAATCCCTAGGCACTCCACACATGTACACACCCACAATCCCTATACACTCCACACATGTACACACCCACAATCCCTAACACTCCACACATGTACACACCCACAATCCCTATACACTCCACACATGTACACACCCATTGACAATCCCTATACCCTCCACACATGTATGTACACACCCACAATCCCTATTCACTCCACACATGTACACACCCACAATCCCTATGCACACCACACATGTACACACCCACAATCCCTAGGCACTCTGCACATCTACACACCCACAATCCTAGGCACTCCACACATCTACACACCCACAATCCCTAGACACCGCACATGTATGCACTCACAATCCCTAGGCACTCCACACATGTACACACCCACAATCCCTATGCACTCCACACATGTACACACCCACAATCCACTCATGTACACACCCACAATCCCTAGGCACTCCACACATCTACACACCCACAATCCCTAGGCACAGCACTCCACACATGTGCACACCCACAATCCCTAGGCACAGCACTCCGCACATGTACACACCCACAACCCATACATGTACACACCCACAATCCCTAGGCACTCCACACATGTACACACCCTCCCTATGCACTCCACACAACTGCACACTCACCATCCACACATGTACACACCCACAATCCCTAGGCACTCCACACATGTACACACCCTCCCTATGCACTCCACACATGTACATACCCACAATCCCTAGGCACTCCACGCATGTACACACCCACAATCCCTATGCACTCCACACATGTACATACCCACAATCCCTAGGCACTCCACACATGTACACACCCACAATCCCTACTCACTCCACACATGTACACACCCACAATCCCTATGCACTCCACACATGTACACACCCGCAATCCCGACACTTCACACATGTACACACCCACAATCCCTTTGCACTCCACACAACTACACACCCACAATCCCTATACACTCCACACATGTACACACCCACATTCCTAATGCACTCCACACATGTACACACCCACAATCCCTAGACACTTCACACATGTACACACCCACAATCCCTAGACACTTCACACATGCACACACCCAGAATCCCCATATACCCTCCACACATGTACACATCTGCAATCCCTAGGCACTCCACACATGTACACACCCACAATCCCTATACACTCCACACATGTACACACCCACAATCCCTAACACTCCACACATGTACACACCCACAATCCCTATACACTCCACACATGTACACACCCATTGACAATCCCTATACCCTCCACACATGTATGTACACACCCACAATCCCTATTCACTCCACACATGTACACACCCACAATCCCTATGCACACCACACATGTACACACCCACAATCCCTAGGCACTCTGCACATCTACACACCCACAATCCTAGGCACTCCACACATCTACACACCCACAATCCCTAGACACCGCACATGTATGCACTCACAATCCCTAGGCACTCCACACATGTACACACCCACAATCCCTATGCACTCCACACATGTACACACCCACAATCCACTCATGTACACACCCACAATCCCTAGGCACTCCACACATCTACACACCCACAATCCCTAGGCACAGCACTCCACACATGTACACACCCACAACCCATACATGTACATGTACACACCCACAATCCCTAGGCACTCCACACATGTACACACCCTCCCTATGCACTCCACACAACTGCACACTCACCATCCACACATGTACACACCCACAATCCCTAGGCACTCCACACATGTACACACCCTCCCTATGCACTCCACACAACTACACACCCACCATCCACACATGTACACACCCACAATCCCTGGGCACTCCACATCTGTACCCACCTCTACACAACAGGGTGTTCATAAAGACGGCATATTTGGAGAGATTAGGCTGTAAGATGTAGTTTTGATCGCGATGAGAATACTGAATAAGTAATGGCACACACAGCACACACATGTACACACCCACAACCCACCCATAATCCCTTGCATAGTCTTCAACACAAAATTGTTCTCGTTATATTGATCTATCTGATATTATCAATAGCGTGTCCAGAAGTGGGTGTTGCCGTCACATGAGCCACAGTCTTCAACAAAGAATTGTTAATACAATCCAAGTATGTTGACCTATGTCTTGTACACTTGATATCACTTTGGACAAGTCTATGTGCTGTGACCGCCCCTGAGAAAGGCGTGACCGGAAGTGGGCGTTACCGTCACCTGAGTCGCAGTGTTCCACAGTTCCTGATGTCTCTCATGAATGCTTGGTACTTTATTAGCAGTATCGGACATCAAGAAGAAATTTTCACACTCTTCCTTCGTTCCTCCTCCTTCCCAGCCTTTTTCCTCCAGTTAACAGACGTTTAGTTTGTACACACGCCTTTTTTATGACGTGCATAGTGCATATTTGCTCGAACAGTATGGCTGTCAATTGACTTGAATTGGAAAAGGGATGATGGTTGCACGCGCGCTTCGCACAAGTGATCGTGAGAATCTGTTCGACATGCACCTGGATTACCAAGTTGTGTTTGCAACAAATTGTATTGCTGATATTCGATTGTTCATACATGTAAATATATCGGGGGCGGGGCAGGTAAACATCTCAAGACATGACTCTCTGCATGACTTAAACCACCGTTAAATACATGCTGTGGTTGATAAAACTTATACAATTGTACATTTATCATGTACATGCATGTCTTGGTGCCATCATTGGTGTCGATCGTTAAATAACCCGGCGGGAATTTTTAATACCTCGAGTGTCGACCGGCTCCGAACTAGCAGCGGATCAGGAATAGGCATATCTAGATCATTCTTTAACGGCAGAACTCCTTCTATTTGCTGTGATGTTAGTGCTGACATCGGTCTATAACGATACACATATGCATGCGAAAAGCTACAACCTGGCGGTCAGTACAAACTTAACGCTATATCAGTAAGTAAGCGGTGAGTAACGTTATTCGTCTCTTGAAAACTAAATTCCAGTCATCAATACATGTGTTCAGTAGACTAAAACTTCGATCCCCTTCTAATACACAAGCATATTGCGTGAATAAGATAATGCATAATCATGGTATAAAGTCTGTATAAACACATGTAGCTAGGATTACGCGTGGATCACGCATGCATGCATGTAGTTCGAGTCAAATCAGAGCTAGTGAAAGTGATTTGCAATTGCCTCGTTCGATACATCCTTCTGTTAGAAGTCTTACTATAGAAGGTGAACAAAGTGAATGCATGCTCTATACTGACGCGTAAAACATGCATATACATGTATATAAAAGGAACCATATCGAGACATTCACCTGCAGGAGTGTAGTTTGATAACATTCAACACCATGCAGTACATTGTTTATAATAACTGGAGATCAAGAGAGCGAGTATTCCTTGAGTAGAGTCATCAAGACTATAGCTATGATTGTAATAATTATAATACGTACTATTATTATAATATAACTTTCAGAATTTTCTGTATAGCTATACGCATGTAGCATGCAAAACAGTGATTGCAAGATGCATACATGCGTGGTGGAATGTTTTACAATTGGTATACAATATAATAGCAAACTCTTACTTTTATATGCAGTGTTATTACTGTACACTGATGCATGTCGGAATTTCAAACGGGTCTGGGTTTTTAATTTATTCAGTGATACACGATGCACTACCCCAATTGCTTATACCTTTTGTGTGTCGGTTGTACAGTCTACCTGGCATGGACAATGATGCATACATGCATGCATGTGTAACAAGTTAGCACAAAACATGCATCGAAAAATAAAAATCACCATTAACAAATTAAGGTGTACATGTACATACAACAGACTACTATACAGTTGTTCAAAAGTGTATGCGCATGCACATACATGTAGTTTTGAACAACTGTAATAGTCTGTATAGCATGTACTGCATGTGCATGTGCTCTATTTACTGTAGTAGTCTGTAGCATGTACTATATGCTCTCTTTTATGTGGATCAATGGTCGTACAGTGCTTCACTTCAAGTTCGCCGTAATCATCGTCCGTTCCAAAAAAGCAATCCGCTCCCCTGCATACAGATCTTAGAGTCGCGTCAGGTATTGATTATATCCCTTCAGCTCCTATAGGCCTATCGTAATATCGAGTTTATTAATTATTATGGTCAGTTTTGGTCTCGTGACTATGTAATTCGTAGGCTAGCTTTAGGCGGTTGAAATGGCGACCTTAAAGCTCTTCGATTCATCATTTAACAGTAAACGAGACAAATTACTACGTCAACTGTAATGAGGTTTGCATTAGTCGTGGATTGCCGGCGTATTTCTTTGTGTTGCATGCGCTATATTATTACTAGAATCCCTTTAGAGTGAATCCCGCGCGCGAAACTGAATTGGCGATGCTCCATTTCATGACATACTAGAGAGGCAACGGCATGCAACTTCACCTTATAGTAAGGTAATGGCCTTTGTTGTGTGCGAATCCAGATTACACTATGTGAGCCTATGATGCTCCCGCCGTCGATGCTCACGCTGCTCTGGATGACTTGTCGATATTTGCAGCCTTGAGTGCTGAGAAAGATATATGTAAGCAACTGCATGATGTGAAAATTAACGTGCCGTCATTGGTTTAATATGCCGTCATTGGTTTAATATGCCTTCAGTTCTAATAACAGCGCATGCATGGCTATAGCGGTTCGAGCACCAATCGGACAAGCTAGGCGGTAAGCGAAACGTGCTATCGCTTGATTCAGCATGCATGTGCCACTATTTAGGGATGGCTTCGATCTCGAACATGCTAGGTGAGCTTCTGTTTTGATAACCAAATGTGCTTTGCATGTTTTTATGCTACTTGCCCTATAGGAGTTTATAAGCGCATTGACGGAAAATCAGTAAGTTAGCGTTGTTATTTTTATATAGCCTGCATGCTATATAGCTTCGAGAGCGAATGACAACGATATGGTAAGTGGTTCACCATTGCATGGCCTTTGTCCTCCTATATAGCAACTTTCAGGTTCAAATATTGGCGTGGCGGAACTCTCTGCATGGATCCGAAGTTATGTTTGTGAACTCATTGATACGCCACATACTGATCCATGAGACATGAGTGCTGCGTAAGTAAATTTTAGCGTAAGCGCGCCATTTTTGGGGGTGTCGAAGATATCACAACCACCTTCCTTCACTCTACAGGATTCTGGAATAGGGTGTAACGCGAACACATACGCCTTTTTAAGTAGGTGTAGTCCTCGACCCAGGCTACCCAGCCACGCTTTACGGCTTTGGAGCACAATGAGGTATGTACAAAGGGTCACTTTTTTGTCTCATCTGTGACATTTTACACACGTTTGATGACGTGAGTGGCACGCTAGTGTCATCGCGCGCAGATTATCAAATGTAAGCAAGCACTTCTGTGGTTCATTCATGATTGATGCTATATATACATGTATATATCTTTAAACAGGACGGCATCCGGCTCTTTGCGTAATGAGACCCAGCAAAACACTTGCTCTTCCTTTTGTACATGCATTTGTATTTGTATATGGCTTTTTGAAAACTACCTCTGAGAAGTGAATGTGATGGTGTACGTATAAAAGCTGCGTGCATGGATAGAAAGTGCTGTAGAACCTATACCATGTACTGACGGTACGACACGGTAAAAGCGATCCAGCCTTAACCGTGGATTTCCCGGAGTGACGGGATATAGCGTATAAAGACGTGACAGAGCGACGGGGGGGAAAGACGTTACCGTCCACTCTCGGTTCGCACACGGACCGTTGGGAATGATTTCATCGGTATCCGCCTACATCCAAGTGACGGGTAAGGTCACGTGATGAGACGTTACCGTCTCAATGCAATGGTTTCGCTGTGTTATACGTACGTTATTAGTCAGGGAAGCCTAATCGCCTAAATCCGCCTTGCCTGCACAGCGGCACCGTAGTACTTCCACGTAAGCGGAGTGCAGGACCTTTATCCTCTGGGGGGGGGGGGGGGGGGGGGGGGGGGGGGGGGGGGGGGTTCGTTCGAACCCCCCCGAACCCCCCCTGGCTACGGGCCTGAGACCTATCCTGATGCATACTAATCATCAAATATCAACACATTGTGTACATTAATGGTTACTGTAGCACAAGAGAAGTGTGCATCACTAGGTACACATCACAATTTGAACTCTTTTCAACAAAGCATGGAACATCACTAATCATGGCCAACCTTAGGGCATCATTCCCAGGCATCTCAATACTAGTACCACTAAAAATGCATTTCATACCACCCCATGGGTAAGGCGTACCCGTACAGGGTTTGGCCTTCTCGGAGAACAGGGGGTTGAGTCCAACCACGCCAGGTTTTAATAACTTGCAGAGGTCCTACCATGCCTTGTATCATGATGCTCAATGCAGCACAGTATGTGAAAGAGAAGCCACCTCACGAGTAAAACCTTTAATACCACTAAACTACAAGCGTACGTGTATACGCCATACGCACACTCAACTTTAGACGTACATCTACCATCGCCAAGAAAAAATGTGACACTATATTTTTTAGTTCCTTCCCTACCAGAAATAACTATAAGATCTTATCAAGGATCTTATAAGAACTTCATTTCTTATAAGAAAAAGGGTAAGAAATAGTAAGCGTCGTAAGATCCTAAAGCCCTATAAGATTCCCTACAAGAAACGTATAGGAACGTGTAAGAACAAAACAGGAATCTTATATAAGAATAGACGCTGCAGGATTCTTGTAAGAGTCTTGTAAGATTTCTTATAAGAACAGAACCTTATAAGAATAGACGCTGCAGGATTCTTGTAAGAGTCTTGTAATATTTCTTATAACGCCTGAGAACAGAACAGGAATCTTAGAATAGACGCTGTAGGATTCTTGTAAGAGTCTTGTAATAGAACAGGAATCTTATAAGAATAGACGCTGCAGGATTCTTGTAAGAGTCTTGTAATATTTCTTATAAGAACAAAACAGGAATCTTATAAGATTAGACGCTGCAGGATTCTGCAATGAATTCCTGTAAGGGAATCCTAAAAGATGCAAGAAATTTAGGACCAAGTACTTGATAGGAATCCTGGAAGTAATGTTGTAAGTTCATTTGTACAGAACAACAAAAATTACACATACAAAAATAATACATGCGTTCCATTACATATGTAGTTCAATTCTTTAACTTCTTTATTGTGTTCAGGCATTTTTGATTGCAGCTGGCATCACTTTCTCTTCCTTTGGAAGCAATTGTGCCTCTTAAAAATATCACTTCTATACACATTCTTGAAATGAAAAAAATTCCAATGTTTTACACCGTACAGGTGATTGATGCACAAATTCATCATATTTTATTCTATTTGCCTGCTTATTCATCTCTTATCCCTTTCCTCCATTCTCCCTTCCTCTGTCTCCCTTTCATTTCCCATAGTATCTCAAATCCTAGCTTTTACATGCACACATCCTTAATAATATTCTTACTGTCCTGATGTCTACATGCACACGCAAGGTACACACACCATGCACACGCAAGGTACACACCATGCACAAACAAGGTACATACACCACATGCAAAGTACACACACCATGCACACACACGGTACATGCAAGGTACACACACCATGCACATGCAAAGTACATTCAAGGTACACACACCATGCACACGCAAGGTACATGCAAAGTACACACACAGTGCACATGCAAGGTACACACACCGTGCACACGCAAGGTACACACACCATGCACACGCAAGGTACACACACCATGCACACACAAGGTAATGCAAGGTACAACACACACCATGCGCATGCACACGCAAAGTACACACACCACAAGGTACATGCAAGGTACACACACCATGCACACACAAGGTACATGCAAGGTACACACACCATGCACACACAAGGTACATGCAAGGTACACACACCATGCACACACAAGGTACATGCAAGGTACACACACCATGCACACACAAGGTACATGCAAGGTACACACACCATGCACACGCAAGGTACACACTGCTTGTTAACACGACACGTCCTGTTGCCATTTACAAGCCATACAAGGACTTTACCACTGTTGTTCTATTTATTGCCCTAGTCACATGGCGCAGCGATGTTTCCAAGTGTGGTATGGCTCGCGAAAAGCGGCCAACTTTTGACGGACATCTCCACTTTGAAGCGCTTATTCTCCCTGAAGGACAAATTCCATGGCCAAACTAAAAGTGGAAAACCAAAGAAGACAGAAGGTACTTACAGCGTATGGTAATTACCATACGCTGTAAGTACCTTCTGTCTTCTTTGGTTTATATAAGAAATATTACAAGACTCTTACAAGAATCCTGCAGCATCTAATCTTATATAAGATTCCTGTTTTGTTCTTATAAGAAATATTACAAGACTCTTACAAGAATCCTGCAGCGTCTATTCTTATAGGATTCCTGTTTTGTTACAAGAAATATTACAAGACTCTTACAAGAATCCTGCAGCATCTATTCTTATACGATTCCTGTTTTTTCTTATAAAAAATATTACAAGACTCTTACAAGGATCCTGAAAGAAAAACCTCCAAGATCCTACGGGATTCCTAATAAGATCTTGGTCCCAATTTCTTGCATCTTATATGATTCCTATAGGAATAACTAAAAGGATCTTGTAAGAATCTTACAAGTTCGTTTAAGAGACCTTCAAGATTCGATTAAGAAACTTATAAGATTCTTATCAGATCATATTGGATTCCTAATAAGATCTTGGTCCCAATTTCTTGCATATTCTTAACTAATTATAATTCTTATAAATTCTTACAGGATTTTTTTGCTAGGGTATTTCCTAGTAATGGTGGACGTGCAGGGGGAGCCGCCCCGGGGAGGGTGCGGGAGGGGGGCACCCCTCCCGCCCGGCTAGGGGGCATGGGGGAGCGCTGTAAGCTCCCCCATGGGGGTCTGGCCTTACTATATAACTGAACTCACCGTCTATTCATTTAGAAATTACGACACAGAGACACTTTTTTAGATGGTCCTGCGTTGCCAGTTCACTGTCATCAATGAAACCATAGATTGAAGACCTTACGTAACGGGATTGGAAACGCAGTGGTACTATCAATGTTTCGCGCCGGTTAGTATGACGTCATTACTCGTGCGTATAGCGGTTTTAGAGGCGAATCATGGATTCATCGAAAGAACGTAAGACCACTAACCAACTAGAGTAGTATTATACATACGCGTCGTATTTCTAAGGTTCTGCAGAGTATTTTAAGGTTGCGGTTGAGGCAGTGCAGACAGACACAGCTTTCAAAGTTGAGTCAACGTACACGTGTGCAGCAGTTAGGACATCATTAGCCTTAAGAGAGTGGTGGAAGGAGTCAATGTCCAATGAAGAACAGCTAACTTGGTTTTCACATGTACTTGTTGTAAGGCTGCAAGCATGCTTTGCCTGCAAACACACCAGTATTGTGCTGAGGAAAGAACGCTTCTGGAGTTCATACCAACGCCTCAGAACATCTGATACATTTGTAAAAAGTTGGAAGGACTTTATTCAGAAAACGGTCAATTTAAAGGCATTCCCAGCATTCTACCAGTTTGTAACCCAACACATTTTTGACCAATTGATCAAACTTGAGTTTCCACTCAACAGTGCTGGCAGTGTCTCTGACTCATGTGTGCGTCCATTAACTGATGAAGATGTGCCTTTCGGTATGTTGCTGGCTACATAATCCGTACAGTATATGAAAAAATAGAATTGGGATCACATCCTAAAAAGATGTGTTTTGTGATGGAGTTCGCTGGTGATGGAATCAGCCCCTGTGAAAGTGAAGAATGGGTAGACATGATAAATCGAGAGGGCTTGTGGACAGTAAATGATCAGGCATATGATGTATTCCTGATTATGGAAGATCTCATACGAAGACATTTTACTCTTGCTTCTAACCGAATAGAAGGCGCTGCAACGTGCGCAGAGGCTGTACTTGGCAATAATGACTTACTCTTTCAGTGGTGCATCATTGCTGCACAGGTTGAAGAGGACGTGTCAAAACTGGTGCTGCAGAGAATTGTGAGCTTATACGTCACAGTAAGAGGCTTTGGATTTGCAAGCTCTTGCTTGGAACTTTATAAACAGGCACAACATAAAACTATGTCAAAGACAAGGGCATTGCGAAGCGAACTTTGTCCTAAGCAGTAATTGAAATAGACATATTTATTTTAAAAGTTTAAATACAATTACAGTGATTTTTTTATAGGGAATAAACAATGTTTAATATATTGATGACCCCCCCCCCCCCCCCTCCAACTTTGATAGGGCATGAGAAGCATATAGTATGTGGACAGGGAGCTTTGAATAGGGCTAGCAGGTCAAGCCTACCCCTCTGTCTGCAACCCTCCCCTCTAAACAACCTATCCTCAGATTAGATTTTCTCTGTCTGGTATGCTGCTTGATCCCAGATTTGGCCTGATGGGTACACCCTGTCTCCAGGCTGCCGCCTGACCCCTTTTGGGCAAAACTTCCATCCGTCAATTAGTGTAAAGGCATGACAGGGGTAGAGGGAACTCAGTTTGCGATATATTTATGTGTTAGCACAGTATCAGCATTGCATGAGTACGGAATGAGCATTCATACAGCCATACTATGTCTGGGCCGCTTTGGAAGGGGACTAGAGTCCAAAATATTGCCATCAATGGTAGCATCACCCCGGCAATTTCCACGTATGGTTCCACATGTATTTGATATTATTCTTAATGCTTGCGTATTTCAAAGAAACTCAGAGGATGATGGGTTCCCATTGGCCCTGCCTTGTTGGCACTGTCGACCAAAGAAATTTTCTAATGGGTCCTGGCAAATCCGATTGCTGAGAAACACACCAACACCTGGAATTGTAAGCAGGTACTGAACCAGTTCTACAAATGCCATAACTTAAAAAAAAGAAAACATCAGTTTAATTTCAACTACATGCATATACATTCTTATTTGTCATACCAGTTAGCTTCAGACCATCTCTTGTTTCTTTACTAAGCATCATCATGTTCTTTTGTGAAGGACTGAATCCTTCTCTTCCATCCACACTTTCCTCCCACTCATCCAGATATGGCAGAAATACATCTGTTAGCCACTGTAATTTATTAATGCATTTCATATAGTGTATTTTATTGCTGTCAATTTTATCCGAGTGTAACTTTAGCTTTCAGTCATTCCCTGATCTGTATGGGGATCTAAAAGGATTTCTGGATCGCTTTCCTGCAGACAGACTTGAACTGTTCAGGCAGTCAAAAAATTTGTCAAACATCTCTGCAAAATGTGCCGTCTGTGCTGCTTTGGCTCCTACAACCAGTGTCAGGCCTTTAGCTATAGAGCTGCTGAGAACCTGGATGTACATAGTTACAGGTACATTGATGATTGAAACCTTCTATTTTGAAACAAGATCACCCTTTCTTGAGCTGCAAGGTCAACACGCATTTTAGAATAACTTGTAAGATGTACATGCTCATATTTGAGCTTTGGTATGAGTGCTACGCCAGTGTCATCAGCCTGTGCCCTGTTCTTTGTATACAGTTCCATTAGATGATCCCATGATATTTCCATTCCATTGCACTAGAGATGGACAAAGATTTCATTTTTAGAATGCACATAATACGTATATTATATGTACCCATATTTTTCGTTTCTTGTTTGCCCAGCCGTTTCTAACAGTTTTCACCAAGTCTGGTGGATCAGACAGGAAAAAAAATGTAACGTTTATCCCCATCATGGGCATAGGGATTAATAACTTTGTATACTGGTGTGCTAGAGTATGCATCATTTAGTCTGAAAAACTTCCTGTTGGCAGACAGGCCATCACAACATAGACCAAGGACTAAGAATCCCAGATTTTCCAACTGTGAAACAGCATTCCACAAAAGAGGATACAGTTGGTCTCCTATTACATTATGGATAATATCAAAACAGGTAACCAGCACTGAAATTTAAACTTGCCTGACAATTCAATACATGGGAATTGAGCATAGGGAAACTGGAGGTGTGTAAATAGTCCTCTCACCATCAACACTAGCATTGAAGAGGCGAGAGCGTCCCGTATGCCACCATCACTTGTTAACTGTTTCTCATATTCAGCCAGGTGATGGTTGATGTCACCAATGTTAACAAACCCAGTCAGAGCTCCTAATCAACATTGAATATGTTTTTTTAAGATGGGCACAATTAGGTGTGCCTACCTGTGTGCTTGTCATATGTAAGGTCCTGTCGTATGTGCATCTCATCACAAATGAGAATGACACATTTGTCTCTTTCCACACAAGATGCTACTTTTGCATAAATACCTAGTTGCTTGTCCACTTCGTCAGAAAATTTTGATGTGGTAAGTGTAGTCTTGAAGTGTTCTTTGCGATGGAAGGCTTATGGTACCTGTTTCTTGCAACATCTCATAAGCTGAACTGGAAAGATGGCGCAGATAGAGACACCACCGCACCATAACAGGATCCCATCGCATCTGTTTGGAATCCTTGACTGACGCTGCTTGCATTTGAGCTTCCCAAAATACACGCCCAAAGGTACCAGGTGGATGAGTTGTACAAATTACTTCAGCATTATCTTTCATGATTTGTACAAGATCATCATGTAAACTGCTTGACACCACAAGTCCACTTTTGTCAATCACTGCTTCAAGTTTCTTCTTAAGATTAGTGACTTGACACTGACCAGCTTTTCATATGGCATGTTCTTGGTGATGACGAGTGCACATCTGAGAAGAACTTAAGCGTGAAATGCTGCATGACTACTGGGATCAGTGTGGCTGGTATCAGATGTATGCTTCTCATGGCGGCTAACTAAAGCTCTTAGATTGCATCGATATGCCTTACATCTGCTGCAGCAATGATCACCATTCTCTCCTGGCGTTATTAAAATCTCACAATCTGCATGGCGAATTGTAGAGTGCAAGGTGTCCCAGTAAGCCACACACTCAGTGCCTGTTGGATTTTCATAATATGACAGTGGGATCTTAGCATCATATTTTTTCCACTGGAGCCAGTACTTACCTGAGGCATTCATTATCTTTCCATTCTTTTTTGAAATATAGGCAACGAACTTCTCATCACTATTTCCACTACACAGATGACAAGAATGCACCAAGTGCAGAAGTGTGCCGACGTCCTCAATAAATGTACAACACTGAGGAACCTGGCTCAAAGTAGGCACAGATGAGTTCAGCTGCTTGCCATGCATCAACCTATATAACAAATTGTAGACATTTGTGTGCAACCTGAAATCTTATACTGCTGGACATGTAAGCATTATACCTGTATATGCCACTCCAAGTTTTCACTTATGACCACACATCGAAACAACCTCAAATTACCATCACGATCTTCGTCCACCTTACCAAACGCACCATCACCTACTCTGAACCACCCTATTGAAAAGGAACTTGTATTGTTCATGTACTGCAACTAGCATAACTCATTTACCTGGAGGAAGAAGTGTCTGCACAACAGTTACTTCACTCAGTTGCTGCTGCAGATGGGCCCTCCTGGTATTCTTCCAAATGTCAATCACAGTGAGTTTACTGCATTGACGCGGTTTGCGCTCAAACTTGCGTTTCCTTGACAATCGTCCTCCTCGAAACATGTTCTATTTTTTAATCACATATACAGGGCTGTAAGTACGCTCCTGTTCGTACAAAAAGCTTCAAAACCTCCCTACGCCACCTATTGGCCTTCGTTCTTTTTGGAAAACCAACTGTGAAGCCAAGCTCATCGACCATCATGGAACAACAATTTGCCTGGTGCGGAAGGTATTTTTGGTATATTTGTGTATTTGACGCTATACATCTTTAAAGCGATAGGACTTATTTTCTTCCAACTAGCACTACGCCACGCTTCACTCATTAAGCGTTTTCAAGAGGTATGTTTCGTCGCTTGAACATGCTGCATGTTAATTGCCACGGCAATTGTCCCCAAAATTTCCCTTCTCTGTACGTGGCAACGCTTGATCGACTAGTTATTGTGATCAAACGCATTCTAAAGTTTAGGATATATTTTGTGTGAACTAACCAAAAGAGTTAGAAACCATCTCGGAATCGTGATCTGGCTATTTTACCTTCTGATGTCTTCATCTTTGCCCGATTCTTCAGTATCACTCCAAGAAAGTCCACGTGAACTTAATTAGATCATAATACGCGACTCAATATGGCAGTAGATATAGCGTTTCCAATCCCGTTACGTAAGGTCTTCAATCTATGATGAAACTATTAAATGCACGCGACGTACGTTAAAACAACTTAAAAAAAAAAATCTTCACGCAATGCATAGCACTAGTACTGATGCATGCACTATAGCTGTGATCTATATGCCCTGGATCCTCTACTACACCGACGCCGTAGTTATTCTAGGAAGAAAGTGTGCCACAGCCACAATTATAGAGGGTATAGTGTAGCGTGTAAAAACGATATACAGGTGCGTGAGTATAGCTATATAAAAAGATAATAGGGGAAAGGTAGCAAACGTGCTTCTTCTTGATGTGTATGTAGTATACGTAGTATGTAAAGTCATGCATGGGTGATGCATGTACATGTAGATCGATAACATGTAACGGACGTGACGTAGTGCAAGAACTTTTTTTTTTTTTTTTAATAAATATAATATAAATCAAGTAATTACATTGCATGGATACATGATGTATACTAATGTGTACTAAAGGCGGCAGTCAGACAGTAAACTAAAGAATAGATGAGACCTGTGCAACCTTTGTAATCAGGTCGACAGGGGAGTGGTTAAAGGCATGGCCTATAGTTGATCGAGCTCCTCTGATGCACACGATGGAGGAGTGTAGAAGGGAGAAGGAGAGATGGCATCGAATCCAGGCCATGGTTGAACTATACGAGTGGCCCCACTTTGCTGAAAGCTGGGCAGCAATGCGTTTGTAAACAACTGTGGCCTCTCTTCCTAAGCCTCCAGTGGCAGAGAAGATGAGTGGGGTGACGGAGGCATGCTCAACTTCGAGGATCCAACGCTCATAGGCTCGTTTCTTTGAGGCCTCATGGGTATGGTAACAGGCAGATGGTTGAGGTCGTCTATTTGAGGGGGCGTAGGGGTTGAAAACCTTTACGTCAAAGAATGCCCTCTCAAAACGACTTCCCCAGAATCCATCTGATGCTACATCGAGTCGAGCACCATCCTGGAAGTTGGCTGAGGCAGAGGTGGGAACCTCACCTGTGATGGGTTGAAGATTAGGCTCAGTTGAAACATTTTCTGACAGGAGATAGGCAGTATAGTCTCTGATCTCATTGTGCCTGATGGAAGGGAAACCACCTTTTGGACATGACAGTGCATGCTCAACAGAGAAGGCAGCACCACAGGCACAGCTGGTGGGCGTGTTGGCAGGTAACCAGCCATATCTAAGAGCTAATGCATCTCTGAAGGCAGTCTTGTGGAGGGTAAACCCATACTCCTCTATAGGTAGCACTGTAAGCCAGCTGGATGCTCCTTTTTCTTGGCATAGGTCCATTGCTAGCTGGAGATTGGAAGGCAGCATGGCTCTGAATTGGGTAGCAGCAGTATTGTGTCGGTTAAGTTTCATTTTCACTACTTCCTTTATCGATTTTTGTTGCTCTGTGAGTGTCTCTTCATTGTAGTCATAGTTGTGAGACAAGAGGTTGCTTACTAGTGTATAGTGGCTGAGAGATGAGGCTGGAAGAGTGGAATTCAGACTGGGATAAAGTAGATGGGTTTATTAAACCCATTCCACCTAATCTGGCTGGCAGGGAGAACAGCTCTCTCTCAGTGTTGGAAGGAGCACTTCGACCCAGTGGCGGCCTGGCCGGGGGGGCCAGGGGGGGCACCAACCCACCTGCCGCTTTATGACGTGGGGCGCCACGGGCACCGAAGGGCGCCAGGCGTCAGGTCAATGTATTATCAAGCGCTAGCTATAGCGCTCGATCAATCGTCCGATGTAATCGTTATAAATCTTGATTAAATTAACAAATTAACTCGCCTGTATTGCGCATGTGCATGTGCACGGTCAATCACTGTCACCTCCCCCCCCCCCCCCCGCTCGTTGAATCGGCCGAAGGCGGACAGCACCCTCCCCCCCCCCCGCTCGTTGAATCGGCCGAAGGCGGACAGCACCCCCCCCCCCCCCCCCCCCGCTCGTTGAATCGGCCGAAGGCAGACAGCACCCCCCCCCCCCCCCCCCGCTCGTTGAATCGGCCGAAGGCGGACAGCTATTCATTAACAACGCCTCTGGTTTGTGGGTACGAGACAAGGGGGGGGGGGCGCCGTTCTCATGTGTGCCCCCCCTGCCATAAAGTAGCCAGGCCGCCTCTGCTTCGACCTGTACTGTGAGAACATACAATGATGTAATAAAATGGGTCCGAGACCGAGGCAGCAGGGAGAAAAAGTGGTCCGGGTTAAAACCGTCCCTGCGGCCTGAGGTTTATTTACCTTCCGCCGCCTTTAATATCTATGCCATAATAAATCCCATGGCTCGTATAATAAATACTAGAAGTCTCGTTCCCAAACCCACATACGGCAGCCCGCTACGCGACGGGCTGGGGACGGAACTAGTCGCAGCCTCCCTCCCCCCCCCGCCCGTCAATTACCCACCCCCAATAAAGTCGCTAGGCGGGGCGTTGTGTATTTTTTTTTTACTTGATGGCAAACTTACTTTATCATTTGCATTTCTGGACTCTCAAAGCTCTCTCCCCCCGAACTGCAACAGGTGCGCTGTATATAGAAACAAACAGAGGCGCGCACTAATGCCATGCCGTGATTGACCTCCTCGATCAATAGGTGGCGATACTGGCACTCACAAGTACCACGAAAAGCTAGCAGGTTTGATGCACAACGTTCGTGAATACGTTCTGTCGAAAGCTGGTTTGTACACACAGGTAATGAAACTAAAGCAGACACATGGAGAAGGGAATGGGCTGAAGGTCTGTGAGTAGCTAGAGGATAATCCAAAAGGGTCTGTTAACGTGTTGTCATTGTCATTGTTAAGGTCGCGGAATCACGTGGACCCCGAGAAATAAAAAGCCAGACAAATCTAGAGATACCCTTAGGGCCTTTGAGGTAATGTATGTGTGCTAACTGTGTGTGCTTTTGTGTACTGATTATATGTGCTATTGTGTGCGTGTGTATATGTGATACTTGAATATGTGCACATATGTACATATTTGTGAGTACGCGTGTCATAGAGTTTATTTCCTCATGGGCGTTCATTTCTCAGGAGATGCTGTTGCTGCATCACGTGGTGTGTATGAAGTGGAAGGCACTGCGACACTGTGTGGTATGTACATGTCACTGGTATGTGAGGGACATAGGGGGTGATTGGGGATGAACATAAAGTTCAGGAGTGGATGAATTATCCTCCGCTCTGGTCCTCTCACACTCCCTCTCCCTTCTGCTCCAGATCTCTAGAGCTCTTCCCCTCACATTCCATCTCCCTCCAGCCCCCTCCTGCTCCAGATCTCTAGAGCTCTTCCCCTCACATTCCATCTCCCTCCAGCCCCCTCTTGCTCCAGATCTCTTCCCCTCACATTCCATCTCCCTCCAGCCCCTCCTGCTCCAGATCTCTTCCCCTCACATTCCATCTCCCTCCAGCCCCCTCCTGCTCCAGATCTCTTCCCCTCACATTCCATCTCCCTCCAGCCCCCTCCTGCTCCAGATCTCTTCCCCTCACATTCCATCTCCCTCCAGCCCCCTCCTGCTCCAGATCTCTTCCCCTCACATTCCATCTCCCTCCAGCCCCCTCCTGCTCCAGATCTCTTCCCCTCACATTCCATCTCCCTCCAGCCCCCTCCTGCTCCAGATCTCTTCCCCTCACATTCCATCTCCCTCCAGCCCCCTCCTGCTCCAGATCTCTTCCCCTCACATTCCATCTCCCTCCAGCCCCCTCCTGCTCCAGATCTCTAGAGCTCTTCCCCTCACATTCCATCTCCCTCCAGTCTCCCTCCCTTACATGTATCTATATCATCCACCACATTTTAGGTTGTCTTGGATAATGGTGCCGTGGTGACACTCACAGTAGCCAAACACTCAGGTGATCTGGAGAGAATAATGATCGACAGGTCGCTTGTCAACAAGATGGAAAGTGGTGTGGTCAAAAATGGTGAGTCACTGGCCTTTTCATCTGAGATGGCTATTGGGCTATGCATGTTTTATAACTCCCTCACCTCTCCTACCACTTTGACTGCATGTGAATTGGTTACGTGTGTGTTACTCCCCCTTTGGTCCCATGTACATGTACATGTACCAACATTGCAGGGTATACATGTACTTTTCATCTACATTAACCCCTCGTATTCCCTGCAGCTCTCTTTGTGCATAACGGACTAATCCTAACTTTTGTGAAGGACCAAAAACCTGTATGGGTTACCGTTAGCAACCGTGGACCTCACTCTGCCCCTGTTTCCCTGACATTATCGCGTACGGATTCGGGACGCAGACTGGAGAAGATTTCCGATTCAAAGGTGTGTATGCACACTGGATGTGGTGTGGTGTGGTGTGGTATGGTGTGGTGTGGTGTGGTGTGGCTTTGCTGTAGTTGTTTGATACAATATTTGATGAATTTTAGTTTCCCATGTAGATTGTCACTGTCAAGGGTCTACCCAATGCTACTGCAGACTATCACCTAGCAACCAATTCTCACCAAGATCTGGTGGTGTTCTGGTCAAAGCCCACTCACGAGAGAGCAGCAGTTGGCAATATGGTCATCTTCAAATTGCTGGAGTGAGTGTGTGTGTAGCCAATGGGCAGGGCAGTGGTGTTATATGGGCAGTGGTGTTGTATGGGCAGTGGTGTTGTATGGGCAGTGGTGTTGTATGGGCAGTGGTGTTGTATGGGCAGTGGTGTTGTATGGGCAGTGGTGTTGTATGGGCAGTGGTGTTGTATGGGCAGTGGTGTTGTATGGGCAGTGGTGTTGTATGGGCAGTGGTGTTGTATGGGCAGTGGTGTTGTATGGGCAGTGGTGTTGTATGGGCAGTGGTGTTGTATGGGCAGTGGTGTTGTATGGGCAGTGGTGTTGTATGGGCAGTGGTGTTGTATGGGCAGTGGTGTTGTATGGGCAGTGGTGTTGTACATATATGGGCAGTGGTGTTGTATGGGCAGTGGTACATGTGTGGTTAAGGTGTGGGTGTGTGCAATGTTTGGTAAAGACTTCAAGCATAAGATACACATAAATGTACATGTACAGTGTGTACATGCATCATTCTTCACATTAGGGTCACAGAGCATGTGTAGTGATTTGTTTTAAGTCTGGGGAAGAGTTACACATGATATTGTTCCTTTTGCACTGCTGCAGGAGTAAAATGGAGATCTCTTGTGAGATCCGAACGCAACATGATCCGGTCGATGTCTCTTTTAGGTGAGTGTCATGATCACGTTCATATGAGGAGAGGGTAAGAGGTGGCCTACATGTGGGGAGAGGGTAAGAGGTGGCCTACATGTGGGGAGAGGGTAAGAGGTGGCCTACATGTGAGGAGAGGGTAAGAGGTGGCCTACATGTGGGGAGAGGGTAAGAGGTGGCCTACATGTGGGGAGAGGGTAAGAGGTGGCCTACATGTACATGTGAGGAGAGGGTAAGAGGTGGCCTACATGTGGGGAGAGGGTAAGAGGTGGCCTACATGTGAGGAGAGGGTAAGAGGTGGCCTACATGTGAGGAGAGGGTAAGAGGTGGCCTACATGTGAGGAGAGGGTAAGAGGTGGCCTACATGTGAGGAGAGGGTAAGAGAAGGCCTACATGTGAGGAGAGGGTAAGAGGTGGCCTACATGTGAGGAGAGGGTAAGAGAAGGCCTACATGTGAGGAGAGGGTAAGAGGTGGTCTACATGTGAGGAGAGGGTAAGAGGTGGCCTACATGTGGGGAGAGGGTAAGAGGTGGCCTACATGTGAGGAGAGGGTAAGAGAAGGCCTACATGTGAGGAGAGGGTAAGAGGTGGTCTACATGTACATGTGAGGAGATGTATCCTTTCAATTACGTGTATGTAGCAAAACTCGGAGAGACATTCTCTATGTTCTTGAGCGGCTGACAAGTAGCACCTACCAGACCACAGTGTATGAACATGGCAGCAAAACAGTCAGTCTGTATTTGTGTTTGTGTACCTGTGTGTGTGTGTGTCACATGTATGCATGTGTGTGCTGCTTAGAAGGTACACATGTACATGTACAATATAGGTGTGGTGTTTTAAATGTGGACACACCTACATGTACATATACGTACATTATCATTGATCCATACATGTACATGTATGCTCACACAGCTGAAAGAGGTGTGTACTGAGTCTGAAATCACATGCAAAGGTATAGTGCATATTCACTGTACACTGTATCTGTCAGATGTTGTTTATGACGTACACATACATTGTACATGTACATGTACATGGACACTAGTTTTGCTCAGCCACATTGTATTTACACTATGATGTCAACTACACATCCCACATTTATAATTCTTATATGTACCATTTGTTTTTGAATGCATGGATCCATTAGCATTGTTGCACTTACACCAGTTGTACATTTATTTTGTTCATAATGTACATTACATGTGATGTACAGATTGATAATATGGTCCCACATTATGTAGCCACTACAATGCATTTTTGTACACACACACACACACACACACATACACACACACACACACACACACACGCACACACACACACACACACACACACCATACATGGAGGCAGCTAACATCACTGCTCTGGGCAGAAATAATGAAGAAGCTAAACTGTTGCTAGGATGTGAAGATGGGTCCATTGTAAGTCGTAAATGCATATGTGTGTAAAAGATTGTGTGTTTGCTCATATGCATGTATTTGTATGTGTCTGTTGTTGGTACATGTATGAGGGAGTACATTGTTGGTATGACCTACATGTACATGTACATGTAACTGTTCTACTTAACCTAGTAGCAAAATATTTAGCAGTTGCATTGTAGTGTCCTGCATGACACAAAATGGCATTTACCATCGTGTCATGCCCGTGTCTAGAAATATGATTTATTTTGTAATGATGTAACAACAGTAACAATCACTAGGATGGTCTGTAGACACAGTTCTAAGACCAATGGGTGGGAGGTGGTCCTATTTATATTTTGTGTTCCTGCGTGTTTTTTTAAAAATGTGTTACATGTAAGTTAAAGGATAAAAGTGGAGTGCGCTAACAGGTTGGGCATCTCAATAGGATCACAGTTGTATGTTGTCAGACATCTGCTGAGTTGTAGTTTATACTAGATGGCCAGCCCTGGATCATTTTGTTTGATCAGTACTGAAAATGCCAATTGATATTCCATATACACATGTTCTCTGTCTATACTAACAGCTCATTCATGACAACAGTCTTGACAAGGACTCTCTGATTTCAGCCACTGCCTTTTTTGTGAGTGAATACAGTACTTACATGTTTACACAAGCAGCATGTACATGTATGTAAATTCTCATTCTTCCTACATTTCCTCCCCTACTTGTTACATGACATGTACATTGTACATTATCCTCACCATCCCTTACATGTACATGTGTACATGTGTATCTCTTGTCTAAGGTACAGTATCCTTTCATCCTTCTCCTCCTCCTCCTCCTTCTCCTCCTCCTCCTCCTCCTCCTCCTCCTCCTTCTCCTCCTCCTCCTCCTCCTCCTCCTCCTCCTTCTCCTCCTCCTCCCCACCACTGCCACTTAATTATTTACAAGGTACTCAGTCCCCCATACAAAAGTGGATGTCAAAAGGAAAATACATGTAAAACCAGATCAATGTTCATGTAATTAGAACAGCCAGTGAAGAGGTTGCAATATCTTACAAGTGCCTATCAGCGAGAATAATAATCAACTAAGTGGGTTGGTTAATAAAGTATATGTACAATTAATTCCCTAAACCCTTATACATTTTAATCTTCAAATCATTCCCTTACCCCAGTCGCCCATAGCCAAGGTCCAATGGCACCCAGCAGGCACCTTTGCATTTGTTGCAAGTCCTCGTGGAGAGTTCCAATGTTTTGATACAGCCCTAAAGCCATTGTACTACCTCCTAGCCAGCGAGGATCCCAACCCCACATCCATCCTAAATATTGGGAGCTGTTTTATGTAAGGTCCCCAGTGTGTGTGTTACCCTCTCCCCTATGTGCAGTGTGTGTGTGTGTGTGTGTGTGTGGGTGTGTGTGTGGGTGTTTGGGTGTGTGGGTGTGCTTCCTTATAGTTATTACCCCTTATAAGTGTGCATGTATACATGTACTGAAGTCAGTGGACCTTTTACTGGTGATGTCACACAAGGAATTAGGGGGGTGTAGCTTAAAAAAAGGTTTAACTTTACCATCATAGTTGCTACAGTCTGTACATGCTTAAATGTCATTAACCTCTTGTTTGATCGTTTGTATGATGGCTGATTTATGTACAGTGAAACATAGTAATGTTTCTTATGAGATCATGCGTAGTCAGGCTGTAAAACATTTTTACCATAATTGCTGATCATTTTTGGATACAGTGGAACCTTGAAATGCGGACACCATCGCGCCCAAACTCAATTGTCCTGATTATCGAGGTGTCCTTAATTCAGGGGTTGGAACTTTTTATAATTAAAATGACTATACATTGTACATGTACTTTGCTCTTCTGGGCTTCTTGTATAACTTCGTACTTCGTAGCAAGAGGCAAAGCATTCCGCTTAAACTTAGAAGCCTGCTGCAGATTGGTGAGGCAACTTTTATATAACAGCAGCTGCTATATATTATAAGCGCCTTTAATAAAATCGATTACAGTAAGCGTTTCCTACATGTACAATCGATCTATCATTGTTGAGTCAGTCTCGAGCGCACTGACTCTGTATATAACCTGAGGTAATGTACATTATGTATATATGCAACTGCTATGGTTGTGTGGGAGAGTTTCTGGCATGATGTCACGTTAATTTATACTGATACTAATTTATACTGTCCGCTTGTCGGGGTGCTTTTGTATTGTGTGACAGCAGACGGCACAATTACATAGTGTCCGGAGTACAGAATATCGAGGTGTTCACAGTTCAGGGGTGTAAGTTAGTGCATTGTCAACGTAAGTTGTTTGGGACCTAGAGATAGTGTCCTGTTTATCGAGGTGTCCGTATTTCAGGGAGTCCGCATTTCGAGGTTCCACCATATAGGGTTCTATTATCATTAGTTTCATGTTTGCTGTGTCTCTTTGTGGCATTTGTATAAAGACTTGTATCCTGTCAAACATTGCCCATTAATGTGTGACATCAGCGGTAAAAGGCCCATATGGTGTTAATCAGTTATTGTCTGTATAGGCCATTGCCTTTGTCAGATGTGCCTATACATTATGACACACCATGTGTTCATGCTTATTATTTTTTGTACAACAGTTGATGTCTGTTACCACCCTGCCAGGGCCCCAGGCCAACTGGAAGACATGGGATGGGCTTCAGAGGCTTGTGTTTCCCAAGAATCCTCAGAGGACCATGGAGGCTACGACAGCTTCTTGATGGTGTTTGATACGTACGCAATTACATGACTGTACACCTTGTACATTTGTACATGTACATACATGTATTTGTACAGTGTATGTGTAAATATACACATACTACAATGTATACACTGTACATGTATCTACAGTTTGTGTGAAATCTACACATACAGTACATGTACATATACATGTACATGTTGCATTCATTGTACAGTGTACATGTATATATACAGTACATGCAGATGTTGCATTGTATAGTGTACATGTACTGTGTACATATACATGTATATGTACAGTTTTTGTGAAATCTACATATACATATACATGTACATGTACATGTATATGTCTGGCTATTACATGTACAGGTACATGTATTCATTGGAGCTGTATAGTAACTTCCAGTTGGTTCATTAATATTGATGTGACCTTTAAATCCCCTCTTCCCCACCCCCCTCCAGAGGTCCTCTGGTGCTCCTGAGACTGGACCTTGGCCTTCTTAGCAGGGGGAAGATCGGCTCACCTGAGCTGGTCTGTGAGTACATCAGAATGAACCACATTGACCGGGTACTGCAGTGTAATCTTTGTACATTTGTGTACATTGTTATTGCTGACTACAAGCATGATTCAAAAACACACATGCATGTACATGTACATGTAGGACACCTGAACATGGTGCATGCAGCATACATGTGCATGTGTGTGCACTGTACATCTGTACAATGTACATGTACATGTGTGTCTCAGTCTGTAGGTTTAGCTTCAGATATTTGATCGTATTAGTTTCTGGCCGTTTGCATCCCTTTCAATATTGTGATTGCCAGTGAATATCTATAAATCTGAAAGAGGTGGAGGAAATTTATTGTTTCAAAATCTCTACATGTCTTTTAATGCATGTCCATTTATATAGATCATAATGCATGTACGTGTACCATTCATAGCTATGGTGTCATCCCCAGGCCATTTCCCTACTTTCCACTCTTAACTGGAGCTCCCAGTCATCAGATTGCTTTGCTTGCGTGACTCTGATTGTGGATCACCTGCTGGTGCAGCCCCTGAATGCACACAATGAGAGTGAGTGTGTGTGTGTGGGGGGGGTAGGGGCAGGAGGGAGGCTAGTGAGATTGAGTCAGAAGGAAACAGCTAAATACATGTAAGATGGAGCCTTTACATGTGTACATGTACATACACATGTACATGTGTATGTACATGTACATGTATACATGTACATTTTATCACTCCCTTCCTCACCTCAGGACAATTGGAGGAAGCATTGGATTCCTTTCTGACACCATCCAGACCTCTGTGTCGTCCGGTAAAGAAGACCTACAAGCCCCACATTAAAAACCTGGCAAGGCGGTTCTTCCAGCTGCTCTTAAGGTGTGAATTTATGTTTAAATGTTCATTTTTCAATCTTTGACACCATCGACTCATGTGATTAATGTACATTGTACGTATATGTCCCAGGTACAGACGACTTGACAGGGCCATGCGTCTGGCTGAGAAGATAAAAGCCAAAGATTTGTTCATGGTAAGCACTGTATGTGCACATTGTTTGTAATGTGTACACGTGAACTTGTGTACGTGTGCCACTGGTGCAAGTGTTTCATTATGACCAAGCCGTAGTATTCAGCAAAACAGTGTGTGTGGTGTTGTGCTATCAGGATGGTGTGATCCTGTGCTAACCCCACAGGACCTTCACTTTGCAGCTCTAGAGTGTGGTGAGAAGGTCTTGGCAGAGAAGGCGCGAGAGTTGGCGGCCAACCTGCTAGTTAGTAACTCTGTTATTGGTAAGGCGTATATAGGTGCAGATTAGTAAGCATGCACCTCACGACACTTCAGTAAATGGCTGCATGTTCAGTATACATACGTGTATATGTACATGTGTACACTGTACATGTACAGGTTAACCGTATCACATGTATATGTACTTTGATAGCGGTCGATTAGGATCGTACATGTATATATAATTAACGTGTGGCTGTCAATCTTAAAGTTCTTCAGGAAGCAAGGTAGCGGTGTACATTGACAAACGATCCACCGCATGATTTGCCACACAAACCTGGCCTGTCTATGTTAATGGCACGTGTAGCTGGGGGGAGGGGGGGGGGGGGGCTGATATTTAAATTAATATTGAAGCTTTCCACTATAGAATCATCTACATGCAACTATAAATACCCTAAGTTCTTCGTTTAATGTTAGGTTTTTGCTAACAACAAATATGGAAAAAGTTAAAGCGGCTGGGCCTTCACCACAGCCCCATTGGCTCCCCAAACCCCCTTTCTGTGGGTGGGAGGGGGCACGCTCCCTCCTGCACCCACCCCTAGTCATCATAGCCCTACCCCCCCCCCCCCTCCCCCAAAACTTTTAAAGTTATGACGTGCAGTACAATAGTGGTCAGTTGTTGTGTTTTGTACATTGTACATGTACTCATGTGTGCCCATCATATGCAGTACAGTGTGTACTAGTACCATTATTATTTTGCAGGTTGCACTGTTGTATCGAAATACATTTAGTTTGTGTGTTTACTGACACAGATAGTCTTCAGACTGTACTGTCACTGGATGATAAGGAGGAGGTCAATGGGCCAGGGGTTCCCCCTGCTCATGGGGTGATGTCATCTGCTAGCTCACATGACAAAGAAAAGAAGCAGTCCAGCAAAGTGGAGCCCACCAGTCCCCAAGTCTGCATCAAGTTCTCTTCTGGTTGGCCTTTCATACAAGCCACACTAGACATTCACATGTGTATACTCACCTTGTACAGAATAAATTAGCATATTGCATAAGATTAGCAGCTCACTACCTGTGCAAGGGCCTATGAGGATGTAACCTCAATGGGGAGGGGAGAAAAGGGTAAATGTTAAACTCCAAGAACAAGAAGTACATGTACATGTACTTTCTGGTACAGGTGCTGAATGTAATAGTCCTCACAGATGACATTGACATGTAGATCTAACTGTGTTTCGTGCATTAGCAAGCATGGCAGTATCACTTCACCAACTTAATTGTTTTTTTCTTTTTCTTTCTTTCTGCACATTATGCATGTAAACAGATGAGAGCTCTTCCACTGAATACAGTGACACTGAACCTGCCCAGAAGCATCCAAAGCCACAACAGGTGAGTACATGTAAATATATAGTCTCCCACCTGAATTGGTACAATACATTGTACATGTAGAGCTTTCTTACATGTACAATGTAAGTGAGGTGCCTCATAGGGTGTGTAACCGGTTATCTGGTTATTCGGGTTATTCGGATATTCGCAAAAACCTATCCGTTCGAATAGTAATTTAGCATTACTCGGTAAAATCGATTATTGGATTTGTTCTATTCGAAATAACCGGTTTGTGCATCTCCATTCGAAGGTACTTAGGTATTCGTCGTTTGCATCGACAATTCGCCCATTATTCGAATACCTTTTTATGACGATATCCGGATCATGTACGATAATATAATTACTTGAAACATAACGTTAATAACGTCACTGTTGTTACTTACTATTTATATATACATGTACGTGGGGCCGGGGGACGAGATTATATGTACGGGCAGTAATTCGAACTAGCCAACAGATCTCCCTCTTCACGTATCATGACGACGGACAGCTCCAGCTACAAATCATATTTCGCTTAGTGCATTTTCGAACGAGCTGGTTTCTTGCATCAATCTCTGTGAGCTGATATTGACGCGATTGCACTTAGGCCTAGGCCTACTTAGTTACTACATGTAGTATTTTCAAAACTCGCGATGGTGAAATGGAGGCTGCATCATGGCCGGTGGTGCGTAAACTTCATCTGTGGTTCTACTCTTTTGGCCATGCTAACTTACATGTAGGTCAGGACACGCCAATATAGGTATGTGGTTAGCTACATGTAGGCCAAGCGATTTTTAAGCCTATGTAGGTACATGTAGCTATGGTTGTGTGCTGAGGGCATCTGGTGTGATGTGGGAAGCTATGGTTGTGTGCCTCATGAGGGCATCTGGTGTGATGGGGGTAAGTGTGTTTGTGTGCTGAGGGCATCTGGTGTGATGGGGGAAGCTATGGTTGTGTGCCTCATGAGGGCATCTGGTGTGATGGGGGAAGCTACATGTACATGTACATGTACATGTATGGTTGTGTGCCTCATGAGGGCATCTGGTGTGATGGGGGAAGTGTGTTTGTGTGCTGAGGGCATCTGGTGTGAGGGGGGTAGCTGTGGTTATGTGTCTCATGAGGGCATCTGGTGTGATGGGGGTAGGTGTGTTTGTGTGCTGAGGGCATCTGGTGTGAGGGGGTAGCTGTGGTTGTGTGCTGAGGGCATCTGGTGTGATGGGGGTAGCTGTGGTTGTGTGATGGGGAAGCTATGGTTGTGTGTCTCATGAGGGCATCTGGTGTGATGGGGGTAAGTGTGTTTGTGTGCTGAGGGCATCTGGTGTGAGGGGGGAAGCTATGGTTGTGTGTCTCATGAGGGCATCTGGTGTGATGGGGGTAAGTGTGTTTGTGTGCTGAGGGCATCTGGTGTGATGTGGGAAGCTATGGTTGTGTGCTGAGGGCATCTGGTGTGATGGGGGAAGCTATGGTTGTGTACACGGCTGTTTGCGGCTGGACACTAGGTTTATAATTAGACAATACGGTATACGCCCCTAAAGCTGTAATGTTCGTACCTCATTATACATGTTGTTTTTGGCGATCCATATACCACATGTGTTGTAAGCAATTCCTTAGAAAAAAAATAGCTCCCGCACACACCCTACCAGTCTAGTCAACAAAATGAGAAACGCGCAACAGCACTTGATTTGATTAATAGTTATGCGCCGCACGTTTTTAAGCCTATGTAATTTTGGCGGATCTACTTCAAGCTTGGTGTACAACCGAACCAACCGACAGAACAGGACGGTAAGCAAGAACACTAAACAACACACATGGGAGAGCATATATACGATGTTCACAACTAGCCAACTTTTTTTTAAACACCGAACTGGACATGAGTATTTTTATGAATAATAGGTGTAGCTTTGGATGTAGCACCACAAAACGACAGTCAAAGAGCTGTGTGGTCACTTCTTGGTCGAAGCTAGGAAAAAGAAAACAAGGAGCTCATACATCTGCCAAGAGTTTTCAGCTCACTTGTACACTGTCTTTGCTATTAGCACCAGCAATGACACTCACCCTCCTTGCTTCTGCATGCAGCAGTTCTGCTATACCGTTGCAAACTTGTGCTGCCTGCTGTTGACTGTGGGGGATAGTAGTAAATTAATACACATTAAAAACATTCATGTTCACCTTACATTCTGATTTGCCATACATGTTCATTATCACCCTGCCTGCAGTTGTCCAGCCAAACACAGCCCACAGAAGATCATTGTAGGCATGCATGCAATAGCCCCTCCCACTGAATCCTTACTGGCTGACCACTTAATGGCCAGCTCCAACAATCCAGCAATCCTGGAGTGTCCCATATGCCTGAGGATTTTACATCAGCCTCTGGAGCTCCCATGTAGGGCACTGGTGTGCACTGCCTGCATGGTCGAGTGGTTCAAGGTGTTCAATTGTAGTGGGTCAAATGTCCATGCTGCTTCATGGATACTCCACTATCTGCACCACAGCTAAAGGCAGCAACACTATTGATCCAGGCACTCCAGTGTCAAACCTGTAGGAAGGACATTACGGCTTGCGAGTATGGCACACACACACACACACACACACACACACACCAGTGCAATGGTGACCTCGGAGAACACAGGGGGCTGAATCCATACATGCAAGGTTCAATGGACTACAAAAGATGTACCATTCAGTTCCTGACAAAGTTCGACACTTGGTGCTAATGGTAAAGGAGCATCTACTCTCCATGGCTCCACAAAATGTGGCAGCGACACTCCTCCTACCAGCATTGACATGATCGCTTTTCTTGCGTAACTTTGGTATCAAAAATCCCTGGCAAAAAAAAAGTTGGCTTTTAGCACATACAATTACAAGCTAGTACCTTCTAAGTCCTTCAAGATTCAGCTTTGATTTCGACTTTCTATCGTTTGGGAACGTAGATAATTCGCTTCGAATAGGAGAGGTACATCGCGAGTTACCCGCTTTCACGACCTATAATGCGCCGTGGCAACGAAACTGTAGCATGAGGTAAGCACTGTAAATAGAAAAATGATGCTGGCTTTATTTCGTGTTTTCAAATGGTGACAATAACCAATCTGTTTTGTGCTGGCTCACGTTTTTGTTCAACCCTGGGGTTGTCATGGGCGTTGCTAAGGCTCTACGTAATCATTTCAATATTTTGGGTAAATAACCTAGTGTCCACAAAATGTATGGCCGCAAACAGCCGTGTGTACCTCATGAGGGCATCTGGTGTGATGGGGGAAGCTATGGTTGTATGCCTCATGAGGGCATCTGGTGTGATGGGGGTAAGTGTGTTTGTGTGCTGAGGGCATCTGGTGTGATGGGGGAAGCTATGGTTGTGTGCCTCGTGAGGGCATCTGGTATGATGGGGGTAAGTGTGTTTGTGTGCTGAGGGCATCTGGTGTGAGGGGGTAGCTGTGCAGTGGTTGTGTGCTGAGGGCATCTGGTGTGATGGGGGTAGCTGTGGTTGTGATGGGGAAGCTATGGTTGTGTGCTGAGGGCATATGGTGTGATGGGGGAAGCTGTGGTTGTGTGCTGAGGGCATATGGTGTGATGGGGGAAGCTATGGTTGTGTGTCTCATGAGGGCATCTGTGCTGAGGGCATCTGGTGTGATGGGGGAAGCTATGGTTTTGTACCTCATGAGGGCATCTGGTGTGATGGGGTAAGTGTGTTTGTGTGCTGAGGGCATCTGGTGTGATGGGGGAAGCTGTAGAAGGGTCTCTAGTGTGATGTGTATATTTAGGTGGCTCTGTGAGCAGAAAACCTGAATAACCTAGGTATTCGGCTGGCAAATTGTCAAAACCTATTTGGAAAAATCGATTAGTGTTTTAAAAGTATTCGGAAAAATCGATTTTCATTATTCAGGGGAGGTTACACACCCTAGTGCCTCTTCACTCTTGGCTATCCTCCCCAGTATCATTATATGTACATTACATGCCATTACATGTTTTTCCCCCTGCAGCCTTACAGCAAGAAATGAGAGGAGGAGGAGGAGGAAGCTGTCTTTTGTATCATCAGTGTATCTTGCTCAGCTGACCTGATGCAGTTTGTCATACATGTATGTGTGCACCTTTCATTCCTGATGTTATGGATCATTATTAAATAAACACCATGTTGTAACATTTTAGCATCACAAAAGAAGGGTTTTTAGCAACTACATGTAGTTATTCAAATGTTGATGAAATAAGTGTGGTTTGCAAGTGATTGTACAGCACAGCCACTATCTAATAAACACATGGATGGTTTGAAACATCTAACCTAACTTACACTTTCGGGGGGGGGGGGGGGGGGGGGGGATAAAAACAGCTATGTCCAATGCTGTCCAATGCTTCAGGCAGTTTATGTACATGTATGTATGGTGGCCCTATCTAGACTATCCTTACATGTAAAGTGTCACTGCGTTACATCACTACTAGCCGAACCAGCACGTACATGTATGTCATGTGGGCGGAAGTGGTGGCAAATTATTTTTCAATGGAGTGAACGAAACAAGTCCAAGGAATGCTCTTGTTATTGCTATGCCAGATGACAGGAAGAAAAGAAAATTTTACCTCCAAAAATTAGCTTTAATTTCCCTGGTGTATGGCTGAAATCTAGGCATTGTGTGGTGCTGTATATACATGTAGTTAACAGAACTTTTAACCCAGAAGTAAAGTAGCATGCCTGGAACCTGTTAATTACTTGTTTATGGTGGGCGCAGATGGATTCTCTGCCCAAAGGTTGAGGAGAGGAGGCCCCCCCTGAAAGGATAGTTGGTGATAGGCTTGAACTTGCATTGCCACTAACCCCTCAGGGTAGTTAAGGCTGCCTCATGTTAAAAATCTTGTTTTCGTGTTGTTGACACATTGTCAACATTCATGTTTGTATTACATCATTATGACGTTATGCGGATCGTTACTTATCGATCTCCCGTTAGCGTATGACGTCTACTTTTGTACAACTTTCATACCTATTATGACCCTAGATAGATCCACAGCATAACGTTTGCGTTATATGCTCCCAAACTAACGATTGCCAAAAATTAACAGCAGCTGTCGAGCAACACTTATCAGCCGCCTGTTTATTTGTTAATAACTACTGTACTTGACCCGCGTATTAACGAACTTCTAAAACGCCGGGGTGAAAACGCAGCTCGAAGGTAACTTTTTAATGCTTGGCAGGTTCCTCTAGGTTGATACTTATGGCTTATGATTGGGGTTTTCAATAACTGGACCGTGCATCGGAGATTCATTAGTCTTTGTGCATGCAGCTGGTCGGCCATTTTGAACTTTGTGCATGGTTGTTGTGAGTACAGCAAGCCAATTATTTAAATTCCCCAGTCGGCATAATACGTGCAAACATATGGGGATTTTAAATACCCCATTAGTTTTCTAAGACACGGATCGCAACATCATATCCTGGCATACAGCCGTAATTGGATATATCGCCGTATTCCAAGCGGTTACATACCGCAGGGTGGTTTTCTAATCATAGAACGTTACAAATAGTTGGAACAGTGTATAAAATACACTCGTCTAAAGTTTCTATCATAGGGGACGCTTCTTGCGTGGGATTTGACTTTTTGTACATAGTTGCCATTTTTTATGACGTAAATTCATTAAGTGGCAGCCTTAATCATAGATTGACTGAAACGGGAGTGACTTAAGTCACTACCCTGGGATACGGTGAAATGAGATTTATACCCAGCTATTCAAACAAATTCTTTACATGTGGTTGATTGTTAATACAGATAACAGCAGGTTCACATAAATGAATTTCATTTAGGCTACACATGATCACTTCGGGAGTACATGTATTGCATGCTTGCGTGTACAAAGGCATGGTAAATCACTGATTATATATGTGCTTTACTATACAGGCACTTCCTTACTTAGACTTCAGTCCACATAAGGCAACAATGTTGCCATTTTCCATTTCAGAACACACAGTACAATAGTTCTTGCACAGGCTTTTGCATACACTGCAAGCACTACTAGCATTGGTAGCTACACAAGTAGCAGAGTTTTTGTCATACAATGGATGCAGGCACAATGGGGCAATGTTGTGTGGAAATGTTGCATGTTAATCCTGTTGCTGAGCGTGCATGAGTATAGGTTTACGTTTATTGGTACTTGCATGTATATAAGTAAAGCTACAGCAACTGCTTCTGTGCCCGGGTGAAACCATTGAACAGAGAGTACGCGTCGTCCAAAATATGATACCTATTTGCAGCTCTCATGATCAAACCAATAAGTATTCAGTGGCCTTAGGGCATCCTACAGGCAATCGGTCTTGAAATCACATCTGGCAGCATGCATTTGTAATGGAAAAGACAATTTCCAGTAGTCCTGTGTACCTCTCCTACATCATTACCCCACAAAATGTGTGTATCAAACTGAGGTGAGGATCTCCAGCCTTCAACAATGCCATCTACTGCCTTCCATTGTACGCCATGACAAGATAAACTACTGCCATCACCGACGTCATCACTTCCTTGCTCATGTGGTTCTTCAATCGCCGGGTTTGGGGAACTAATTGCTATAGAAATGGCTGTGGGAATGGATGCTTCAGCATTGCCGCCTGCTGCAGTGCTGTGCCGCCTAATGCTGCGTGCGGAAAACGCCTTCAAAGTAGCGCCTTCATAAAAATAAATGATGCATTTTACACTACGCCCTTTACCGTTAATTCTCTGTACACCCCCAAGGAGTTTTGTTTCGTTAAAAAGCCTTCCGTACCTCTGCTTTGCATGTTTGTTGCCTAATATCTTAGCTCCGTTGCATGTAACACGATCGCCAACAAGGAAAGGCATCGCGGTTTGAACACAAAAAAGGGGCGTATTTTGTAATGTTTGCCGCCAAACAGCGATACAAGCTGCCCTATTTGCTACGCTCCTCTGGCTTAAAATACAACCATTTTAGAACAGTTTAAAGCTGCATGCCACACAGTACGTGCACAATTAAAAAAAAAAACGCACTGGCGTCACCAATTCGAGTGTTTTATCGTTTCAAAAGTTCAGTGACTTAAGTCACTAATTAATGACTTAAGTCACGATCCGTCAATCTATGATTAAGTACGCTGAGCCCAATGGTATCACTTCTCACAAGCAACTGAGGTGGCATTCCATATTTAGCCATGACCTGGTGTATGACTATAGCTTGTAGCTGCTTACTAAAGCTGCATGCCCTACAAGCAAATCAGACAAGGCGTGCCTGGTTGTATGGCAACTCGGTAACCTATTTTGCTACATGAATCATGAGTAGCAAGGAAAAGCAACATAGAACTTTTCCCACCACTCTTCTTCTCAAGCGTATGAATTAATTTTAATCCTGTCAACTACCAATTTGAATTGACATACACACTCAGATGATCTCTTCTTCCACATAGCTACCTCTAGTGCCAATAGCTGTACAGGCCTAGGTAGTGCAGAAGCCGATGATGACATCATATCAAATCTCAATCCTTTTTTTGAAATTTCAAATTTATTACTGAATCTATATGCAGTCACATGTTTAAAAGCTATTTGCTGCAAATTATGGAAAATAGGAGGTAACACTAATTATCATGTACATTTAGCCTTGCTGTGATTGCCAAAAGTCTTTGGACCTTCACATGGCTACAGTTTTTTTTGTAAACACATGAATGGCACAAACTATCCAAACAACAACTAGCATTGAGGATCAAATTATAATTAATTGTCTTAGCAACTTCAGTTTTTTTTTTCAGATCAGATTTGTATTATAAAAACAACATTCCAAAAATGTCGGCTACACTTGAAAATTATTTCAGCTTCTAACATATAATATAGAGATAAATGTTCCTGTTGTTTGGAAGTATTGAATTACACAGGAATCAAATAAGCATGGTCTGTGTTTCATGGTAACAAGGGAATCAATATTTTTTCCTGTGTGTGGGGGTAGCTAGTGTGGTGTTAGGTGTAAGCCTGATTGTTGTGAGTATGTTTGTTGTTGGTGCTGGTACATGTGTTGTTAAGTATCATGCATGAGCTACTATTTGCCGTGTGATCTTGGTCTTGTGTATAAATGTTTTATACATTTGTAAGTCTGGGCTAACAGAAAAATTCTCCGCCCGCTCCCTATACCTCGTTCCCAACAATAAAATCATAATGGGCGTGTTTATCGTCGGCAGAAAGCTATTAACCTGGAGCGTAAACAGGTACAACTACTCGTGTCACTCACACTGTTATAGCTATGTTTATGGACTTATCTATAAACAGCGCATTTTTAGGCCTACTATACTTAAAGAGGTGCCTGGTGAGCTCTCAGCTAGGGCTGCACAGTAAAAAAAAAAAATACGTCGAGACCAATTGATATTTATTGATTTACAAAATTACAATGGTAGGTATATATGGGACAGTTTCCACGAAAATGTCCGAGTTTTATAACATTATAATCTTATAAAAATACTTCTTGTTTGAATCGCTATATCTTCCGAACGCTAAACGCTATCGACTTCCTATTTTCGAAAGTTCATATTACACCATTTTTCTATGATAAATTACATTTTGGAGTCTTGCACTTGCTCCATGCCAGTATTGCAACGTTCGATACCCGACCAGGTTCAAACCCGCCATAACTTTAGGTAGGAGTAATCAAATCGCTTCAAATTCGGTTTGTAGGTACAGAGGTCCAATACTTATCGATTTGTTCTGTTCGTTAATTTTTATGCCATCCGTTACGGAGATACAGTTGAACAAACTACGTCCACTTTATCCCGCTCGATTCGCGCCAATGATTTTGGCAAATCGCGTCCCGCTCAATGTATGGGGAGGCGGGTGTTATATCATAGGCGCGAAACGAGCGGGAAAAAGTGCACGTAGTTTGTTCAACTGTATCTCCGTAACGGATGGCATAAAAATTAGCGAACAGTACAGATCGATAGGTATAGGACCTCTGTACCTACAAACCAAATTTGAAGCAATTTGATTACTCCTACCCAAAGTTATGACGGGTTTGAACCCGGTCGGGTATCGAACGTTGCAATACTGGCATGGAGCAAGTGCAAGACTCCAAAATGTAATTTATCATAGCGAAATGGTGTAGCATGAACTTTTGAAAATAGAAAGTCGATACCGTTTAGCGTTCGGAAGATATAGCGACTCAAACAAGAAGCATTTTTATAAGATTATAATGATATAAAACTCGGACATTTTCGCGGAAACTGTCCCATATATATATATATATATGTACCAGTTACCACCCACATACCAAAATTTTTGACATTCTGGTAGGCCTACCGGTACATACATCACTTGTGAAATCATAATTCGTGATCATAATTTTATTCCACGCGTTTTTTCCCTGAGCTGCGGAAGGACTGGAGCCAGGCGGGCCGGTTGGCTACAGCTTGGCCTGCCAGGTCCGCCCTTGGCCAGGTACATGTAGGAGGTGGTCAACAAGACCAATTATTTAATTTTACTCTCCGGCTGCATGACCTGATCGACTGGGCTGGACCTGGACTTGGGTATAGACCCCTTTCATATGACGTCAAAAATCACATGAACATTAACTTAATGAAATTTATATTCAATGTTGTCCGCCATCTTGGTGCTCAAGTTACTATAGAACGGTATATCATTTATGCCTGTTTTGGGTCTCGTAATACTTTTATATTCTTACCATGGAATCATGTCAGTGCCCACTGTAAAAGAAATAAAACCAAACTCATAATCACTTACTGCGAACATACAGTAATAACCAAAAGCTTTGTTTTGCCCATACCGTCCTATAGTAACTTGAGCACCAAGATGGCGGACAACAAATAATTTTAATGTCATTGCTCATGCGATGAAAAGGGTGTATAGGGATTTTACTGGTACATGTATCTCCTTGGAAGAGGAGGAAGTATAGTGCATGTACGTTGTTCAGGTGATGGTGCTGTGGTGTGTGTGCTTATGTGTGTGGTGTGTGTGTGCATGTGTGTGTGGTGTGTGTGCATGTGTGTGTGTGGTGTGTGTGTGCATGTGTGTGTGTGGTGTGTGCATGTGTGTGTGGTGTGTGTGTGTGCATGTGTGTGTGTGTGTGTGTGTGTGTGTGTGTTGTGTATGTGTTTGTGTGCATGCACATTGTGGGTACATGTACAATAATACATGTAAATGGACATGGAATTTTATTATCGTGGCATATTAAAAAACCATATGTGTATATCTGGACATGTTGCGAAGCAAGATATAAGAATTCAATCAGTATGTACATGACTCCACCATCACTTTAACTTAAAAAAACTACCAATTTATAAACTACGATATCGAGAGTTACATTAGTAACTCTAATAGACATGTAGGATTTGAACCAATTATGAATGTCATTAAAAATGGGACCCGCTTCTAACGGGACTCCTATGAATCGGATCGCTTAGCTAGTTGTCTGTATCGAACAAGAAGTGAAAAGGGAGCCGTTTCATGTTTGTTTGATGTTGCACAATCCTGGGGTTCAAGAGAACAAAAAGGATCCTGTTTTTCCTTGTCCCCAGATGGAATAGCGCCATTTTTTAGCTCTTCCTTTATTTGTAAATGACTCGAAATTCAAAGAACACGAATGGTGCTGGATATGTTCAGAATTTCAAGCGATATTAGCCTTTTGAGTCAGATACACGTGGATCGTATTAATGGACCTTGAATGGATAACAAAGATACATTATTGTTCCGGTGATGGTGCTGTAGTGTGTGTGTGCATGTGTATGTCTGTGTTTGTGGTGTGTGTGTTTATTATTTTTGTGTATGTGTTTGTGTGTGCATGTATTATATGTACAATGATAAATGGACATTGAATTTCATTATAAAACTTAAAAAACATTTTATAAACTATGATATAAAAATTTGAGTTAGATTGCATACATGTAGATGTAGGGTTTTAAGTATAATTGAGTAGAAGGTGTGTGTAGCTGTAATGAATCATGCATGATCAAAGACCTACATTAGCAAACTGAACTTGCTTAACGAGGTCTTTTATATTGCATATGGGTTCATCATTGCAAGTTTGTTTACTTTCTACTCAAATGCCCTGCTTTCCAGCATGCAGGTCAATGCACACTTGATTTTTTTTTTGGCCAGGGTTGGGGGGGGGGGGGGGCATTAATAAGCAGCCTATCTAATCAGCCAATACTTTCGCCATACAATGCATGTAATTAAATGCAGTTTTATTTTTAATAATGGGATGTGATAGAATAGTCATGAATGGATGTTTCAATGATCATATAACCTGTATGTGCTTACATTGTTAAAGCATACTGATTCCCAGAGGATAAACTTTGTTTACTTTAATATGGCAGAGAAAGTATGTAAAGTTCTCTGATGATCATTAGATCAATGAGCTTTACATAATATGATCAAAATCCTGGCTAAGTAATACTGGTGTCTGTACAGGTGTCAATACAATTTTGCTCTACTGGAGACATGTGCACAATTCATTTGTCAGTGCCCTTCAAATTAAAGAGCATGGTGTACTTTCTACACCATTTTGAAATGATTTGTTAGGTACTAAATATAAGTAAAAATACTGTCACTCAAAGCTGCAAATTCATATCACCATAATTTTATTCAGTGCCTATCTCTATGATAACAAAACATGGTTAGTATAAACTTATAAACATTAGGCGTGCTGCACAATTCAAGTCCCAGACCATAGTATTTGTTGGCTTTTGTCATTTAAATAGTGCAGCAAGTTGAAAATGCATGGAAGTGTTTGCTGCTCACTATATAGAAGCAACTTAGAGATACAGGTGGAGCACATATTTCATGATGCCTTCCAAGCAGTGAATGACTGTCTTTGTGGGGAGGAGTATTTTGTGTTGCTTAGTACATGTACATGTAACGTTGCTTGATTCAAGGCAGAGACCACACCAACACCAAAATGTAAGCATATCTTTGTACAAAGCTTCTATTCTTTCTAAGATCATGAGAATATTATTACTGCTGTTACAGGTACATGTTGTATTTAGTAACTGATGGGATGAGGGGAATAATACATATGTATGTACATGCAGAAGATCATATGCCTCAATTCCTTTCAGGGCCTCATCACACAAATTGCATTTCTAGAGATGCCTATCAGTTGGAGGCTTCGTCATATTTTATTCAATGGATCTGTAGCCACTCTTATGGTTACCACGGGTACCATCAATACTCTGGCTGCAAAGTGAGTTATCATTAACAAAATATACGTGAGGGCCATTTTTGCTTTGTATTGTTTTTCATGTCACAGTAAATTATACTTTATGGCTAAGGATTCAAACACACAATTGCCAATTGCTCTATTTCAGTTACATGTACTTAATGTCATATACCATAAACACAACATTTAAAATGCTGTCTATTAAATTTCACGGGAATTAGATTCTAGATTCAACTGTACAGTAATGGCTCACCGATAGTAAAAAAAAAATCAGGCATAATTAGCTAGAATTAAAGTTTTGATTAGTTTTTATATCATTTTAAATGCTTACATAAGTTGCCACTAATTGCTGATGAATGTGTCTTATTTTTTGCTATCGAGAGCCTTTACTGTACCATAGTAATGGGAACACCTACATACATGTACATCTGAATTACATGTACAGTAGGTATATGTACATGTACATGTTGCAAAACATGATTTTCATATATATTGTTGATTGTAGGTCTTTGACAATTAATTTATTAACCTTGATCAGGTGGGCTGACTTGAACACTGCTGGAGGTTCAAACCCAAAGGCTGAACATTACTACGACCATCCTTTCTTCCAGGTATTGTTAAAAACATATCCACATGTGAGCCATGTATACACATAATTATGCTGATCATTATATCAATAAGGTATTGCTTGCTTAATCAAATCAATTTAGTATCTGTAATTTTACATTTAGAGACACAGCATTATTTTATTGGAACTCAAGATTCAGTTGAGAAGCCTTGTACTGCAGATGTCATGATTTTAGTTTGCATATAATTTAATGCCATTCACATCACTTTATATAATTGTACCACTAATCAAAGAGAATGATGTGTAGACTGATCTGTGTTGATTTGATGCCCAGGAATTCTGAATCCATGATTGAAGGGGATTAGGGGGGGCTGGGATGTCATCATAAATATTGTAGACAAAGGAATGTCCTTTTAAAGTATATTTTTGGAGTAAGTAGTTACTAAAAGATGTAACTAACAAACACATGTAGTAACAAAAAAGACAGTACATTGATTTTCAGTCAGGGGAATGCCAATACATGTGCACATTAGATTTAACTTTATTGAAATGCTATGTATGTTAGCAGACAGGACATAATTGTACACTTCTATTTATAATTTTACAAATCCACAGGCTGCAACTATGTTTATGGGAGAAATGCTGTGTTTCTTTGGCTTCAAAGTGTGGTCATTTTGGAGGCTGTATAACAACCAGGATATGAGCATATTTGGTGATCAAAAGTTCAATCCTTTTATTTGGGCCATCCCTGCCATGTGTGACCTGTGTGGAACATCCATCATGTATGTCGGACTCACCTGGACCTATGCTGCTAGCTTCCAGATGTTGAGGGGGAGTGTTATCATCTTCACTGGGCTTATGTCTGTTGCCTTTCTTGGAAACAGGTTACAAATCCACCACTGGGTTGGAATGATAACAGTCATTGTTGGTCTGGTAGTGGTTGGCATAGGAGACTATGTTTTCTTCAATGGTGGTGGATCAGGTCTTGAAAAGAATACTGTCCTGGCAGGTGACCTTCTGATAGTGCTGGCTCAGATCATCACAGCTGTTCAGATGACTGTTGAGGAGGAGATTTTAAAAAAGTACAAGATCCAGTCCCTCCAAGGGGTAGGATGGGAGGGCATCTTTGGATTCTCCACACTCACTATCCTTCTGGTCCCAATGTACTTCATTCCATGGCACTTACCAGAATCATCCTCCTCCTGGCAGGAGACTTTACGTTTTGAGGACACCATTGATGCATTCCGCCAGTGGGGTTACTCTCCACAGGTACTTGTCGCATCTCTTGGTCTGGTGTTCAGCATTGCCTTCTTCAACTTTGCTGGACTCACTGTCACCCAGACCATGAATGCCACCACCAGAATGGTTCTTGACACCCTTCGTAGCACCATCATCTGGGTCATCTCCCTCAGCGTTGGATGGCAGCAGTTTGAACCACTCCAACCCGTTGGGTACATCATCTTGATAGTGGGTATTTGGATCTACTATGATGCTATCATCATGCCTACTGTAAGATACATTGGAAAACATGCACATAAATGTATCTCCATCATAAAATATAGAGCTACACAAAGATCTGATGAGCAGTCACCATTTTTTCCATTACCACTAGATGTCTCATCCACATAACAATGACTAAGTAATAGTTCATTTTTGTTTGATTAAAGAAATATACACAAATGGTCAATACTGTACCAATTTTGAATTCTTTTTTTTTTTAATTATGTTGTTCACTGCAGTACAATAAAGTTTGTAAAAACTCCTGGTTTTCACAATACCATTTTTAAGAACGGCTGGATGAAGTTGTTTGGTGACATGCAACACAGCCTAAGCAACAAAGTGTATGAAGCGTTCCTACATTTTACATGCTTCAACAATGCATGCATCTTGTACCTGAGTGGCCTGGAGGGCAAATGCATCTTATTTTTCTTCTACTGGTATACCACAACAACAGAATGTGACACATAATGAATGATGAGTGCATAAAGAAAACAGTACAAATCAGGCCAGGGCAAAATTAATGACAGTTATTTGGTGACAATATATTAGACAGCTACTGAATATAAGAAATGAGGGATAGCATTGAAATCAAATGTCTCCTTTAGGGAAATACAAATTAAATACTAGTTTTATCATATTGTCCCAATCATATATTCAAATACTACATACTTGACAATCTATGAACCCTTACAACAACTGTTAAACAATGCCTTACTCTTGTTAGATTTTATATGCCTCACCAGTCCTAATCTGACCTACATCATGGTGGAGGATGTGGGGTCTTGTACATATCCATCTTCTTCCTGGCAATACATTTCCACTGATGCTACATACTCCCAGTTCACAATCAATCATATTTTATAACATGATTGTGTTAATATCAATATGTAACATGGCTGATTGTTGCATATCATTAGATAGTACCTGAAAATATCACTTGAATCTGATCCTGTCTTCTGCATCTGGAGATGTGCAGTCCACAGAAGACTAATGAGAGAAGTTATTTGAAAATTTCATATCATTGTTTGATGAAGAATGACAAGCATGGACTGTGCACCTAAGTACTGTAAGGATGGTCCAATGACAGCTCAGGCCATGTGATCATTTGCATGTTGTTAGCAGATATGCCACTTTAAACTGCTATAAAGTTAAGCAGTTAATTTTGAACTGTATGAATAAAGTCCCACATAAGATATCAACAAAAATTCATATCCCAAGCTCGCAAATGTATCCTTAAAATGTATAGTACCTGCATTACCTGGTAGTGTTTGTCTTTTCATTTTCTTATACAAATCACACCTCAATAATGCAATGTGTACTAATTCTGGGAAGAAATCCATTTGTAAACAACAAAGCTACCCTGCTGATTCACACATGAACATATCAGGAAAAACCCACATGTTCATAACTACAATGTATCAGTGCGCTGTCCTTCTAGAACAGTTATTACATAATCCAAGATACTAGGTGGAGTCCTTCAAATACACACAACCTGTGATCTGTTATGTTTTGAGCAGACGACGTGTAGGGATGCCGAAGTATTGAATAAAATTTTCTAATCAGAAACGAATCTTTAAGAGAAATAGTTAACTAACTTGAGAGCTAAGAGAGCTACCAGCCCCATCATCAACACCTGTACCACATCTCTATTAGTTCCTACAACCCCGTAGGCACAAGTCAGTGGCCCTACTTCTGGATATGAAGAATACATGAATACATGTACATGTAAGCAACAAATATTTAATATTTTAGAAAAATTAATGGTCAGGGACAACACATCGCCTGGAGAGGATGGCTGTGGTGTTGACTCAAACTACATGTAAGTAGAGGTTCAGCCTGCCATATGATAATAATGCAAATACACAAACATGTGAATGGGTGTATGGGGACAACTTATTAGAATGGCTCTTGCATTTTGCCTCATCAGAATTCTGGCAAGGGTGCTCAAGCCCTTGTGACTGTATGTGTGTGTGCTGGTGTGTGTGTATGCGTGTGTGTGTGTGTGTGTGTGTGTGTGTGTGTGTGTGTGTGTATGTGTGTGCATGTGTTTGTGTGTGCATGTGTTTGTGTGTGCATGTGTTTGTGTGTTGTAGCAATAATTATGTACTTATGTACTGTACATGCTGGTGTTTCAGTTCAATAAGTATAATAATGTTAATAATAATAATGTGGTGGAAACATATGGAGCTTGAGAAAACAAGGCCTCTACCATATTGGTGGGTTAGGTGCTATGTATGCCCTGTGTCCAGTGAGTGAACTCCATCCCCTTGGCCATCATGCAACATCACCACACCCACCACTGCATCATACGACATCACCACCCCACCTGGAAGCAAGGTGGTGATGTTGTCTCCCGCCACAATAAACTCCAAGACACCTTAGTGGAGCCATGTCGCAGGGCACCCATTTGAGTGTTAAGGTGGTGGCAGCAAGCAACCTCACCCTCGACCATAGCCACTCCTGCCCAGCTGACATTCTCGTACCTGTGGGTAAGCCAGTGGCCTTTATCATGTCTGTGATCTCACTGCTTAACTCAAAAGTTTGGTTAGAAGTGTGATGCGGCTGCCAGAGCTACTGAGCAGAGGAAGCATCTGGCGAATGAGGCAGAGTGCAGGGAGCTTGGGTGGGTCTGTGTCCCCATGGTAGTAGAAGCTTATAGGGCTTGGGGTGCTGAAGCCATGGAGTCATTGTCACGTCTGGCCTCTCTCCTAGAAAACAAGCTCAGACAAGGCCAAGGCAGCTATCCTCAACAACCTTTATGGCCTAATCCTTGTAGAAACAAATGCCACTGCCATGCTGTCCAGAAGCTTTGAAACAGTTTTTCTCATGTAGAGTGTCCTTTAGATTAGATAGGTATGTAAAATATAATATTATGGTATACAATGTACATGTTGTAATTGTGATATTAATGATAATCACGTTAAGCTAGCATTTGCCAGGGTACTTGCTGCCAAATACAACAGAGGCCTGGTTAAAGCTATCCCTATTGCCCAAATGTGTTTTTCATTTTCATGGTCATCAGCACAAGTCTATGGAGAGTTACCAATTATATAATCACTGATTAGGTGGTCAAAGCAGATCACTATGGTATCAGGCAGTCCTCAAGTCCTCAAGGTGGCAAAAATCACACAAGGATATAGCTGAACACTTAGGCTGACGGGTTTCTGCAGCTATTGCATTAGCAATGGATGGGCTATGTCAGGCTCTTACTCCATCTGGTAGCACTTGATACTGTTGAAACTTGGAATGTACTTGTTTCGACTTCACTGTCCCTCTCCAATCTCATACCTTCAGACAAGTGCAGTCACCTTCTCTCTTTCCATTCAACTTTGATCTCAATTCTTCAATATTTCCCCAAGCAGAGCAGCTGGTCAATCAGGTATCAACATTTATTGGATGCCATGGAAGTCCCACTAACAACCAGTCACAGTTCTGAATTGCTCCTAGGTGTAATGAACCTACATGTACATGTACTAGCTGCATGGAAAGCACCTCAAAAGATTGCTATACACAATATATCTAGATCGAGAATCAAATTGTCTTAACAACTTCAGTTTTTTTTCAGATCAGATTTGTATTATAATGGCAACATTCCAATTGATAAATGTCGGCTACACTTGAAAATTGTTTCAGCTTCTAATGATTCAGCAGTTGTACACATACAAAACAAATATGGTAAAACAAGTTCATGTTGTTTGAAAGTATTGAATTACACAGGGATCAAATAAAAAGGGCCTGTATTTCATGGTAACAAAAGGGTGGGGTAGAGTGGTGTGTGTGTGTGTGTGTGTGTGTGTGCTTCCTTATAGTTATTACCCCTTATAAGTGTGCATGTATACTGAAGTCAGTGGACCTTTTACTGGTGATGTCACACAAGGAATTAGGGGGTGTAGCTTAAAAAAAGGTTTAACTTTACCATCATAATTGCTACAGTCTGTACATGCTTAAATGTCTTTAATCTCTTGTTTGATCGTTTGTATGATGGCTGATTTATGTACAGTGAAACATAGTAATGTTTCTTATGAGATCATGCGTAGTCAGGCTGTAAAACATTTTTACCATAATTGCTGATCATTTTTGGATATACATATAGGGTTCGATTATCATTAGCATCTTGTTTGCTGTGTCTCTTTGTGGCGTTTCTATAAAGACTTGTATCCTTTCAAACATTGCCCATTGATGTGTGACATCAGCGGTATAAGGCCCATATGGTGTTAATCAGTTATTGTCTGTATAGGCCATTGCCTTTGTCAGATGTGCCTATACATTATGACACACCATGTGTTCCTGCTGTTTATTTTTTCTACAGCAGTTGATGTCTGTTACCACCCTGCCAGGGCCCCAGGCCAACTGGAAGACATGGGATGGGCTTCAGAAACTTGTGTTTCCCAAGAATCCTCAGAGGACCATGGAGGCTACGACAGCTTCTTGATGGTGTTTGATACGTACGCAATTACATGTGCACCCTTGTACATTTGTACATATTTATATGTGTAAATATACATGTAAATATACACATACATGTACATGTACATGTACACCTTGTACATTTTTAGATATTAAAATGCACATACATGTACATGTATATAGTGTACATGTATCTACAGTTTGTGTGAAATCTACACATACATTTACATGTAGATGTTGCATTGTATAGTGTACATGTACTGTGTACATATACATGTATATGTACAGTTTTTGTGAAATCTACATATACATGTACATGTACATGTACATGTATATGTCTGGCTATTACATGTACAGGTATTCATTGGAGCTGCATAGTAACTTCCAGTTGGTTCATTAATATTGATGTGACCTTGGAATCCCCTCCTCCCCACCCCCTCCAGAGGTCCTCTGGTGCTCCTTAGACTGGACCTTGGCCTTCTCAGCAGGGGGAAGATCGGCTCACCTGAGCTGGTCTGTGACTACATTAGAATGAACCACATTGACCGGGTACTGCAGTGTAATCTTTGTACATCTGTGTACATTGTTATTGCTGACTACAAGCATGATTCAAAAATACACATGCATGTACATGTACATGTAGGTGCACACCTGAACTGTACAATGTACATGTGTGTCTGTAGGTTTAGCTTCAGATATTTGATTGTATTAGTTTCTGGCTGTTTGCATCCCTTTCAATATTGTGATTGCCAGTGAATATCTATAAATCTGAAAGTGGCAGAGGAAATTTATTGTTTCAAAATCTTCACATGTCTTTTAATGCATATCCATTTATATAGACGATAATGCAGTACCATTCATAGCTATGGTGTCATCCCCAGGCCATTTCTCTACTTTCCACTCATAACTGGAGCTCCCAGTCATAAGATTGCTTTGCTTGTGTGACTCTGATTGTGGATCACCTGCTGGTGCAGCCCCTGAATGCACACAATGAGAGTGAGTGTGTGTGTGTGTGGGGGGGGTAGGGGCAGGAGGGAGGCTAGTGAGATTGAGTCAGAAGGAAACAGCTAAATAAGATGGAGCCTTTACATGTGTATGTACTAAGTGTATCACAGTAAGTACATTGTACAAGATACATGTGCATACATGTACATGTATATAATGTACTGCTGTCCTGTACATGTACATCCTTAAGTGTATGTGAAGGCCGGGGGGACAGGGTTGGGGAGGGGAAGGGGGGGGGGGGGAACTATGTCACTACACAATTGTTATAGTGTTGCTGTGTCAGCAACACTGTGTGTTATCTACAGCTGTACATGCTTGATCATTGCTGTGTGCAAATGTGCTGTGAAGAGATAGGAGTTATGTGCTTGTGTGTGTTAATGAATGCACTTAACATAACAGTTTACTTGATCATGTCTATACATTGTAAATGGCAATGCACATATACATGTACATGTGTATGTACATGTACATGTATACATGTACATTTAATCACTCCCTTCCTCACCTTAGGACAATTGGAGGAAGCATTGGATTCCTTTCTGACACCATCCAGACCTCTGTGTCGTCCGGTAAAGAAGACCTACAAGCCCCACATTAAAAACCTGGCAAGGCGGTTCTTCCAGCTGCTCTTAAGGTGTTAACTTTAAAATGTTCATATTAAAATCTTTGACACCATCGACTCATGTGATTAATGTACATTGTACATATATGTCCCAGGTACAGACGACTTGACAGGGCCATGCGTCTGGCTGAGAAGATAAAAGCCAAAGATTTGTTCATGGTAAGAACTGTATGTGCACAAAGTTTGTAATGTGTACACGTGAACTTGTGTACATGTGCCACTGGTACAAGTGTTTCATTATGACCAAGCCGTAGTATTCAGCAAAACTGTGTGTGTGGTGTTGTGGTATCAGGATGGTGTGATCCCGTGCTAACCCCACAGGACCTTCACTTTGCAGCTCTAGAGTGTGGTGAGAAGGTCTAGGCAGAGAAGGCGCGAGAGTTGGCGGCCAGCCTGCTAGTCAGTAAATCTGTTATTGGTAAGGCGTATATAGGTATAGATTAGTAAGCATGCACCTCATGACACTTCAGTAAATGGCTGCATGTTCAGTATACATATACAAATGTACATGTGTACATATACATGTGCACACTGTACATGTACAGTGTGCATACATGTAGGGAATCATGTAAATGTACTCAGTACTCTCCGCTCCTTGCAAGTGCAAGGCCGCAGATAAGGGGGTAGTTTGGGGGAGTTTGAGCCCCCCCCCACCCCCCCCCCCCCCCCCCCCAAATTTTAAAAATGTTAACCGTATCACATGTACTTTGACAGTGGTCGGTGAGGATCATACATTTAATTAACGTGTGGCTGTCAGTCTTAACGTTCTTATCAATTATCAATCCACCGCATGATTTGCCACGCAAACCTGGCCTGTCTACATGTATGTTAATGGCACGTGTAGCCAGGGGGAAGGGGAAAAAGTTAAAGCGGCTGGGGCTTCACCCCAGACCCCATTGGCTCCCCCAAACCCCCTTTCTGTGGGTGGGAGGGGCACACTCCCTCCTGCACCCACCCCTAGTCATTATAGCCCTCCCCCCCTCCCCCCCCCCAATTTTTGAAAGTTATCTACGGCCATGAAGTACAGTACAGTAGTGGTCAGTTATTATGTTTTGTACATTGTACATGTAGGTGTACTCATGTGTGCCCATCATGTGCAGTACAGTGTGTACTAGTACCATTATTATTCTGCAGGTTGCACTGTTGTATCGAAATACATTTAGTTTGTGTGTTTGCACAGATAGTCTTCAGACTGTACTGTCACTGGATGATAAGGAGGAGGTCAATGGGCCAGGGGTTCCCCCTTCTCATGGGGTGAAGTCATCTGCTAGCTCACATGACCATGAAAAGAAGCAGTCAAGTAAAGTGGAGCCCTCCAGTCCCCAAGTCTGCATCAAGTTCTCTTCTGGTTGGCCTTTCATACAAGCCACACTAGACATTCAAATGTGTATACTCACTTTGTACAGAATAAATTAGCATATTGCATAAGATCTGCAGCTCACTACCTGTGCAAGGGCCTGTAAGGATTTAACCTCATCGGGGAGGGGAGAAAAGGGTAAGGGTATAAGGAAATGTTACACTCCAAGAACAAGAAGTACGTTCTGGTACAGGTGCTGAATGTTATAGTCCTCACAGATGACATTGACATGTAACTGTGTTTCGTGCATTAGCAAGTGTGGCAGTATCACTTCACCAACTTAATTGTTTTTTTTTTTCTTTCTGCAAAAAGAGCTCTTCCACTGAATACAGTGACACTGAACCTGCCCAGAAGCATCCAAAGCCACAGCAAGTGAGTACATGTAAATATATAGTCTCCCACCTGAATTGGTACATGTACATTGTACATGTAGAGCTTTCTTTTTAAAAACTCTGTTAATTACATTTAAGTGAGGTGCCTCTTCACACTTGGCTATCCTCCCCAGTATCATTATGCATGTATGTACGTGCCATTACATGATTTTCCCCCTGCAGCCTTACAGCAAGAAATGAGAGGAGGGTCGAGGAGGAAGCTGTCTTTTGTATCATCAGTGTATCTTGCTCAGCTGACCTGATGCAGTTTGTCATACATGTATGTGTGCACCTTTCATTCCTGATGTTATGGATCATATATTATTAAATAAACACCATGTTGTAACATTTCACAATAGAAGTGTTTTTAGCAACTAGTTATTCAAATGCTGATGAAATAAGTGTGGTTTGCAAGTGATTGTACAGCACAGCCACTATCTAATAAACACATGGATGGTTTGAAACATCCAACCTAACTTAACTTACACTTTCAGGGGAAAAAATTTTTTTGTCCAATGCTGTCCAATGCTTCAGGCAGTTTATGTACATGTGTGTATGGTGGCACTATTCTTACATGTAAAGTGTCACTGCATTACATCACCACTAGCCAAACCGGTACCTACATGTACATGTATATCATGTGGTCGGAAGTGGTGGCAAATTATTTCTCAATGAAGCGAACGAAACAAATCCAAGAAATGCTCTTGTTATTGCCATGCCAGATGACAGGAAGAAAAGAAAATTTTCCTCCAAAAAATAGCTTTCCCTGGTGTATGGCTGAAATCTGGGCATTGTGTGGTGCTGTATATAGTTAGCAGAACTTTGAGCCCAGAAGTAAAGTAGCATGCCTGGAACCGGTTAATTACTTGTTTATTAAAGTGGGCGCAGATGGATTCTCAGTCCAATGGTTGAGGAGAGGAGACCCCCCTGAAAGGATAGTTGGTGATAGGTGCATTGCCACTAACCCCAATGACATCACTTCTCACAAGCAACTGAGGTGGCATTCCATATTTAGCCATGACCTGCTGTATGACTGCACTATAGCTTGTAGCTGCTTACTACAGCTGCATGCCCTATGAGCAAATCAGACAAGGTGTGCCTGGTTGTATGGCAACTCGGTAACCTATTATGCTACATGAATCATGATTTGAGTAGCAAGGAAAAGGATCGAACATGCAACTTTAATATTTGCCAATTAAATGCTGTTTAATTGCATGGTTTGGCACTACATATAGCGAGGGAGAGCCAGAGTGGAAAGGAACAACATTCTACAGTGTAGACCACTGATTGCTTTCCATAATATAACCTCAACCTTGTCATGAGCTGCCTACATATATATGGAATAAACATCACTGTACATGCTGATATCAATACCCACCACTCTTCTTCTCAAGTGTATGAATTAATGTTAATCCTGTCAATTACCAATTTGAATTGACATACACACTCAGATGATCTCTTCTCCCACATAGCTACCTTTTTTGAATTTTCCAATGTATTACTGAATCTATATGTAGTCACATGTTTAAAATTGCTGAGTTGGTCAGTCATAAAGCCTATAACATGAGCACAGGAGAAGTTGCTGTTGTGTGCAAAAATGAGTAATTAGTGGTCAAATTATGGAAAATGGGAGGTAACATTAATTATCATGTACATTTAGCCTGCTTTGATTGCCAAAAAATCTTTGGACCTTCACATGGCTACAGTCATGAATGGCACAAACTATCCAAACAACAACAATAAAGCTAGCATTGAGGATCAAATTATAAATAAATTGTCCTAACAACTTCAATTTTTTTCATATCAGATTTGTATTATAGTAACAACATTCCAAAAATGTCGGCTACACTTGAAAATTATTTCAGCTTCTCAATGATTCAGCAGTTGTATACATACCATATAATATAGAGATAAATGTTCCTGTTGTTTTGGAAGTATTGAATTACACAGGAATCAAATAAGCAGGGCCTGTATTACATGGTAAATGGGGGGGGGGGGGGGGGGGGGGGGGGGTTGCTTCTCTGTTTGATGCCAAATGGTGGCACTGCATGCGTCTTATCACAAGAGGTTTTGCCGCAACGTTTTTTTAAGGAGAGGTAGGTTAATCTAAACATGAAATATAGCCTTATGTTTGAGCCCCCTGTGTTGTGCACAGGGATTTTAACAAAACTTTCTCACCCTCAATTTTTATTTTGTCTGGGATCATGGAACACAACCATACCCATGGCCAGGGTAAACCCAGGCTGGGAATCAATATTTTTTCCTTTGTGTGGGGGTAGCTAGAGTGGTGGCAGGTGTAAGCCTGATTGTTGTGAGTATGTTTGTTGTTGCATGGTGCTGGTACATGTGTACCGGGTAGTTAAGTATCATGCATAAGCTACTATTTGCCGTGTGATCTTGGTCTTGTGTATAAATGTTTTATACATTTGTAAAGTCTGGGCTAAAAGAAAAATTCTCCGCCCGCCCCCTACCTCGTTCCCAACAATAAAATCATAATAGGCGTGGTTATCGTCGGCAGAAAGCTATGAACCTTGAGCGGTAAACAGGTACAACTACTCGTGTCACTCACACTGTGTTATAACTATGTTTACGGACTTATCTATAACAGCGCATTATTAGGCCTACGATACTAGTATAAAGAGATGCCTGGTGAGGTCTCCGCTACGGCTGCACAGTAAAAAAAAAAAACGCGTCGAGACCAATTAATATGTTAATATTGATTTACAAAATTACAATGGTAGGTATATATATATATAATTGGGACAGTCTCCGCGAAAACTGCCCTTCGCATATATATATAAAATGTTATATAAATGCTTCTCGTTTGAATCGCTATATCTTCCGAACGGTTAACGCTATCAACATCCTATTTTCAACACTTCATACCATACCATTTCTCTATGGTAGAGTTCTTTTTGGGATCTTGCAATTGCTCCTTGCCAGTATTGCAACGTTCGATACCCCACCGGGTTCAAATCCACCATAACTTTCTGTAGGAGTAATCAAATCGCTTCAAATTCGGTTTGTAGGTAGAGAGGTCCTATACCTATCGATTTGTCCTGTTCGTTAATTTTTTATGCCATCCGTTACGGAGATACAGTTGAACAAACTACGTGCACGTTTTCCCGCTTGATTCGCGCCAATGTAATAATCCCCGCCTCCCCATACATTGAGCGGAGCGCAATTTGCCCAAATCATTGGCGCGAAACGAGCGCGAAAATGTGCACGTAGTTTGTTCAACTATATCTCCGTAACGGATTGCATAAAAATTAGCGAACAGAACAAATAGATAGATATAGGACCTCTCCACCTACAAACTGAATTTAAAGCGATTTGATTACTTCTACAGAAAGTTATGGCGGGTTTGAACCCGGTGGGGTATCAAACGTTGCAATTCTGGCAAGGAGCAAGTGCAAGACCCCAAAATGTATCCTACCATAGCCAAATGATGTGGTATGAAGTGTTGAAAATAGGATGTTGATAGCTTTAACCGTTCCGAAGATATATCGATTCAAAAGAGAATCATTTTTATAACATTTTATGTATATATGCGAAGGGCAGTTTTCGCGGAGACTGTCCCAATTATATATATGGGAAAGTTTACGAGAAAAGGGACCTAGCGTGTATTATAAAAAAGTATAATAAAAATGCATTACGTTTGATTTGCTATAACTTCCGAACAGTTAAGGCTATCAACTTCTTATTTTCAACACTTCATACTGCACCATTTCTCTATGGTAAAATACATTTTGGAGTCTTGCACTTGCTCCGTGTCAGTATTGCAACGTTCGATACCCCACTGGGTTCAAACCCGCCATAACTTTCGGTAGGAGTAATCAATTCGCTTCAAATTCGGTTTGTAGGTAGAGAGGTCCTATACCTATCGATTTGTTCTGTTCGTTGATTTTTATGCCATCCGTTACGGAGATACAGTTGAACAAACTACGTGCACGTTTTCCCGCTTGATTCGCGCCAATGCTATAATCCCCGCCTCCCCATACATTGAGCGGAACGCAATTTGCCCAAATCATTGGCGCGAATCGAGCGCGAAAATGGGCGCGTAGTTTGTTCAACTGTATCTCCGTAACGGATGGCATAAAAATCAACGAACAGAACAAATCGATAGGTATAGGACCTCTCTACCTACAAACCGAATTTGAAGCGAATTGATTACTCCTACCGAAAGTTATGGCGGGTTTGAACCCGGTGGGGTATCGAACGTTGCAATACTGACACGGAGCAAGTGCAAGACTCCAAAATGTATTTTACCATAGAGAAATGGTGCAGTATGAAGTTTTGAAAATAGGAAATTGATAGCGTTAACTGTTCGGAAGTTATAGCAAATCAAACGTAATGCATTTTTATTATACTTTTTTATAATACACGCTAGGTCCCTTTTCTCGTAAACTTTCCCATATATATATTATAATTATATAATATTATATAATTTATATATATATATGTACCAGTTACCACCCACCTAGCACATTTTTTTTGACATATATCACTTGTGAAATCATAATATTAATTCGTGATCATAATTTGATTCCACGCGTTTTTTCCCTGAGCTAGCTGCCGCAGAACTGGAGCCAGGCGGGCCGGTTGCATTGGCTACAGCTTGGCCTGCCAGGTCCGACCTTGGCCAGGTACATGTAGGAGGTGGTCAACAAGACCAATTATTTAATTTTACTCTCCGGCTGCACGACCTGCAGCTGACTAGGCTGGACCTCGATCGACTTGGGTATAGAGATTTTATTGGTACATGTATCTCCTTGGATGGGTCGGAAGTATAGTTATGTACGTTGTTCAGGTGATGGTGCTGTGGTGTGTGTGTGTGGTGTGTGCATGTGTGTGTGTGTGTGTGTGTGTGTGTGTGTGTGTGTGTGTGTGTGTGTGTGTGTGTTATTTGTTTGTGTGCATGAATGGACATGGAATTTCATTATCGTGCCATATATGTGTATATCTGGACATGTTGCAAAACAAGATATAAAAATTCAATTTGTATATACATGACTCCACCATCACTTTTTAACTTAAATAAACTACCAATTTATAAACTACGATATCGAGAGTTATACTACACTGTAGTAACTTAAACTAACGATATCATAGTAACTTAGTTGGGCGTAGCCCGACCTTTGCGTACCCCGATTATGAATGTAATTAAAAATGGGACCCACTTCTAACGGGACTCCTATGAATCGGATCGCTTAGCTAGTTGTCTGCATCGAACAAGAAGTCGAAAGAGAGCCGTGTTTTTACTCCTCCCCTAATGGAATAGCGCCATTGTTTTTTTATTTTTTTTGCTATTCCTTTATTTGTAAACGGCTCCAAATTCAAAGAACACCAATATGTTCAGAATTTCAAGCTGTATTACCCTTTTGTGTCAGATACACGTGGATCGTATTGGACCTTGAGCGGATAACATGATGATGGTGCTGTACGTGGTGTGTGTACGTGTTTGTGGGGTGTGTACGTGTTTGTGGTGTGTGAGTGCGTATTATTATTGTGTATGTATTTGTGTATGCATGTATAATGAATTTCATTATCGTGCCATATAAAAAAGCATATGTGTATATTTGGACAAGTTGCGAAACAATTCAATTAGTATCTACATCAATCCACCACCACTTAAAAAAATATATAATATGAGATAAAAAAGTTACATTGCATACATGTAGGGTTTTAAGCATAATTGAGTAGGAGTGTGTAGCTGTTATGTAATGTGTGAACATTGTTAATTAAAGATAGTTCTAGAACATTCCATATAGAGACAGGGTGAACACGTGTTCGATGCATTCGTAGAGTGTCGTTTATTCGTGTGAACCGTTCATTCTATTCGTGTGTGCTCGAGGGAAAACACAACAGATTTGGCGTAGTCGGCATGTCAGAAACTGCACAAGTCATTGAACTACTCCGGCAACAGCTCGAGACCCAACGAAAACAAATGGAGACTTTAGTTGCTGCCCTTTCGGCGGGAGGAACAGGACTCTCCACAAACCCCGTCCCTACAAGCCAGACCGCGGTAGTTTCTATTCCCAGTTTCGTTCCATTCGATTCATCATCGGAGCTGTGGCATGACTATTGGGCCCGGTTCCAGACCTTCGCAGGCGCCAATTCGGTCCCGGCCGATAAGACAGCTCAGGTTTTCCTCACGAACCAGTCCAGAGTCACCTACAAGTTGCTATTCAATCTCGCGGCACAGCAGTCACCGCCGAAGGACGTGAATGCTCTCTCGATGGACGAGATTGTAGGATACATGAAGGACCAGTTCGACCCGACTCACTACATAGTTCGGGAGAGGAGAGATTTAAGTTCTGGTCAGATGTGCGCCGTAAGCCGGGAGAGACCATCCAAGAGCTAGCGGCCCGCATACGTCAAGATGCGGTCACCTGTGACTTTCCCGCAATCAAGGACCCGCTAGACGAGGCTATGCGAACGCGCTTCATATGTTCAGTCGACAATGAAGCCGTCTTGAAGGCCCTTTTCCGAATCAAAGACAACGAATTGACATTCGCGAAGGCTATTGCAGTGGCTGTAGAGACAGAGGAAGCCGCAAAAGTCGCGAAGGAAACGGTCTACGGGACAAGTAATACATTGTCCAGCTCTGTCAACAAGGTCCAAGGTTTTAGGAAACAATCTGGAGAAAATCAGTTCAACCCCAGGTTTGGCAATTGGAAAGAAGCAGATTTTCCCCCGGGAACATGCCCTAGGTGTGGTCAGAGTGACCATGAGTCGAAGAACTGCCCCTTTCGAGAAGCTATTTGTCATTTTTGCCAGAAGATGGGACACCTTCAGACAGTCTGTTTGAAGAAGAGGAGAGGTGCTCAACCAGTGAGGGTTATTTCCAAGAAGCATACCATCTGCACTGTGAAGATTGTGAATTCAATTCCCCAACTACAGCAACCTATACGTATGGGAAGCAAATGTTTTATCTTCGAGGTGGATACAGGTGCCGGAGACAACTTTTGCTCCAAAGACGTATGGACAGAATTGGGGAAGCCTACCCTTGGCAAGGCCCACGGACACTATGAAGTGGCAAATGGACAAACATTACCTACCTTAGGTGCCTTCAAGACCTCAGTAACACTTGAGGGAGTAAAAGATTCAAGGGAAGGTCCTTTGGAGTTCATAGTCACAGAAACACCAAACTTGAACTTACTAGGACGGGATGCAATCGTCAGGTTGGGAGTGGACATCCCTGCTTTAATGGGAATGATGCCATCAATGTCACAGGGTAACGACAACACTGTTAAGCCCATCTCAGATAGCCTCAAACCGGACATGGCTCTTCAACAAGCTTGCCGTCAATTGTGTGAGGAATTCCCAGACCTTTACAAAGCAGAACTGGGGTGCCTCAAAGATTTTGAGCTAGAAGTGAAGTTCAAGCCAGATGTGCAGCCGGTTTTCAAGAAGCCTCGGTTAGTCCCGTTTGCCATACAGGATGAATTGAACCAAGCCTATGATGTGGGTATAGCCAAAGGTGTTTGGAAACCGGTACAGTTCAATGCACATGGTACTCCTGTTGTTCCCATTCAAAAGCTAGGAGGAGGTTATGGTTTTACGAAGGTTGATCTGGCAGGTGCATTCAACCAGATAAAGTTGGGTCCAGAGAGTCAAAAGAGGCTGGCGCTCAGTACACACAGGGGTGTACTGCTGCAACTCAGGCTACCTTTCGGCATCAGTTCAGCACCCGGATACTTCCAAGAGATCATGGACCAGTTAACCAGTGACCTCAACGGAGTGGCAACCTTCATAGATGATATACTGGTCAGTGGCATGACAGCTTCAGAGCACCTCCAGAATCTTAGAGCACTACTTCAGCGTCTCCAGGAGAGAGGTCTTCGTTGTCGGTTGGAAAAATGCTCATTCGCTCAACCTTCAATTGAATATCTGGGGTACACACTTTCAAGTCATGGTATTGCGAAGGGACCAAAGGTGAATGCTGTTAGGATGATGCCACCACCCACCAACAGTGCTGGTTTGCGTTCATTCTTAGGGTCTGTCCAGTTCTACAGTAAATTTCTACCTGATTTGGCCACAGTCACAGAACCATTGCACAACCTAACTAGGAAGAATGTTCAGTGGAAGTGGGGTACTGAGGAACAGTCAGCTTTTCAAAAGCTTAAGGAATTACTCAGCATGGACATGGTCCTGGCTCACTTCGATCCAACTCTCCCAATTGGAATTTCATGTGATGCTTCGGAAGTTGGCCTAGGAGTGGTTCTGTTTCATCGCTATCAGGACGGAAGTGAGCGGCCCATTGCAAATGCTTTAAAGACCTTAACGGAGACCCAGCGTCATTACAGCCAAATCCAAAAGGAAGCGCAGGCAATTGTTTTTGCACTAAACAAGTTCCATCAATTCCTCTATGGACGAAAGTTCATCTTAGTCACTGACCATAAACCATTGTTAGCACTATTTGGACCCAGCAAGGCCACTCCTGCTTTAGCTGCTAACAGACTGGCACGCTGGGCACTCATGCTCAGCCAATATGACTACAGCATAGAGTATCGAAGGACATCTGAACAAGGAAATGCCGATGCACTCAGTCGTTTGCCGATGGGACCCGATACCGATTTTTACAGTGAAGAGGAGGATGCGGATGTGGACACAGTGTGCACCATAAGGACCATCAGTCTTCAACTGAACCCTACAGACCAAGGGGTGTTGGCAAACGAGTCTGCTAAGGACCCTGTAATTGCCAATGTCATACGATACACAAGGGAAGGTTGGCCTCCAAAAGCCAGTTCTGGGGAGATACAAAGAGACTACTCCATTGAAGATTTCAGAAAATTAGCTGACTCTCTCTCGGCAGCACATGGGAACAACTTCGACCCAGATATGGTGCCCAGGAAGACGTAGACCCAGGTGAAAACCCAACAGTATCTCAATACTCACCTCAACCTGCTGTTCTCCCTGAGGAACCAACACAAGGGATGCCACAAGACCAATCAGTTGCAGAAACCCAACCCAAGAAAACGTATCGCAATCCCCGCTCCCCTATTGGTGATGAGTATGGCCCTAGTAACCCCAGGAGATCACAACGACTCAAAGGAACACACACCTAAAAAGATCGCCCTTCGGGTCAGACAACCTCAGAGCTGGAAGGGAGGTGTTATGTAATGTGTGAACATTGTTAATTAAAGATAGGTCTAGAACATTCCATATAGAGACAGGGTGAACACGTGTTCGATGCATTCGTAGAGTGTCGTTTATTCGTGTGAACCGTTCATTCTATTCGTGTGTGCTCGAGGGAAAACACAACAGTAGCACAGATGTGTAATGAATCATGCGTGATCAAAGACTTACATTAGCAAACTGAACTTGCTTAATGAGGTCTTTTATCTTGCATAGGTTCATCATTGCAAGTTTGTTTACTTTCTACTCAAATGTCCTGCTTTTCAGTATGCAGGTCAATGCAGACATAATTTTTTTTCTGTGTGTGTGTGTGTGTGTGCGTGTATGTGGGGGGGGGGGTAGCAATAAACAGCCTATCTAATCAGCCAATACTTTCGCCCATACAATGCATGTAATTTAATGCAGCATTATTTTTTTAAAATGGGACATGATGGAATAGATGCCTCTCTGTCATGAATGGATGTTTCAATGATCATATAACATGTATGTGCTTACATTGAGAGGATATTCTTACATCATACTGATTCCCAGAGGATAAACTTTGTTTACTTTAATATGACAGAGAAAGTATGCTGATGATCATTAGATCAATGAGCTTTACATAGTATGATCAAAATCCTGGCTAAGTAATACTGGTGTCTGTACAGGTATCAATACAAGTTTGCTCAGCTGGAGACATGTGAATAAGATGAAATAACCACAATTCATTTGTCAGTGACCTTGAAATTAAATAGCATGGAGTACTTTCTACACCATTTTGAAATGATCTGTTAAGTAACTAAATATAAGAAATAATCCTGTCACTCAAAGCTGCAAATTCTTATCACCCATAATTTTATTCAGTGCCTATCTCTATGATACAAGACCTGATCCACTACCATTGAAGAAAACATAGTCTCCTACGCCAACCACTACCAGACCAACAATGACTGTTATCATTCCAACCCAGTGGTGGATTTGTAACCTGTTTCCAAGAAAGGCAACAGACATAAGCCCAGTGAAGATGATAACACTCCCCCTCAACATCTGGAAGCTAGCAGCATAGGTCCAGGTAAGTCCGACATACATGATGGATGTTCCACACAGGTCACACATGGCAGGGATGGCCCAAATAAAAGGATTGAACTTTTGATCACCAAATATGCTCATGTCCTGGTTGCTATATAGCCTCCAAAAATACCACACTTTGAAGCCAAAGAAACACAGCATTTCTCCCATAAACATAGTTGCAGCCTGTGGATTTGTAAAATTACAAATAGTGTAGCATTTCAATACAGTTAAATCTAATGCGCACATGTATTGGCATTCCCCTGACTGAAAATCGATGTACTGTCTTTTTTGTTACTACATGTGTTTTAGGGTGTGTAACCGGTTATCAGGTTATTCGGGTTATTCGGATATTCGCAAAAACCTATCCGTTCGAATAGTAATTTAGCATTACTCGGAAAAATCGATTATTGGATTTGTTCTATTCGAAATAACCGGTTTGTGAATCTCCATTCGGAGGTACATAGGTATTCGTCGTCCGCATCGACAATTCGCCCATTATTCGAATACCTTTTTATGACGATATCCGGATACGCGATATTACATGTACAATAATTACTTCTAAATAACGTCACTGTTGTTACTATAAATATATACGTGGGGACGAGATCAAATACACGGGCAGTAATTCGAACTACATGTAGCCAAAAGAGATCTCCCTCTTCACGTGTCATGACGACGGACAGCTCCAGCTGCAAATCAAAGTCAGTTCGCTTAGTGTATTTCGAACCAGCTGGCTTCTTGCATCAATCTCTCTGATATTGCCGCGATCATACTAAGGCTTGCTTAGTTACTAGGATTTTCAAAACTCGGGATGGTGAAATGGAGGCTGCATGGCTGGTGGTGCGTAAACATCATCTGTGGTTCTATTCTTTTGGCATCAAGTGCGATGTGTACATCTGTAGACTGTAGGTACTGGTAAAGCTCAGCGTGGCCACGCTAACTTAGGTCGGGACACGCCCAACTAGGTATGTGGTTAGGCCAAGTGATTTAGGCCTATGTAGGTAGCTGTGGTGTGCTGAGTGCATCTGGTGTGATGTGGGTAGCTGTGGATCCCTGCTGAGGCTACTGATCTGGTGTAATGTGGTTAGTTGTAGTAAGGTGTCTGGTGTGATGGAGGTAGCTATGGTTGTGTACCTCATGAGGGCATCTGGTGTGATGGGGGTAGGTGTGTTTGTGTGCTGAGGGTATCTGGTGTGATGTGGGTAGCTGTAGGAGGGTCTCTGGTGTGATGTGTACATTTAGGTGGCTCAATGAGCAGAAAACCTGAATAACCTAGGTATTCGGCTGGCAAATTGTCAAAACCTATTCGGAAAAATCGATTTTCTTTTTTCAAGTATTCGGAAAAATCGATTTTCAGATCCAGAAAAACCTGAAAAATCGATTAGTGTTTTAAAAGTATTCGGAAAAATCGATTTTCATTATTCAGGGGAGGTTACACACCCTAATGTGTTTGTTAGTTACATCTTTTAGTAACTACTTACTCGCAAAAATATACATGTATTTTAAAAGGACATTACTTTGTCTTCAATATTTATGATGACATCCCAGCCCCCCCCCCCCCCCCCCCCCCCCCCCCAATCCCATTCAATCATGGATTCAGAATTCCTCAACATAGATCAGTCTACATATCATTCTCTTTGATTAGTGGTACAATTATACATGTATAAAGTGATGTGAATGGCATTAAATTATGCAATCTAAAGTTATGACATCTGCAGTACAAGGCTTCTCAACTGAATCTTGAGTTCCTTTAAATAATGCTGTGTATAACTGTAAGTATACAGATACTAAATTGATTTGACTAAGCAAGCAATACCTCATTGATATAATAATCAGTATAATTATGCATGGCTCACATGTGGATATGTTTTAACAATACCTGGAAAAACGGATGGTCGTAGTAATGTTCAGCCTTTGGGTTTGAACCTCCAGCAGTGTTCAAATCAGCCCACCTGAACAAGATTAATAAATTATTTGTCAAAGACTTACAATCAACAATATAATTATATAAATATATAATATTATATATATATATATATATGAAAATCATGTTTTGCAAAATGTACATGTACATGTACCTAAACGTACATATAATTGATGTATGTAGGTGTTCCCATTACTATGGTACAGTAAAGGCTCTCGATAGCAAAATATAAGGCACATTCATCAGCAATTAGTGGCAACTTTTGCAAGCTTTTAAAATGTTATAAATTTGATATAAAATCTATAATTCTAGCTAATTAATGTGCCTTTTTTTTTTTTACTATCGGTGAGCCGTTGCTGTACAGTTGAATCTAGAATCTAATTCCTGTGAAATTTAATAAACAGCATTTTAAATGTTGTGTTTATGGTATATGACATTAAGTACATGTAACTGAAATAGAGGAATGGGCAATGGTGTGTTTTAATCCCAAGCCATAAAGTATAATTTACTGTGACATGAAAAACAATACAATGCAAAAATGGCCCTCACGTATATTTTGTTAATGATAACTCACTTTGCAGCCAGAGTATTGATGATACCAGTGGTAACCATAAGAGTGGCTACAGATCCATTGAATAAAATATGACGAAGCCTCCAACTGATAGGCATCTCTAGAAATGCAATTTGTGTGATGAGGCCCTGAAAGGAATTGAGGCATACAATCTTCTGCATGTACATGTAGATAGATATGTATTATTTCCCTCATCCTATCAGTTACTAAATACAGCATGTACCTGTAACAGCAGTAATAATATTCTCATGATCTTAGAAAGAATGGAGGCTGTGTACAAAGATATGCTTACATTTTAGTGTTGTTGTGGTCTCTGCCTTGAATCAAGCAACGTTACATGTACATGTACTAAGCAACACAACACCCTCCTTCCCCCAAAAACAGTCCATTCACTGCTTGGAAGGCATCATGAAATATGTGCTCCACCTGTATCTCTAAGTTGCTTCTATATAGTGAGCAGCAAACACTTCCATGCATTTTCAACTTGCTGCACCATTTAAATGACAAAAGCCAACACATACTATGGTCTGGGACTTGAATTGTGCAGCACGCCTAATGTTTATAGGTTTATACTAACCATGCTTTGTACAAGAATACTATCCTGGCAGGTGACCTTCTGATAGTGCTGGCTCAGATCATCACAGCTGTTCAGATGACTGTTGAGGAGGAGATTTTAAAAAAGTACAAGATCCAGCCCCTCCAAGGGGTTGGATGGGAGGGCATCTTTGGATTTTCCACACTCACTATCCTTCTGTTCCCAATGTACTTCATTCCATGGCACCTACCTCAGTCATCCTCCTCCTGGCAGGAGAGGAAGAGTTTTGAGGACACCATAGATGCATTCAGCCAGTGGAGTCTCTCCACAGGTACTTGTCGCATCTCTTGGTCTGGTGTTCAGCATTGCCTTCTTCTACTTTGCTGGACTCACTGTCACTGAGACTATGAATGCCACCACCAGAATGGTTCTTGACACCCTTCGTAGCATCATCATCTGGGTCATCTCCCTCAGCGTTGGATGGCAGCAGTTTGAACCACTCCAACCCGTTGGGTACATCATCTTGATAGTGGGTATTTGGATCTACTATGATGCTATCATCATGCCTACTGTAAGATACATTGGGAAACATGCGCATAAATGTATCTCCATCATAAAATATAGAGCTACACAAAGATCTGATGAGCAGACACCATTTTTCCCATTACCACTAGATGTCTCATCCACATAACAATTTACTAAGTAATAATTCATTTTTTTTTTATATGTGTAAATGAAATATACACAAATGGTTAATACTGTACCAATTTTGAATTCTTTAATGTTGTGCTGGATGAAGTTGTTTGGTGACATGCAACACAGCCTAAGCAACGAAGTGTATGAAGCGTTCCTACATGCAACATTTTATGGTTCAACCATGCATGCATATTGTACCTGAGTGGCCTGGAGGGCAAATGCATCTCATTTTTCTTCTATTGGTATACCACAACAACAGAATGTGACACGTAATGAATGCTTGTTTCACAATGAGTGCATAAAGAAAACAGTACAAATCAGGCCAGGGCAAAATTAATGACAGTTATTTGGTGACAATATATTAGACAGCTAATGAGTATAAGAAATGAGGGATAGCATTTGAAATAAAAATAAAAAACCTAATGTCTCCTTTAGGGAAATACAAATTAAATACTAGTTTTATCATACTGTCCCAAATATTCATACTTTTTTTTTTTACTATTCTTATTATAATTATAGTATAATAATACTACACTATACGATCCACTGAATAACACACAAAACACGCACAAACAACTACAGAAGCAACTAAAATAATACAAAAGAAACATAAGAAGCTGTGCTGAAACTCATTCTGGCAGGTATGGTAGCCCAGCTCCATCTTCAATCTCCATCCTTCTCCTCCATTTCACTCTATTGCCGCGAATGCACAGATTCGTAGCACGAAGGACAGCAAAAAGCATTCTTGCACGTACATAGCCCAGCACTTCACTGTTAGACTTGTGCCAAATTGCAGCTATTTTGTCAGCCAAATGACGTATGAATGTCTTTGCCTCAAGACCCAGTGCCCCATCAGCTGTCACAACAAATGGTGTAAAAGATGCATTGATTGTTTCAGCAGCTTGTGTGTATTTTTGTTTCTTAGTGTGTTCAATCGAGGAAAGAACTGCACCCACATCACGATGCAAGTAAGAATTTGCATCTGAATCCACTACTCGAACATCAAAAAAGGTAGTCGCTTGAGGCTGCCATACACCACGAACATGCAACCAAAGCAGGAACCTTTTCACGATCATTGGGTTCTCTTACAACAGGTTCTCTCACAACCTCTTTGTGTGCAATTGAAGCCACATCACCAAGGGCATCCCTAATCTCATTATGTCTTTGGATGACTAAACCTCCCTTTCTACAATCAAGGGCATGTCCAGTGCTGAACTGACTACCACAACCATCGCACAGAGCTGGCAATTGTAGTAATGGTCAATGATATCGCAGTGCCAGTGAGTCCCGAAATTCAGTGGCAGATTGATCAAAATGATGGTATGCAATTGGTATCACTGTCAACCGTGCTGAGGGCTTTCCATCAATTCCTCGTTGTATAGCTCTCTTCTTGTTGTCATCAAAGGCTTGTAAAACTGAATTCAGAAGGTTCTGGTATTGGATTATAATGTCGTGATTTAATTCCCGGTGTAGCTTCAAAAGGTGGTCTATGTGATTAAATACTGAGAAGGATGAATTACACTTGATTGCATCAACTATATGAGCTGTGTATTTTCTTGAATTTGCAAAGGAAGATACAGCTGCATTGCGCAGGATTTCAAAGCAGGATTCACAATTTGGTACTACTCTTTGCAGGTAAGACCATTGGAATTGCTGCGATTTGGAAAGAGCTGCAATTGCAGCCTGGGGGTGTAATTCGGCTGCTTCAGCCAATACACCCACTCCAGATGTCCAAGTTTTAACCTTCTCTAAAATAAAAGAATGCACATCCTCTTCCTCCCCAATGAATCCTCCCAAGAAACGATGTCCACGAACTATTTTTACTCCAAGTTCTCCAAATAGTGCTCTAACAAACAAAACCGTCTTTTTAGGTTCAGGGTGGTAACCATAATCTGGACCTAGTTCACATAATTTCTGGAACCAAACTTTCAAGTTTGAAAGTTTCGCAGTGCAGGCTGAATCGTCTGCATACCAGTTCTGGATCCACTTGCCCTGATCTGTAAGATGTTTAATAAGTGGCATTAGAGCGACAGCATACATTAGCATTGAAAGTGGATCTCCCTGTGCAACACCTTCTTTGCTAGGGATTACCTCAGAGCTGCCCTGTAAAAGGAGTGATGCATAGCCCCTATAGGTGTTAAATAGGAAATGTGACCATCTGGGCCATTGTTGAACTGTAACATTCCATAAAGCTGCAGATCTATTAAGATAATTAAAGGCATTCTTCACATCGACTAATATAACTCCCCATCCATCTACATGATGCTCATCATATAGCTCTCTCATGGCATGAACTGAGCCTTCAATTCCTGCTCTCAGCCAGGGCATAGCTGATCTACTCCACACAATTCCTCAACATCATACTACATACTTTAAACAATGCCTTACTCTTGTTAGATTTATACGCCTCACCAGTCCTAATCTGACCTACATCATGTGTGGAGGATGTGGGGTCTTGTACATATCCGTCTTCTTCCTGGCAATGCAATCCACTGATGCTACAAACTCCCAGTTCACAATCAATCATATTTTTTAATATGATGGTGTTAATATCAATATGTATCATGGCTGATTGTTGCATATCATTAGATAGTACCTGAAAATATCACTTGAATCTGATCCTGTCTTCTGCATCTGGAGACATGCAGTCCACAGAAGACTAATGAGAGAAGTTATTTGAAAATTTCATATCATTGTTTGATCTATACCTGACCTAGTCTTGGATTATCATGAAGAATGACAAGCATGGACTATGCACCTAAGTACTGTAAGAACAGCTCAGGCCATGTGATCATTTGCATGTTGTTAGCAGATATGTCACTTTAAACTGCTATAAAGTTAAGCAGTAAATTTTGAACTGTATGAATAAAGTCCCACATAAGATATCAACAAAAATTCATATCCCAAGCTCGCAAATGTATCCTTACAATGTATCTTACATACATGCAGTACCTGCATTACCTGGTAGTGTTTATTTTTTCATTTTCTTATACAAATCACACCTCAATAATGCAATGTGTACTAATTCTGAGAAGAAATCCATTTGTACACAACAAAGCTACCCTGCTGATTCACACATGAACATATCAGAAAATCCCCGCATGTTCATAACTACAATGTATCAGTGCACTGTCCTTCTAGAACAGTTATTACATAATCCAAGATACTAGGTGGAGTCCTTCAAATACACACAACCTGTGATCTGTTATGTTTTGAGCAGACGACGCGTAGGGATGCAAAAGTATTGAATAAAATTTTCTAATCAGAATCTAATCTTTAAGAGAAATAGTAAACAAACTTGAGAGCTAAGAGAGCTACCAGCCCCATCATCAACACCTGTACCACATCTTTATTAGTTCCTACAACCCCGCAGGCGCAAGTCTTTGGCCCTCAAAGTGGCAAAATCCTGCTACTTCTGGATATGAAGAATACATGAATACATGTACATGTACTATTATAACAAGCAACACATATTTAATATGTTAGAAAATTTAATGGTCAGGGATAACACACCTGGAGAGGATGGCTGTGGTGTTGGCTCCAACTACATGTAAGTAGAGGTTCAGCCTGCCAAAATACACAAACATTTGAAGGGGTGTATGTACCCTCGTCCCCAGGCCCTATTTTTATACTAAAGTTAGCGGGGACAAATTTTTTTGTCCCCGCTAACTTAAATATAAAAATAGGGCCTGGGGACGAGGCTAGGGTGTATGGGGACAACTTATTAGAATGGCTCTTGCATTTTGCCTCATCAGAATTCTGACTGTACGTGTGTGTGTGTGTGTGTGTGTGTGTGCTGGTGTGTGTGTATGTGTGTGTGTGTGTTTTGTGTGTTCGGGTGTGTGTGTGCTTGTATGTGTTGTATGTGTGTGCATGTGTTTGTGTGTTGTAGCAATAATTATGTACTTATGTACTGTGTATGCTGGTGTTTCAGTTCAATAAGTATAATAATAATAATAATAATAATAAAATGTGCTCAGCCATCAATGTTACCAATGATGCCTGGAGCCAGGCACAGCTAGGACTAAAATTTGGGGGTCTGGGTCTTCGCTCCCTCTCTCACCATGCTGCTGCAGCGTTCATTGCCTCCCTGTCATTCTCCGGCTTTGGCAAGGCTGATAACATCCACCTACAACAGGCAGTGGCAATGTTTAATGCTCAGGTCTCCCCCTCTAATGTCATTACAGTCAATTCTGCTCTGGAGTCTCCTATTCACCAGAAGGTCTTGTCAGGAATGATCCAAGCCCAACATTTCCACATCTTGTTGGAATCCTCCTCTCCAGCTAACAGAGCTCGCCTTCTGTCAGTGGCTGCTCCTCATGCTTCCTCTTGGCTATCAGTGGTCCCTTCCCCTGGTTTGGGCTTGCACCTGGAGTCAAATGAGTTCCAGATGGCTATTAGGTGGTGGCTGGGGTTAGATACTTCTGGTCGGTCCATGTGCCCATTCTGCCCCGATACTGCTCTTGATCCTCTTGGTCACCATGCTGTGACTTGCAGGCATGGGGGGGATGTGGTCACACGCCATAATCGTCTACGAGATGAGGTATTTGACCTTTGTCGTCGTGCCCACCTAAGTGTGAATGTGGAGAGAGGTCATGGCCTTACCAGAGACCTTGCCCACACCAGACCTGCTGACATCCTCATTGCTGGCTGGGACAGAGGTAAACCTGCGGCACTAGACCTGACCATTACCTCACCACTCTGCTCTGTCATCTTGGGTGAATCATGTCACCAGGCTGGTGCGGCAGCCCTGGCAGCAGAGACCCGCAAGCTCCACTCCAATGGTCCCAAGTGCCAAGAGTTGGGCTGGTCCTGCATCCCATTGGCAGTGGAGACTTATGGCAATTGGGGCAAGCTGGCACATGATACTTTCTCCAGGCTGGCATCCTTCCTGGCCATTCACCAGTCCTCCCCCAAGGCAGTAGTTGTGGCTGAAATTTATGGCCGGTTGAATGTGGTCCTGGTTCGGTCCATCGCTAGAGCCATCCTGGCCAGGGAGCTTCCACCCTCCTAACTTACTATTAGTAGTTTAGTTGTAATTAGTAATATGTATTGTAGTTATTGTTGTTATTTTAATATTTTGTGTACAATAAAAATAATAATAATAATAATAATAATAATAATAATTTTTTAATAATAATAATAATAATAATAATAATAATATTAAATATTGAAATTTGTGTTTAACATGTAAAGCTAATGTTTAATGTATAATTGTATATACATCTTTCAATTATTATTATTATTATTATTAAAAAATAATAATAATAATAATAATAATAATGTTTTATTTTTAATATATATAGCAGATACATAATACAGCAAGCATGTAACACAAAAACAGTTCAAAGGGGCTCGATCCTACTAAGGATGGCCGATGCCACTGATTTTACAAGGCAGGTGTTAAGTCTGCCATACAGGTCATGAATGACGACAGACTTTGGCTTGGAGCAGGTGATTGCTAGCCGCGATGCCAACTGAGCAAAACTCTTCACAGCCTCTTGACCCCACGCACCATAGGTCTCAACAACCAAAGGGATACAAGCCCATCCTAAATCCTCACACTTGCCATCATTGTGGTTATGCTTCCTTATCTCAGAGGCCTCAGCAGCTACTCCTGAAGATACTCCCGCTTCCGACAAATGAAGTGAATTAAGCGGTGAGGTAACTGAAAAGTCAAAAGCTGCAGGCTTGCCTTGTGACCAGTTGTGGACAAGAACATCCGCCGGTCTTGTGTGGTCATGATCTGGAGTTAGGTTATTTCCTACTTCAACTTTGACACTTAGGTGTGCCAAACGACAAGAATCAGCAAAAACATCCCTCAACAAGTTATGACGATGTACAACATCTCCCCCTCGTTTGCATGTGGTAGCATGGTGGCCTAGGGGATCTAGGATGGAATCTGGGCAAAGGGAACACTGCGAGCCACCTGAAGTGTCTAAGCCAAGCCACCATTTGAGAGCAACATGGTACTGGTTTGGCTCAAAGTGGAGGCCTAGACCTTCTGAGGGGACAACTGAAAGCCACGAGGAAGAATGAGGGGCAGAGATGGATAGAAGGCGTGCCCTATCCGCCACTGATGACACGTTGAAAAGGGCATGGAATTGAAAATCATCCAATTTTGAGGATAGAGTTCTTTGCCTCAAAGGGGAAGTTAAGATGGAATCCAGAGAAATTAAATCAGAAGGAGCAACACAAGTGTTAAATATCTCAATTGCATGGGCAAGGTGGGTGTGTGATTTGTGGCCATACCCTGATGAACAAACAGAGGCAATGTAAGCGGCTGGTGCATGAAGCACAAGAGACCGCAGACCTAAGCCACCTTTACTGAGGCTCAGCTGGGCCTGTTTCCAGGAGAGGTCTGTCATGTCAACTGATGTACTCTGTAAAAGGCAGTTTCTAATGTCTATGTCAAAAAGTTCAAGTGCCTTGAGAGAGAGGGATGGTGGAGTTGCCCGAGCCAGATGAGCTAATTTACAGAAGCCACTACAAGTGCGGAGGAGCATCAATGCTACTTGAGGGTCATGTGAGCCTAAGCTGTAGCATGAGTTGTTTAGCTAAGTTGTGCTTCTGTGAAATATAGCTGGTACAAAAGTCAAGGTCACCAATGGGAATCCCTAAGATTTCAAGGTTGGGCTGGTGTGACTGCTTCATTGATGATGGGAATAGGCTTAGGTCACCACAACAAAAAACTTCACACTTAGGAATGTTGATATGGAGGCCCAAGGAAGGACCCTTTTCTTCTAGAATGGCAAGTACTCTTCTTACCTCTGTGCTGACACCAGCCACAACCCCATCATCCATGTACCAAGCATGGTACAAGAGATGGGCACAGCCTGCATCAGATGCAATCTCAGCCACCAGAATACTCAACACCAAAGAGAACAAGAGGGGGCCAAGTGGGTCCCCTTGTTGGACACCACACTCTGATGTCAAATTCCCCATTTCATGCCACAGAAATGGATGCTGGCTATAACACCAATGAGCCCATGGGTAGAGCTCAGGGAAGTGCTTGGCACACTCCGAGAGGAGAGCCTGACGGGACACCATATTAAAGGCATTCTTCATATCCACTTTCAACACTGTAAAGTTCTCTTCTGACCAGTGCTCTTCCATAGATGCCCTCAGACCGTGTGCAACCTTTTCTGCTCCCATAGGACATGCCACCCCAAACTGGTATGGTTGGAAAAATTCAGAAGCCTTAGCCCTCACTAGTGCACACAGACACTTCCCAGTAAGACGGCGGAGGGCTTCTCCCACCGCGATAGGGCGAATATCCATAGTACAACCTTGCTTAGACTTCACCAACGCTGTGAGGTTACCTCCGGCTAGGAAGGCTGATATCATGGGTGGAGTTCTACCAGCAGCAAGGATGTTGACAACTGCTTTTAAAGATTGTTGAATTGAGCATGATAGTGGGACTTCAGCTGCATCGATCAGGTGTTGAATACGCATGCCTGTGGGGCCTGCTCCTGTTAGCTTGGAGAAAGATCTCAGAACAGGGATGATGTTAAAATCTGGTGGTAACACTGCTTCTACTGGTGGAGCAGCAGGGATTGATGGACAGTCACCTTGGGGATGCTTGGAAATCAGGAGATTCCAGGTGTTATCATCATTTGGTGCTATGCCCTGAGATGTTAGCATCTGACATGCTTTGCCATAGAGACCATCTTTGACCAGTGACATTGCAGAAGCCACCACTTTGTTTGGTGACACTCTTTTGGACTGTTTAGACATTGCAACACGAGTCTGTGCAAGATGCCACAACTCGCAAAGGTTGCCTTTCAGCCACAAACCACACAGAGTATCAATAGGGATGGGCTTATTATGCCGACCACCATGCTTGGCGGTGGGGAGAACACATTTTGGAAGCATTAGCAATTTAGTCCAAGCATCAACAGAGTTCTCTGCCAGTATTTCCTTCAGAACAGATGATAGAGCACGTGCAAATGCTGGCCTGGCTTTTGAAGGAACAAACCGAATAGTGGGGTGTCGCAAACTACAAATGTCTTGAAGACAGGGCAAAGTGGCTTGATGTGAGATAGAGCAAGGCACCACCTTGATGTCATGTGACTGAGTCTTACTACAGGAGGCCACAGCAGGGCACTTCCTGGAATGGGAAACAGAATGAGAATTAGCAACAAGGGAACTGCAGTTAGGACAGATGTAACGGGACTGTTCCCGCAGCCATGAAGTGGGAACTGCTCCTGGAAGAACACCCTTGGCATGATTAGTCATATGAATAAGCCACATAGTTGGGGCAATATGCTCATTACATCCCTCTACAATGCAAGGCTCCTTATGGGGATCAAGATCAATATGCATATGTGTTGTAGGTAAATGTACCTGTTCATTTGAAAGGGTGTTACGAGGTGAGTTGTGTTGTGGAGATGGGAGGATAGGTTTTGGCAGTTGTGAGTGTTCTTGTGCAAGTTGTGACGTTGTCACCACCAGCGGATTTGGTGAACTACTTGTGGTCGCAGCGATGGTAGTGAATTCACTTTAGGATGACATGTAGCCGTAGATGGAGTTGGCGTTGAAAAGGAAAGAGAAGCCACGGAATGCGAATTACGTGACCGCTCTGACTCTGGCTCTTGAGTAGAATTTGAATTTGAATTAGAGCAGCAGCTGCGCTTCGAAGGAAGGCAATTGACACAAGCACGCTCTGACCTACAACAAATGCAAGACTTGCAACGGGCGTTACGTCCGTTGCAAGGGCAGCACTTTGACTTCTTAGATCTTCCTAATCCAGAAGCCAAACTAGCTCCGCACCCGGAGCTACTTGCCGCCATTTTTTTTTTCATATATATAATAATAATAATAATAATAATAATAATAATGTTAATAATAATGTGGTGGAAACCTGTGGAGCTTGAGAAAACAAGGCCTCTACCATATTGGTGGGTTAGGTGCCATGTGTGCCCTGTGTCCAGTGAGTGAGCTCCATTCCCTTGGCCATCATGCAACATCACCACCCACACCTGGAAGTGGGGTGGTGATGTTGCCTCCCGCCACAATGAACTCCGAGACACCTTAGTGGAGCCATGTCGCAGGGCACCCATTTGAGTGTTAAGGTGGTGGCAGCAAGCAACCTCACCCTCGAACATAGCCACTCCTGCCCAGCTGACATTCTCGTACCCAACTGGTCTGTGGGTAAGCCAGCGACCATTGACATGTTTGTGATCTCACTGCTTAACTCAAATGTTTGGTTGGAAGTGTGATGCGGCTGCCAGAGCTACTGAGCAGAGGAAGCATCTGGCGAATGAGGCAAAGTGCAGGGAGCTTGAGTGGGTCTGTGTCCCCATGGTAGTAGAAGCTTAGGGGGCTTAGGGTGCTGAAGCCATGGAGTCATTGTCGTGTCTGGAAGCTCAAACAAGGCCAAGACAGCTATCCTCACCAACCTTTATGGCAGGCTAAACCTAATCCTTGCAGAAACAAATGCCACTGCCATGCTGTCCAGATGCTTTGACATACAGTATTTTGCATGTAGCGTGTCCTTTAGATTAGATAGGTATGTAAAATATTATATTGTATCATAATTATTATATTATGGTATGCAATGTACATGTTATGACACGATCATCAAAACAGGCCTATGGAGAGTTACTAATTATATGATCATTGATTAGGTGGTCTAAGCAGAGCACTATGGGATCAGGCAGTCCTCGAGTGCTCAAGGTGGCAAAAATCACACAAGGCTATAGCTGAAAACTTAGGCTGGCATGTTTCTGCAGTTATTGCATTAGCAATGGATGGGCTATGTCAGGCTCTTACGTCATCTGGTAGCACCTGATACTGTTGAAACTTGGAATTTACTTGTTTCAACTTGTTTCAACATCCCCATTGTCCCTCTCCAATCCCATGCCTTAATACAAGTGCAGTCACCTACTCTCTTTCCATTCAACGTTGATTTCAATTCTTAAATATTTCCCCAAGCGAGTGCATGCAGCTGGTCCATCAGGTATCCAACATTTATTGGATGCCATGGAAGTTCCACTAACAACTAGTCACAGTTCATTGCTCCTAGTGTAATCTACCTACTACCTGCAGGGAAAGCACCTCAAACGATTACTATATATCTAGTATATGGCAAGGGGAGGTTTGACTGCCTTGAAAAAGGGTGGAAACTAATGGAAGCATGCAAGACCAATAGCTGTTGGTTAAATACTTTGAATAATATTAAGTAAATGTCTCTGTGCCCTCACCAAAACAAAAGCTGCAGCCTTTCTGAGCCCTTCCAATGTGGTTTCTCATGTCCCTTAAGTAATGAAAGGATTGCTCATTATAATCATATGCATTTGTGTGTGCCTGTTGTGTGTGTGTTCACAGACATAAAGAACACTGAACATTAACTTTTCCATGCCAGCGATGGAAATCCCATAATTGATAGCTATTTGCATGCTCTGTATGTATGAAGATGGTGGTGTTAGAACCATGTATACAAATGTATCACCAACTGATGACAGCCATCTCTTCCAACTTGACTAGCCAATTAACATTTTTATTGCATGCATGGTATTTGGATAATTTGGGCAATGGCTGGTTCTTCAATGTCTGAGTTATTACAAATTGAATCAAGCATACAGGAGTAGTAATGCTGATTGGGTATGCAAATGGTTTTGTACATCTGAAAGACAGTAATTCAGACCACCAGAAAAATACCAATCATGTGCATGCAATTTAGAGTAATGTAATCATAATATGCCATTTTTCATGCATCCACCACACATCAAAAATAAGTGATATTAAGTGATATTTGTGATTATGAACTAGTTCTGTCTGGCATGCAACATCTCTGCTAAATAACATGGCTGCCACATCTGATGTAATCATAAAATCTGGAAAGCTCCATCAGTCTCATTTGTTGTTGGAGGTATCATCAATCACTGCCAAAGCTCACCTCAGTGCTGTAACTGCTCTGCCTACTGCCACATGGCACCTTAAAACAAATTAGTTTAAGCTAATATGGATACCTCATTAGGGTTTTCATGTTCTATCAGCATCATGCAGTGCCTTGAATCATTGTGGTTATGGCATGGGGCAGTGGGGCAACATCTATGAGGTTTTTCACTCACATGCATGCTAGAAGAGCCTTAATGCCACCAGGATATCAAAGTCACTGCATACATGTACATATATGTCAGCAGAAGACCTGGGGGGGGGGCTAAGTTTGAAATTGTGTGTAAAGCTTTGATCTTATACATGCATATTTTGTACAATATATATGATGTTCCATTTAATTATGCAAAGTACATGTAAGCAGAAAGGTTGTTACTTTCTCACCAGGTTCATAGTCATGCCACTGAAGACAACAAGACTACTAAGCAGTAGCTCAGCTAGCTGGTATATTCTCTCTCTGCTCAGTGGGTCAGTTTGATTTTAGGCTGATTTTTTGTGTCTGGTTTTTGATTTTGTCTTCAAAAGCCACTTCTTGTAATAGTATGCATTTGTGTTGTAATTGAAACTGCTAGATAATACAGCTGCAGCACATACATAAATCATGTCCGTATGTGTAGGCTGGATTTTAGCTCTTAACATTAGTGCCAGATGTGTATATCTCTAGTACGCTATTAGTTAGCATGCCTTGGATCCAACTACATATAGCATGATTTTATACTCCACAAACTGTCTAGTTGTCCTGCTGGTGTATGTGTGTTGATGTGGTGTGTGTGTGTGTGTGTGCATGTGAGTGAGTGTGTTCACAGACTTTAAAAAGAAAACTGAACATGCACTTTTCGATACAACTGACTGAGTGTACATAGGTGGCAAATCAATACTCAGAACTTGAAGTAAATTGCTTGTGATCCTTTCTGAATAAACTATAGGCTAGAGAATTTGATCATGTCTCAACCATGACTCAGTTATAAAAGTCACATCAAAATCAGAAGATTATATTGTGACATATTATAAAAGCTTATTTCTCAGTGAGTGAGGGTTAATTAAACAATGTACAGTGTAGTATGCCAGTACTTGCCTCATGTCTCTAATTACTTTTAGTAGCTCTAGCAGAGTCGTTAGAAGCAAAAGCAGTATCACCACCATTGACATCTGTTGCGACATTTGCGTTTAGTGCCTTGAATACATTCTTGGATATGATTGATTGAAGAATACATGCACTTATATTACAAGCAAGTACTATTTAAGAGCTAATAGACACTTGGACAGGATGGCTGTGGTGTTGGCTTTAAGTAGAGGTTCAGCCTGCCAGATGATATTAATACAAATACACAAACATTACAAAAAAAACTTCAAGGGACATCTTATTAGAACGGATCCTGCATTTTACCTCATCAGAATTCTTGCAAAGGTGCTCCAGCCATGTGCTTATGTGTGTGTGTGTGTGTGTGTGTGTGTGTGTGTGTGTGTGTGTGTGTGTGTGCGTGTGTATGTGTGTGTGTGTGTGTGTGTGTGTGTGTGTGTGTGTGTGTGTTTGTACATGTGTTTGTTTATTGTTGCTATAGGTGAGTACTTGTATATATTCTGGTGAATTCAATTACAACAATAATAATTATGTGGCGGAAACACATGGAGCTTGAGAAAACAAAAGCCTCTAGCATATTATGTACCATGTGTGCCCTGCGTCCTCCCCTTGGCCATCATGCACCATCACCACCCCCACCACAACATAATGCAACATCACCACCCCATCTCAATAAACTCTGAGCCACCTTCATGTCACTGGGCCCATTTGAGTGCTTAGGTGGTGGCAGCAAGCAATCTCACCCTTGACCATAGCCACTCCTGCCCAGCTGACATTCTCGTACCCAACTGGTCTGTGGGTAAGCCAGTGGCCATTGACATGTCAGTGATCTTACTGCTAAACTAAAAGGTTTGGTTGGAAGTGTGATGCGGCTGACAGAGCTACTGAGCAGAGGGACTGAGGCAAAGTCCAGGGAGCTTGGGTGGGTCTGTGTTCCCATGGTAGTAGAAGCTTAGGGGGCTTAGGGTGGAGTCATTGTCACGTCTGGCCTCTCACCTAGAAACAAGCTTAAAACAAGCAAGGCCAAGGCAGCCATCCTCACCAACCTTTATGGCAGGCTATACCTAATCCTTGTAGAAGCAAATTCCACTGCCATGCTGTCCAAAAGCATTTTTTCATCTATAGTGTCTCATTATAGGCAAATTGGGTGATTCCCCATCGTTGTACTACACACACTTCTCGATTCCCTGCTAAGCTTGTGATGTATCTTATAATGCAGAAGGCTATTAATTTAAACCCTACTCAAATCAGTGTTAAGATATTCTTGAAGTTGTCACGGTAACAAATAACTAACTAGTAGTAATGAAAAGTTGTATCTGGCAAACCATTCGTCAGAGCTCAACTTTTATTTGCCCTGGTTTGAGCATCAAACTTATGTCTAAGAGGATCTAGGGTAAAGTGGATGAGTGGACTAGGCTTTGATGATGGGGCATCACTTCCTACAGTTATGCAATAGGCTTTAGCATTATTTTAGCATTCGTTTTTGTGTCTTTCTTTCAATGTTATTTTTGTTTTGTAATTCTTTCTGATCAGTACTGACTAGGAAACGTAAAAAATAAAAAATAAATTTAAAAAAAACCTATACCCTACAGACCCCCTCTCATTGCCGCGCTTCCAAAGCGACCCGATTCACTAGCAGGTTTATGGGGGTGTGCAACTACATGTGACTGTTTTTATGGCGAATTTAGATGGCGGAAATGGTGAAGTACCAGCATGCCCTCAGAGGCATCAGGGTATTTCCCGTCCTGATTTTATGAAATGTAAACAATACGCTGAGTTTAAAAACACCATACAAGGAATGCCCTCTAAAGATATGTGGGACGTTCCGTTATTGACACTGTTCCTTTACGAGACCTTGACGCAAGTGGATAGTGACCTGAATACGTACGGCTTGGCTCACATCTACCCCGCTGCGGCGAACGACAGTCGCGTACCTCTGACTCTCGGGCTGATGCTCGCTTTCACAGGTGACTACGTTACGTTAGGAGCCATCCCCGGTATCCAGTTGGCAATAGATATTGTCAACAATGGTACCTTACTCTCAGGATACAGACTTCAATACAGCTTGTCGGATTCACAGGTATACCGTAACATGTGCTTTCAACTCCTGGTTAGCCAAATTTTGCTGTATTTTATTTGTCGTAAAAAACTATGGGTTGACATGGATTTATATTAGTATGCAGCGGGCCGGGAAGTCATTATTTATAAATAAGGAGATTCTCTCTATATGTTATATAATTTTATAATTATTATAATAATTATATACAACTATTATAGGATTTGAAGACAATGGTGGTGTAAAACAAAAGGGAAGTAGTGATTCCAGATACACGTACATGTAGAATAAACACAATAGTATAGTGTTTACAGTGCAGAGTGTAACTTCACACCTCGCAACTAAGCCATATCATCGTGGAGTTGGGAAAGCTGTTGGTGTTCATAGCGCAACCATACCGCTTTCATCAGTAAAATTCATTTGGTGAAGGCCGGTCCAGATAGTTCGATATTGACGATGAAAGGTGTATATGGTCGCGCTATGCATACTAACAGCTATTGCGAGACGGCACTGTATCGTATCTACAATCACTAGTTCCCTTTCTTTTTGCACCAGCATTGCCTTCAAATCTTATACCACGTACACGGCACAATTATTCCGTGCCAGCGCGGTACGGTACGGTTTGGTACGGTACGGTTCGGTTAAAATGTGAACTCGTACTGTGCCGTGCCGGCCAGCACGGATGCAACAAGCGTGCTACAGTCTGCCATCCTTATAAGTTCCATGTTTGTTTCTTGAGCTTATAAGGAATTTGAGCTTATACATGTATATATATAACGAATGTTGTTTTATTTTTTTGCGTGGTATACCATATGTACAATAACATTATGAATTTTATAATTCCGCATCAAACACATTACACTGCATTTTAATTGTCCTGTAAACACACCAGATGCCTCTTAAAAGATGCCAATATTATCTCCAACAAACTGTATAAGAGTAGACACACAGTTCTTTACTTCGGTCAATGGAACTGACCGTGCATGCATGGTTTTACATTGCTGGGGTCTTGACTTTCTTCTATTCATCCAAATCTGCATAGGTGAAGTTGATAGCCTTGTTGCAATGTCTGCCATCGTCTCCTCCCCTTCTGTCTACATTTCTCCAGGATCCATTACCCAATAAAATGCTGCCATTCGCGGGTCACTCCTGGTTCAACAGGCATTCTTGTGATTAAAGCCCTTAGTTGGGGACTTTCTCCAGCATCTGCTGTCACCGGTGCTGCTCTGTCTGGTCTCATCTGCCTGATCCAAGTTTCAGGCAGAACCCCTGACTTGCACCAACCTTTCAAGACAGTTGTTGCCGACATGACCTGCCAGGCAGCTACAAGCCAAATAACGCGGCCTGAATGTGTTGAGAGTGAAGAAGATATTGTACAGTAGTACATGTATAAGAGCGCATGCATGCCAAAATCCTATACAACAAGTACACAAAGACAGACCTGCTTAAGATTGGTTTTTATAAGTGACAGTGCCTGTAGATCCTTACTGGGATCATTGTTATACTGCTGGACCATGTATCGAGCCAGCTTGCCTTTGTAGTGGGCCTTAATGTACGAACGGACAGCGTTTGGTTCCCGCGTGGTTCCCGCAAACAGTATTGCTAAAATGCATGCACGATTTCTGCCGCTTTTAATGCGAATGTATAACTTGTATAGTGACGATCCTGACCCAACGTTTATTTTATTCTATATTTTTATTCGCGGGAACCGAGCGGGAACCAATTTTCCACACAAGGTTCCCGCCCGGGAACCACCAATACATGTGAGAAAGGCGTGGTAGTACAAGTTATTGAAAATAATTGATCGTAAAATGGCGCCTAGACTATAAGTTGGAAATCGTGTTTAATCAAAAGCCACCTCTATTTTCGGGTGCCGACGAGCAGGGGATATATTCGGACCTTGGGCCTCAACGCTTGAGGCCGACGGGACCTTTTAAAAGTACCCCTTTGTCATTTCTTGGCTACACATAATTGCGAAGTACAACGTGCATGCATGCAGGCATAAAACTAAAGTAGATCATTCAAATACACATGCATACGCACAATGACACATCGGGGCAACCTCCCCTCCTCTCTTATTGTGCGCTAATTTATAAATACGGTACTTGCAAAACAACCCGTTAGATGAATTCATCGTGCAATGATTTTGCTCTATATGCGCGGGAACCTCATGTACTTATTATTTATGTATTTCCAGCCCTATTGGATAATTTTATAGTCTAGTTATTTATGGGGAACACTGAACCATCACTTGTTTAACTTATGGAGTGATTAAAACAAACACCGCATCTTCCACTATTACACAGTAGCCATTAAAATGGGACCATGGCGCGGGAACCTTCCGTACAAACGGGAAGTTACGCGTGCGAGGTGGATCCAGAAACCATTGTATATCTCAGCGTCTAGCCAACGTACTGCGTTTAGTGTTATGGGGAAGAAACAGCATTGGTAGGTGTATACACTAATATCACTCAAAAAGTCATAACTTTGCCAATAATAATAAAGTACTGCACGAAAAGTGGTTCCCGGGCGGGAACCTAGGTTCCCGCAAGGTTCCCGCTGCGCGTTCGTACATTAAAGACAGCAATGATACCTGGGTCCTAGGGCTGCACAACTGATGTGCAGTTTGGTGGCAGAAAAAGGAGCAAAAGATTAATTGCTCAACCTAAAGGCATCAAAGCTGCCCACTTTCGTCGTAAGTAATGTATCTGCCACACCATGTGAACTGGCATTGTCCAGCAACATCAAGCAGTCCGCTATTGCGACATAAATTGCTCATTCACACTCTTAGACCAATCAGTGAAAACCTGCAGAAAACCGCAGTGAGTATCCAAGCCTTCTTATTACTATAATAGGACACCACAATATCATGCAGGGTTGAAGCTTTTCCCAAAACAGCGGGGCCGCTTGTATTTATGAATCATCGTCTTGGAGTAAATAATTGGAGTGAGGGATTAGTGATTTCTGTTCTTGGAGTAAATAAATAGAGTGCTGAATTAGTGAAGGCATTTGAATAATGTGTTCTTGAATAAAAACATAATTACTACAGTTGTAACCAATCATGTCATGTACTAGTAACTTTACAAGTGTATAGCAACTATCTGCATGCATGCATGCATCATGAAGGTCCACACTTTTTATTTACACTGTCATGGTAAAATCTATATAACGGTTATGTGCATATGCATGAATTCATATATATTAACTTGCATGGTGTCCAAAGAGTTAAAGCCTCACACGCGGTGAGTGTACGATCAGGCTAAAGTAATTCAAACGTTTCTGTCACTACATGCATGTACATGAAAATTAATTTATTTATTGATCACTCACTGCCTGTTTGTATATAGAATAAACCTGTCTCATCAAAATTGAAGATGTCATCTGGTCTGTAGCGGCTCAGAATATCAGGCAGTTCCCTCTTGGCCGGCTCACGCCACACCTTGCTTGTCAGGACCACCAGCTTCCGACACCATGACGTTTTTTTTTCCATTTGGCTAGCCAACCATGCATAGCTAAGTCTATCAACAGTGTGATCATTAATGAATCCGGCATTACTCTTGCAGAAGAGGTAGATGGAAGGACGTACGACTCCATGGAGGCGGCGTGGCTGCAGATGCATATGTATAGGAGTTCTGAAAGAGTGGCTGCTGAAGACAGAGGTGTGGCTGAAAACAACGGAATGGCTCCAGTGTCTCCAGATTCCAGGTACTCCAGATGCATGAAACACTTATAGAAGATACAGCTCCTCATCGATCAATTTGCAGGTGCACGGCCAATTCTAATGCTTTTAACAGCATTCCATAGCGCTCACGTATACGCTGGAGAGTACATGTATGTGGATTTATACATTTAAACTGTATCAAAATAATCTTTTACCTTGAAAAGAGCCCCTCATCTAGTAGTGGCCACATTGGGGCACACGCCTCCTATACACCTATTTTTTCTCTGGTTCGTAAAGGAATCCAGCACGCACTGCATGCTTTCCACTGTCCGACAGATATGCTTCCCCGAGATTTGGCTAAACCACGCAGCAACCTTCTCGTCAGAGTCACCCGTAGAGACTTTCCTACGCGCACGCTTACATTTCCCATCCACCTTGAGCTTGTTCCTTGCTTTCGCGATCGATTGTGCATGCGCGTGCCACCGACATGGTAGCATGCATTATGCGAACAAACTCTGCGCACGCATTCGATCAAAAGCGTAACGAAGTATAATGCGCATTTGCGCCACAAAAAACGTTTCTTAGTTCATATGCGCTGAATGTGCACAATTGTCCTGTCCTTGTTCAGCTGCAGATTAAGCGCTTTACAACCCTTTCTTCTTATTATGTGGCGCATACATAGCCATGGAACACGCAAGTACAATAAGCTTTCATCTTTCCGGCTGTATACATGCACTGTTAGCTTTCACGCATGCAGTATAGACACTGTTAGCTTTCATGTTAGGTTATGAATTATTTTAGGTACACACCCCTGAGCTTATAAGGAGGGAATGAGCTTATAAAGGGGTGGAAGAAACCATAGATTAATAAGGTTATTAATCTATGAAGAAACAAACAGCCGATAAAGTTTTGGGGAGAGGAATCGATAACACTGTCCAGTGCAACTGGAAGGCTGTAAACGAAATCAACAAGATCGGTAATGAGGCAATTTGAGGTGAATTGGATGGCCATTGCCATAATAATATTGTGTATGACGTAACGAGAAACACGAGAAACCATAGTTGCTCTCCTTCTGTGCTCCTTCTCTCGATTGCAAGGATCGATGTAAACAAGTTATCCATCTTAATTGATTTCAGGTACTAGTTACTGGAATTGCTTTTTTTAAACCAATCGAAACCACATCTAGTAGCCTCAAACGCGTATTTGAACGTTAATTATCGATAGTCGTGCCGTACCGTACCGTACCGTGCCGTGCCGTACCGTGCCGTGCCGTGCCGAGCTGTTCAACCTACCCATTTAATTTCGTACTTTGGTTGGCCTTCAATGGCCAATAATCTCCTTCGGAATAACCTGATAATTTGCAAGGAAGCTGCAATGGCAACTTGATCATATGGACCCTAGGTTTTTGTGATGACGAAGCGTTTTGGCCTGTGGTGTTTCTTATCTAGTAGCTTTATTTTTATACATGTAAGTTAAAAACGTCAAGTCTCTGTAATTGTACACCAGTGCCAGCGGACCGTATATTGATTTATATCGGTTACGTGAGTCCGCAAACGCAGTTCGTTGCTCTGATGCGATGTCACAGTGCTAGGAACAACTTCTATTCAAACATGTACTCATGTTGTACACGTGTAGTGCAAAAATTCCCTCTAGTAATTATTCATAACACTAATTCGGTTAATTTTGCCCACATGTTGTCGTGAATAATTATTTGGAAGGCCAGTACAAGAAATATAAAAAATCAATAAGAAAGCCGAGTGTTACCGATAGTATTCGGTTAGAAGTTATCTCTTACTGAAAGGTAATGATAAGAAAAGTGTCTTACCGGTTGCTTAATGGTATCGGATAACAGGTAAGCGGTAAGGGCAAACCTTATCGATAGTTGACCCTACCAATCAAGACATGTACTATATTCAGAATGTTATGGCCGAACGTTTGGAAAAGGGCCCCCGTGTACATAAGTATTTGGACACTTGTACTGTCATCGGTACATACATGTATATACATGTACAAAAGAGTACGCACATAGCGCGTTTGATTAACGCACATGTACTATACTGCGTACGTGATGCCGTGGCCAGCTTTTAACAATCCGGTCACGTTCACGGCTGGCCGTTTGGATACAGACGGTCACGTTCACGGTCAAAGATGGACCGTATGATTTTGATACGGTCACGTACACGGCTGGCCGTCAGCCGTCAAAATTTTAATACGGTCACGGACGGTCATTATTTATGCTATAGAAGTTTGGCATGCACGTATCAATAGAAATGGTTCATGAACGGTATGCATGGGCATAGCAGAACAAGTGTGAAAGAACAGATTCAATTAACTAAAGGCTTTATTGCAGCTGAGAAAGAGAACAAATTCAATCTTGGCTGGATCCATCCTCCATGCATCTTCACAATGAGTCTCAACTGGGAGAAAACTCGCTCGCACGTGGAATCCACGCGATAACGCATAATCATGGAAAGTCGCGTCCCCAGACCCACATTCGGCAGCAGCGGATGGATTACATCGCATATTACGAATACATATCAGGCTGGGGACGAAACTATGTCATGGCGAGGGGGACAACGTAAATAATAAAGTGGTTCCATAGCCACGTGTTGGTGACAGTCAATTTTGCTGCAGACTTCACCGCGCTATCCGGTGGCTTATCCTCAAAGGTTCTTGGAAAGACGACATTTGCCACGCAGGGAAAAAATCCACTGCACGTGACGCTAGTGACGTGAACAGGCTTAATGGACCGTCAAAAGTTCTGACGGCCACGGACGGCCAGCAAATAAATTTGACGGCCAATTATTTTTCACGGTTTAATCACGTGATCGGTAAGCTTCCCGGTCACGGTCACGGTCGGCCGTCAAAAACCGTCAAATGAATACGGTCACGGACGGTCCGTGCTGGCCGCGGCATCACTGCGTACATGTATTTAAATTCATTATTGCCGTGCCCACTGAGCGTGCACCGCGCATCTTTAGGGGTGGCACTGATGTTTACTATATATAGTACCTTCATCCGGGATCCGGACACCAGACTAAGTGTTGATGACGTCAACCATGTTTCTTTTTATCCGATTAATTAACCCGTTAGTAAGCCTTTGTGCAGCCGGAAAAGCGCTAGCGACGACTCGAGCATATAAAAAGGGTTAATCGATATGACACTGGAATGGCACTGTAGAAAACTTAAGAGCCACAGGCAATATGCTCACGTCATTCTTCCAAAAACAACTCGTATTTCCCAATGTTCACAAACAAGCCAACTAATTAAGTGAAGGGCCAATCCCCTTGATCTTTTGTGCATATAAATGGCACCAGTTACCTTGTGAAGACAACTGAGAAAACCCGGTGACCGAACCATGGATTTAGCTCAGTTGAACTTCGGTGGCCCATGAAGTGATGAAGGGAAATCAATCAACCATCAAGGAATGCTTGAATACCAACAAGGCGCCTCCCCATGCAATACACTTCGTGATGCATGTACTACTTTCTCTGATCCTAATGGGCAGGCTATATTCCAAACTCAGAAGGTTCCAATAAAGCCATTATAGAAAAAAAAAAAAAAAGAACAGAGGCACTTTCTAATGTCTTCTTAGGATTTCTCTTTTACATGTACATAGGGTAGGTATAGTCCAGGAATTTGGTAAATGTGCTGAGGAACTAAATTGCCTGGTGAGTCTAGCTCTTGAAAGGAATTGGAGCAGCATCTAGAAGGTGTTGAACCACATATATTTAAAGTAACATACAACTGATATTAATTAAACAGATCATATAAGATAGAAAATAAAGTAAAATGTGAGCAGTGGGCAACATACAATGTACTGATGTATGCTTTAAAAAAATGTCAAATAGTTAAAACCTTCCAATGATTGCAGTGTGATCCAGTAGAGACGCTGACACAGTTCTTTGGTGATATCATACAGAGCAGCCCTATTAAAGTTGGCTTCATTGGATCAGGCTGTGATGATTCTACGATTACAACAGCAGAAATCAGTTACTTCTTTAATCTAACACAGGTTGGTGATGACACCTCTTTGCAGTACATGTACTACATACGTATTACACACAACGCACGCACGCACTCCATGCACACACATGCACGTATGCACACATTCACACAATTGAATACACACATATATTTTACATACAGGGAAAAAAAACAACATGCAAAAAAAACAGCTTGAATTGACCAATAAGTATCATGACAATCATTGTACATGTGCTCTGATGAAGAGCAGTCTTATGTATATTAAGATACCCCGTGCAGCTGTAAATGCATTGATCAGTTAGCCTGGAACAAGTCTTTTATTTGTTGTTGTTTTATGTGGGACTTGATTTGTACAGTTAATGTCTTATGTACCGGACTTCATCCAGGGGTACATTTGTCTACCGCGGTGTACAGAAAAGCCAGTTTAGCATCCCTTTTTCATTTATAGTGCATACTTGTACAAGTCCTACCGCTGCCACCAATGTAATGTAGGTCTACTAGTTTAATAGAAAAGGGCACACACAAAGTACATAGACAGACAAAAGTACTAGCTACCTATATAAGGGTTGAACACGTGTACTCACACCTCAGGTGTTAATCACTAGTTCATTACACATGTATGTCATGTGGTCGGAAGTGGTGGCAAATTATTTCTCAATGGAGCGAACAAAACAAGTCCAAGAAATGCTCTTGTTATTGCTATGCCAGAGGACAGGAAGAAAAGAAAATTTACCTCCAAAAAGTAGCTTTCCCTGGTGTCTGGGCATTGCGTGTGCTGTATATAGTTAGCAGAACTTTGAGCCCAGAAGTAAAGTAGCATGCCTGGAACCGGTTAAGTACTTGTTTAAAGTGGGCGCAGATGGATTCTCTGCCCAAAGGTTGAGGAGAGGAGGCTGCCCTGAAAGGATAGTTGGTGATAGGCTTGAACTTGCATTGCCATTAACCCCAATGACATCACTTCTCAAAGCAACTGATCATGAGGTGGCATTCCATATTTAGCCATGACCTGCTGTATGACTGTACTATAGCTTGTAGCTGCTTACTACAGCTGCATGCCCCACGAGCAAATCAGACAAGGCGTGCCTGGTTGTATGGCAATTCAACTTGGTAACCTATTTTGCTACATGAATCATGATTTGAGTAGCAAAGAAAAGGAACATAGAACTTTAATTTTTGCCAATTAAATCAGTGCTGATTAATTGTATGGTTTGGCACTACATATAGCAAGGGAGATCCAGGGTGGAAACTGTTCCACCAGCATTCTACAGTGTAGACCACTGATTGCTTTCTAAAATATAACCTCAACCTTGTCATGAGCTGCCTACATGTATATGGAATAAACATCACTGTACATGCTGATATCAATACCCACCACTCTTCTCAAGTGTATGAATTAATATTAATCCTGTCAGCTACCAATTTGAATTGGCATACACACTCAGATGATCTCTTCTTCCACATAGCTACCTCTAGTGCCAATAGCTGTACAGGCCTAGGTAGTGCAGAAGCTGATGATGACATCATATCAAATCTCAATTCTTTTTTGAAATTTCCAATGTATTACTGAATCTATTGCAGTCCCATGTTGAAAATTGCTGAGTTAGTCATATAATGCCTATAACATGAGCACAGAAGATCCAAGTTGCTGTTGTGTGCAAATATGAGTAATTAGTGGTCAAATTATGCAAAATGGGAGGTAACATTAATTATCATGTACATTTAGCCTTGCTGTGATTGCCAAAAATCTTTAGACACTTCACATGGCTACAGTTTTTTGTAAACACATGAATGGCACAAACTATCCAAGCAACAACAATTAAGCTAGCATTGAGGATCACATTACAATTAATTGTCTTAACAACTTCCAGATCAGATTTGTATTATGATAACAATATTCCAAAAATGTCGGCTACACTCAAAAATTATTTCAGTTTCTAATGATTCAGCAGTTGTATACATACAAAACATATGATATAGAGATAAATGTTCCTGTTGTTTTGGAAGTATTGAATTACACAGGAATCAAATAAGCAGGGCCTGTATTACATGGTAAATGGGGGGGGGGGGGGGGGGGGCGTGGTTACTTCTCTGTTTGATGCCAAATGGTGGCACTGCATGTGTCTTATCACAAGAGGTTTTGCCACAACGTTTTTTTAAGGAGAGGTAGGTTAATCTGAAGATGAAATATAGCCTTATGTTTGAGCTCCCTGTGTTGTGCACAGGGAAAAATATACCAATTCGGTTTTTAACAAAATTCAGTTGACTTTCTCACCCTCAATTTTGATTTAGTCTGGGATCATGGAACACAACTGTACCCATGGCCAGGGTAAAGCCAGGCTGGGAATCAATATTTTTTCCTTTGTGTGGGGGTAGCTAGTGTGGTGGTAGGTGTAAGCCTGCATGATTGTTGTGAGTATGTTTGTTGTTGGTGCTGGTACATGTGTACCGGCCTTGTGTATAAATGTTTTATGCATTTGTAAAGCCTGGGCTAAAAGAAAAATTCTCCGCCCGCCCCCTACCTCGTTCCCAACAATAAAATCATAATAGGCGTGGTTATCGTCGGCAGAAAGCTATGAACCTGGAGCGGTAAACAGGTACAACTACTCGTGTCACTCACACTGTGTTATAACTATATGTTTATGGACTTACCTATAAACAGCGCATTATTAGGCCTACTATACTTAAAGAGATGCCTGGTGAGGTATCCGCTACGGCTGCACAGTAAAAAAAAAAAAACGCGTCGAGACCAATTAATATGTTTTAAAATATTGATTTACAAAATTACAATAGTAGGTATACATATGTACCAGTTACCACCCACCTACCAAATTTTTTTGACAAATATTCTGATAGGCCTACCGGTACATACATCACTTGTGAAATCATAATATTAATTCGTGATCATAATTTGATTCCACGCGCTGAGCTAGCTGCCGCAGAACTGGAGCCAGGCGGGCCGGTTGGCTACAGCTTGGCCTGCCAGGTCCGACCTTGGCCAGGTACATGTAGAAGGTGGTCAACAAGATCTATTATTTAATTTTACTCTCCGGCTGCATGACATGACTAGGCACCCCGTTGAAGTTAGCCGCACATTCCTCAGCCGCACATTCCAAGTAATTATCCTGCGATCGTGGCCGTACGGCTAATCATAATCATACGTTGAAGTTTGCATTGGGATTATAACAATTGTGAATACAGTTACGGAGTTACTGCAAGAGCGCTCTAGCGTCAATTTAATTCATTTATAAATATATGCAACAGTACAATACAATGTGAACATTATTGTGGCAGGGTATGAGTGAGAACATGAGAAATTGCTGCTGTTCGGGTTAGTATGTTAAACTTGGTCGTAATAAGAGTTGTGACAATCTGGAATGGGAATTGGATAACAGAAAGAGTATATGTTATTAGCACTAAAGAGATTAGCTCACTTCAGGTCAAACTATGCGTCGGTTCGTTCATGACAATGCAACTGATCATGATGCAGTTGCACTAACATCACTTTCCACTTCAATTATGTATACAGTTATTTCTGACACTGGAGTAACATAAGTGGAATCATTATGCATCAGTACATACATTGTCAAATGTCCCACATGTACTGCAAAATGTGTAGCTGTTTATGATGAAGGTAAAATTTATAAACCTTGTTTACTATACATGTATATCACTATTGTACTGAATCATCAACGGCTACATCCCAGAATGAAGAATTGTGTAACTCCAGTGTAGAAAAGCTATATTTATTACATTCAAGGTCTAATGTGTTATGCACAATCATGGTGTGCTTTATCTCTTCAACCCTTCAAATGTTTGGCACTATATAGTGAAGAGCAGTGTCCATTCAGTAGAAGGAATGTTGTGAAGGACATGGAGGTAAATGTTCATCCATACATACATTCAAACCATTTCAACCAAAAATTTGGGGTTTTAATAGGCAAGGATCAGAAACATACTGGTCGGACAAACCAGATCTGAATTCTTTTCTGAGGCACAAGCACAAACTATAGAAAAATGGAACAGAAGTGACTGGCCATTGCAGAAATGCCTTGACATATGGCATGTGCAACATTGATTTATTTATCTGTGTAATATGAATATGTAATATCCAACACAGCTACCATGGAACCACTCACCACAATAGTCACATCCAATCATAAACCTAGCAAACAGATGACATCAATGTTTTAATAATCAATACCTATCAGAACTGTATGGCTGCTTGCATGTGCAATGCAAGTAGAGACGTTCATTCACCCCATGTTCCTCAATTTCATCCTTCAGATCATTACCTCCATCTTCCTTTTCCCATTCTACATCACTGGCCTCTATTTCCACACCATCATCACTGGCCCCTTCATTGCACCATCACTGGCCCCTTCATCCACACCATCACTGACCCCCCATTCATTCACAGTCTCTACATCATTAGCTTCTTTGTCCTTACTCTCTCCATCCATATGAGTACTGGTCTCTTCTTGTGTACATTATCAGCAACCTTTCAATCTGGAGCCAGAACTGGTTTACCAGCTCGGCCTCTAGTGCAAGTCTATTTTATGACATATAATACACATATTAAAATCTAATAACATGATCTGTAGTACTGAATGTAATTGTAGTTACTTTATACCAGTATATATGCAGCAACTGCTAGCACAAACTTTAAAGATGGATTAAATTTCTCAGACAATGCTTGCGCAGCTATAAGTACAAGTAACCACTTGGCCCAATACATGATGCATCATTGGGAGGTGTCTCCCCTGTATCACAGATGAACTTTATAAGTTCACTAGGCTCAAAGTAATGCTTTCGTCTTAATTATAGGGAGCTATTATAAGCACATTCTATAATACAAGAAGACATAAAGTGGGGCTAGGCTGTAGACATATATATAAATAATATATATATAATATAATTATAATAATTATAATTATTATTATATATATATACACTACAAGAATAAAGACCATTCATATCCTGGGATATTGCATGTAGGGAAAATGTACACAGACCATAGCTAGTGGATGTGAAGACCACACAGCCTAGATCAACAATAGACACAGTTAATTGTACATCTATCCTAATACGGTCACAACTCAACCGTTCAAGCCAAACTTAAGTATGTATGCAGACATCCATGTACAATCACTGTCACCAACACAACCACATGTATTTGTAACGGCTTAACCCTGCTTCAACTGGTATTTAAAAAAAAAAAAATTTCACATTACAAAACTGGCAAAACAAGTAAATATAATTCAGACTACAGAGTCAAACATCAGCTTGATATACAGCAGGTACATCACAGGAGGTCCCAGGATGGATCTAGAGAACATCAAAAATATTATTAAAATTTAAAACATGCAAACATAACTTATGCATATCTATATGCACATCTACAAGATCCATTGTATTTACAAAAACCATCTTTATAGGTCAGCTTGCTTCACACCCCCAGCTGGCCCAGTGTTATGGATCCGCGCGCGGTGTTGGGTTCCCAGTTGGCACATGCACACTCCTACCCTGTGGGTACATGAAACTACTCACAGATAGACTGGATGTGCTTATTAACTCACAAGGATGGCATCCATCTCCAAGCTCTTGAATACTTATTAACCGTGGTCACACCCCCAACAGGTTCAGTGTTCAGGATCCGCGCGTGGTGTTGGGTTCCCAGTTGGCACATGTACACTCCTACCCTGTGGGTACATGAAACTACTCACAGGTTGACTGGATGTGCTTTGTAACTCACAAGGATGGCATCCATCTCCAAGCTCTTGAATACTTATTAGCCATGGACACACCCCCAGCTGGTCCAGGATCCGCGCGTGGTGTTGGGTTCCCAGTTGGCACATGTACACTCCTACCCTGTGGGTACATGAAACTACTCACAGGTTGACTGGATGTGCATTGTAACTCACAAGGATGGCATCCATCTCCAAGCTCTAGAATACTTATTAGCAATGGACACACCCCCAGCTGGTCCAGGATCCACGCATGGTGTTGGGTTCCCAGTTGGCACATGTACACTCCTACCCTGTGGGTACATGAAACTACTCATAGATAGACTGGGTGTGCTTTGTAACTCACAAGAATGGCATCCATCTCCAAGATTTTAAAATTATCTATTACGTGCAACTTTGTCACATCCCCAGCCGGTCCAGTGTTCAGGATCCGCGCGTGGTGTTGGGTTCCCAGTTGGCACATGTACACTCCTACCCTGTGGGTACAAGAAACTACTCACAGGTTGACTGGATGTGCTTTGTAACTCACAAGAATGGCATCCATCTCCAAGCTCTAAAAATATCTATTACATGCAGCTGTGGTCACACCCCCAGCCGGACTAGTGTTCAGGATCCACGCGTGGTGTTGGGTTCCCAGTTGGCACATGTACACTCCTACCCTGTGGGTACATGAAACTACTCACAGGTTGACTGGATGTGCTTTGTAACTCACAAGGATGGCATCCATCTCCAAGCTCTTGAATACTTATTAGCCATGGACACACCCCCAGCTGGTCCAGGATCCGCGCGTGGTGTTGGGTTCCCAGTTGGCACATGTACACTCCTACCCTGTGGGTACATGAAACTACTCACAGGATGACTGGATGTGCATTGTAACTCACAAGGATGGCATCCATCTCCAAGCTCTAGAATACTTATTAGCCATGGACACACCCCCAGCTGGTCCAGGATCCACGCGTGGTGTTGGATTCCCAGTAGGCAAATGTACACTCCTACCCTGTGGGTACATGAAACTACTCATAGATAGACTGGATGTGCTTTGTAACTCACAAGAATGGCATCCATCTCCAAGATCTTAAAATATCGATTACATGCAGCTGTGGTCACACCCCCAGCCGGACTAGTGTTCTGGATCCACGCGTGGTGTTGGGTTCCCAGTTGGCACATGGACACTCCTACCCTGTGGGTACATGAAACTACTCACAGGTTGACTGGATGTGCTTTGTAACTCACAAGGATGGCATCCATCTCCAAGCTCTTGAATACTTATTAGCCATGGACACACCCCCAGCTGGTCCAGGATCCGCGCGTGGTGTTGGGTTCCCAGTTGGCAGATGTACACTCCTACCCTGTGGGTACATGAAACTACTCACAGGTTGACTGGATGTGCATTGTAACTCACAAGGATGGCATCCATCTCCAAGCTCTAGAATACTTATTAGCCATGGACACACCCCCAGCTGGTCCAGGATCCACGCGTGGTGTTGGGTTCCCAGTTGGCACATGTACACTCCTACCCTGTGGGTACATGAAACTACTCACAGGTTGACTGGATGTGCTTTGTAACTCACAAGAATGGCATCCATCTCCAAGATCTTAAAATTATCTATTACGTGCAACTTTGTCACATCCCCAGCCGGTCCAGTGTTCAGGATCCGCGCGTGGTGTTGGGTTCCCAGTTGGCACATGCACACTCCTACCCTGTGGGTACATGAAACTACTCACAGATAGACTGGATGTGCTTATTAACTCACAAGGATGGCATCCATCTCCAAGCTCTTGAATACTTATTAACCGTGGTCACACCCCCAACAGGTTCAGTGTTCAGGATCCGCGCGTGGTGTTGGGTTCCCAGTTGGCATATGTACACTCCTACCCTGTGGGTACATGAAACTACTCACAGATAGACTGGATGTGCTTTGTAACTCACAAGAATGGCATCCATCTCCAAGCTCTAAAAATATCTATTACATGCAGCTGTGGTCACACCCCCAGCCGGACTAGTGTTCAGGATCCACGCATGGTGTTGGGTTCCCAGTTGGCACATGTACACTCCTACCCTGTGGGTACATGAAACTACTCACAGATAGACTGGATGTGCATTGTAACTCACAAGGATGGCATCCATCTCCAAGCTCTAGAATACTTATTAGCCATGGACACACCCCCAGCTGGTCCAAGATCCACGCGTGGTGTTGGGTTCCCAGTTGGCACATGTACACTCCTACCCTGTGGGTACATGAAACTACTCACAGGTTGACTGGATGTGCATTGTAACTCACAAGGATGGCATCCATCTCCAAGCTCTTGAATACTTATTAACTGTGGTCACACCCCCAGCAGGTCCAGTGTTCAGGATCCACGCGTGGTGTTGGGTTCCCAGTTGGCACATGTACACTCCTACCCTGTGGGTACATGAAACTACTCACAGATAGACTGGATGTGCATTGTAACTCACAAGGATGGCATCCATCTCCAAGCTCTAGAATACTTATTAGCCATGGACACACCCCCAGCTGGTCCAAGATCCACGTGTGGTGTTGGGTTCCCAGTTGGCACATGTACACTCCTACCCTGTGGGTACATGAAACTACTCACAGGTTGACTGGATGTGCATTGTAACTCACAAGGATGGCATCCATCTCCAAGCTCTTGAATACTTATTAGCCATGGACACACCCCCAGCTGGTCCAGGATCCGCGCGTGGTGTTGGGTTCCCAGTTGGCACATGTACACTCCTACCCTGTGGGTACATGAAACTACTCACAGGTTGACTGGATGTGCATTGTAACTCACAAGGATGGCATCCATCTCCAAGCTCTTGAATACTTATTAACTGTGGTCACACCCCCAGCAGGTCCAGTGTTCAGGATCCACGCGTGGTGTTGGGTTCCCAGTTGGCACATGTACACTCCTACCCTGTGGGTACATGAAACTACTCACAGATAGACTGGATGTGCTTTGTAACTCACAGCAATGGCATCTATCTCAAGGCTCTTGAATACTTATTAACCGTGGTCACACCCCCAGCAGGCCCAGTGTTCAGGATCAGTGCGTGGTGTTGGGTTCCCAGTTGGCACATGTACACTCCTACCCTGCGGGTACAAGAAACTACTCACAGGTTGACTGGATGTGCTTTGTAACTCACAAGAATGGCATCCATCTCCAAGATCTTAAAATTATCTATTACGTGCAACTTTGTCACATCCCCAGCCGGTCCAGTGTTCAGGATCCACGCGTGGTGTTGGGTTCCCAGTTGGCACATGTACACTCCTACCCTGTGGGTACATGAAACTACTCACAGGTTGACTGGATGTGCATTGTAACTCACAAGGATGGCATCCATCTCCAAGCTCTAGAATACATATTAGCCATGGACACACCCCCAGCTGGTCCAGGATCCGCGCGTGGTGTTGGGTTCCCAGTTGGCACATGTACACTCCTACCCTGTGGGTACATGAAACTACTCACAGGTTGACTGGATGTGCTTTGTAACTCACAGGAATGGCATCCATCTCTAAGCTCTTAAAATTAACTACTACATGCTGCTTTGTCACATCCCCAGCAGGTCCAGGGTTCAGGATCCGCGTGTGGTGTTGGGTTCCCAGTTGGCACATGTACACTCCTACCCTGTGGGTACATGAAACTACTCACAGGTTGACTGGATGTGCTTTGTAACTCACAAGGATGGCATTCATCTCCAAGCTCTTGAATACTTATTAACCGTGGTCACACCCCCAACAGGTTCAGTGTTCAGGATCCGCGCGTGGTGTTGGGTTCCCAATTGGCACATGTACACTCCTACCCTGTGGGTACATGAAACTACTCACAGGTTGACTGGATGTGCTTTGTAACTCACAAAAATGGCATCCATCTCCAAGATCTTAAAATTATCTATTACGTGCAACTTTGTCACATCCCCAGCCGGTCCAGTGTTCAGGATCCACGCGTGGTGTTGGGTTCCCAGTTGGCACATGTACACTCCTACCCTGTGGGTACATGAAATTACTCACAGATAGACTGGATGTGCTTTGTAACTCACAAGAATGGCATCCATCTCCAAGATCTTAAAATTATCTATTACGTGCAACTTTGTCACATCCCCAGCCGGTCCAGTGTTCAGGATCCACGCGTGGTGTTGGGTTCCCAGTTGGCACATGTACACTCCTACCCTGTGGGTACATGAAACTACTCACAGGTTGACTGGATGTGCATTGTAACTCACAAGGATGGCATCCATCTCCAAGCTCTTGAATACTTATTAGCCATGGACACACCCCCAGCTGGTCCAGGATCCGCGCGTGGTGTTGGGTTCCCAGTTGGCACATGTACACTCCTACCCTGTGGGTACATGAAACTACTCACAGGTTGACTGGATGTGCTTTGTAACTCACACGAATGGCATCCATCTCCAAGATCTTAAAATTATCTATTACGTGCAACTTTGTCACATCCCCAGCCGGTCCAGTGTTCAGGATCCACGCGTGGTGTTGGGTTCCCAGTTGGCACATGTACACTCCTACCCTGTGGGTACATGAAACTACTCACAGATAGACTGGATGTGCTTTGTAACTCACAGCAATGGCATCTATCTCAAGGCTCTTGAATACTTATTAACCGTGGTCACACCCCCAGCAGGTCCAGTGTTCAGGATCAGTGCATGGTGTTGGGTTCCCAGTTGGCACATGTACACTCCTACCCTGTGGGTACATGAAACTACTCACAGGTTGACTGGATGTGCTTTGTAACTCACAAGGATGGCATCCATCTTCAAGCTCTTGAATACTTATTAACCGTGGTCACACCCCCAACAGGTCCAGTGTTCAGGATCCACGCGTGGTGTTGGGTTCCCAGTTGGCACATGTACACTCCTACCCTGTGGGTACATGAAACGACTCACAGGTTGACTGGATGTGCTTTGTAACTCACAAGAATGGCATCCATCTCCATAGTTCGTAAGTACGAGTAGTATTTGCAGTGGTCACACCCCCGGCAGTTGGTACAGTGTTCCAGATCCAAGCGTGGTGTAGGGTCGCTACGTGGCACAGGTGCAGATTTACCGTGTGACTATATGGAACAGCTCACAGCAAATTTTATTTTATACAACACTGCACCATGTTTTGTTTACGTTCGCCCTTAAGTGATCTATTAAGCGCGCGCTACTGACGCCCGCCGCGTGGGGAATGTTACATTTATTCATGTTTTAATGTGCGGCTGAGGAATGTGCGGCTAACTTCAACGGGGTTGACTAGGCTGGACCTCGAATTGGGTATAGGGATTTTACTGGTACATTGGAAGGGTCGGAAGTATAGTACATGTACGTTGTTCAGGTGATAGTGCTGTGGTGTGTGTGTGTGTGGTGTGTGTGCATGTGTGTGTGTGTGTTATTTTTGTGTGTGTTTGTGTCCATGAATGGACATGGAATTTCATTATCGTGCCATATAAAATAGCATATGTGTATATCTGGACATGTTGCAAAACAAGATATACAATTTGTATCTACATGACTCCACCATCACTTAAACAAACTACCAATTTATAAACTACGATATCGAGAGTTACACTACACTGTAGTAACTTAGTTGGGCGTAGCCCGGCCTTCGGAGTTGACCCCGATTATGAATGTCATTAAAAATGGGACCCACTTCTAACGGGACTCCTATGAATCGGATCGCTTAGCTAGTTGTCTGTATCGAACAAGAAGTCGAAAGAGAGCCGTTTCATGTTTGTTTGATGTTGCACAATGGTTTGGTTCAAGGGAACAAAAGGGATCCTGTTTTTACTCGTCCCCTAATGAATAGCGCCATTTTTTTTTTTAGCTCTTCCTTTATTTGTAAACGACTCCAAATTCAAAGAACACGAATGATACCAATATGTTCAGAATTTCAAGCTGTATTACCCTTTTGAGTCAGATATACGTGGATCGTATTGGACCTTGAGTGGATAACATAAATACATATTGTTCAGATGATGGTGCTGTACGTGGTGTGTGTGCATGTGTATGCGTGTTTGTGGTGTGTGAGTGCGTATTATTATTGTGTATGTGTTTGTGTGTGCATGTAATACATGTTCAATGATAAATGGACATTGAATTTCATTATCGTGCCATACAAAAAAGCATATACATGTGTATATTTGGACATGTTGCGAAACAATTCAATTAGTATCTACATGATCCACCACCACATAAAAAAGACTACCAGTTTATACACTATGAGATAAAAAGTTACATTGCATACATGTAGGGTTTTAAGCATAATTGAGTAGGAGTGTGTAGCACATGTACAGATGTGTAATGAATCATGCGTGATCAAAGACTTAAATTAGCAAACTGAACTTGCTTAATGAGGTCTTTTATATAGCATAGGTTCATCATTGCAAGTTTGTTTACTTTCTACTCAAATGCCCTGCTTTTCAGTATGCAGGTCAATGCAGACATGCTTTTTTTCTGTGTATGTGTGTATGTGGGGGGGGGGGTAGGTAGGTAGCAATAAACAGCCTATCTAATCAGCCAATACTTTCACCCATACAATGCATGTAAGCATTTTTTTTTTTAAATGGGACATGATGGAATAAATGCCTCTGTCATGAATGGATGTTTCAATGATCATATAACCTGTATGTGCTTACATTGAGAGGATATACTGATTCCCAGAGGATAAACTTTGTTTACTTTAATATGACAGAGAAAGTATGCAAAGTTATCTGATGATCATTAGATCAATGAGCTTTACATTATATGATCAAAATCCTGGCTAAGTAATACTGGTGTCTGTATAGGTATCAATATAAGTTTGCTCAGCTGGAGACATGTGAATAAGATGAAATAACCACAATTCATTTGTCAGTGACCTTCAAATTAAAGAGCATGGAGTAATTTCTACACCATTTAGAAATGATCTGTTAAGTAACTAAATATAAGAAATAATCCTGTCACTCAAAGCTGCAAATTCATATCACCCATAATTTTATTCAGTGTCTATCTCTATGATAACAAAGCATGGTTAGTATAAACTTATAACATTAGGCATGCTGCACAATTCAAGTCCCAGACCATAGTATTTGTTGGCTTTTGTCATTTAAATGGTGCAGCAAGTTGAAAAAGCATGGAAGTGTTTGCTGCTCACTGTATAGAAGCAACTTAGAGATACTGGTGGTGCACATATTTCATGTTGCCTTCCAAGCAGTGAATGACTGTCTTTGGGGGAAGGAGGGTGTTGTGTTGCTTAGTACATGTACATGTAACGTTGCTTGATTCAAGGCAGAGACCACACCAACACGAAAATGTAAGCATATCGTTGAACAAAGCTTCCATTCCTTTTAAGATCATGAGAATAATATTACTGCTGTTACAGGTACATGTTGTATTTATTAACTGATGGGATGAGGGAAATAATTGTATGTACATGCAGAAGATCATATGCCTCAATTCCTTTCAGGGCCTCATCACACAAATTGCATTTCTAGAGATGCCTATCAGTTGGAGGCTTCGTCATATTTTATTCAATGGATCTGTAGCCACTCTTATGGTTACCACGGGTACCATCAATACTATGGCTGCAAAGTGAGTTATCATTAACAAAATTTACGTGAGGGCCATTTTTGCATTGTATTGTTTTTCATGTCACAGTAAATTATACTTTATGGCTTAGGATTCAATCACACAATTGCCCATTGCTCTATTTCAGTTACATGTACTTAATGTCATATACCATAAACACAACATTTAAAATTAAATTTCACAGGAATTAGATTCTAGATTAAACTGTACAGTAACGGCTCACCGATAGTAAAAAGAATAAATCAGGCAGATTAATTAGCTAGAATTAAAGTTTTGATTAGTTTTTATATCATTTTAAAAGCTTACATAAGTTGCCACTAATTGCTGATGAATGTGCCTTATATTTTGCTATCGAGAGTCTTAAACTGTATATAGTAATGGGAACACCTACGTACATGTACATCTGAATTACATGTACATATATGTACGTGTATATGTTGCAAAACATGATATTCATATATATTGTTGATTGTAGGTTTTTGACAATTAATTTATTAACCTTGTTCAGGTGGGCTGATTTGAACACTGCTGGAGGTTCAAACCCAAAGGCTGAACATTACTACGACCATCCTTTCTTCCAGGTATTGTTAAAAACATATCCACATGTGAGCCATGTGTACACATAATTATACTGATTATTATATCAATGAGGTATTGCTTGCTTAGTCAAATCAATTTAGTATCTGTAATGGTACAGTTAGAGACACAGCATTATTTTATTGGAACTCAAGATTCAGTTGAGAAGCCTTGTACTGCAGATGTCATGATTTTAGTTTGCATATTATTTAATGCCATTCACATCACTTTATATAATTGTACCACTAAACAAAGAGAATGATATGTAGACTGATCTGTGTTGATTTGATGCCCAGGAATTCTGAATCCATGATTGTAGGGGATTAGGGGGGGATGGAGGGAGGGCTGGGATGTCATCATAAATATTATAGACAAAGGAATGTCCTTTAAAAATATATATTTGGAGTAAGTAGTTACTAAAAGATGTAACTAACAAACACATGTAGTAAAAAAAGTCAGCACATCGATTTTCAGTCATGGGAATGCCAATACATGTGCACATTAGATTTAACTTTATTGAAATGCTATGTATGTTTAGCAGATAGGACATAATTGTACATTTCTATTTATAATTTTACAAATCCACAGGCTGCAACTATGTTTATGGGAGAAATGTTGTGTTTCTTTGGCTTCAAAGTGTGGTATTTTTGGAGGCAATATAGCAACCAGGACATGAGCATATTTGGTGATCAAAAGTTCAATCCTTTTATTTGGGCCATCCCTGCCATGTGTGACCTGTGTGGAACATCCATCATGTATGTCGGACTCACCTGGACCTATGCTGCTAGCTTCCAGATGTTGAGGGGGAGTGTTATCATCTTCACTGGGCTTATGTCTGTTGCCTTTCTTGGATACAAGTTACAAATCCACCACTGGGTTGGAATGATAACAGTCATTGTTGGTCTGGTGGTGGTTGGCATAGGAGACTATGTTTTCTTCAATGGTGGTGGATCAGGTCTTGACAAGTATACTGTCCTGGCAGGTGACCTTCTGATAGTGCTGGCTCAGATCATCACAGCTGTTCAGATGACTGTTGAGGAGGAGATTATCAAAAAGTACAAGATCCAGCCTCTCCAAGGAGTAGGGTTGGAGGGCATCTTTGGATTCTTCACACTCACTATCCTTTTGGTCCCAATGTACTACATTCCATGGCACCTACCTCAGTCATCCTCCTCCTGGCAGGAGAGGAAGAGTTTTGAGGACACCCGAGATGCATTCAGCCAGTGGGCTTACTCTCCACAGGTACTTGTTGCATCTCTTGGTCTGGTGTTCAGCATTGCCTTCTTCAACTTTGCTGGACTCACTGTCACTGAGACTATGAATGCCACCACCAGAATGGTTCTTGACACCCTTCGTAGCATCATCATCTGGGGCATCTCCCTCAGCTTTGGATGGCAGCAGTTTGAACCACTCCAACCCGTTGGGTATATCATCTTGATAGTGGGTATTTGGATCTACTATGATGCTATCATCATGCCTATTGTAAGATACATTGGGAAACATTCGCATAAATGTATCTCCAGCATAAAATATAGAGCTACACAAAGATCTGATGAGCAGACACCATTTTTCCCATTACCACTAGATGTCTCATCCACATAACAATGACTAAGTAATAATTCATTTTTGTTTGATATGTATAAAAAATATATACACAAATGGTTAATACTGTACCAGTTTTGAATTCTTTTTAAATTATGTTGTTCACTGCAGTACAATAAAGTTTGTAAAATCTCCTGGTTTTCCCAATACCATGTTTAAGAACGGCTGGATGAAGTTGTTTGGTGACATGCAACACAGCCTAAGCAACAAAGTGTATGTAGCCTTCCTACATTTTATCTACATGCTTCAACCATGCATGCATCTTGTAGCTGAGTGGATCTCATTTTTCATCTACCGGTATATACCACAACAACAGAATGTGACACATTAATGAATGCTTGTTTCTCAATGAGTGCATAAAGAAAACACTTCAAATCAGGCCAAGGCAAAATTTATGACAGTTATTTGGTGACAATGTATTAGACAGCTACTGAATATAAGAAATGAGGGATAGCATTGAAATAAAAAAAGCAAATGTCTCCTTTAGGGAATTACAAATTAAATACTAATTTTATCATATTGTCCCAATCCAAATACTACATACTTAACAATCTATGAACCCTTAAAACAACTCTTAAACAATGCCTTACTCATGCTAGATTTATACGCCTCACCAGTCCTAATCTGACCTACATCATGTGTGGAGGATGTGGGGTCTTGTACATATCCATCTTCTACAATCCACTAATGCTACAAACTCCCAGTTCACAATCAATCATACTTTTTAATATGATGGTGTTAATATCAATATGTAACATGGCTGATTGTTGCATATCACTAGATAGTACCTGAAAATATCACTTGAATCTGATCCTGTCTTCTGCATCTGTTGACATGCAGTCCACAGAAGACTAATGAGAGAAGTTAAAATTTCATATCATTGTTTGATCTATACCTGACCCAGTGTTGGACTATTATGAAGAATGACAAGCATGGACTATGCACCTAAGTACTGTAAGGATGGTCCAATGACAGCTCAGGCCATGTGATCATATGCATGTTGTTACTTTAAACTGCTATAAAGTTAAGCAGTAAATTTTGAACTGTATGAATAAAGTCCCACATAAGATATCAACAAAATTTCATATCCCAAGCTCGCAAATGTATCCTTAAAATGTATAGTACCTGCATTACCTGGTAGTGTTTATCTTTTCATTTTCTTATACAAATCACACCTCTCAAGGATGCAATTTATGTGTACTATTTCTGGGAAGAAATCCATTTGTAAACAGCAAAGCTACCCTGCTGATTCACACATGAACATATCAGAAAAACCCACATGTTCATAACTACAATGCATCAGTGCGCTGTCCTTCTAGAACAGTTATTACATAATCCAAGATACTAGGTGGAGTCCTTCAAATGCACACAACCTGCGATCTATGTTATGTTTTGAGCAGACGACGCGTAGGGATGCAAAAGTATTGAATAAGAGAAATAGTAAACTAACTTGAGAGCTAAGAGAGCTACCAGCCCCATCATCAACACCTGTACCACATCTCTATTAGTTCCTACAACCCCGTAGGTGCAAGTCAGTGGCCCTCAAAGTGGCAAAATCCTGCTACTTCTGGATATGAAGTATACATGAATACATGTACTATTATTACAAGCAACAAATATTTAATGGTCAGGGACAACACACCTGGAGAGGATGGCTGTGGTGTTGGCTCCAACTACATGTAAGTAGAGGTTCAGCCTGCCAAAATACACAAACATTTGAAGGGGTGTATGGGGACAACTGGTTATATTCGATCTTGCATTTTGCCTCATCAGAATTCTGACTGCATGTGGTGTGTGTATGTGTGTGTGTGTGTGCTTTGTGTGTTCAGGTGTGTGGGTGCTTGTATGTGTGTGTATGTGTGTGCATGCAGGGGTGGACGCAGGATTTCAGCGACGGAGGGGTTCAATATGAATAATTAATGAAAGGGCGTGGTCATTCATGGCAAGAGTAATTATGTACTTATGTACTGTATATGCTGGTGTTTCAGTTCAATAAGTATAATAATGATAATAATAATGTTAATAATGTTAATTATAATAATGTGGTGGAAACATATGGAGCTTGAGAAAACAAGGCCTCTACCATATTGGTGGGTTAGGTGCCATGTGTGCCCTGTGTCCAGTGAGTGAGCTCCATCCCCTTGGCCATCATGCAACATCACCACCCCCACTTGGAAGTAGGGTGGTGATGTTGTCTCTCGCCACAATAAACTCTGAGACACCTTAGTGGAGCCATGTTGCAGGGCACCCAATTGAGTGTTAAGGTGGTGGCAGCAAGCAACCTCATCCTTGACCATAGCCACTCCTGCCCAGCTGACATTCTCGTACCTAACTGGTCTGTGGGTAAGCCAGCAACCATTGACATGTTTGTAATCTCACTGCTTAACTCAAACGTTTGGTTGGAAGTGTGATGCGGCTGCCAGAGCTACTGAGCAGAGGAAGCATCTGGCGAATGAAGCAAAGTGCAGGGAGCTTGAGTGTGTCTGTGTCCCCATGGTAGTAGAAGCTTAGGGGGCTTAGGGTGCTGAAGCCATGGAGTCATTGTCGTGTCTGGAAGCTCAAACAAGGCCAAGACAGCTATCCTCACCAACCTTTATGGCAAGCTAAACCTAATCCTTGTAGAAACAAATGCCACTGCCATGCTGTCCAGATGCTTTGACATACAGTATTTTGCATGTAGCGTGTCCTTTAGATTAGATAGGTATGTAAAATATAATATTATATCATAATTATTATATTATGGTATGCAATGTACATGTTATGACACGATCATCAAAACAGGCCTATGGAGAGTTACTAATTATATGATCATTGATTAGGTGGTCTAAGCAGAGCACTATGGGATCAGGCAGTCCTCGAGTGCTCAAGGTGGCAAAAATCACACAAGGCTATAGCTGAAAACTTAGGCTGGCATGTTTCTGCAGTTATTGCATTAGCAATGGATGGGCTATGTCAGGCTCTTACGTCATCTGGTAGCACCTGATACTGTTGAAACTTGGAATTTACTTGTTTCAACTTGTTTCACATCCCCATTGTCCCTCTCCAATCCCATGCATTAATACAAGTGCAGTCACCTACTCTCTTTCCATTCAACGTCAATTTCAATTCTTAAATATTTCCCCCAAGCGAGTGCATGCAGCTGGTCCATCAGGTATCCAACATTTATTGGATGCCATGGAAGTTCCACTAACAACTAGTCACAGTTCATTGCTCCTAGGTGTAATCTACCTACTACCTGCAGGGAAAGCACCTCAAACGATTACTATATATCTAGTATATAGCAAAGGGAGGTTTGACTGCCTTGAAAAAGGGTGGAAACTAATGGAAGCATGCAAGACCAATAGCTGTTGGTTAAACACTTTGAATAATATTAAGTAAATGTCTCTGTGCCCTCACCAAAACAAAAGCTGCAGCCTTTCTGAGCCCTTCCAATGTGGTTTCTCACGTCCCTTAAGTAGTGAAAGGATTGCTCATTATAATCATATGCATTTGTGTGTGCCTGTTGTGTGTGTGAATGCCAGCGATGGAAATCCCATAATTGATAGCTATTTGCATGCTCTGTATGTATGAAGATGGTGGTGTTAGAACCATGTATACAAATGTATCACCAACTGATGACAACCATCTCTTCCAACTTGACTAGCCAATTAACATTTTTATTGCATGCATGGTATTTGGATAATTTGTGCAATGGCTGGTTCTCGTCATTCATATCGACTCTTCACAAAACTGCTGTTCAATGTCTGAGTTATTACAAATTGAATCAAGCATACAGGAGTAGTAATGCTGATTGGGTATGCAAATGGTTTTGTACATCTGAAAGACAGTAATTCAGACCACCAGAAAAATACCAATCATGTGCATGCAATTTAGAGTAATGTAATCACAATATGCCATTTTTCATGCATCCATCACACATCCAAAATAAGTGATATTAAGTGATATTTGTGATTATGAACTAGTTCTGTCTGGCATGCAACATCTCTGCTAAATAACATGGCTGCCACATCTGATGTAATCATAAAATCTGGAAAGCTCCATCAGTCTCATTTGTTGTTGGAGGTATCATCAATCACTGTCAAAGCTCACCTCAGTGCTGTAACTGCTCTGCCTACTGCCACATGGCTTCAGTAGCACCTTAAAACAAATTAGTTTAAGCTAATATGGATACCTCATTAGGGTTTTCATGTTCTATCAGCATCATGCAGTGCCTTGAATCATTGTGGTTATGGCATGGGGCAGTGGGGCAACATCTATGAGGTTTTTCACTCACATGCATGCTAGAAGAGCCTTAATGCCACCAGGATATCAAAGTCACTGCATACATGTACATATATGTCAGCAGAAGACCTGGGGGGGGGGCTAAGTTTGAAATTGTGTGTAAAGCTTTGATCTTATACATGCATATTTTGTACAATATATATGATGTTCCATTTAATTATGCAAAGTACATGTAAGCAGAAAGGTTGTTACTTTCTCACCAGGTTCATAGTCATGCCACTGAAGGCAACAAGACTACTAAGCAATAGCTCAGCTAGCTGGTATATTCTCTCTCTGCTCAGTGGGTCAGTTTAATTTTAGGCTGATTTTTTTGTGTCTGGTTTTTGATTTTGTCTTCAAAAGCCACTTCTTGTAATAGTATGCATTTGTGTTGTAATTGAAACTGCTAGATAATACAGCTGCAGCACATACATAAATCATGTCCGTATGTGTAGGCTGGATTTTAGCTCTTAACATTAGTGCCAGATGTGTATATCTCTAGTACGCTATTAGTTAGCATGCCTTGGATCCAACTACATATAGCATGATTTTATACTCCACAAACTGTCTAGTTGTCCTGCTGGTGTATGTGTGTTGATGTGTGGTGTGTGTGTGTGTGTGTGTGCGTGTGTGTGTGTGTGTGTGTAAGTGTGTTCACAGACTTTAAAAAGAAAACTGAACATGCACTTTTCGATACAACTGACTGAGTGTACATAGGTGGCAAATCAATACTCAGAACTTGAAGTAAATTGCTTGTGATCCTTTCTGAATAAACTATAGGCTAGAGTATTTGATCATGTCTCAACCATGACTCAGTTATAAAAGTCACATCAAAATCAGAAGATTATATTGTGACATATTATAAAAGCTTATTTCTAAGTGAGTGAGGGTTAAACAATGTACAGTGTAGTATGCCAGTACTTGCCTCATGTCTCTAATTACTTTTAGTAGCTCTAGCAGAGTCGTTAGAAGCAAAAGCAGTATCACCACCATTGACATCTGTTGCAACATTTGCCTTTAGTGTCTTGAATACATTCTTGGATATGATTGATTGAAGAATACATGCACTTATATTACAAGCAAGTACTATTTAAGAGCTAATAGACACCTGGACAGGATGGCTGTGGTGTTGGCTTTAAGTAGAGGTTCAGCCTGCCACATGATATTAATACAAATACACAAACATTACAAAAAAAACTTCAAGGGACATCTTATTAGAACGGATCCTGCATTTTACCTCCTCAGAATTCTTGCAAAGGTGCTCCAGCCATGTGCTTGTGTGTGTGTGTGTGTGTGTGTGTGTGTGTGTGTGTGTGTGTGTGTGTTTGTGCATGTGTTTGTTTATTGTTGCTATTGGTGAGTACTTGTATATATTCTAGTGAATTCAATTACAATAATAATAATTATGTGGTGGAAACACATGGAGCTTGAGAAAACAAAAGCCTCTAGCATATTATGTACATGTGTGCCCTGCGTCCTCCCCTTGGCCATCATGCACCATCACCACCCCCACCACAACATAATGCAACATCACCACCCCATCTCAATAAACTCTGAGCCACCTTCATGTCACTGGGCCCATTTGAGTGCTTAGGTGGTGGCAGCAAGCAATCTCACCCTCGACCATAGCCACTCCTGCCCAGCTGACATTCTCGTACCAAACTGGTCTGTGGGTAAGCCAGTGGCCATTGACATGTCAGTGATCTTACTGCTAAACTAAAAGGTTTGGTTGGAAGTGTGATGTGGCTGCCAGAGCTACTGAGCAGAGGGACTGAGGCAAAGTCCGAGGAGCTTGGGTGGGTCTGTGTTCCCATGGTAGTAGAAGCTTAGTGGGCTTAGGGTGGAGTCATTGTCACGTCTGGCCTCTCACCTAGAAACACGCTTAAAACAAGCAAGGCCAAGGCAGCTATCGTCACCAACCTTTATGGCAGGCTATACCTAATCCTTGTAGAAGCAAATGCCACTGCCATGCTGTCCAGAAGCATTTTATCATCTAGCGTCTCATTATAGGCAAATTGGGTGATTCCCCATCGTTGTACTACACACACTTCTCGATTCCCTGCTAAGCTTGTGATGTATCTTATAATGCAGAAGGCTATTAATTTAAACCCTACTCAAATCAGTGTTAAGAGATTCTTGAAGTTGTTACGGTAACAAATATCTAACTAGTAGTAATGAAAAGTTGTATCTGGCAAATTATCATTCGTCAGAGCTCGACTTTTATTTGCCCTGGTTCGAGCATCAAGCTAATGTCTAAGAGGATCTAGGGTAAAGTGGATGAGTGGACTAGGCTTTGATGATGGGGCATCACTTCCTACAGTTATGCAATAAGCTTTAGCATTATTTTAGCATTCGTTTTGTGTCTTTCTTTCAATGTTATACTTGTTTTGTAATTCTTTCTGATTAGTACTGACTAGGAAACGTAAAAAATAAAATTTTAACTGGATCCATGAAATTTTGATACCAAAAAGTGCGCACCATGCTATTATAAAAGTAGTCGCGCGTTAGTTTTTAAGCCAGAAATGGATATATTCGTAAAGCCCATTGATTGCTGGTTCTAGATCTGTATTCAAATTTCCTTAAAAGTGATCAACGCGTCCTACAGATGCTGACAAACACAATGGCCTTTTAAAATTTTAGCGGTAATGACGCAAACTGTACTCTTTTTTTAGCTACGCTTTTAAGTGACTTATTACTGTCCTCAAAAAAGATTTTTTGTTTTACCTGATAGTTTGTGGACCATATAGAACACATAAATTAACTTTTTAGCCTTTCTAGTGAACACTTTCAACCAAAAAATGTGTTGACTATCACCATGCCTCCGGCGGTTAACAACCGGATGTAAACTAGCGTACAGAATACACTTGGTTATTATATTTTGACAGGGATAAAACGTTAGGAAAATATTAGAGGCTAAATGCTGTGCCTGTATACTGACTCATTCTGTTGCGACCCACTCGGCCGGGTATAGGCTGCTACTGTGATTGATATATCGGTCGATTGCTACATTTTACGGACAGTTGCTATCATTAAACGTGCAAGTAAGCTACAGGGAGTATTCTGTGCAAATTAGGAGAGTCTAAAGCACAAGGATTGTCCCAGGAAACAGACGGGTCTCCTCTGTACTCCATGACGTAACCATTACAAATTACAGGTAGGAGCTAAAATCGTGTCTGAAGTTTTAAAAGGTCACGTAGTAGCTTGCCTTAGAGTACAGATGTTCTTAGCAATATGGACAAGTGAGGAGGAACCGAGGAAAAAACAAAACGCAGCTTGCTTTACTATAGTACCGTATATGTACAAATAGATGATAATATTTTAATTGTGGTGGCGTGTCTGGGAACGGGGCATCTGTCGAGTTTCACGAGTTTCTAATGGCTACAGACTTCAGTGGCGGATCCAGGAATTCGGCGAGGGGGGGGGTCCGATATGAATGATAGATGAGGGGAGGGGCGCGCGCGAAGCGCGCGCAATTTTTTTTGGTGCATATTATTCCATAGATAGTGTAGTAGAGAGATTAGAAACAAAGGCAGTCATCTGCACTCAGTTAAGTTCTTGTTCCCAGGCTTATGTGGATTTTAAATGCGTGTGTTTCATCTGTCAGTTTCGTCAGATTTGTACGTGCGCTTAGTTGTTACTTCGATACTTGAGCCACTTCAATTTTCATCATACTCAGATAAAAAATATAATTAACCTACTTCAAGCAATGAACAGTATTCTATTTCGTCCCCTGTACATCCTCCTACCCTCCCTCCTCCTACCCTCTCTCCTCCTACCCTCCCTCCTCCTACCCTCCCTCCTCCTACCCTCCCTCCTCCTACCCTCCCTCCTCGGCTCCTCCTACCCTCCCTCCTCCTACCCTCCCTCCTCGGCTCCTCCTACCCTCCCTCCTCCTACCCTCCCTCCTCCTACCCTCCCTCCTCCTACCCTCCCTCCTCCTACCCTCCCTCCTCCTACCCTCCCTCTTACCTCCCTCCCTTTCACCTCTCTTTCTTCTCTCCACAGCTGTAGTACAACAAGCTAGGCTATATTGACCACCTCCCACCCTTCTCCCATTTTGGCACCCCACCCTCCTTGTAGTGCTACCATAGCGGGGCCGGGGGACGGAGGGGGGGGGGGGGGGGGGGGACAATATACCCTAGGTTATAGTGTCCGGGGAGACAGTATATCCAGGGGCGGCATCAGCTGCATAAATCTTAAGCGGACCTATATAGCCTGCAGTTTGAAAACCACCTAGCTCTTGGCACGTATAAATGCGGTCAAGTGAGTCATAAATAAAATCGCGGGAATCACATAGGCGACGCATGCAATTTTACGCGTCACCAGAGGCAGAGATAGTATGTTGTCTCTATGTCACTGTCGTGTGTACAAACGATGTCATTGTATGAATATAAATCAGCTACCTCCACCACCCCATCCCGAGGTTAAATTCTTCCGACGCCTGTATGATGTACGAAGAATGCAAAGCAACACTTTTAAACAATGCGTCGTCGAGGAACAATACACCGTAGCGCGAAGCACCTTTATGCGCACGCGACTGGGGTATTGATAGTAATTATATTCATCATGGGTCCTCGCTGGATCCGCCCTTGGACTTGTTTCGAGGTCAAGGGTTATACATTGACTATTAGACATAGGAATGAGCAACCTGATGATATAAGTTACTAGCAATCATGTGCGGGGAAAAAGAGTACAGTTTTCAGCAACGAGCTCGACCCGCTGTCTTTGACAACGTAGCGTGCCTCAACCCTAAGACCTGCAGATGTAGAAATAACGTGTACCTTCATCCAAAGGATCGTTTTATCGTACGCAATACAAATATCGCTGCAAAACCCACTAGCGAATACTTTTTGTTTGAGGCAGTTCGCACTATTTGTTGATTTTGGTATCAAAATTTCATGGATCGCGTGTTAAAAAAATAAACCTATACCCTACAGACCCCCTCTCATTGCCGCGCTTCCAAAGCTCACTAGCAGGTTTATGGGGGCCGGGTGTGCAACTACATGTGACTGTTTTTTTGGCGAATTTAGATGGCGGAAAAGGTGAAGCACCAGCATGCCCCAGACTCAGGCATAGGGCATTTCCCGTCCTGATTTTATGAAATGTAAACAATACGCTGAGTTTAAAAACACCATACAAAGAATACCCTCTAAAGATATGTGGGACGTTCCGTTATTGACACTGTTCCTTTACGGGACCTTGACGCAAGTGGATAGTGGCCTGAATGAGTACGGCTTGGCTCACATCTACCCCGCTGCGGCGAACGACAGTCGCGTACCTCTGACCCTCGGGCTGATGCTCGCTTTCACAGGTGACTACGTTACGTTGGGAGCCATCCCCGGTATCCAGTTGGCAATAGGTATTGTCAACAATGGTACCTTACTCTCAGGATACAGACTTCAATACAGCTTGTCGGATTCACAGGTATACCGTAACATGTGCTTTCAACTCCTGGTTAGCCAAATTTTGCTGTATTTTATTTGTCGTAAAAAACTATGGGTTGACATCGATTTATATTAGTATGCAGCGGGCCGGGAAGTCATTATTTATAAATAAGGACATTCTCTCTGAGAAAGTTAATCATAAATGGTATATATATGTTATATAATATTATAATTATTAAAATATACTTATACATATAAATATAATTATTATAAGATTTGAAGACAATGGTGGTGTAAAACTAAAGGGAAGTAGTGATTCCAGATACACGTACATGTAGGATAAACACAATAGTATAGTGTTTACAGTGCAGAGTGTAACTTCACACCTCGCAACTAAGCCATATCATCGTGGAGTTGGGAAAGCTGTTGGTGTTCATAGCGCAACCATACCGCTTTCATCAGTAAAATTCATTTGGTGAAGGCCGGTCCAGATAGTTCGATATTGACGATGAAAGGTGTATATGGTCGCGCTATGCATACTAACAGCTATTGCGAGACGGCACTGTATCGTATCTACAATCACTAGTTCCCTTTCTTTTTGCACCAGCATTGCCTTCAAATCTTATACCACGTACACGGCACAATTATTCCGTGCCAGCGCGGTACGGTACGGTTTGGTACGGTACGGTTCGGTTAAAATGTGTGCCGTGCCCGGCCAGCACGGATGCAACAAGCGTGCTACAGTCTGCCATCCTTATAAGTTCCATGTTTGTTTCTTGAGCTTATAAGGAATTTGAGCTTATACATGTATATATATAACGAATGTTGTTTTTTTTTTTTGCGTGGTATACCATATGTACAATAACATTATGAATTTTATAATTCCGCATCAAACACATTACACTGCATTTTAATTGTCCTGTAAACACACCAGATGCCTCTTAAAAGATGCCAATATTATCTCCAACAAACTGTATAAGAGTAGACACACAGTTCTTTACTTCGGTCAATGGAACTGACCGTGCATGCATGGTTTTACATTGCTGGGGTCTTGACTTTCTTCTATTCATCCAAATCTGCATAGGTGAAATTGTTTGACCCAATAGCCTTGTTGCAATTTCTGCCATCGTCTCCTCCCCTTCTGTCTACATTTCTCCAGGATCCATTACCCAATAAAATGCTGCCATTTGCGGGTCACTCCTGGTTCAACAGGCATTCTTGTGATTAAAGCCCTTAGTTGGGGACTTTCTCCAGCATCTGCTGTCACCAGTGCTGCTCTGTCTGGTCTCATCTGCCTGATCCAAGTTTCAGGCAGAACCCCTGACTTGCACCAACCTTTCAAGACAGTTGTTGCCGACATGACCTGCCAGGCAGCTACAAGCCAAATAACGGCCTGAATGTGTTGAGAGTGAAGAAGATATTGTACAGTAGGTACATGTATAAGAGCACATGCATGCCAAAATCCTATACAACAAGTACACAAAGACAGACCTGCTTAAGATTAGTTTTTATAAGTGACAGTGCCTGTAGATCCTTACTGGGATCATTGTTATACTGCTGGACCATGTATCGAGCCAGCTTGCCTTTGTAGTGGGCCTTAAAGACAGCAATGATACCTGGGTCCTAGGGCTGCACAACTGATGTGCAGTTTGGTGGCAGAAAAAGGAGCAAAAGATTAATTGCTCAACCTAAAGGCATCAAAGCTGCCCACTTTCGTCGTAAGTAATGTATCTGCCACACCATGTGAACTGGCATTGTCCAGCAACATCAAGCAGTTCCGCTATTGCGACATAAATTGCTCATTCACACTTTTAGACCAATCAGTGAAAACCTGCAAAAAACCGCAGTGAGTATCCAAGCCTTCTTATTACTATAATAGGACACTACAATATCATGCAGGGTTGAAGCTTTTCCCAAAACAGCGGGGCCGCTTGTATTTATGAATCATGCACGATGGGTTTAAGGCGCCCAGTCGGTTCCACATACATTAACAGCTATATAGGCCCACTGTTATGCGGTCTTTTACTTTCTTAAAGCCTCACACGCGGTGAGTGTACGATCAGGCTAAAGTAATTCAAAAGTTTCTGTCACTACATGCATGTACATGAAAATTAATTTATTTATTGATCACTCACTGCCTGTTTGTATATAGAATAAACCTGTCTCATCAAAATTGAAGATGTCATCTGGTCTGTAGCGGCTCAGAATATCAGGCAGTATATAGGAGGCGTGTAGCGGCTCAGAATATCAGGCAATATCTTGGCCGGCTCGCGCCACACCTTGCTTGTCAGGACCACCAGCTTCCGACACCATGACGTTTTTTTTCCATTTGGCTAGCCAACCATGCATAGCTAAGTCTATCAACAGTGTGATCATTACTGAATCCGGCATTACTCTTGCAGAAGAGGTAGATGGAAGGACGTACAGCTCCATGGAGGCGGCGTGGCTGCAGATGTATAGGAGTTCTGAAGGAGTGGCTGCTGAAGACAGAGGTGTGGCTGAAAACAACGGAATGGCTCCATGCAGTGTCTCCAGATACTCCAGATGCATGAAACACTTATAGAAGATACAGCTCCTCGTCGATCAATTTGCAGGTGCACGGCCAATTCTAATGCTTTTAACAGCATTCCATTGCGCTGGAGAGTACATGTATGTGGATTTATATACATTTAAACTGTATCAAAATAATCATTTACCTTGATAAGAGCCCCTCATCTAGTAGTGGCCACATTGGGGCACACGCCTCCTATACACCTATTTTTTCTCTGGTTCGTAAAGGAATCCAGCACGCACTGCATGCTTTCCAGAGTCCAGACCACTGTCCGACAGATATGCTTCCCCGAGATTTGGCTAAACCACGCAGCAACCTTCTCGTCAGAGTCACCCGTAGAGACTTTCCTACGCGCAAGCTTACATTTCCTATCCACCTTGAGCTTGTTCCTTGCTTTCGCGATCGATTGTGCGCGTGCCACCGACATGGTAGCGTGCATTATGCGAACAAACTCTGCGCACGCATGCGATCAAAAGCGGAACGAAGTATATATAATGCGCATTTGCGCCATGCACAACAAAACGTTTCTTAGTTCATATGCGCTGAATGTGCACAATTGTCCTGTCGTTGTTCAGCTGCAGATTAGAGCGCTTTACAACCCTTTCTTCTCATTATGTGGCGCATACATAGCCATGGAACACGCAAGTACATGTCTTTCATCTTTCACGCTGTATACATGCATGCATGCACTGTTAGCTTTCACGCAGTATACACTGTTTAGCTTTCACGCACACTGTTAGCTTTCATGTTAGGTTATGAATTAATTTAGGTACACATGCACCCCTGAGCTTATAAGGAGGGAATGAGCTTATAAAGTGGTGTGCTTATAAGGAGGGCCGACTGCATGTACCCGGCACGAAGAAACCATAGATTAATAGAAACAAACAGCCGATAAAGATTTGGGGAGAGGAATCGGTACCACTATCCAGTGCAACTGGAAGGCTGTAAACGAAATCAACAAGATCGGTAATGAGGCAATTTGAGGTGAATTGGATGGCCATTGCCATAATAATATTGTGTATAAACACGAGAAACCATAGTTGCTCTCCTTCTGTGCTCCTTTTCTCGATTGCAAGGATCGATGTAAACAAGTTATCCATCTTAATTGATTTCAGGTACTAGTTACTGGAATTGCTTTTTTTTTTAACCAATCGAAACCACATCTAGTAGCCTCAAACGCGTATATGAACGTTATCGAAAGTCGTGCCGTACCGTGCCGTGCCGAGCTGTTCAGCACTCTGCTGTCACGGACCTACATGTAGGTCTTCTCTAACAAGTTTGCAAGGCTTGCGCACCGAAAAGAGCCAAAGTTATATAGTCAATAGCTTATAACTAATACATGACAACAGGCATCCTGGCATAGAATAGCATAGCCTTTAAATACCACTACAAACATAAAATCAGTAGCACCAGGCCTAACTATAGGGTTCAATTACATGCACAGACAATAATCTTATGGGCTAGCTATACTAGGTTATACAAGCCAAGTTCGCTCTCACGGATGTAGCATCTAATGAACATGCACGTCCGATTTCCCGGGCTCCGCTGAGTTCATAATCCCTCACACGTACCATCGTCGTGTGAACGTGGTATTACTGAAAATGACTAGTTTTAATAAAAATTAATAATATTAGCATTTCCTTGCCCACCCCGCAGCTTGCGACTAACATGTTCCTTTCAGGTACAAAATGCCTGGAAGTGGAACGCGTATATAATTCCTATCCGCCGCCATGCACTGACAGTTATAATCCATCGTTCGAACATGACCCTCAATATTAATAATAATTCGATATTTATTATGCTGCTAGATACCTCATAGTGGAACCCATATGACTAAGCCGCCAATCAAGACATGTACGTATACTATACAGGATCCGGACACCAGACTAAGTGTTGATGACGTCAACCATGCTTCTTTTTATCCGATTAATTAACCCGTTAGTAAGCCTTTGTACAGGCTGAAAAGCGCTAGCGACGAGCATATAAAAAGGGTTAATCGATATGACACTGGAATGGCACTGTATAGAAAACTTAAGAGCCGCAGGAAATATGCTCACGTCATTCTTCCAAAAACAACTGGTATTTCCCAATGTTCACAAACAAGCCAATTAATTAAGTGAAGGGCCAATCTCCTCGATCTTTTGTGCATATACATGGCACCAGTTACCTTGTGAAGACAATTGTGAGAACCCGGTGGCCGAACCATGGATTTAGCTCAGTTGAACTTCGGTAGCCCATGAAGTGATGAAAGGAAATCAATCAAGGAAAATTCATCAAGGAATGCTTGACTACCAACAAAGCGCCTCCCCATGCAATACACTTCGTGATGCATGTACTAAATTCTCTGATCCTAGTGGGCAGGCTATATTCCAAACTCAGAAGGTTCCAATAAAGCCATTATAGAAAAAAAAAAAAAAAAAAAAAGAACAGAGGCACTTTCTAATGTCTTCTTAGGATTTCTCTTTTACATGTACGTAGGGTAGGTATAGTCCAGGAATTTGGTAAATGTGCTGAGGAACTAAATTGCCTGGTGAGTCTAGCTCTTGAAAGGAATTGAAGCAGCATCTCGAAGGTGTTGAACCACATATATTTTTAAAAAGTAACATACAACTGATATTAATTAAACAGATCATATAAGATAGAAACTGAAAAATAAAGCAAAATGTGAGCAGTGGGCAACATACAATGTACTGATGTATGCTTTAACAAAAAATGTCAATTAGTTAAAACCTTCCAATGATTGCAGTGTGATCCAGTAGAGACCCTGACACAGTTCTTTGGTGATGTCATACAGAGCAGCCCTGTTAAAGTTGGCTTCATTGGATCAGGCTGTGATGATTCTACTATTACAACAGCAGAAATCAGTTACTTCTTTAATCTAACACAGGTTGGTGATGACACCTATTTGTAGTACACGCATGTACTACATACGTATTACACACAACGCACGCACGCACACCATGCACACACATCAGTGCACGTATGCACACATTCACACAACTGAATACACACATATTTTACATACAGGGAAAAAAAACAACATGCAAATAAACAGCTTGAATTGACCAATAAGTATCATGACAATCATTGTACATGTGCTCTGATGAAGAGCAGTCTTACGTATATTAAGATACCTGTAAATGCATTGATCGTTTAGCCTGGAACAAGTCTTTTATTTGTTGTTGTTTTATGTGGGACTTGATTTGTACAGTTAATGTCTAATGTACCGGACGTCAGGTACATTTGCCTACCGCGGTGTACAGAAAAGCCGGCCAGTTTAGCATCCCTTTTTCATTTACAGTGCATACTTGTACAAGTCCTTTGGAGCTTGGCCTGAAATTGAAAAACTCTAATTCTTTTTCTCTGGTCCCAAGTTAGCGCGTCAAAGCGAATTAAGCTATTGATTATTGAATTGCGATACGCCGCCAAGCATGCGATTACAATATAACGTTGGTATGAAACTCGACAAAACTCGACCTAGCGTGGCTGAAAAGCATTTTAAGGATCGATGTTTGAACCAAGTTTTACGTTTGGTCGAGTAACCAACGTTGTTGTATAATCAAGTGTGGCGGCGTTTCGCTTTGACGCGCTAGTATAACTTGGGACCAGAGAAAAAGAATTAGAGTTTGGCAAGCTCCGTGCAAAGGACCTATATACAAGTATGCACCGTCAAATGTAAAAGGGATGCTATAAACTGGCATGCAGAACGGGATGTACACCACGGTATAGACAAATGTACCCCCGGGATGACGTCCGCGGTATACATTAGACAGTGCTTACCTAAAAAGCTGTGTAAAGTTGTGTATCTGCTACATATATGGTCCCATATGATGTACTTTGACATAAGAATAACTCAGCCAGATATAATTTTTTTGGAAAAGCTTATTTATATTTGTACTTTCACTTGCATGGTCAGGCAGGCATATACACATGCATGAAACAATGATGTTATAGCTTCCCTCATTAGTCTTCTTTAGACTGCACGTCTGCAGCTGCAGAAGACAGGATCAGATTGAAGAGATATTTTCAAATACTGCCTAATGACATACATCTGACGCAGGCCATTGTGGAAATTTTGGATACTTTTCAATGGCGTAAGCTTCATGCCATTGAGCTGGAGTTTGATTTGTTTGTACTGGTGAGTGGGGATGTTATCCATTCATGATAATGGAAATGTGATCTATTTTATACTTTCCAGACTGTGGACAGTCTCATTTCATCAGGACAGGTTGATAATGTTACCCATGTATCTTACTCTGGTAGTACCGATTCAACAAAATCCCTTGATTCTATCATACAGAGCGGGCAAGTATTTGTAAGTTCTCACCGATTAAAAAAAAAAAAATGTTTGGTACATTTATATATACCCGGGTGTCCACGAAAGAACGCAATGCTTTTGAACGGGAATAACTTTTGATAGGAGTATGAAAAAAATCTAATATTTAGAAACTAACAACTTGAGGTTAGGCAAATGTGTTTACATCATTTTATTTACAAGTTATTAACGATGTTTAATTAACTTTAATAAACATAACAAATTAACAACTTTAAAAGTGAAACCATGTTCAGACACACGTTTCGAAGCCAAAAGCAAAATGATCATATTTTTATCACCTTTTAAACTGAAAGTAAGAGGCAACAACTATTTCACCACGGTTACGCATGCGCACTTGTTACACTTCATTAATACGCAGGTCCCGTTCCGAGACTAGTGACGCAACCATTAACGGACCATATTAGCTCCACCCCCTTCAACTTGCACATTATCACGTGCCACTGAGCCCCACCTCCTCGAATTGCTTAATTTTTAATTGTTTTTTTTAAATTTAGTCTTATAAAGATCTAAGCTATCCTTGTGAAATCATAGATACTACCGTACCTGCGGCTGCCGTATTACTACCTCTTCGTAAAAGAAAACATACGCCCGCCGTAGGTCATTCATACGGGCGGTGCGCACCAATTAGCGTTCTTGCTACGTGTTGTGGACGAGATCGAGATTGTCATTCGCCTTACGTTGTACAAAACCACACTGGAGAATGTCTTCGATGCAAATGGTTGGTGAGTTAAAGGCACGAACGACTGGGTGCCTATTGGCATACAATGTACGCACGGCCTACGGGTACACGCACACATTGGTGCAGTCCATGCATCAAGCAAACTATACATCCTTTCAGCTAGCTCTAACTGGTATATGCCCGTAACACTAGAGAAGCCGCGTGTATACTGCCTACAGCACCTACTAATATTGAAGCCTAAGGCTTAATTCTTAGTGTGCTGTTTAGTTACCGATGTGTGTGTGTGAAAAAAAGTGCCGAACTGTTTGAGCATTCTTTTCAACAGTATTCAATGTCATAGGAACTGTAGATATGGCTCTCAACTGGTGTGTATGTGTATTTGTGAGTCATGGTGACTTCTGTTCAAATCTGTGATGTGTGCTAAGACCAAGTCTAATCAGTTTTAAAACCAACGTTGTTCATTAAGAAAGAGAGTGAGCAGTTTCACCTACATCAGGATTACTCTTTAGCGCTTACAACTGGGCATGACTTGTAAAACAATACCACCTAATTCTCAGATCTAAATGTAATGTTGAGATGATCTTCAAGTGTCAGTGAATTCTGACTTGGTTGTTTCATGCAAATTTATACTGTTTGTAAAAAAAATATTTGGTGTTGTAGGTGGGTGTACTGTTGAGTAGCTTTGATAAACATTCACATACTTCCTGTTAGAGCTTACTATTTTAATACAATTCATTTGCGTGTTTCAAAAGTATTATTCTCATGCAATGAAAGCAATCTGCTTAGATGCCTGTTTGTCACTAAAGAGCATGTCACTTTGTCATGGAAGGATGAGCCAATAACTTCACTCACAAAATATAGCTGTTAAAAACCCATGTTCGGTACTTTTGTTACTCTCTACTGTGTGGTTGTCCAATCCAAAATACTCACCCAGTAAGGTTACCCTACCCATCACCTAAATACTGATGCAACACTGGAAAATACCTAGTAACCTTCAGGCTACCAAATATGTTTTACCCATCACATTCTCGCAGCAACAGGGCAATACATTTTAAATTCACACCAGCTAGTAACCTCTCTTCCAGCAGTTGTTTGAACAAATACAATATTTATCCTCCAGGTATACTCAAGGCTTTTGAACCAACACACACATATCACATACCAACAACATAAATATGTCATTGATCCTAATCCCATTTCTGACACTCTTACTAGTGCCTTAAAAGAACAAACCCACTTCATACATGCATGCATGCAGCTATGCAAATTCACATGCCATATTTCTCAAAACACCTATCATATTGTCACACCCCACCCTGTTATCAAATAATTTCTGAATAACCATAACATTACATCCTAACACACATATACACGCGCACACAAACACACACATGCAAACTAAAACACACACAAATACACAACATACAAAAACACACAAGCACCCTCACATCACACACAACACACACAAATGCACACACATAGACATACACACATAAACACAAACAAAAACACACACACATACACACACACAAATAATGGATATTCCAAAAACTCAAGGCTTTCGAACCAACACACACATCACATACCAACAACCTAAATGTAATACTTTGCAATAGTCTGTTATAATTGCATTACTGACTTAAACGAACCCACTTGATAGATGCATGTGTGCATGCATGCAGATACGCATATTCACATGCCATATTAATCATCTCAAAACATGTACCATATTGTCACACCCCACCCAGAGATCTTAATTATTAAAAATAATTACTGAATAACCATAATATTACATCCTTACACACACATGCACACGCACAAACACAAAAACACAAACACATAAAAAATACACACATCCACATAACACACAAACACACATGCACCCACACATCAAATTAAACACACACACACAAACACACATACAAACACACAAACACACACAAACACACAAACACACACAAACACACAAACACACACACACAAACAATGGATACTCCAAAAACTCAAGGCTTTCGAACACATACCAACAACCTAAATGTAATACTTTGCCATAGTTTGAATGTAATTGATTATAATCCCATTCCTGACTTTAACGTACACTCTGATGCAGTGTCTGATGCAGTGTCTTAAGAACAAACCACTTGATACATGCATGCATGCAGCTACGCGATAGCTTATCATCTCTACCACATTGTCACACCCCGTGCAGAAATAAATAAACATTATTCTGAATAACCTTAAAACATTACATCCTAATACACACACATACACACACATACAAACACACACACACACAAACACACAAACACACACACAAACAATGGATACTCCAAAAACTCAACACACATCACATACCAACAACTTAAATGTAATACTTTGCCATAGTTTGAATGTAATTGATTTAACCCCATTCCTGACTCGTACACTCTTACTAGTGTCTGATGCAGTGTCTTAAAAGAACAAACTCACTTGTTACATGCATGCATGCAGCTACGCGATAGCTTATCATCTCTACCACATTGTCACACCCCATGCAGAAATAAATAAGTTATTTTGAATAACCTTAAAACATTACATCCTTACACACACATACACACACATACAAACACATACACAAAAAACACACACACACACAAACAATGGATACTCCAAAAACTCAAGCCTTTCGAACCAACACACATGTAATTGATTTAACCCCACTCCTGACTTTAACGTACACTCTTACTAGTGTCTGATGCAGTGTCTTAAAAGAACAAACTCACTTGTTACATGCATGCATGCAGCTACGCTATAGCTAATGACATTGTCACACCCATGCAGAAATAAATAAAAATTATTCTGAATAACCTTAAAACATTACATCCTTACACACACATACAAACACACACACACACACACACACAAACACACACACACAAACAATGGATACTCCAAAAACTCAACACACATCACATACCAACAACCTAAATGTAATACTTTGCCAGTTTGAATGTAATTGATTATAATCCCATTCCTGACTTTAACGTACACTCTTACTAGTGTCTGATGCAGTGTCTTAAAAGAACAAACTCACTTGTTACATGCATGCAGCTACGCGATAGCTTATCATCTCTACCACATTGTCACACCCCATGCAGAAATAAATAAAAATTATTCTGAATAACCTTAAAACATTACATCCTTACACACACATACACCACATACAAACACACACACAAACACACACATACAAACACACACACAAACACACACACACACTCACACACACACACACACACAAACACCACACACAAAAACACACACAAATTCAAAGTCGCTGTATTTCCTAGCCATCCACTGTATTTCAATTTCACTTAACATAATAATCAAGCTGTTTATCAGAATTTTTCTAGCAGTACGATACAGCCTTACTGTGTGCATTCAACCACACTGAGAAGTATAATAACATTATGAGATGAAACAGGTACATGTACAATGTTATCGAGGTTAGTAATGTCAATTATGTCGTGATCCTAACTGCAGCCCATCAATTGAGAGCAGTAATCCTGCCTTTCTCACTACCCCCAGTGTCGCACTGTGGACCATAGTGGCCGGGATGGCTAGCATCTCATCAGTTATTGCCTGTCTTAGCTCGTCCAATGTTGTCACTGCATTTGCATACACTTTGTTTATCAGTTAGCCCCATAGCCAGAAGTCCAATGGAGATAGATCAGGACTTTGTGCTGGCCATGGTATGGGTCCCCCTCTGCCCATCCATCTGTCCTCCAGCTTTCCATCCAACCAGGCTCTAACACGGGTTTCATAATGAGCTGAGGCTCCATCATGCTGGAAAACAACAAATTCTTCCTCTTCCCCCATGATAGCTTGCAGGGCTGGCCATACCCTCTGCTGTAGTAGCTGAAGGTACACTTGCCCTGTGACACTTCCATTGATGGAGAAGGGGCCAATGATATGGTCTTTGTTCAGCCCAGCCCAGACCATCACACCAGCCTTCTTCTGATTGCTGCATTCCATAAAAGCATGTGGGTTCTAGACTGACCATATGACAGCATTATGCCTGTTAACATGTCCATCCAAGTGGAAGATTGCTTCATCCGTCCACAGGATGTAGTCAGGGTAGGTGAAGTCCCTCTCAGCTGCTTCAAGGTAATCTTCTGCCCACTTGACTCTCTTGTCAATGTCACCTGGCAATAGAGCCTTTACTAGAGGCCGCCTATAGGCCTTCATCTTCAGGGTCTTCCTGAGCATCTTCTGTACACTTGATCGTCTCAATCCTGTCCCTAGATGGAGTCTTCTTATGCTCATAGTTGGGGTCTGCTGCATTTTCTGAGCAATTATGCCAACGTTCCTTGGCACCTGAACAGTTTTCTTTCTTCCACAGTTTGTTTTCAGCCTATCCTGCACTGTGCCATGCTCCACAAATTTGGACACCACCCTCAGAACTGTGCTACTGCATAGTGTCCTGTAATTAGGGTACTCCCTCCGGAACAAGCTTACAGTAAGATAGGCATTCTTTCCATTAGAAAATGGCAACTCTTTGTTCAATTGACAGTCTTGGTACTCGTGGCATTTTCAAGCATAGTGGAAATGTATACCCCCTTAATCTTACAGTATTTATACTTTTTAGGTACATTTTGATTGGATAACAATCCCTGCACTTGCATAGGTCAACTATCCCTGCTTTCCTATTGGTTAACTACTTCTATCCATGCATTTTCATTGGTTAGGAGACAAAAATCCATTCTAAAAGTGATCCTTAATCGCAGCCTACATACCAACCCTTCCTTCTACATGCACTCTTCTCCAAGGACAAATATGCTCATCGATTATTTGACTCAATACATACTCATAAACAGTACAACAATGCCTTAATTATGATTCAGACAGAATGTCTAGTCACCCTTAGTGAATGCTAATTATATAATAATTCAGCTGGCTTTCTCAAACAACCCATACAAAACCCTTCTTCCCAGCAGTAAGGCAATACCTCCTTAGCCCCGATCTTCATATGTAGGTAGTATCAAATGACTTTCCTGCCAGGACCTACATGTACACTGTGTGCTCTTTGAGGTGTTTGATCAAATGGCATTGCTTTATAAGTTATCACCAATCACATCTCACACAAGAAAGGTGTAACCTTCAGTTTTATGCAGCTGTAGTCAATTTTATAATCCTCCTGTGCAAGATGTACTGCCTATTTTACCCACTATAGATTTCAAAAAGACTAATACATACATTCCAGTCATTTGTATACAAATGCTAACCATGTAGCGAAATCTATATCCCACAGCAATCTCATCACAAAGGAAGTGCCAAAAAAACCCCAACAGGAATCCTATTTCTACACACTTTCAGGGAGATCCTGAACACGCATGTACAGCCTCGGGGGTCTGGAGGAGTGCGTAAAGCAATTCATATGCTAATGCATGTCAGATGCATATTTTATTTCATACCGGTAGACACATTTGTATGTCATTTTCAGCTGTTTCAAAAGTAGTCAGGCACACAAACTCCCATGATATCCTCACAGTATAGACCTCTCAGACTTAAGTCAATTTCAATCTTATCCTCATTGTACTCTGATTTAGGTTAACTCTCTACAATAATTATACTAACATGATAGATTCAGGAAATAAAAGTAAAGGCCTTATTCGACTAAAACGGCATTCTGAATAATTCACATAATGATAGGGCTGGCAATCCAGTCTATACCCATGTTAAATTCCATTTCAAACCTTCAACTTTTGACTCATATACATACATTTAAAGGTGTCAGATGAAGTGCCTTCTAAAAATCTACATAAAGCTTTTCAAAAGAACTATACTTTTCAAAACCCAACAAATGTAACCCCTACTACATTCTCAAGCCAAATGACGGCAGTCCAGAAAATTTACATATTCCAATGTGGACTCACATGCTTATTCTTACAGGTGTCTGGTGTAGTGGGGTTTGTAACCCACAAGCAAGACAATTTTGGTTTTCCATAACAACTAATGTACAGTAAATTTCCCATCATGTGCAAGTATTAAAATGGCATACAATTTGCCTGTACAAAAATTCATGTGCCAAGCAGCAAAATGTGTGTTATAACCACACCTTGCAAAACCTCAATAGTTTTACCAAGAATTAGCACTGACGCACAATACCATTAGACCAACAGACTCCCAAATAAACAACTGTCCTTCGCAATTTCACAAACCACAAGGCTACACTAAAGTTCATCTATAAAAATCTCTAGTTATACTTTCCATAGTAATTCAATCACCCATGGCACTGACATACAACAGGACAATATCTAATACCAAACTTAATATCTTAAAGGTTTACAACGCCAATATCATTCCAATTTATCACTGTAGCTATAGACAGCTGTGCACAAACAATTAAGGAATGCAAAACACAAGTAAAAGTCTGAAATCCACACACTTTCATGATCAGGGAGGGACAAGTACTGTAATTATGGTTGTATGCTAATAATAACCGACAACAACAGGGCAACACCACAATCATAGTGTAAAATAAAGCTATGTTTTGGGACGTCCTGTACTCATTACAGTGTCATGTGTACATACCATAAGTTATTCAGCAAGTAACTTTCTAGCAATGCGTTCTTTAAAAAATTTCCTCACTAACAGGGCAACATGTAATTTCCCAATCTTTGTATGTAAATGTTACATGCATTTAAAAAAAAATTCAGGGTCCTTCATGTTCGTCAAAAATGTGTAGATGTTCGGTGCAATGCCACTAAGTTTTTATCCACCATCATTGAAAAATCACAACGAATGCGTATCAGTCAGAGTCTTAACTAGGAACATCATATCTGGCAATCCACTCATCTGAACAAATACTCCAGCTAGGCTTTAACAAATACCACAAACACTATTTTGCATCCCCACAGCGGAAAATGTAACACAGTCCCAATCTTAGCCCTTAGTCAAAATAATGCTTTTATAAAACAGCCAAATCGTGCTCCTACAAAACTTTTGTAATGAGCACACTTTGCACTTTAAACAACATCTCTCACAAGGGACCATGCATAATAAAGTAGTGTTCCGAGGGGGAGGACAGTATGCTATAGACATTGTATGTTGTTTATAATATGTAAATCTGTAGTACACTCATGTAGTGCACTGTCACATCATACTTGCATGTAATAAAGAAATATAATTTAATCCTATTGTTATGCGATGTCAAACAGAAAAAATATTTTCCATGGCAGAAAATTTGCTGCGTGGTTTGTGATAAGGAAGTCAGTTTCCTAACACAATAACATAGAAGAAATGCATTGCAAGGGCCAGCTTGTGGTTAGAAAGTATGCCATGGACTGTTTATTAGCAATGAAGCCCTTGTACTAAATCCACTACACATACACAAATGTAGAGCATTTAACCCTCTGGCAAGCACCCTCTGTAACATGATGGTAACTGGAGCCACAGCGTGTTTGTATGTGTGTGTGTGTGTGTGTGTGTGTGTGTGTGTGTGTGTGTGTGTGTGTGTGTGTGTGTATGTGTTTGTGTGTGTATGTGTGTGTAAGGATGTAACATTTCAAGGTTATTCAGAATATTTTATTGCATGGGGTGTGACAATGTGGTATGTGTTTTGAAATGATTAATATGGCGTGTGAATTTGCGTAGCTGCATGCATATCAAGTGGGTTTGTTCTTAAGACACTGCATCAGACACTAATAAGAGTGCACGTTTAAGTCAGGAATGGGGTTATAAAAATTACATTCAAATTATGACAAAGTATTACATTTAGGTTGTTGGTATGTGATGTGTGTGTTGGTTCGAAAGCCTTGAGTTTTTGGAGTATCCATTGTTTGTTTGTTTGTGTGTGTGATTGTGTGTGTGTGATTGTGTGTGTTTTTGTTGTGTGTATGTGTATGTGTACGCATTTGTGTGATGTGTGGGTGCATGGGTGTGTGTTGTTTGTGATTTTGTGTTTGAGTGTGTGTGTTAGGATGTAATGTTATGGTTATTCAGAAATTATTTGATATCTGGGTGGGGTGTGACAATATGGTAGGTGTTTTGATATGGCATGTAAATTTGCGTAGCTGCATGCATGCATGTATGAAGTGGGTTTGTTCTTTTAAGGCACTAGTAAGAGTATGATCAATTACATTCAAACCATGGCAAAGTATTATGTATTAAGGTTGTTGGTATGTGATATGTGTGTGTTGGTTCAAAAGCCTTGAGTATCCCTGGAGGATAAATATTGTATTTGTTCAAACAACTGCTGGAAGAGAGGTTACTAGCTGGTGTGAATTTAAAATGTATTGCCCTGTTGCTGCGAGAATGTGATGGGTAAAACATATTTGGTAGCCTGAAGGTTTAATCAGGTTACTAGGTATTTTCCAGTGTTGCATCAGTATTTAGGTGATGGGTAGGGTAACCTGACTGGGTGAGTATTTTGGATTGGACAACCACACAGTAGAGAGTAACAAAAGTACTGAACATGGGTTTTTAACAGCTATATTTTGTGAGTGAAGTTATTGGCTCATCCTTCCATGACAAAGTGACATGCTCTTTAGTGACAAACAGGCATCTAAGCAGATTGCTTCCATTGCATGAGAATAATACTTTGGAAACACGCAAATGAATTGTATTAAAATACTTAGGCTCTAACTAGAAGTATGTGAATGTTTATCAAAGCTACTCAACCACCCACCTACAACACCACATATTTTTTTTACAAACAGTATAAATTTGCATGAAACAACCAAGTCAGAATTCACTGACACTTGAAGATCATCTCAACATTACATTTAGATCTGAGAATTAGTTTACAAGTCATGCCCAGTTGTAAGTGCTAAAGAGTAGTCCTGATGTAGGTGAAACTGCTCACTCTCTTTCTTAATGAACAACGTTGGTTTTAAAACTGATTAGACTTAGCACACATCACAGATTTGAACAGAAGTCACCATGACTCACAAATACACATACACACCAGTTGAGAGCCATATCTACAGTTCCTATGACATTGAATACTGTTGAAAAGAATGCTCAAACAGTTCGGCACTTTTTTTCACACACACACATCGGTAACTAAACAGCACACTAAGAATTAAGCCTTAGGCTTCAATATTAGTAGGTGCTGTAGGCAGTATACACGCGGCTTCTCTAGTGTTACGGGCATATACCAGTTAGAGCTAGCTGAAAGGATGTATAGTTTGCTTGATGCATGGACTGCACCAATGTGTGCGTGTACCCGTAGGCCGTGCGTACATTGTATGCCAATAGGCACCCAGTCGTTCGTGCCTTTAACTCACCAACCATTTGCATCGAAGACATTCTCCAGTGTGGTTTTGTATTACGTAAGGCGAATGACAATCTCGATCTCGTCCACAACACGTAGCAAGAACGCTAATTGGTGCGCACCGCCCGTATGAATGACCTACGGCGGGTGTATGTTTTCTTTTACGAAGAGGTAGTAATACGGCAGCCGCAGGTACGGTAGTATCTATGATTTCACAAGGATAGCTTAGATCTTTATAAGACTAAATTTAAAAAACAACAATTAAAAATTAAGCAATTCGAGGAGGTGGGGCTCAGTGGCACGTGATAATGTGCAAGTTGAAGGGGGTGGAGCTAATATGGTCCGTTAATGGTTGCGTCACTAGTCTCGGAACGGGACCTGCGTATGTAATGAAGTGTAACAAGTGCGCATGCGTAACCGTGGTGAAATAGTTGTTGCCTCTTACTTTCAGTTTAAAAGGTGATAAAAATATGATCATTTTGCTTTTGGCTTCGAAACGTGTGTCTGAACATGGTTTCACTTTTAAAGTTGTTAATTTGTTGTGTTTATTAAAGTTAATTAAGCATCGTTAATAACTTGTAAATAAAATGATGTAAACACATTTGCCTAACCTCAAGTTGTTAGTTTCTAAATATTAGATTTTTTTCATACTCCTATCAAAAGTTATTCCCGTTCAAAAGCATTGCGTTCTTTCGTGGACACCCGGGTATTTTCACGAGCTATAATTACATGGGTCAGTATCCGCGAAAATAATGGTGTTATAACGTTTGAATCGCTATATCTTCCGAACGGTAAACGTTATTGACATCCTATCTTCATCACTACATACTACACCATTTCTCTATGACAAAATACATTTTGGAGTCTTGCAGTTGCTCCTTGCCAGCATTGCAACGTTCGATACCCCACCGGGTTCAAACCCGCCATAACTTTCGATAGGAGCAATCAAATCGCTTAAAATTCAGTTTGTAGGTAGAGAGGTCCTATTCCTATTCATTTGTTCTGTTCGTTAATTTTTATATCATCCGTTACGGAGATACAGTTGAACAAACTACGTGCATTTTTTCCCGCTTGATTCGCGCCAATAATTTGGGCAAATCGCTTCCCGCTCATGTATGGGGAGGCGGTGGTTATATCATTGGCGCGAATCAAGCGGGAAAACGCACACGTAGTTTGCTCTACTGTATCTCTGTAACGGATGGCATAAAAATTAACGAACAGAACAAGTAGATAGGTATAGGACCTCTCTACCTACAAACCGAGGCGATTTGATTGCTCCTATCGAAAGTTATGGTGGGTTTGAACCCGGTGGGGTATCGAACGTTGCAATGCTGGTACGGAGCAACTGCAAGACTCCAAAATGTATTTTGTCATAGAGAAATGGTGTAGTATGAAGTGCTCAAAATAGAATGTCAATAACGCTTAACGTTCGGAAGATATAGCGATTCAAAAGTTATAACACTATTGTTTTATAATGTTATAAAACGTACGAAAGTTTCGCGGATACTGTCCCACATAATTTGGGACAGTTCCGCGAAAATGTAATCGCTATATCTTTCGAACACTAAACGGTATCGACTTCCTATTTTCAACAGATCATACTATACACCATTTCTCTATGATAAATTACAATTTGGAGTCTTGCACATGTTCCATGCCAGTATTACAACGTTCGGTACCCGACCGGGTTCAAATCAGCCATAACTTTAGGTAGAAGTAATCAAATAGCTTCAAATTCGGTTTGTAGGTCAGAGGTCCTATGCCTATCGATTTATACTGTTCGTTAATTTTTATGCCATCCATTACGGAGATACAGTTGAACAAACTACGTGTACTTTTTCCCGCTCGATTCAAGCCAATGATACATGCATGTACATGTATAATAACCGCCTCCCCATACATAGTGCGGGACGCGATTTGCCAAAATGATTGGCGCGAATCGAGCGGGATATAGTGGACGTACTTTGTTCAACTTCACGAACAGTATAAATCGATAGGTATAGGCCCTCTGTACCTACAAACCGAACTTGAAGCGATTTGATCACTCCTACCTAAATTTATGGCTGGTTTGGACCCGGTCGGGTATCGAACGTTCATTGCAATACTGGCGTGGAGCAAGTGCAAAACTCCAAAATGTAATTTATCATAGATAAATGGTGTAGTATGAACTGTCAGTTGAAAATAGAAAGTCGATAGCGTTTAGCGTTCGGAAGATATAGCGATTCAAATTAGAAGCATTTTTATAACATTATAAACTCGGACATTTTCGATAAATAAATGCATTCACCGCATAAGTGCATAGGTTCCGACGCTATGGAAATACAATCGAGAGAAATGATAACTCAAAGGAAATGATGGAATAGTAAAAATCACACAAAAATGTACATGTATGTTGAATGTATCACAAAGTAATTTAGAGTACTTTAATTAAAACAGTCCAAAACATCTTTATTAAAGTTTAGATCTCCTGGGAACAGATATTTTCCCACAAGCAATACATGTTAGTTGTAGCATGGTTGGGAAGTAGGTGGGCCACAAAAAATTAAACAGCAACAGTGGTCAGCTTCTATACGACTCTACTGCACTTACATGTACTGCGCCGCCGCTCAGGCGGTTAAAATCACACCGGTCCGCACTGGGCAATATTTTATGCTTTGGATGCAATCTTTACAAAAAAAGATTCCACTACATGAATTCGGTTCGAACCATTATAGCCCCTTTTCCATTTTCACAATTAAATGTGGGGGTATACACAAAATCAACGTTACGTCAGCATCGTGTGCGCGTCCAAAACAAAACATGTGATACAAAAATTGTTGTGCAATCGATATCGTGAAGCTAATTAATAGTGAGCACATAGAAGAAGCTATTTCAGATAATCGCCTAATTGTAAATCTGGCATTTTATTACACATTGCCATATGGAACTTTGGGAAAACATGAAGATCCACTTGCATATTTGTGCCAAAAGATCCAAACCATTAACATACATGTACATAGATCCCCAGTTTTGGGCGGGCACCTGACATATATGTTTTTTAAAGGCGCTTTAGGCAGGTTACACTGTACTAGCCACCCAAGCTCCTAGGAGAGATGTGTTTGTGCTCTCATGAATGTGCTTATGATTGAGGAATGCATACTGATTCTGTCTCTGTGCTACAACTATTGTAGAACACAGAATCAAGGATACTCTACCTTGCAATGTACCTTGACGATACATTAACAGTTCTCTGTGAGGTATGCAGACTTCAGTAGCTATTGTAAATGAGGTGTGGGGTTTGTGTGGGGGTACATGTATATGATATGATGTATGCAGATCAATGTGTGGCATTAAACCACCTACGCCTTTTTTTAAAAAAGTACATGCATTTTAAAAACTCATTTTTATTCGATCATCGGTTAAAATGGTGGTACAATCATTAAGAGAAAGGGTTTAGCTTGGATTCAACATATTAATGATGTTTTTCATATACGTTCTAGTAAAAAAAAATGTTTGAAACATTTAAAAATATGTCCCATCTTCAAATATGACCAATTTTGGACTATCATTTGCATTAATGTTTTTTTTTTCTCTGTACTAAGGCATATAGGCAGAACAAGATCCAGCCACTGTATGTTCTCATCACCTTTGGATGGTATACTGATGGGTGGTGGAATAGTCCAGATGTGAACTGCACCAATTATGAAATGGAGAAAGCTCTCAACAGATCACTGGCTATTACACTTGACCAGGAAGTCCTTGACAAAAATTTAACAACCAGTTCAGGGCTGGTCAGTTGTTATAATGGTCATTTTATCTGAAAGCAGGATTATTGCATGTTGGTTGGTTTCGAAGGGTTATATTGTTATTGATTACATACACAAAATCCAAAATCCACATCTATAGAACTGAGTTGCCAATCAATATGATCATGAATTTTAATTTTAATCATGAGCATTCATTTGTGTATGCCATTGAGATATATTGTGTGCTACTCTAATATAGTATGCCTATTTGAATCAATGTAGACGCTGATGGTGATTACAACGATTATTTTCTTCATTATCAAGATCATGATATGTAATAAACCACGTCTTATCAGGATCTAAAGGAGTTAAAGGGGAAGCCATGCACTGATAAAACTATTAACAAGTGTCACAGTTTTAGCACAAGCCCGTAACTGTATTGACAAATAAATAAAGGTTGCACATATCATCACTAATTTAGAAAATACATTTGTGAATGTAAAACAATTAACTATCTTTTGATTTCTTGTAGTCTTTCAGCCAGTACATACAAATGTATACCGACAGTGCATCAAGACAAAACTTACCAAATGTGTATGATGCAGAACCTGGCTTTGATGCTGTATGGGCATATGCACTAGTCCTTAACAAAACCATACAAGGTACTTCTATGTTCATGTATGCTGATAGACTTTGTATCTATATACATGCATGAAATTTTAATTGTTAACCATAAAATTAATGAATGCATAACTTTCCATTATGGCCATTGTCATTAAAGAACTAATATTCCATGATACAGATGCTAAAATATATATTGAAATTGTAACAATACTGTTGAATATTTAATACGTGACTAATTGTTTGAGTTTCTCATGCAGCTCGATTGCTGAAACATTAGTTTCATTTGATTATTGGTTTCCCAAGTCTTTTTGTATTGCCCATGCTGTGATACCAACTGCTTTCATACATTCAGATTTGAGAGATGAAACAGCCTTTAACAGGAAGGCAGCTGCTGCAGCCAAACTTCCACCAAATGCCACCTTCTTTATAGAAAATTTTACATACAGCAACTCTGTGATACTGGAGAGAATGTACAAACACATGTCTAATATCAGCTTTGTTGGAATAACCGTAAGTATTCAAGAACTGTATCTTTCCACATGTGCAAAACGCTAAATAGCTGTAGCCTTGTAACAGGACATAATGGTGCATCACATACTGTTAAAGCTCACAGGATATTGATAGCATTATGAAACATGCAGTTGTGGTGCATGTACATGTACATGTAGTTGTCAAAGTATGTGTGGCACATTTGACATTTTACCAGATTAGGTGCAACAAGTTCATACCATGTGTTTTCTTTGCATAGGGCAATGTGACTTTCAACCCACAAGGGATTCGAATTCCAGACAATGTTAAAATCCAACAGTACAGGTTCAATAGCAGTAAGCAATGTGTAAATGTCATTTTGTAAAAAAGTATCTTCTAGATGCAACAATCTATCTAGACAGCATAAATTGCAATCTCTGCGCTAGAATAATATTGCATGCTGCTGCATGCTGCAATAACTATGAAAAACAATATTAGAAGTCACCAACATGTTGAAAGTAATAGTATATTTAGCATGCTCTAATATCATCATTATGACATTATAATTACTTGATCAGGGGAGATTTTACAATGTATGTGCATGTACATTGTGTTAGAATATAAGATGAGTACAGAACAACATTCCCTACATGCAAATATTTCTAGCCTGTGACAAACAGGTTTATCATTTTGGCCCTTTCTTCATTTTGTTTTTGAAAATGTATTGACAAATAGAAGTATATGCATGCAGGGATCAATATGGTTACTGCATGAATGGAATTTGAAATATATGCAATTCAACTCCAGTGAGGCGGTCTTTTTGTCGGGTCTGTAACTCTTGGCCCCAGCATAGCATAAACTTCCTTTGATTCTTACATGTAGGTGGTCAGTTGTCAAAATTTGACATAGCATATGTATCACTGAATGCCGGTGGACTGTCAGATGGATTTCATTTTCTTGATGGAGAGTCAGCTGACACAACATGGCCTTGTAAGTGACTTTTGCCTGATAGGTTTTAACCATTTCCATCCCACAGCTGGTATTCCACATGATGGTACTACGAATAAGTCAACTATTACTATTGAACTTTGGATAACTGTTGTTATGTACATTTTGTCCACATGTGGGGTAGTCCTTTCCATTGGATGTTCTATCTTTGTAGTTGTCTTCAGAAAAAACAAGTAAGTGTTCATTGATTTTTAATAACATAAATACATATACTATACACACAAACACAAAAAGATACAATTGATCTGATCATTGGGTGTCTGTTTATTATATACAAGTACATTTGTAGGGTGTCACACAAAAATAAAATTCTTTGGAATGGAAAGAGAAAAATTTCCCAAGATAACTGTTAAACCAAGCAAAAAATAGTTCAGAATATTGTCTGAGATATAAGCATTTATTGCTCCTCTCGTTTTAAGCATTATTGGTTTGTAGAATTATTATTCTAGATAAATAAATGCTCTGAACTGGGCTGGACATGTACCTGCGACTCTTGTATGTGCATGTTTGTATGTATATATGTTTGTGCTGTGTGTGTGTGTGGGAGGGCAAATAACAGTATACAAGTTTAAAGCAAAATGACCATTGTATCACAATTTTGATAGATTAAGCATATGAATCATATGTATGTGTACATAAACATGCTACACAGTATATGTAAATGAGGAATTGTGTGTTAACACTATATCTAGTGGGAGTCAAATGTGTGTTACCTTTGGAGGAACAAATGTTTCCCAAGGGTAACATGCACTTGATCATATATACATTAAATATTAATTGGTTTTATCATACTGTCCCCCTCATGTATACTTTAAAAAAAAAAATCTATGGATCGTGAACAACTCTGTAACAATGCCTTACATGTACTCTTGTTAGATTCATACGCCTCACCAGTCCTAATCTGACCTACATCATGTGTGGAGGATGTGGGATCTTGTACATATCCATCTTCTTCCTGGCAGTACAGTCCACAGATGCTACTACAACTACTGTCATATGTAATGTAAGCTCAACTTGAACACCCATTGCACAATCAATCAAATGTCCCTGGGAAATAATATTTATCATGGATGACAGTGATCATTGTATGATGTTGCTGAATAAAACTGTTTATATACTGTAGATTAGAGTGTGGCTGTGGGCCATGGGCTACTCTATTGCCTTTGGGCCTGTCCTGGGAAAGATGTATCGCATCTACTACATATTCAACAATTTAAAACCAAATCAGAAAAAGGTAGGGTGGAATTTAGAAGTATTGTTGTATGTGAACATGTCACTGTGACTAACTACAATTCCAACAAACAGACAGTCACAGATTGGATGCTGGTGACTGCAGTTTGTGTGCTGGCAGGTCTTGATGTACTCTTCTTGTTAGTAGTCACTGCATTGCCCCAGTTGAGGACAACTGCTGTTCTCAAGCAAAGTGTTGAAAGCCCAAGTGTCCAGACTGGCGTATGTTGGTGCCGATTCATGAAATGCAATGTTAACCTTTTATTTTCTCTCATCTTCTAGCCCTTTCTTGATGTAACTATGAATTGTATATTTGTGTGTGAATCTAAGATAGGATACACTATATGGTATGGGATACTGCTTGGTTACAAAGGCATCATCCAGATAGTTGCAATTCTGCTTGCCTTTGGAACAAGGAAGGTGAAAGTGAAGGGAATTAATGACTCCAAGTACATAGCAGCCATCATCTACGTCACCTCGATATGCCTTGTGATGATCATGGTCAGCTTTGCCACACTGGGGGACAGAGTGAACACACTGGCAGCCATATTCTCCTTTGGGTTCTGGTGTGCAGCCACAACAATTCTTTTGCTTGTGTTTTTACCGAAGGTACTCCGTCAAGCTGTACTGCTACCTACGTAATTTATCTTGCACATTGATCTCCATCTCTTCAGATTTATGCTATGTACAAAGACCCCAAGGGTACAAATATATTCCCAACAACAGTTTACTGTACCAATGCAGAACACAACAGTGATACCGTTGCTAATCTGGAAAGACAAATATGTGAATTGAAACAACAGTTGGCTAGTAGGGTGAGTTTGTATTTATCTGATTAGATCTGTTTACTTGTTATAAAAATTGCAGTTACCAGTAATGGAGGACCCAACGGGTGGTTCTATTAATGCCAGTAAGTTGAATGCAACAGAAGTCCACACATCTCCAACTATTGACGAGTGCTGAAAGTAAAGAAGTACTGATAAAACCAACAATAATTTTTTCATATTCCAGTTGTCTATTATTATAGCATGATGCATGATTTTTGATCAAATTACTATATAAATTAGGAATTAGTGCTGTACTTTAGTGCTTTCAGTAGTGATTTAGTGCTGTATTTTTTTCTATCACTTTAATAATACTGTGAGAAGTACACCTCTAATGACTTCCTTGTAATAAGTTAGCTTGGATATATGCTCCTTGTAGAAGTCACTGTGATACACCTAGAAAGAATGCCTCAATCAGACTATTTGAACCTATGCATCCATTCTCTTGTACCAAGAACAAATTCAAAATTAGCGCCACATGGTGAAGTCCTTGTCACTGTTGCGTTTTTGAATCAAGGTTGGGAAAGTGGTTAATGTACACTCTATCAGCTTTCCTCCTAGCCCCGGTGTCGGAGGCATGGCTGTCCCCCTGGAAAAAGTGTCCCCCCGGACATTCATGCCTAGGCACGACTGTCCCCCCGGACACTGGTGCCTAGGAATGAATGTCCCCTCTAGGCATTATTGTCCCCCCATGCCGGACATTTTTTCCTAGGCACAGCTGTCCCCCCCCCCATAGCCCGACCTTCGCGTATTGGGTATCTAGCCTATACCTGGATTTGTACACATCTGATAGCGTATGTGGGCTATACTATTATCACATACAGCCCACATGCGCTATTAGATGCATGGGTACAAATCCAGGTATACCCGACATTCCAATACGCGAAGGTACGGTCGGGCTACGCCCAACTAGCCCCCCTCCACGTTTTCTCGTTTATCATAAACGTTCAACCAAACACTTAGCCTTCCAATCCTCGTAACTGCTCTGCCTCATGCGTGTATAAACTAATGTTCGCACGCGTCCGTGGAGGTTTCCTTTTAGAACAGCGAGTGTTTCTGGCCATGGACGACGAAATCGTTTTGAACTCAGTTCTTGTTAAAAGGAAGGTATCCAGGCCAGTTGGATGTTCAAAATATCAGAAACGTTCTTTTAGACGAAAGCGCGTGGAAATTACAAAGTTGACAATGGCGCTCTTTATTTACAAATTGTTCCAAGATATGAGTGGCGATCAACAGTGATCAAATCGAAAGAAGAGCAGGAAAGAATAATGATAGCTTGCCACGCTTCACCACAAGGAAAATCGTCAGGCCTCAGTGGCGTATTTAGGGGGGGGCTCAGGGGGCTATAGCACCCCCCTCCGACCCAAGAATGAATATAATTAAAATAATCAAATAGTGAGTACGCTCATAATTTCCCTTCGAAGGCATATACGTACGCTTTAGCGCGGTATTTTAATTCAATTCACTTCTATTATTAACATCACTATATAAGATTACCGTAAAGTCCACTATATAAGATTACCGTAAAGTCCACTCTGCCCCAAACGAGCTCGAGTGTATTTTCGTAATCATGCATAAACGCAGCTGCATGCATGCGTGCCGTTCTTTAAAATCCTGTTGCCTGGAGTACCAGCTTTTTCCTGAAATGCTAGACAGGATGTCGGAAGCGTTAACGATTACGAAGATGCGCTAGTTTAAAACACGAGACATTTTTTCGTTGGGACATGTATATACATGGTTGGATTCCGTTGACTGTTAGTCGTCTTCCAGCTGAAAAGCGCATTTTAGTTACTACTTCGTCAACCACTTGAAGCCAGGTGCTGATTACATGCACTTTTACGATATAAATGGCTCTAAATTTATCCTTGGCATGGATACAGTTTCAGAAGTTTGCAGATCTTCCATCAGTAGATTGTATCCACAGTATTAAAGCTGCATTGCTGGCAAATGCCAGAGCGCTTATCGGTATTCACAATATACTCGGCGGATCATTTAGTGTGCTAATGCGCTCTTCGGCGGCTTCTGGATATACAATTATACATGTATATGCATGTACCCTATTAGTGTATGCGCTCGGCGCCATCCTTGGCGATTGCAGACATTCTTGCCGATTGAGCCGTTGTACATGTATTTCTGTTAAACTATACTGCTGAGTGAGCGTGGTTGCAAAAAATTTCGCGCACTGCGCGCGCTATCCATTCGGCACCCCCCTCCTTCAATTTCTGGATACGCGCCTGGGCCTGGCGCGTATCCAGAATTTCAAACCTATTAACATTGTACGTCAATCGAATACGAGCGGGGGAGGGGGGAGGGGGGGGGGGGGGGGATCATGCACTCTTGCGATAGGCCAAATAAGAGCGGAGAGGGGAGGGTATAGGCCAAATTAATACAAGTGGGGGGAGGAGGGAAGGTTAGTATCAATTAAGTTTTGTAAATATTATTCTATTGGGGGGGGGGGGGGGGGGGGGGGGGGGGGTTTCAGGTAACACGGAAACCTCTATGGATATGCTCCTGATCGTTGTATAGATATATGCATGCGACCACCATGTATAGAAGCATGACTGTAACTTTGATATTGGGTGTTCACTTACTTCCAGCAAAGAAAAATCGTACAAAGTTCAAGAGTCAGTTGGCAAAGGTGTTTACAAGGCAAATGGCTCTGCACTGCATGCAGCAAATATCTGTCTGACACATGAAGCATGTTTTTTTTTTTTGTGATATCATGGTACCAATCATTATTTTATGACCTCACGCGGATACTTGCATGCACACGAATTTTCATATATACGATTTACATTTGTAAACATTTACACAAGAATGCCTTTCCTTGAAATGAGAGCCTTTAGTAATAAATAATTAGCTGCTCTGCACACAACCGAGCGGGCACGCAGACGCATGTAAATGTATTAAGATATATATCATGGCATGCATGACGTTTGCTAATACATGCACGTATAAAACGACTAACGCATGTATATCGATCCGATTTGGTTGTATTATACTTACGCTTGTACATTCCAGGCCTGTATTTAAAGTGTAGGACATTCTATCCTAGGCACCAGTGTCCCCCCATGGGGGGACACTGGTGCCTAGGGTAGGACAATTATGCCTAGGCATAAATGTCCCCTGCGGACATATATGCCTAGGCATAATTGTCCGGGGGACAATGGTGCCTAGGAACGAGTGTCCGGGGGACAGCGGTGCCTAGGCATGAATGTCCGGGGGGACATTTTGCGGGGGGGACAACCATGCCTACGACACCGGTTCATTTACAATACTTCTAAAGTCCATCCTACACTTCTATGATTTGGTTTGAAAGTGTTGAAAATATATTAAACTCGACATAATTCAACTTAGAATATGTCATCCACAGTACCTGGATCCAGGTTTACATATGGACTTTTAGAATCTTATGATGGATGGTATACACGTGTAGTTTCCTAGCAAAAAAAAAAGAAGATTTTTGTAACAACAGGAGTATATTGTAGTTGTGAGCCCATCTACCCATACCGGCTTAGCACTAGTTTAATTTTTGTTGTTTCTTGTGTACGGGTAGGCTCTTGTCTTATGGAGACACCTGTAGTGTGCTTTCATTTTAAATTATGAACTAATGCTGCGGGCCACATGTAGATTTCTAATGCATCATGTTGTGAGGCTCCACCTTAAATCAGGTTTCAATGATACTGGATACCTCTTTTAAAACACAACCTACAGTTGTAATTACTACCTCTAACCTCACTCTTAAAGACACAAAGTGACACAGCTCTAAGCTCACAACAATTGTAACGAAAGTAAACCTTAATTTAACACAGAACTTAAATTCAAAGCACGCACTACAACAATATGCTCAAATTGTTCAGATTACATTACTGGATATCATCTTTAAAATTGGAATCTTTTCCAAATCTACAGGTGTATTGTTAAACAGTGACTACATCTAACCTTACTTTTAATAGTTATTACACACACAGCTATATGCTCTTTCAATGAAATCACACCTTCACTTAACACAGGTTTTCATAACTCAAACGTTAATACAATTAAAATGGTAGGTTAATTGCAACATTTTCACAGTTAAGCACTCCCTCACATAAAATAACCAGGTAGTCTATACGCATAGGCAAAAGTAAACACAGAGCTCTAGAAAGGCTCAAAACTTGACACAAGCACACCTTTCCTAAAACAGCTGTCTTCAAAATTCATCTAACCTCAATTTAGGCACACCCCGACCTGCGAACTAGCTAATACAACAGGCTTAAACTTAAATCCAATCATTGAAAACCTAGCCAGTGGTTTGTAACAATAGCTGGCAATTTTTAACAAAAGCACCTCCTCTTATCACAACTGTCTTTTATAAAGAAGAGCCCATGCATACACAAGGAGCAACAAAAATCGATCTGGGATGAACATTGAAAGTAAAGCACGTACCCACCTTTCTTTATAACTGCAACCTTTGCTATCATCTAAACCTGCAGGTGTATTTTTAAGCACAGACTACCCTTAACCTTAATTGTTTATACAAGCCTATACACGTACGTACAAGTATATGCAAGGTTTGTATACGTTATTGTATGCATTACATGTATACATGTATGTACACGTATTGTAGCTAGAATACTATCAGTTCTCAAAAACTTAATAAACAGCTCACTGTTTTAGCGTCAACAACAAAATGGCAGCGTTAAAACTTTGAACTTGAGCCTGTTTTAGCATATGTTGCCATGTACAGAATATAGTCTTATAGTCATAGGCGGATCCAGAAGGTGGTGACATGAAATTAATGAAGGGAGGGGCATGGTAAATTATATGCACATTAACCGCACTTATTCTTTTGAGTACTAGTTTTAAAATATCAGTTGCATGGATTGATTTAGATGCTGAAAACAGTTAAATTAATGCTTAATGTCGTTAGGGTCTATTGTACGGCTTCGAAGGCGCCTCTCTCTCTCTCTGCGAAGCGGACTGGGGAAGGGCCGAATACTTGGCGATCTTATATCGATATATCTAGCTTGTAACATTCTTTCCAGTTCCAATTGTTGCCTGTTGTTGGTTCTAAGCTGTTGCCCGTTGTTATCAAATAACATGTTGTTTCCGTTCTGCTTACATGTTACCCGTTGTTTCTAACATGTAACCTGTTGTTTCAGTTCCGCGTTTAGGCCGCATAAACAATGCGACATTACGCTCATACGCACTGTGGATTTGTCTCGCGAATTAACTCTTCAATGTTCGATAGATGGCTGAAGCATAGTGTGGCAATTTCAAACGCTTTCTATAAATTAAACGCCAAACTCACGGGTAGGCCTATATACATGTATACTGAAGCATTTGGAAGCCAAACTTTCTATCTTTACTCGTAGGCTTTCATCTTTGAGAGCCACGCGCAGTGTTGTATCTTCCTCTTGGCTGACAGACAGGCTGTGATCAATGCATCGGCTATGGCTGAGATGTATTTATTTCCTGCCACCTACATGTAACTGCTGCGGATTTGGTAAATCAGTGCAATGGGGTCAGGATAATACCGAGGCTAAAAGCGATCAAGCAGGTACAAACATGCATGCATATGCATGACGAGAGAATTAGAACTTGTATACTGGTATATTTTCGAATGCAGGTATTCTAAAATTACTATCCGTGATTTTGCATTGCAAATAATTGCCAACCGAAAATTTTGTTCATCAGAAATTTTTTGGCCCTACATGCAGTACTAAGCCATGGCAGAGTGCATGTCGTTGTGGGATAGGAGTACATGCCAACTGACTTTTGTGTAACTAAACAAACTATCGACAGTGAGTGTTTTCCTGCATGCACTCAGGGACATGTGGAAAACTGGTCTCTAGTGTTGGGGGTATACCATGCATGGCAGAGTGCAAAGGTAGCAGTGGCGGCCTGGCCGGGGATGGGGGGGGGGGGGGGGGAGGGGGGGGGGGGGGGAGGGGGGGGGGGGGGGAGGGGGGGGGGGGGGGAGGGGGGGGGGGGGGGAGGGGGGGGGGGGGGGAGGGGGGGGGGGGGGGGGCACGGCCGTTCCGTAATGGACATTAGGTTTGTAATTAGAGAATGATCGGCACAAAACATGCACAAAAATTGCCATTTGTTTGGCGATTTTTTATTCCCATCCAGACGGTGACTAAAAATCCAAAAACTATAAGTTTATAACACGAGGTTTCCCAGGGTATCTCCTCCTTATAAAAAAATCCAGCGCATTTTATACCCTTATGGATCGACGTATATATTGATTGCGCATTATTTGGATCGTATTTTATTTACGAACTATGTTCGATTCACTCGTCTAGTACGCCACAACTGCCACATTCTAGAGCTCCAATTCTTACCACGCTAGCGTCCAAGTGTAGTTCTCGCAATATGTGAATAGTCTCTCTCTGGACGCTTTTTCTGTGAGAAGTTGTTATCTTAGCAAAACTGTTGACATCAATAAATCATCCGCACGAATACTACCTGCATGGCAATATATCCTGGAACTGTCTATAACTTGTGCTTATTAAAAAATCTTCTATTTCGATTTGGAACCATATAAGCACTGATCATGTACTGACATGTAGGGTGCAATTTAAACCTGTAAATATATACTTGTATGGTACCTCCTTTGAAGTAGCCATGGCTGTGCATAAAACAGAATTTTGGCTCCCCCTTCAATTAATGGCTGGTTGGTCATAAAGGTCATAAAATTTTCATGGTGCAATGGCTTCAGCATAGGTCTTTAGAACCATGATTCCAGGCAGCCTGCCTGGAATTTTTGATTTCTTATTAGCTTGCTGAGAGTGTATTTGCTAAAATAAATGTACATGCAGTACTGACCAGTACCTCAATGATGAATTTTGAGTCTACCATATGTCTAGATCATGCATCTTTAAGGTGTGGTCTTTGTAGGTGGTATGCTGCTGCACAGCCAGATGGCCACATGCTTTGCAAAATTCACTTGGACATGCCAATTCCAATTATAGAGTAATACAAGAGTAATTGAGAGTACAATGGTCAAGCAAGCTCAAAGTGACTTTCCATATGTGACCATGTATAGTAAAGTAGTTGGCGAGGTCATGGGTCTGTAGTCAAGAATGCAGTGCATGCTATGGTGCAGTAGATTTCTATGTAAATAGATACATGTCGGCCAAGCAGTGTCCATGTGGACCATAATTTGAAATTACATGGTACATGTACATGATGTACTTGCAATGCAAGGACAAAGTTCAAAGGCTGAAAGGCATAATGCAACAACACTTTTTAAGCGTTTGTCCAACACTGGAAGCCGGAAAACCACCATCAAAGCGACCTTTACACTCGGCCGTTTATTTTAACCTGTAACCGCCATCTTGGAAAATGCCATATTCAAGGGGTTTAGTACAGCCGTCAGAAAAAGCGTCCAACTTAGAACACGCTATACATTTATACACCCATCTGTCTACTATACCGAGTGTAAGGGATTTTCACATCTCTGTGGCAGTTGGTGCAAACAAGCCTCGCGTTCGTACCCTATTCGACACGGGTACCGGTATGGTAGCTTCCGCAATTACAGTGTTGCGTAGGAGAGTGGTGCCAAGCACTGTTCTCATCAGGAGAGATGACACTATCCAGCCGTTCATTACTTATGTGCATCACTACAACCAAAGACTAGTAGCAAAGCGAATTCCATTCGCGGAGGCCTAATGTGCACTTTTCAATGTATTGAAACGGCCGTGGGGGGGGGGCACCAACCCAGGCCACCTGCCGCTTTATGACGTGGGGCGCCAGCCGCGCCACGGCCACCGAAGAGCGCCAGGCGGCAGGCGTTAACTCAAATTCACCGTCAATGTATTATTTTGATTTAATTAAGGTTATCGTCATTCGTCACGATTCCAACTGAATATTGGCGCGCTAAAATGGAGTCTAAAAGTTACAGAAAGAACTCTGGTGCATGTAGGCTTGTAGCATACCGCAGGTTAAAAACGAAGAACTTGACTTCCATGAGTACCGACGACAAATTAAAGCAACTGCGAACGTAGCTATATGAGCTACACTACACTGTACACTGTGTTACATGTCGCACATCGTAACAAAGCGTACTTGTGAAATTGCATGTAGCTAGCTGTGCAAGTATTATTCAAGTTTGAAGCAGTTGTCATTACTTTTTAATTTTTTAATTATTTTTTAGATAGTCTCGTACCCAGACCGAAACATAATAGACTGGGGGGGGGGGGGGGGGGGGGGGGGGCGCCGTTATCGTGTGTCAGTGTGTGCCCCCCCCCCCCTCGCCATAATGTAGCCAGGCCGCCACTGAAGGGTAGTATCATTGGTTGAGGGGGGAGGGTACATGCCAACTAACTTTTGTCAACAATGACAATGACAATTAACTTCAACAATGGAAAGTGAGTGTTTTCCTGTACTCAGGGACATGTGCATGCATGGAGAACAGTCTCTAGTGTTTGGATACCATGTCAGAGTACATAGGTCATATGTTGGGTGAGAGGGGAGCTGAACATCAGTTTCTATCATCCGGCTGACTTCAACAATGGACAATGAGTTTTTTCCTGTACTGAGGTACGTGTGGACCGGCTCATTAAGTTCTCGTCACGGTACTATTACTTAGTAGTGAAAGGTTGTATCTGGCACATTACTGAACTTCACTTGTTCGCTAGAGGCAACGAAATTCTTTCCCCTCTCATGCCGCGCTTCCACCTAAAGCGACGCTATTAAATCACTAGTGGGTTTAATGGCAATTTCAGAGTGTGCAACTATAGCTTATAAGCATTTGAATTTTTGGCGAATTTAGATTGCGGAAAACTGAGGTGTTGTCCCACATGAGCTTGTTGCATGCATGCATGACAATCGAAGCACCATGCACCTTGCACTCAAAAGCATCAGTGCGTTTCCGTCCTGATTTTATGAAGTATAAATAATGCGCTGAGTTTAAAAGCGAAATTAATACCGTACAAACGCATTGCCCTCTAAGATATGTGGGAGGTTCCGTTATTGACACTGCTCCTTTACGGGAGCTTGACGCAAGTGGATAGCGACCTGAATACGTACGGCTTGGCTCACATCTACCCTAACGCGAACGACAGTCGCGTACCTCTGACCCTCGGGCTGATGCTCAGTTTCACAGGTGACTACGTTACGTTAGGAGCCATCCCCGGTATCCAGTTGGCAATAGATGTTGTCAACGATGGTGCCTTACTCTCAGGATACAGACTTCAATACAGCTTGTCGGATTCACAGGTATAGTGCTATCACCCCCTGCATTGGTTAGCCAGTTATGAAATTTTGGTGTATTTTATATATCAGCCGTGAAAAGCAAGGGTGGCTGGGGGTTGATCTCGATTTATAATTAGTTATAGCTTTATACAATTATTTATGAATCAACAAGTCACTCTGAGAAAGTTAGAGGTATATAGTATATGAAGGCAATGGTGGTGTAAAATGAATGGTAACTAGTTGTAGAACTGCAATGTATTTATGTTGCTAAATATGGGAATTTTGTGCTTATCGTACTTATCTGCAATCCTGATCGCTAGTTCCCTTTCTTTTTACACAACCATTGCCGTCAAATCTTATATACCACTAACTTTCATCTCCCGCGGGCACTACCGTGTACACTGCAGGATACATGTATAGGTATATAGTTGAATAAATAAATTGCGTACGTGTTTCCGTAAATGGATGATCTAAAAAGCGTCGAAATTATTTTTTAACTGCCATAAGTTTCTAATTTTAAATGGAAGTATGATCGAGCATAAATAGTACATAATGGATGCATGACCACAGGAAAAAGTTATAAACGTCCAGCCTGGTTTTTTTAGGCTGGTTTATAACAAAAACCAATCCTGTTCTTTACTACAGCAAAATGACGGTGGAATCATATTGTACGGTGGCCCGGTATAAGTCGCAGCTGTCATGACGTGCACGGTGCACATACGCGATTTGCGGACGTGCACGCATGCATGCACATCTGGGATTTGCGGACTTGCACATACGCGATTTGCGGACGTGCACACATGCACATCTGGGATTTGCGGACTTGCACATATGCACATCTGGGATTTGCGGACTTGCACATACGCGATTTGCGGACTTGCACATACGCGGTGGGACGCAATTCGTGGGCGTTGCCTTCAAATACCGCTGAGCAATGATATCAGACCACCTCTATATCGCGATACGTGATGTATAGGCTGTACTGTAGGCCTATCTTCCATCCCTGTGCCCATCTATAAAAACAAGTTTGTGGTACTCCAACTGACAAGATTTTAAAGATGACTCGGGGTTTCAAGAGCAGGTGGGGCTTGATTACTGGTGTTAGTATATCTTTACAGGGGCGGATCCAGGATTTCAGAAAAGGGTGGGTTGCTAATGAATAATAATAATAAATTAAAGGGGGGGGGGGGGGGGGGGCGGGAGGGAGTACCCCGCTCGCCCAGCTAGGGGGCCTGGGGGAGCGCTGTAAGCTCCCCCAGCGCCCCAGACGCCAACGCTTTTTTATTATATCATGCTCAAAACACTACATAAAACTGCTTGCAAAACTGAACTTGTGTATATTTTTCATAAATCAAATAATTCAGCAATTTAAGAATTGCTGGATCTATATACTACAATCGGATGCTTAATTGAAACAGTTTTCTGGGATGTGCTCGCAGATTTCATCCACAGACCAGGTACTATTTCTTTATAGTGCACGCATACATGGAAATCAAAGCCAAAAGATGTTGCATATGTTTTGATCCTTTTCATTGATTAACTAGCTACTTCGGCGATATCTATCAAGCGCTCTCCATGACCATTTACATGTATACGGTGCCTCGATCTCTCATAGGATCATTTTCATGTTTAATCATCATTATATAGATTGATCAATGGTTACTTTTTACAGTAATGCATATACTTGAGTAAGATTTTTTATAAATGTCCTGCTTTGTTCTTTAGAGTGCAGTGTGCGGATATTGTAGTTTATTGCCGTATTGAAGAAGACTTTGCCTCTTGCATGGTTGTATTATGATTCATATTGCACAGAGACAAGCAAATATAAATCCATTCCGCTATCACAGAACAAGTAATCGCTATAGCGATCGTTTTAAATCACGTAGAGTAGATTAACCTTCTGCACTGACCGAAAATGCCACAGTAAGCTTGTGTTCAAGACATGCAAGACAAAATCGCGGGTCCGTTATACGAGGCACGCGCACGCTAAACTTCAGAAGCCATCTTTTAGAATCGCCGTTACTTTTTGCTTAGCATCAGTACAGAAGCTATGTTGCTTATTATTTTACTAAAGACTACAATTGTAAAGACGCACCACGCACTTACGCTTGAATGATTGATCAATCTATGGTTAATAACTATACGATTATTGGTTACAATGCAATGCGGATCGATTCGGTTAGCCTTTTTGCCTTGCTAGTGTGGAAGCGCCTTTAGGAATCATTCTCTTTTGTTCGGAATTTCCTATTAGTGAATGTTAATATTATTCATTACGGGTCTGAAAGGGGGGGTTGCAACCCCCCCCCCCCCCCCCCCCCCGGATCCGCCACTGCTTTACATTGCTTTGCAACGCTTCGATTGTTGTATACACAGCAAAAAAGGGGGTCAAATCAATTTTGATAGACATTCTGTTATTGATCAATCAATTGCAAATCAAAATTGGATTCGACACTTTTTTTTTTTACTATACCGAGGTTTCACGGATCTCGTGATGTCATGTGACGAAGCGATTTTATAAGTAGAATTATTATATTGTGGGCCGAAGCGTAAGGATAGTCTATAGAGTAAAACTAACTTGCTGCGTTTTCAGGTGCTCAAAACTGACGATCGGACATGTAAAGTTAATTCTTTCCTACCATCTGCCAAGTTATGTCATTGTAAGGTTCTTTCCTGTACCATCTGCATGCGCGAATTTCAGAGTCAATGCCTAAACCCGCTTGCAACACTTTAGATTCATATCTAGATCTGGCCGCTGATAACCCCTGCATGACCATTCCATTGACGCACCATATATATATACTCGCTTGCCCCCAATGTCACATGACATTGCGACGTCCACGCAACCCCTCTATAGTGAATCAGCGTTTCCAGCTGCAAGCGAAGAAGTGACAGCATCTACAACATGAAGCCTACTTGGCAATGCGGCAATTTGTAGTATCCGTCTCATTGTTTACATTGTAGGTATGGTCAATTTTCGATTACGTATCGGTTTTTACCTGAGGCGGAGGTGGGTTGGTGACCTGGCTATACTCATTAATTGCCTTAACCTGGGTTTTGTTCGACTAAACCGGGACAGAACCATATGGTTTGTACATAATTCCACCCTGGAGGTTCAATCCCAGGATGGTTTTTACGCTATTTCTATGCTAGACGCTCCACTGATTCCAGGATGGGTTTTTGTTAAAAACCAGCCTAAAAAATCCAGGCTAGAAGTTACGGAGGATAACAATAGCTCGGCTAGCAGGCCATGCATCTGGAGCTTGAGAGGATTGCCTGAGCATTCTTCCTCATTAAGGTCAGGCTTCATTCCGGCTATATCGCTTCGCTGGAGGCTGAGCCTACTGTTAACCTCTTGCTGGTGTGATCGAGCAAAGTATTTAGTTAGAGAAGTGCAGTAAATGTAACCGAAGCGCTTAAATTAGATTTTGTGTATGACACCTGCATGTAGAAACTCATGCTTAAGTTATGTAACCGAAGAAATTACGTTAGTTAGGCTCCCATTCGACGATTCGTAGTTTCTGGTCAGGACTATTTCCAATCATTGTGCGGGCGGGCGGGATATTACCATTATCATGACGTAATACCATTATCATGACGTAATGCCATTATATAGTGCCGATCTCCCCACTATTATCTATGATAAAGTATTAGATATATACTATTCAATTTGAAACGTGAATCGACAAATATGCCGTTCCCTCATGGATCCTCTGCAAACTGAATGTGCAAAAAAAAAAACTATACAACACCGACAACAACTGAGTCATTGGCTGTTTAGAAACAGAGCAAGATCCACAAATTGGGTAACACTTGTCTGGCATGTTCAAGTCATCTACACTGGAGCATTATACACATATTTGTTCAAACCCCATTGAATAGTACAACATTTGCATCAGCTTCATCCTAAGACTAATTTATCATTTCCCACAAACACAGCCTCCACAGCAAACTGATCGCTTTCTGCGATTGACGGTAGAAGATGGTAAACAAAGAATTCCCGCAGAGTGGTGTTGGGATCTTCCATGATCGTAATTCGCCACGGAATGATGGTTCTTCTTTCTAGTGTACACGTTTATATGGAAAAAATTTCCTATGTGTTCATATAATTAGAATAATGGCCAGAAATTGCAACTTGCCAAAAGCGTGCGGGCGGCTGACCAGAAACTATGAATCGACGAATTGGGGCCTTAGTAGTACGTAAACGTTAATTTATGAAAAGAGTAAAGGCGGAGATAAAGATGGTAATGGATAAATAAGATTTTGTGCTTAGTATGCAGGATTTAGATTTTCAAGGGCCCTCCTTGGTGGACCCCTGTACAAATACGAGCGGGGCCGGGGGGGGGGGGGGGGGGGGGGGGGGGGGCGAGGGGGTTGATACGAGCATTCCGAGTTGGCGACGAAGCCATGGCAGCTAACTTGCTTTGTAACGTATATTCCACCATAGATATTAACAATGATTCCACTCATCAAAGCTTTCTTTCTGTTTTTCGTTTTGATGCTCCACTTCGCGCGCACTATACCGTATACGATTCTGCCGGTGTCACAGGCATGTGGGTCCCCCCCTATTTTGGGTCCGGGGGGACCCATATGCCTAGGCAACTGGGTCCCCCCCCGGACCCAAATGCCTAGGCATATGGGTCCGGGTAATTATTTGTACATCCAATGCATGCAGGCATCTTGGTCCGGGTAGGGGGCGGAGGGGGGGACCGAGTTTCCTGATGCGTTTTATTTACTCAATTTTACTGGCACCGGCTGGTTTTGATACGATAGACACATTTGTTGTTACTTTCTCAACGGTAAGTTAGCGTCCACCAGCCGTTTAGGTTACACTTTGTAACAGCCACTCGGCTTGCCATCTGTGTTTCTCTGTCGAAAAGTAAGGTCACTGCCGGCTGATCTTTTTGGCAGACTTAGTCTGGTGCTAACTCGTAGCATAGCAAGAGCTATTTTTGACGAGAAGTGTGCCCCAATCATTTGAGTAGCCTATGTCTGAAACATTAGTTAGGCTTAGGTAGTAGTCTGTTTAATAAGTACTTATTATTTATCGTTATTGTTGTGTAAGTTATCCTGTTATATGATAATATATACTTGCGATAAATAAATTTAAAAAAAACAAAACATGTTCAGCATATACAAACAATGAATGGGTCATGTTCAAGTAGTACAAAACTGTTTGTTCGTATCATACAGGACTTAGTGATTGACCTGTCCATCGCAATGTAATTTTGAGACACCCTAGGAAACTTTCTTCACTGCATCATTCTGCATGTTCTCAGCCGGGTAATACATACATCTGTCAAAGCATAGGCTTCAGCTCATTTGTATCCAGGGCTCCGGAGGCAACGTAGATTATTATATCAACCAGCCCTCCCGCGTGAGACGCGGAAGCTTTCAGTGCAGTGCATGGAATATTTCTACATGAAAGCCACATGCAAATTCAGTGCTTCCGACAGCACTATACACAGTTTTGAAGTCACAAGCAAGCCATCGTTATTGAACGGCATATACATGTACCACACTACTAGCAATATACAATGGACGGGGAATCACTCGTAGTCCCCATGCATATCGATTGTTGTGCCGTTCAATAACAAAGTAGATACTCAATGCAATCGATTGTTTACCGGTATAATGCTATGGATATTAATCCCCCCCCCCCCCCCCCCCCCCTTGCGCCTCATCGAGCGGACGCCTATGATCACGATGCTTTCTTTGTACAATGTTAATGTATAAGAATATTTTGTCATCAGGCAGCTGCATGGGTCCGGGGGGGACCCGGTTGCCTATAGGCATTTGGGTCCGGGATAATTAATGGGGGAGAGCTGTAAGCTCCCCCATCGGGGCCTGGGGCGGAGCTCCAGAAGCTTTCACATTTTCGCTTCAAAGCTGCTAAAAATCAGCGTATTCGCAGCGCAGTGAAAGAATTTACATACGCGCGAAAGACAACGAAGTTTATTGCGACAATGCTGAAGTTTATTGCGACAACGGTCGTCAACAGGCGTCTGAGAATATTGCATGGATATGCTCGCGTGAGCAAACCGTACCGGGCTTCTCCTCTATATTGTCGTTGTCAAATTGTTATTTTGGGAATTACCTATGATGAGGTTGGTACCTTCCGTAAAGATAATGTCCGCCCCAGAAGCTTTCGCATTTTTCGCTTCAAAGCCGCTAAAAATCAGCGTATTCGCAGCGCAGTGAAAGAATTTACATACGCGCGAAAGACAACGAAGTTTATTGCGACAACGCCAAAGTTTATTGCGACAACGGTCGTCAACAGGCGTCTGAGCGTCTGAGAATATTGGATATGCTCGCGTGAGCAAACCGTACTTCTCTATATAGTTGTTGTGATGTATGTAAATCGCTTTAAAGGTATGGTGATGAATTCGAAGCAGCAGCAGTTGTGAAAATGTTTCGCCATTTGCACCTTTTATCGAACGGTGCACCTAATTAAACCTTTAATGACAATCGGTAGGCCATGTACATTGTACTTGTACTGTTATTGTTAATTATGATCGTGATTCAGTTAAGTTAGTATACACCTGTAATATTTACGGATTCTGGGTCACTACTAGGGCGATGTAGTTGGATTACCCCGGTACAGCACTCGCACACCTATGCACGCTACCCGGTAGGAGCTTAATAATTCAAGTCAGATGCGCGAATAAAACCCGCATGAATTAACGCAAAATGCGACACTCCCCCCCTGACTAGTTTAACTAGTCAGGAAAAGGTCAACATCAGTTCAACTGTTCCTCTATTCGGAGTCTTGCTACTTGAGCGGCAACTCTGGTAGGCTGAGATCTCCTAGTGACAACTGTAGGTTTGTCAGGTTCAGGTTGATCCATCCGGTCAGCTGGAGCCCCAATTTCAAGAGGGTACAAGTGTTGTAATGGGCGATTCAACAATATGGTTGTAGTGCCTGACCGCACTCTAAGAGATGCACCTCGCACTAATCCATCCGAGCCCTGTAGGAGTTTCTCTACCTTGCCAATTCTCCATAGTGTTCTAGGTTGGACTGGATCATGGATGAGAACAACATCACCCACTTGAATTCTGGTGACTGGATCCTTGGCCCCCTTTTCCCTAGAATGGATCTCTCTTAGCCCAGTCAGGTACTCCGTCTTCCATCTTTTCCAAAAGTTCTGCAGTACTGTGTTCAGGTAGACCATGCGTCGTGTCAAGTTTGCCGTCGTCACACCGAACTCAGGATCTTCTTCAGAGACATTTACTGGACTAGGCAGACTACACAGTCGACGACCCATGAGCAGGTGAGATGGTGTGAGGGGTTCCTCCATGTCTTCCGAGGGTAGGTACGAAATTGGGCATGAGTTTAGTGTAGCCTCCACTTCCACCAAAACTGTGACTAGCTCATCATAATCCATCCTTGCCTTGCCAATAGCCTTCCTCAAGCATCTCTTCATTGACTGGATCAATCTCTCGTAGAATCCTCCCCACCAGGGAGCTTTCTCCAATATGAAGGTCCATTGAATACGCAAGTCCAGAAAATGGCGCTCTACTTCAGGAGAGTCCATCAGAGCCTTCAGGATCTTGTTTGCTGCTCAAAATGTCTTGCTGTTATCTGAAACCACTTTCTGGGGGACTCCCCGCCTGGCAGAGAATCGTCTCAAACAGTGTACAAATGACTCTGCAGTTAGGTCCGGAACCAGTTCCAGATGGACAGCGCGCACGAGACAACACGTGAAGAGGCAGATCCAAACTTTCCTTCCATCCTTCAGGAACAACGGTCCCACATAATCAACCCCTATAAAGCTGAATGGTGGTGCTGCGTGTACTCTGAAGTCTGGCAATGGCGGAGGTGGTGGCCCAATGAGTGGCTTGGAGATAAAACGTTTACACACCCTACACTTGCTGAGAAGTGTCCTCACGAACTGCCTCCCCTTTACGATCCAGAACTTCGACCGTAGTTCTGTGAGAGTCTCCTTAACGCCTCCATGCATGACTCGAGCATGATAACTCCACACGACCAATGCAGTTAGGTGATGAGACTTCTCAAGGAAGATTGGGTGTCTTCCATCATCTGGCAAATCAGCATTCTGCAGCCTTCCAGCACATCTCCAAATGCCATCCTTATCCTCATATAAGCCGAACTGGGTTAGCCACATCCTGAAGTTGTTATTCTGCACAAGTGACAATTGAGAATGTCTAATCCAGAGCCTTTCTGCGTTGAAGATGTCTACTGCAGTCACCATCTTCATTCTGTGTTGAGGGTCAGCCTTGACGTTAAATTTCAGTAGGGTAATAAACTTCTGAACATGAGCCGTTACCCCCAGAAGCCGTCTAAGAGTGCTGAAGTCCTCCACCTGAATGACTGAATCAATCTGACTTGACTCTTCCACCACCACGCTGTGGACAGTCATTGAGGAGGTTCGGTCTCCCGCCTTCAGCTCCACTGCACAGGCCTCAGGTATGGTATTCAATTCAGGACTACAAGGTTCTTGATTTGGCTCACAAACATGCAGAGGTACCTTCAGCCAGGATCCTATTGTACTTGGTTCGGTACCTTCAACTCCCCTTGATGGGAGATCAGCTGGGTTTACATCACCGCGACAGTGATGCCAACACTTTGCTGGGATCAGTGTGCGAATCTCCCTCACTCTGTTCTCCACGAACTGCTTCCACTCTTTGTCATAGCCCCTTATCCAATACAAGACTATCTTCGAGTCAGTATAGCAGGATATCTTGTCAAATTTCTGTTCAGGCTGTAGAGCTTGCATGATATTTGAAAGAAGACGTGCCAAAAGAAGTGCAGCTATAGCTAGTAGCTCCAATCTGGGAATAGTCAGTGAGTTCAGGGGAGCAACTCTGGTCCTCGAAGCAACAAATCGGATTGCACACTTGCTGGCAGAGCCTACTTTCATGAACACCACTGCGGCATATGCCCTTTGCGATGCATCACAAAATCCAATTAATTCACAGGGAAAAGGTTCTTCAACATCGTGGAAGTAGCACCTTGGAATGTGGAGAAGGAGTGGTTCTTGCATTCTTGACAGCAACATCTTCCACTTCAGCAACAGCTCTCCTCCTAGTTGGTCATCCCAATCTAATCTTGCTGCACAAATATCCTGGAAAAGTAGCTTGAAGCTTACTGTCCAAGGTGAAAGGATGCCCATGGGATCATACACGCGTGCAGAGAGACCAATAACATTCCTCTTGGTAGGATGCATGGTAACAGCCACCTTGTAGAGGTCGCCAAGGTCACAAACAAGGACGTCTTCAGCTGGCTTCCACTTCACGCCCAGCACCTTTACACATTCTGGAAGATCAAGTCTTTCTCCCAAGGTGTTCTTAGTGTATATTCATCATCACAGGTCACAGGTTCACGCTGAGGAACTTGAACCCCATAGTTGTCCTGCGAAGACATGCGCGCTTGAAGGGTTGGAGAGTTGGACATGAATTTCCTGAGAGTGAATCCTGCTTGGCTCAAACACTGTCTCGACTTCTCATACAGCTCAAGTGCCTTGGCTTCAGTCTTCTCTCCAAAGGTGAGGTCATCTACATAGATGGAGCGATTGAATTTTTCAACAAAGGAATGATCTCCGTCCCTGTAGCCTTTGACATGCTTTCTAATCATCGCGTTGAGAAGGAACGAGCTTGCTGACACTCCAAAAACTACTCTGGTGAAGTGCATGACAACTAGTCTAGGAAGCTGTGCCGTGATGTCATCTACCCACAGAAACCTTAAAGCATTGCGGTTTACTTCTGCTACAGACACCATAAGAAAGGCTTTCTCAATGTCGGCAGTCACAGCTATCTGAAAGAGACGGAATCTCAGAAGGATGTCCAGAATGTTCTGTCCAAAGGTCGGTCCAGCATACAAACAGTCATTAAGAGATGGTCCATTACTCCTTGCCGATGCATCATAAACGATGTGCAGCTTAGTTGTCAGCATATCCTCCCGTACTACGGCATGATGAGGAAGGTAGTGCGTTGCTCCAATGGGTCCAGCATCAGAAGGATCAATGGTTTCCACTATGCCTTGTCTGAGCTGGTCTCGAATGATCTCATCATACCGGGTCAGGATGTGTGGTGATTGCTGGAGTCCCTTAAGCAGATTGAAGAGTCGCCTCTGGCTAAGTTCAAGGTTATCTGGCAGCATGATGCGTGGAGACTTCCAAGGCAGCCGTACACAATAGCGACCACCACGGAAGGATACATCTTCAAGAAATTTCTCGTACACAGATTCTTCACCCTCCTTGATTCCTAAAGTGTCAAGGTCCCAAAATGCCTGTAACTTTTTCTCCAGATGGACGAGCTCTTGCTGTGATGAATGTGTCTGCGCTGTTAGTACATGAGAGATGTTCGAGCATGTCACATGTGATTCAGCAATAACACCGGGAACGGGGCCTGAGAGAACCCAACCAAAACACGTCTGCATTGCTGTTGGACCAGATCTACTTCACACAATCTCCCCCGTAACAACCTCCCAGTATTGATCCACTCCGATCAGAATGCCAATTTCCAGACATTCATTCAGATCACCTGAGTCGGCTAGCTCCAAGCCAGTTAAATGTGGAAAGTAGTCTATTGCACAGTTGATCGGCTGTCCAGTTATGGGTCCACAGATGGTTGGGATGGTAAGCAAAGATAACATTATGTCCGATCCTGCCTTCGTTTCCACACTAAGACTAACCACACTGCACACCTAAAGTCTTCCTTCTTCTGCGGCAAAGGCTTTCACAAGTAGCGTCTCCCTTTGCTTCTCCTTCAATCCAAGTGCTTCACTCAGTTGTCTAGATATGTAGGACCTCTGGCTACCACTGTCCAGTAGAATTCTTGTTTCGATCACGGGTACTAGTTTACCAGGAGCCCTGACCTTGACACGAGCTGTTTGAAGTAACATTGGTACCTTAGTGCTCAAAAACAGTGAAAGGGACGTTTGAGGACTTCCACCAGCGTTTGACATTGATCCATTTGAAGCGTTCAGACCCAACTGGTGACTCCCTGTCGAATTTGAGGGTCCTTGTGGACGGTGCTTGGTAGCAGACAATGGTTCTGGGACACAGATACTACTATGATGTCGTTTCTGACAGCTGAAACAACGTGCTGATGAACGGCAATTCCTACTCACATGACCTTTCTTAAGGCACACAAAGCAACGTCCAGACCTGAGCAGTATCTGTTTCCTCGCTTTAACATCTGCAACGTTTCTGCACTGGGATGGAAGATGAGTCTGATCACAATAGACACAGTGGACAGAAGGGTCAGTTGACAAGAGAGCAGCTGTGGTTGGAGGGCTTCTGGTCATCTTCTTATTACTGCACGTCCCAGGGTTTGCTGCAGCTCTTTCCCTAGCGTCTGTTTCCCTATCTAGGATCTTCATGACTGCACTCAGATCCCATTCACCCTCCTTGATTTCTCTACTGACTGTGAGGCGGAACTCTTGGGGTAACTTTGTAATCAGTACAGATGACAGTAGAGCACCATACGAAGACGACGGAACACCCAAAGATGCAAGACCTCGAGTGTGGGACTCCACCAAGTTGTACAAGTGCCTAAGACCCTTAAGATCGTGCTGAGAACTTACAGCTTCAAGATTCATCAGTATGTCCATATGTTTGGCAATGATCATCTGCTTATTCCCGAAGCGCTTTTTCAATATCTCCTAAGCTTCCCCATAATTCGCTGATGTGAGGGTCAGACCTGCCACTGCTGCTGCTGCAGAATCTTCTAGCAAGGTGTTCAAGTAGTTGAACGTATCCACCGAGGAGAGTTCATCGTTATTATGAATAGCTGCCTCAAATGAGTCCCAGAAGGCCATCCAGCTTGTCAGTTCTCCATTGAACCGTCTCAATTCCAATTTGGGCAGTCTAATCCTTGTCTCCCGAGTGCAGTGGCGTAGGAACTGTAGCGGCCGTAGCGGCCATGGCCGCTACACTTTTCCGTTGGTCTTTGTTTTTTTTATTTTTTTTATTTGATATAAACGATTCCCACGTATTAAAGAGCTCAAGTAACATGCGCTCTAGTCCCGCGTATATCTTATACATGTAAGAGTACAAGTATATACATTTTTGCAATTATTATATTTACAACCATCTTATACAGACTAAGTTTGACTGAAATAGAGAATGAATTTATATATAAATATATATATCAGTAGCACTTTGATCACATAATTGCATTCAAGCCTACACTACAGTTTAGTTAATAATTAATGAAAAGTGATCAAATTTCGTAAGGCTTTTGAACATAAAAATCGCACGAATTGCAAAGCTTCTGGGGCAGAGCCCCAGACCCCTATGGGGGAGCTTACAGCGCTCCCCCATGCCCCCTGGCTGGGCGGGAGGGGGCCATGCCCCCTCCCGCACCCACCCCCTCTGTGCCCCTCCCATTTCTGTTACATAATCTAAGCCGCTACACTTTATAAGTCCTTCCTACGCCTCTGGAGTGGACCGAGTAGCTACAGCAGGAACAGTCGATATGGATGAACTTGTTCCAGCAGCCCTTGTTCCTGGAGGAGTTTCAACGTCTCCTACTACTGCCGTGACGTTTTGTGAAGGATTCACCTGTTCCGTTACGTTAACGCTGTGTCTGGATTCCGTGCTGTCGCGTTCTGAACGTGATACGTCGTCACGTCTAGAACTCGATGAGCCATCTTGTGTAGGAGCGCTTGTCTCAGAGGTCCCTGACAATGCCGATTCGATCTCCGAGATCGCTAATTCAATCTTTTCTCGGAGAATGTCAGCCTCCTCTATTTCGGAATACACGTCCTGTTCGCTTTCAGTAGCGTCAAGAATAGCTGTGTCTAGCTCACGGATGATCGTCAGTTTCTCCTTTAGCGTTCGGAATGCCAAACTCAGCTTCGATGTGTTTCATTCTTCCGCTTCTAAGGTTCCTTGTACCTGTGTTAAGGTTCTGGTAACTGAACTAGTCTCGTACCCAGACCCTGATTCCCACAGCTGCGGATGGATTACATCACCGCTACCTGAGTCCGCCAGATTTTAGCGTACAATCAGAATGCAGAGCACCCGTGACGTCACATATACGAGTGCTACACGGCCAACAATTTGAGTCCGTATCGGAAGCGAATACACTGGCGTGACGTCAACGTGACCATAGTGGCGTATCATTGCCGATCGGCACCGCTTTTTTTTTTTAACGTAAGATTATTTGGCGTATCGGTAGCGTGAACGGGTCCAATTTAGGGGCGTGAACCTTGGCGTAACGCAAGTCTTGAGAAAAATCCGATACGGCAGCGTTTTACGTATCCCTTTCGTCCCTATACTTTCCAGACTCTTTATTATATAAAAACATTTAATAAACAACAAACAAACATAACATTACATACATGTACACGTTCAACAATACAAGTCATTGTTCCAATTATGCAGAAAAACAGCTCTTTTAGCAGACACCTCCTGTCGTTCAACAGTGGTGGTAGTGGCAGTGTCAGCTGTTGTACATCGATGATCACATTGATGAACAGACCTGAGGACTTGGTCCGATGAACCACACCATATTTGAAACAGCAGTCATATTCACTCAGGAGAGGCACCCTGGCAGGTGACGACAGGGTCCATGTGACGCACAATGTCATGTGAACTCCAAAACAGCCAATCAGAGCTCCTAACAATGGAATTGGTTCCAGATTTGTATACAATTAACAAAGTCACAAAGATCAACTGCTTGTCAGAACCCCTGTAGTATGAGTAAGGAAGTAGTGAGATAGTTACAAAACGTGTAAATGTGCATACCTTAGACAAAGCCACACCCATAGGTCTTGTTCTGATGGAAGAGAAGAGCAAATTTTCAGAAATGAGAGCTGACACCTCAATGTATGGAAGACAAACTTCAGGTATTTTTTTTGTCCCTGTGAAGCAACATGCACATGACAACATCACACATACAGGTACATGTACATGCACATACCATTGGTCAAGGATGAGATATGCCATCGCTGCAGCCTTTGACACAAATGGTTCGTACTGGCCATTGAGGTAAGTGTCGCTTAGGATGATGCTTAAAATAGTTCTGCCATCATCTACACCACCATAGAATTGCATTCTTACAAATTAAAACGACAGGCTTACCCTTACCCGTACTAGGAGTGTCATTCTCACCCATTGGAAGTGATGTAGCTTCAGCTAGTATCGGTCAGCACGCACCATCCATAGTGGAAATTGAATCAATCACGCTATCCCTTTCCGTGAGTTCAAAAACATCGAGATGGGGTTGGGTGTGCAAGTACTTTTCATTCTTTATTGCTACAGTATACAGCCAAGTGGGGGCACTTACCTTCATGCTTCTCATCTTCCACTTCTGCATCACCTCCAAAAAGTAATGCTGCTAAGTTTTCCATCACCTTTGGGGACGAAAGAAGAAAGTAACTAGCTATGGCTAAGCAATAACTATACCTATTATTTTCTTTTCTCACAATATCCAATGAAAATAGTAGCAGTTGAGCGCAGTATCCAAACACACTACTAAATTAAAATATGTATGTGTATGTGTGTGTGCATCATGTATGTGTATGTGTGCATGTACTGTAAATCTGTGTGTTGCACATGTGAGGTATGTGTGTGTGCAAATGCTATGTGTGTACAACACACACAGTGTCAGTAACAAGCACACATGACATTCAAAATGAGCACACATGCAGTACCAGACCTACTGTTTACACCAAAGTGATACCACCATCCCACCTCCCCTACCCCCTCACTCTACTGCTATCGGAATGGAGTCCAGCAGAGAACACACAAACTACATGTAATGATCTTTACGTTTTAAGTAGAAGTACATACTTACATACGTTTAAGTGAGGGGGTAAGAGGTGGGGAGGGGGTAAGAGGTGACGAGAAAGACAAAAATAACAATGAAACATTGCTACACAACACATGTACCCACATGTAGCCTTTATGCACACTTCCTGTACACCATATGCTTACCATTATCCTCATGGGTTCTGAAGAGGTGAACAAGATGGAGTACTTTTCATCATCTTTCTCGCCATCTAGGGTAAAACACCAGTCCATTTTACACCATCTCTGTGCAATGACCTACCTTGTCATCTACCACTTCCTGATAATGTTCTTCAAGAAGATACATCACATGATGTACAAATCTACACACACACAAGCACACGCACACACTCACGCATGTACGCCCACACACAATCTTATGCATACTGATCCCAGTCTTCGCATACGTGTTACCCTTTGGCTGGTCGCGAGTAGTGGAATCCAAGAAGTCCGTGGCCGTCATGTACAACAACTTCAGCTAGTACATCGGTAAGCATGCACCATCCATGCCGCATGGTGGAAATTGAAACAGAATCAATCACGCTATCCCTTTCTGCGAGTTCAAAATATTCCAGTCTTTTCACATTAGAGATAGAGTTGAGTTTGTAGGTGGCTTTCGTACTTTGACTTCGTCTTGAACTAGAAACCATTCCGACAACTGAAAGCAGCCATTTTTAATAGCACGTTATTATCTATTATTGTATGTATTAGTTGGGCGTAGCCGGTCGGGCTACAATTTGTTTCCAATACGCTTCTGATATCGCAGCCGTAACGCCGAAGAAATTTATAGCAATTGCGATACGCCAATTATATTACCCGGGCGTATACTACCCGATCGATTCACTGGTGTATAGTTTCCAAAATAAGGTACGTCACGCCAGTGATTTAAAATCACTTGCGTATTCATATACGATCATCATAGGCGTAACGCCAGGGTGTGACTTCCTTTGGCGTACAACGTCCGGTAGGAGTTAGCCGTGTATATGTTAGTAAGTCACATGGTTAAGTAATTGTTAGGGCGGTACTGTAGCTGTGTAACAGTGTTTCTCGCTTTAAACAAAGGTCTTATAAGTTTGTAGCAAGCTAAACGAAGGACAGGAGAGTGAGTTTTTAAAGGAGGAGCTTCGCCGCCATACTGACACTGTCTAAAAGCAAAAGGCTACAAATTCAACGCGGCAGTGAGGGAAACAGGTAGCGCTGGCAGCACGGGAGAAGCGTAACGGGCATGACTTTCCAATTCCCTTAAGTCGAGCGCGTGCGCTTCAACAAACAGTTTATAGTTTAGTATGGCGGCGTAGATAGCTCAGCCTTTTTACTCACTCTTCGGATACTCGTGTGGTTCGTTTCTCTTGTCACACAACCTGATAGGACCTTTGTTAAAGCGAAATACTCAGTGCCGTGTCTCTACCGGTTAGTTAACCATGTAATTTATTCACTACGTATATGACGTCACGGGTGCTCAAACCCCCCAAAACAATGCAAAAACTGTTTTTTTAGTTTGTTTTGAGACCTTGCCTCTGCGCATGTAATATAAAATACAAAACGGCTATAGTGCAGCCAAGGCCACTTTTGGTAACCATGCAGTCTAGAACATCGGGCAGGCATACACATGCTCTAAATTAAAACTTCCGCGACAGCTGGAATTGTAATTTGTGTGTTCGAGTGAATTGCAAGGCGCCTATACAAAATTTCAAGTCAAATCTTTCAATAGCAGGTAGGCCTATGTAGCAAATCCATACCCGTCAAAATTAATACTGATTATAGTTCACTGGTACTTTTGACGTTGAAGCTATTCTGGACTGACCAGATGGAGCCTCGGGGTCGAAAGGGACCAAGCAAATAGGTAATCTCGTCCCCAGTCCCTATACGAGCGTGTTTATACATAATGCGATAAACATTGTGTCATATTGGTCTGGGAACGAGACTAGCAAAGCCATTGGATACATGATATTATAGATGATCGTTTGTACACAATGCTGATAACCGAAGTGCACCCCCGGCCAACTTTGGCTCCGCCCCAGGCCCCTCTAGGGGAGCTTACAGCGCTCCCCCAGACCCCCCTAGTAGGGCTCATCACGAATCGAATTGAATCAAATCGAATTTCACCGAATCGAATTTGATTTTGAACAGTCTAAAATTCGATTCGGTAATTACGTTCTATTCGTTAGATACGCATCAAACTTCAATTCGAACGTTCGTCGAATTTTAGGTATACGATGTACATGTATAGGTTAGCACTGCTGTTGAGAGGAGAAAATGGATCGGAGGTTATGAAAGGAATTGAAGCAGCATCAAAATTAAAGCTGTTGAACCACATATATTTCAAGTAGCACACAACAGAAGCAGTTGATACGTGTATATTATAAAAAGATAGAAACTGCAAAATAAAGGATAGAATGTACTGATGTCTGCTATTGTACAAAAATGTCAATTCGTTAAAACATTCCAATGATTACAGTGTGATCTAGTAAAGACTCTGACGCAGTTCTTTGGTGACATCATATGGAGCAGTCCCATTAAAGTTGGCTTCATTGGATCAGGCTGTGATATTTCTACAATGGCAACAGCAGAAATCAGTTACTTCTTTAATCTAACACAGGTTGGTGATGTATTGCATCTATGTGTGCACATATGTGTGCACATATACATGTACATACATACATACACACACACACACACACACACACACATACATACATACATACATACATACATACATACATGCATACATACATGCATGCATACATACATACCTGCATACCTGCATGCATGCATGCATGCATGCATAATGCATACCTGCATACCTGCATATAAAGATATATCTGCTAACAAACATGCATATGATCGCATATGACGTACTTTAATTTGACATTGGAATGTCTTGGCCAGATATAAGCATATCTGTGCTTTTCAACTGGTCAGCTTATGTCCACACAAATTAGCTATAGCACCTGTGTTCTTTAATAAGTACTGATTACCATGGAAATACGCAATTGTTGTAGAAGCATATTATGGGCTTGCATGCACATTATGTTATCGATGATGTAATAATAACAATGTACATGTATACTCATATATGCATACATAAGTCATTGAATGTGTTTTCTATATATGTACGCAAAATCAATACATTTCTTGATTTTGAATGTTAATTAATACTTTAATTTGCCAAACCACAATGGAAAGATGCAAGGCAATAAGATGAAACATTAAAAAAAAACCTCTCTTAACTCCACAGGATGATCAGATCACCCTTAAAGCACTGAGGTGCCCAATGACCCAGTCCAATCTTTTCATATTTATTTTCATTCTTCACAATAACCCAACAATGCTTTCACCTGGTCACGCATACACACATGGAACAATGATGTTAAAGCTTGAATTAACTTCTCTCATTAGTCTTCAATAGACTGCACATCTCCAGATGTAGAAGACAGGGTCAGATTCAAGAGATATTTTCAAATACTGCCTAATGACATAAACCTGACACAGGCCATTGTGGGAATTGTGGATGCTTTTCAATGGCGTAAGCTTCATGCCATTGAGTTGGAGTTTAATTTGTTTGTACTGGTAAGTGGGCATGGTGACAATGGTAATGTAAATGTGATGCATTTCATCCTTTCCAGACTGTGGACAGTCTCATTTCTTCAGGTCAGGTTGATAATGTTACCCATGTATCTTACTCTGGCAGTACCGATTCAACAAACTCCCTTGCTTGTATCATAAATAGCGGGCAAGCATTTGTAAGTTCACACCTATTGTAAAAAAATTGTTTGTCTTTTAATCAAATGATATTAACTATTGGTACATCATTGTCACATACGACAGACTGACAACATACAGTGTACGTACATGTATGTAGTTTTTAAGATGGACATCACAGTGCTGAATTAGGTGGTGATCACTAGCTTAGGCAGTGACAAAACCTATAAGGCTTGTCTGAGCAATTGTATACTGAAGTGGGTTGGTTGAGGATGTGAAGGACTATTAAAAATGTGCCAGAAAGAGTGCACTTACAACATCATATAAGAGCACAATACACAAGCATCTCAGGTCTCCTATCCCCAGTACTGGCTGCAATGCACTAATCTATATACATGTATATCAACAACTGGATGATTGTTCAGGTGAAGTTGTCTGGTAAGAAGTTTTGATAGTTCACACCATTGAGGCTTATAGCTTATATGCTGCACCCTTTAATCAAGTAAGGATTCCATTGTACTACAATACATGTATAGCATATGCAAGAGCAATCTGGAGCAAGGGATTGTGGCATTTTTGCTATTGCAGCTGCCACTGCGTCTGCAATGGACAAGATCTTTGTATGCTGGAATTTGACCAGTTTCAAATGTGAAAACATTGCTTCAAAAATGGTGTAATGTTGCCTTTCATTTTTACAGCAAGGAAGTAGGGTGTGTAACCTCCCCCGAATAATGAAATCGATTTTTCCGAATACTTTTAAAACACTAATCGATTTTTCAGGTTTTTCTGGATATGAAAATCGATTTTTACGAATACTTGATAAAACATAATCGATTTTTACGAATAGGTTTTGACAATTTGCCAGCTGAATACCTAGTATATTCAGGTTTTCTGCTAACTGAGTTACATATGGTTGTCACTCAGAACTCAACCACAGCTGCCTACATGTACACATCACACCAGACACTACTACACATCCTACACAACCACAGCTACCCCCACCACACCAGATACACAACCACAGCTACCAAATCACAGCAGACACCACTACGCATCACAGCAGACACCACTACACATCACACCAGACACCACTTCACATCACACCAGACACCCTCCCACACAACTAGCTACCCACATCACACCAAATACCACCAGGACACAATCACAGCTACCCAGATCACACCAGATACCCCCAGCACACAATCACAGCTACCTACATAGGCCCAAATTGCTCGACCTACATTCAGCACTACACATCACACTTGATGCCAAAAGAAAAGAACCACAGGTGAATTTTACGCACCACAGGCCATGCAAGCCATTTCACCATCGCGAGTTTTGAAGTACTATAAGTGCGATCACGGCGATATCAGCTCAGAGAAATTGACGCAGGAAACAAGCTCGTTGAGAAATGTACTATGCGAACTCTCTTTGATTTGCTGGAGCTGTCCGTCGTCACGACACGTGAAGAGGTAGACCCCGGAGATTATTGCTCTCGTCCCCACGCATACATATATAATTATAATTATAATTATAATTATATAAATAGTACCATAATCAGTGATGTTATGTTATGTTTCAAATTAGAACTATAATTATTAAATATGGTAAAACGTATCCGGATATCGTTATAAAAAGGTATTCGAATAATGGGCGAATTGACGATGCGGACGACGAATACCTAAGTACAAGTACCTCTGAATGGAGATGCACAAACCGGTTATTTCGAATAGAAAAAATTCAATAATCGATTTTTCTGAGTAATGCTAAATTACTAATCGAACGGATAGATTTTTGCTATCCGAATAACCCGAGTAAACCGATAACCGGTTACACACCTTACAAGGAAGCCTAAAGTGATTGCAAAATATATTGTCATGAATATAGGCATAATGATGATGCAATGCGATGGATGCCAAAAGTCGTTTCATTGCAATTGCTCGCGTGTGATCCATTAAGTGGTACTACATGTGTTACCTAGCTGTTTGTTCTAAAGCTGTTTGAGTGCAGCATCAAGTAGTACAATTGCTTTTTTTTTTTCCTTTTTTTTTTTTTCAAATGCATGATTCTTACGAGCGACAGTGTTTCCTGGGAGCGACAGAATTTCCTCAGGAAATACGTTTAATTTATTTCCTTAGCAAATATTGTTGCTGCGACAGAATTTCCAGTGACACCGGATTAAGGTACTTGGGGGCCCAAGGAGGGTACAGGAAGGGGTAGCACTCTCACCCAGCTAGGGAGTAGAGTGGAGAAAAAAGTTACAACGGTAGTTGGCGTAGAGGTCCTGGATGCCCAGGAATTGTTGTAATTTTAATAATGGAACCCGCATAATTGCATACTGGATAAATGCATAAACCTGTTATATGCATGCATGTAAATTCGAAATGTCTGGAATAATTACGGATAGATGTATTCACCGCATAAGTGCATGCATATGCTTAGGAGGGTCCCGACGCTTATGCACTTATGCGAGTTCTACTGTACGAGCAGACTATAAGTCAGTAGCGGATCCTCAAAATATGGTGGTGGTGGTGGTGGGGGGGGGGGGGGGGGGGGTCACCAATGGAGGGAAGTACCTTCGGCAGCTAGGGGTGTGGGGGAGCGCTGTAAGCTTCCCCACCGGGGTCTGGGGCGGAGTTCCAGACGCTTTGCAAGTTAGCATTACTGTATCAGTGCTGTTCAGAATCATATGGAATTTCAATACTTTTAACAACAAAAATTGCACGTGTGTTCACGCATGCAAGCCCTTTCATATTTAATACATATATGTGTACGTATATATATCTCAAGCGAATAATTTATCAAGTAACTCCATTTGTCTGGGACGATTCTGTGCGAAAATATCAATACCTTTGTTGTGATCAATGATCAAAGGCCAATCCGTCCATTCTGGATTCACCCATTGTACATCTTAGGTACGTCTTTAGTCTGCGTAATGCACTAATAGACCTTTCACATTCACAGCTAGTGAGTTGCAAGGTACAAATGATCCGAAGCCACATATGCAAGAATGTTGGGGAAAATGGTGGCATTTGTCTCCTTTAATGTTTCAAGGCCAGGGCTATATGCTAGGGGGAACACAAGCACTATTTTTCCACTTTAGATGTACCAGCAGCGTAGCTCACTTTGTAAGCACAGAGGACTAGGCAAATCCGTCATCCTGATACAAATTAGCAGCAAGATACTACTGGTGATCTACAAATCAACGAACCTGCTGCATTTTAGTTATAAATACAAATAAGGTATCTATTTAATGCCCATATTTATATTAAAATCATTTGATGCGATTTGAAAAAAAAAAAAAGTTAAATACCTACAGAATATGCGAGAGAAATCAGTGATATCTCAGAGAAAATGATTGAACCGGCAGTAAATAAAAAAATCCATTTTTAACAGTGAACAGTTTAAAACTCCTTTATAAAATCAGTCAAAACATGATCCAACGAGTTCTCGTAATTTCCCTGCGATCATATTTTTAAAATATTATTATGAATTTTTAGATCTCCCCGGCTCGGAACAGATTTTTCACCACTGACATGTTAGTTGTAGCATAAACATGAATTCTGTTAGAACCGTTAGATACATGACACTGCATCATTACATAAAGATTGAATAATGCTTTTAAAAGAACTAAGTTATTGCGTCATAAATACGTCATTACGTTTAGTATTCCTGGCCGTGGGGGCCCCATAATGCTCGGGGCCCTAGGCTATACCCTAGTCAGTCCTATGGGTAATTCGGGTCTGCGTACCGTACCATGCATTGGTCATTGCAAAGCCATTATGTCGTTGCATCATTGTAGTGGGTCAATGGTACGAACACAACAATTAATTTGCATGCAATTAATGCACGAATACGTTCCAGGCTCTGAGTTGGGCGGCCACCTGCATATATTTAAAGGCGCTTTAGACAGGTTCCACTGTACTAGCATTATCAATCTAAACCTCTCTATCCACGTTCTGTAAACCATCCAAGCATGTGTGAGTGTCTATGTGTTCATTGTCACAGTATGACCTGCAGATGTGTGTGCATATGCGCATGTCCATGGGAGAGATATGTTTGTGCTTTCAGGTGATACTCATGGATGTGCTTATGATTGAGGAATGCATACTGATTCTGTCTCTTGCTACAACTATTGTAGAACACAGAATCAAGGATACTCTACCTTGCAATGTACCTTAACGATACATTAACAGTCCTCTGTGAGGTATGCAGACTTTAGTAGCTATTTTAAATGAGGTGTGGGGTTTGTGTATGGTCCTTAGACAGGGTATATGATATGATGTATACAGATCAATGTGTTGCATTAAACCACCAAAGCTTTTATTGTATAAAGCACATTTTGAAGTCATTTTTACTAGATCATCTGTTTAAATGGTGGTAAAATCAATTAGAGAAATGGGTTTAGCTTGGATTTTAATATTAATGATATTTTTCATATTACTTCTAATGAAATAAATTGTTTGAAACCTTTTAAAGATATGTACCCATCTTCAAATACAGTGTATCATCAATTTTGACTTTCATTTGCATTAATGTGGTTTTTTTCTCTCTGTACTAAGGCATATCGGCAGAACAAGATCCAGCCACTGTATGTTCTCATCACCTTTGGATGGTATAATGATGGGTGGTGGAATAGTACAGATGTGAACTGCACCAATTATGAAATGGAGAAAGCTCTCAACAGATCACTGGCTATTACACTTGACCAGGAAGTCCTTGACAAAAATTTAACAACCAGTTCAGGGCTGGTCAGTTGTTATAATGGTCATTTTATCTGAAAGCAGGACTTTTGTATTTTGGTTGGTTTCAAAGGGTTGTAGTTATAGATTACATACACAAAATTCATAAATCCACATCTATAGAAGCTGCCAATCAATATGAATAATGAATTTAGATTTTTAAACATGAGCGTTCATTTGCGTAAGCCGTTGTGATATATTGTGTGCTACTCTATGATACATTATGCCTATTTGAATCAATGTAGAAGCTGATGATATAGCATTTGCACAAAAACCTTAATTGTATTGACATATAAAGGTTGCACACATAATCACTAATGTAGAAGATACATTTGTGAATATAAAACAAAATACTTCTATCACTTCATGCAGTTTTGCTCCTTTTGGTTTCCTGTAGTCTTTCAGCCAGTACAGACAAATGTATACGGACAGTGCATCAAGACAAAACCTACCAAATGTGTATGATGGAGAATCAGGCTTTGATGCTGTATGGGCATATGCACTAGTCCTTAACAAAACCATACAAGGTACTTCTATGTTCATGTATGTTAATAGACATTGTGTCCAAATACATGCATGAAATTTATATTGTTTAGCATAAAATTAATTGATACATAATTTTCCATTAAGAATTGAGCTCAGGTATTTAAATCTCTAGTAAATTTTAAAAGGCCGTTGTCATTAAAGAACAAAGTTTCCATGATACAGATGCTAAAATATATATTGAAATTGTAAACAATACTGTTGAATATCAAAAATGTGACTAATTGTTTGAGTTTCTCATGCAGATCGATTGCTGAAACATTACATGTAGTTCCATATATGATTATCATGAATATTATCGGCTTCCCAAGTTATTTATTATTACCCATGCTGTGATATCAAATGCTTTCATACATTCAGATTTGAGAGATGACACAGTCTTTAACAGAAACGCAGCTGCTGCAGCCAAACTTCCACCAAACGCCACCTTCTTTATGGAAAACTTCACATACAGCAACTCTGTGATACTGGAGAGAATCTACGAACACATGTCTAATATCAGCTTTTTTGGAATAACTGTAAGTATTCAAGACTTAAAGAACTGTATCTTTCCACATGTGCACAATCCTAAATAGCTGTAGGACAAAATGGTGCATCACATACACTAAAGCTCACAGGATATTGATAATGTACTGAAGTATGCAGTTGCGGTGCATGTATACATATATCTGTCAAAATATTGTGGCACCTTTAACATTTTACCAGATTAGGTTCAATAAGTTCAACCATGTGTCTTCTTTGCATAGGGCAATGTGACTTTCAACTCACAAGGGATTCGAATTCCAGACCATGTGAAAATCCAACAGTACAGGTTCAATAGCAGTAAGCAATGTGTCAGTTTGTGAAAAATATCTTGTAGATGCAACAAGCTTAGACAGTATAGATGAAGATAAATTGCAATCACTGCACTAGAATAATATTACATGCTGCAATGACTATTTAAAAAGCAATATTGGAAATCAGAAGCATTTTGAAGTAATATCAGGACTATGACAATTTTAATTACATGATCAGGCAGACTTTTACGATGTATGTACATGTGCTTTGCAGTATCGCAAAGTGTTAAAATATAAGATGTACAACGTTCCCTACATGCAAATAACAATGCAGATTTATGGGATATCACTAGTGGTACAAACATGTTTATCATTTTGGCCTTTTCTTCATTTTATTTTGGATAATGTCTGATATTGAAAAATTTCGAAAGGAGTTTATCCATGCAGGGATCATTAAATGGAAGTAATATTACTGCATTAACATAATTTGAAATATATACAATTCAACTCCAGTTAGGTGGTCTTCTCTTGAAGGATATGTAATTCTTGGTCCCAATGGTCCATTTAAAATATAACAGCATAAACATCCTTTGCTTCTTACATGTAGGTAGTCAGTTGTCAAAATTTGACATAGCATATGTATCACTGAATGCCAGTGGACTGTCAGTTGGATTTCATTTTCTTGATGGAGAGTCGGTCAACACAACATGGCCTTGTAAGTGACTTTTGCCTGATAGGTTTTAACCATTTCCATCCCACAGCTGGTATTCCACATGATGGTACTACGAATAAGTCAACTATTACTATTGAACTTTGGATAACTGTTGTTATGTACATTTTGTCCACATGTGGGCTAGTCCTTTCCATTGGATGTTCTATCTTTGTAGTTGTCTTCAGAAACAACAAGTAAGTGTTCATTGATTAAAAAAACAAACTTGGGTGTATTTAATAACATAAATACTATACACACAAACACATAAAAATATAATTGATCTGATCATTGGGTACCAATATAATACATGTAGATTTATAGAATATTCTTGGGAAAGGAAAGTACAATTTTTGCCCAGATAACTGATAAACCCAAACATAAATAGTTCAGAATATTTTCTGATTAGTAAGAACATAAGCATTTATTGCACCTCTCATTTTATTGGTTTGTAGAATTATGTTGTGTATTATATTATTACGGACATGTACAGTGCTCCAAATGATAAGCTGCCAAAACTGACTTTTTCAGTTATTGGCCTATATCTTTTGAACCAATCATACTTAAAGCAGGGCAATTACTTTTTCTGATTCAGCAAACACTTTTGTGTAAGAATCTGTGTTGTTAATTCAATTAGTACATGTAAACAAAGCTTGGCTAAGTGTAAACAAATCACGGTCAAAATCTCATTTTTCAATTATAATTCCCCCCAGGAATGTAACTATCAATTCAAATTTATTTTATGAGTACAACATTAGGTCTTCTATATATATAGTTGATTTGGTGTCTTAAGTCCTACTGGTTGGGAAGATCGGTACGGATTGATGAAATTTTCGAGGACGTTCGCGGTTCGCTGAAATTCGGACGATTTAGTTCGACTTAAGAAATAATTTTTACATTTTGTTACAGAAAAGTGGTAGGAGCATCTGTAAATATCTTTTTTATTATGTACGGCGTTTGCGAAGGTTTGCAATACGAGATAGAAAGCTAAAAAGCTTAATTTTTTTCATACGAAATTGATTTATCCGTTCCTCTCCGTAAGCTATTGCTTTCGTGACGTCACAGTCGAGCTGGCTTCATTTTCATTTTATTCATTCCCTTGAGGTGCGTTGTAACTGGAGTTTGCGAATGATGTTGTCGTCGAATGTTTCTTTGTCTACGGGTTCATTTCAGAACCAAGCTGCAACCGTAGATGCCTTGGAAACTGCGAGTGTTCCCAAGACAGACGGTGTTAAGCGACGAAAGCGAGACATGTCAGTGTTGTTAGAACAAGCGAGTAGTTCGGAAGGAGTCTCCAGTTCTGGAAAAGGCACAAGATCATGCAGCGCGAAGGCAAATGATAAACTGCGCGCATTATTCGTATCAAGAAAATCTCCCGAAAGCAAAGTTACGTGCACAACAAGCAGCGTTTTGAAAGAGGACAGGCCTGTGTTTGACAGAGGAATGGATAGTTTGGTAATGTACGTAGAACGAAATGCTACCTGGGAACTGCAGAAAGCATTTGCAATTCTTGTGATGGGTACAGCTCTAGTGGACTGGAACGAAGGTGTATGTGAAGCAGCACAAAAGGCTTCTAATGTAACACATTTTTCAGAACACACAATACGTAACTGGATGCAGCAATACATTCAATCCACATCAGACCTTTTATCAGATGGAAAGGACACAATTACGGATCAAGATATAGAGGAAAGTTTGGCATCAGAGAAAGGACATTTTGATTGACTGGATTCCTTATTTTCAGATGAAGATTTTCAGCTAAGTGCTCGTACATACGTTAGAAGTAATGCATGCAAAAAGGGAGAACCAAATCTCACAAGTGGTATGTTTGCAGTTTGGGTAAAACAAAAGTATGACCATGACATCAGTGAAGAAACAGCAAGGTTATGGCTTCACAAACTGGGATTTGGGCGTACACATCACCAAAAAGGAGTTTACTTTGATGGACACGAGCGCCAAGATGTTGTGCAACACAGGAGTGAATTTTTAAGCAATTTGTTAGAATTAGATAAAATAACAATTACTCCAAGTAATTTAACTCCACTATGCCCAGAAGGTGTAAAGCCGTTAATTAGGGTAGTGTATGATGAGAGTACATACTATGCCAACTGTGATCAGTCGTACTTTTGGGGCGACGAGCACACAAATGTTTTAAAGCAAAAATCCTCGGGACAATCTATAATGGTATCTGATTTTGCAGATAATGTTAATGGATTTTTACAGTTTAATGATAGTAAAGCTCGTGTTATGATTGAGGTGCACAAGGATGGATACTTTAATAATGAAGGATTAATGAAGCAAGTTGAGAAAGCAGTGGATATTTTTGAACTCAAATACCCGCATGCAAGAGGACTGTTTTTATTTGACAATGCTCCATCCCACAGGAAAATAGCCGACAACCAATTAAACGTAGATAAAAACCAGTAATGAGAGATACAGTTTGGAACGGCAATGTACAGCGCATGGTTTTAGATGATGGTAGACCTAAAGGCATGAAAATAGTTCTAAAAGAAAGAGGTGTTGATACTTATGATATGAATGCAGAGAAGATGAGGGAAAAGTTGAACACATATGAAGACTTTAAAATTTAAAAAACTATACTAGAAGAGTATGTTGAACAATGGGGTCATTTATGTTTATACTATCCTAAGTATCATTGTGAACTCAGTCCCATTGAGAGAGTTTGGTGCCATTCCAAAAAGCACACAAGAGCTTATGCAAATGGGACAATCACAAGACTGCGGAAAATTGTACCAGAAGGACTTGAAACTTGTACAAGTGACATGATAAGTAAATATTTTAGAACTTGTAGGGATTATGAACAAGCGTATAGAGAAGGATGCCTTGGAAAAGATGTTGAAGTTAGAGTAAAAGTATACAAGTCACACAAAAAAGTAACTAATGACAGTAGTTAGGCTTATTTGTTAATAATTCTTTTATGCATGTAGCTAGCTTGATTGATTCTTCAACGTGCGTATCCTGTATGTTTTTGTGCTACATGTACGTTTGTGTATACATTTGTCTGGAAAGAGGTTGGATATGTGTCCCTCTCGTAGTGGAGGCATATGGCGGCTGGGGAATCACTGCAAAAGAAACATTCTCAAGAATTGCTAGGCGTTTGGCCATCCACTCCCACTCATCCAATACTGAAATGCTAAATGCAATATATTGTCGCCTCGGCACTGTTCTGATGAGGCAAAATGCCCGAGCCCTCCTGGCTCGATCGGCATCATTTTCGTGACTTGTTATTGTGTAGAACATATATAAGTCTTTATTTGCATGTATATGTACTCATTTATTGCATGCTATGAAGTTGAATTACATGTATATGTACGAAGAATGCAAGTACTCGGTACTCGAACTCGTACTCACGAACAAATTCATTTCGCGCGCGGCGCGTAAATATGACGTTGCACGGTTGTGTCAACAACGTCATAAAACGTCACGGATTTCGTAAATGAGGATGAAACTACAATAAATTTAAGCTTTTTAGCTTTCTATCTCGTATTGCAAACCTTCGCAAACACCGTACATAATAAAAAAAGATATATATAGATGCTCCTACCACTTATCTGTAACAACATGTAAAAATTATTTCTTAAGTCGAACTAAATCGTCCGAATTTCAGCGAACCGCGAACGTCCTCGAAAATTTCATCAATCCGTACCGATCTTCCCAACCAGTAGGACTTAAGACACCAAATCAACTATATATATAGAAGACCTAATGTTGTACTCATAAAATAAATTTGAATTGATAGTTACATTCCTGGGGGGAATTATAATTGAAAAATGAGATTTTGACCGTGATTTGTTTACACTTAGCCAAGCTTTGTTTACATGTGCTAATTGAATTAACAACACAGATTCTTACACAAAAGTGTTTGCTGAATCAGAAAAAGTAATTGCCCTGCTTTAAGTATGATTGGTTCAAAAGATATAGGCCAATAACTGAAAAAGTCAGTTTTGGCAGCTTATCATTTGGAGCACTGTATGTGTGGCTCGTCTGTGTGCATGTTTGTGTGTATATATGTGTGTGCTGTGTGTGTGAAGGAGGGCAAATAACAGTATACAAGTTTAAAGCAAAATGTATTACAATTATGATAGATTACGCATGTGAATCATCTGTATGTGTACATAAGCACATGCACCTACCTACAGTGGTGCTTACCGTAAGAGTGGGAAAATGCAATAATGCACATTTTTGATAATATCTCATGAAGGTATATAATTGTAACATGCCAGTTACATTTTTAGATTCAGCATCTACTTCTGAACAGAGTACATTCACTTTAATTCAATTATGACTTGTCGACAGTGCAGATTTGTGCCGTATCATGAAATCGTTAAAAAAAACGCGACACGCGTATAACTCGCGAACGGAGAAACGGATAATGTAGCTCTTTTACTTTGTTGCTATCAAACCAGAATGGAAAGACGATCCTTTTCATGTATTTTTTTTCAAGTCACCAGACCGTTTGCTTTAAGAGAGCAAAAAAAAAGCTCGTACTTTACTCGTTTCCAGTCCCAATTTTGTCCATAGTCGTCTTTTCTTTCTTTCTTTCTGGGTGAGTATAACTCGAGATAGGAACGGTTTTAAGGAGTGCCGATAATACCATTGGCTTTAGAATTTCCTGGAAGAACATCTGCTAATATCAGATATATGAATAAAGCAAGAAACTGATTACGTAATCATTACGTAATATACAGTGCTTTATTAAAAGCGTTCCAATGGCAATATTTCACGTATAATTAGCATTGTGTATCGTTATATATGATTGGAACATTTGTGTTGTAAAAGTTTTGCTCACCACTTTTAGCTAGCGAAGTTGTTTTTTTAAAAATGCCTTCACGGCAATAAAAGAGGAAAGCTGAGCGACGAGAGGAATACCTCCAAAATCGAGACGACGAGTTAGAGTCCTCCCGAATTCGGTACAATGCTGATGCTGAACAAAGGCGGGCTTCTGCTCGTGACATGTACAGAGCAAATCTGGAGTCGAACCGAGCTTCTAAGAGGCGGCGACAGGAACAAATTCTGTTGCGGTGCGAGATTCTAAGTCATTTTGAAGAGATACGTGCTTCAAAGAGAAACTCTTCCGCTGCACGTTCAGCGACAAGGGCGCGATACCAGAAGCTCGGCGCGCGAGTTTCGATGTAGAACAGCTGCAAGTGTAACATAATTCATAAATGTAAACATTGTGTTGCTAGGCAATAAGGTAACTCGATTTTGTCATTACTAGTAAACTTACGGCTAGTAAATATACTAGTAGTAAAAAAATTATGAGAAAGTTGGTGGTATATAGGATTTGAAGGCAATGGTGTTGTAAAAAGGAAGGGAACAAGATATCAACGATGATATACGATTTTATTTTAATAGTCCTATATATAGCAACATAAAATGTAAGCACCACAAAAGTGCTAAATATATGACTATTAAAAAAATTCGTATCGTTGATATCTTGTTCCCTTCCTTTTTACACCACCATTGCCTTCAAATCCTATGTACCACCAACTTTCTCAGAGAGAATGTTTTTTATATCTTGTAGTAAATAACTGCTGGTCAGGTTGGACGTTCAAGGCAATAACTCCTCTATTTTTTGCAGTTAAGCTACCAAATTTTTTTTTATATTGTTGTATTGAGCTCTTAACCCTTTGGGTGCCAAGGGCATATTTATATACTATATATCACAGCTCAATGTCCATGATAGCACATGCATAAACTAATTATAGCAAGTAGCACAACTCTTCACATTTTAGCAGCGCTAAACATATAGTTACCAGTGCTACATCCCACAGGTCATATGCTTAGGTGTGCACAATTTTGATGTGGGAGAAACTAACGCAAGTAGTTACCAGTAATTGACAGTTTGTGGAGCAAATCATATGCACGTACAGTACTTGAGTGACATGCAAACATTATTTGGTACATGTAAATTGTACAATGTACATGTCACTCAAGTACTGTACATGTATATAATTTGCTCCTCAGACTCAGCCAATTGCTGATAACTACTTGCGTTAGTTTCTCCCACATCAAAAATGTGCACACGTAGCATATGACCTGCGGGATGCACTGGTAACAGTTTGTGTAGTGCTGCTGAAATTTGAAGATTTGTACTTATTGCTATGATTAGTTTATGCATGTACCATATTCCTCCTCCTACTTAACTCATTGCACCCAATGCATCTTCAAGAACAGAATGGAGTTATTATTGCACACCCATTTATCTTGGCACCCAAAGGGCTAAGTCCCACTCGCAGTGGAGATTGATAGGAAAGTATCACTTTTCAGAGGGAGGCGGGGTCTTCGTATGAATTCGAACAAATTTGTCTGACTTAAGGGTTAAAATTGACTTTTTCTAAAGGAGAGGTCTCTTGGGTCCATATAATTTTTTTGCGGCTTGCTATCGGCATTAAACAATCCATGAAATGTTTAAAAAGCTTAACACTGAAAGCCTTTTTTCCGCCGGTTTTTAGGATTTCTCCGTATATCGTAGTAAACGTGTTGCAAATAATCATGATATTTGCATTTGTCCTTATTCTATTAAAAGTTACGTACAGTGCTTACAAACGCATGTTTACTATGATATATGGAGAAATCCTAAAAACGGGTGAAAAATGGCGTTCAATGTTAAGCTTTGTAAAATTTCATGGATTTTTTAATGCTGATAGCAAGTTGCCAAAAATTATGTGGATACCTCAGGGACCTCTCATTTCGAATAAGTTCATTTTAACTCTTAAGTCAAACTAATTTGTCCAAATTCATACGAAGACCCCGCCTCTCTCTGAAAAGTTATACTTTCCTACCGATTTCCACAGCGAGTGAGACTTAAGAACTCAACACAACACTATAGGTACTCGCCTGTGTTGGGTACATACAAAAAAAAATTTGGTAGCTTAGCTGCAAAGAACAGAGGAGTTGTAGCCTTGAACATCCAACCTGACCAGCAGTTGTTTACTATAGTGCATTGTTTTGTTTACAAGTTATAATGAATGTAATCTGTTCAGAAATAGATTTTGAATATAAAACTGTAATTGGCATGATACCATTGTATACCATTCATGAGATATTATAAAAAATGTGCATTATTGCATTTTTCCCCACTTTCGGTGAACAACACTGTACGTTACAGCTTGTACAGTATATGTAACGATTGCATTGGTTGGAATTATAAGTCACTTACAGTATAGCCTGCATGGGTAAAATGTTTCCTACATGCTGTAGATATTACACAGCTAAGTCAATATAAGAAATGAGAGATAGCATTGAAATCAATAAACCGAATGTCTGCATAACAACTGGACCTTTAGGGAAATACTAATTAAAAACACCTTTATGCATATCTGCGCAAGCATCACATGGGGGGGGGGGTGAGGCAATTGGGGTGGCTTGGGGTGGCTGCCCAGGGCCCACTGCTCTTTGAGGGGCCCCCACCACGCTCATAATGATATTCATGTTTTATGTTTTAGTTAAGCAAATTAAGAAGTAATGCATGGAGCCAGGGTGGCAGAGAATTGTATAGTCTGCGTGAAGTGGAGCATCAAAACGAAAAGCAGAAAGTATGCCTTGATGAATGGAATACGTCATACTTGGACTATGAACCCCCCTCCCCCCCGCTGCATGGACACACCAAGGATAGTTGCCAAGGGTCTAAATCCGGCCCTGCCCAGCGGTAACATGTATAACATAAAATATATGGAACACTATCAGTTAAGTACAGGCAGATATTGGGATCAGATAATAATGCTACATGGTAAAGGATTTGTGCTTAGCCACTATGTCTAGTGGGAGTTAGAGGCCAGCAAATGTGCATTACCTTTGGAGAGCAAACCATCCCCAAGGGTAACACATGATCTATAATATAATATTAATTGGTTTTATCATATTGTCCCAAACATGCATACTTAAAAAAATTCTTATGGACCATGAACAACTCTGTAACAATGCCTTACATGTACTCTTGTTAGATATATACGCCTCACCAGTCCTAATCTGACCTATATCATGTGTGGAGGATGTGGGATCTTGTACATATCCATCTTCTTCCTGGCAGTACAGTCCACAGATGCTACTACAACTACTGTCATTTGTAATGTAAGCTCAACTTGAACTCCCATTGCACAATCAATCAAATGTCCCTGGGAAATAATATTTATCATGGATGACAGTGATCATTGCATGATGTTGCTGAATAAAACTGTTCATATACTGTAGATTAGAGTGTGGCTGTGGGCCATGGGCTACTCTATTGCCTTTGGGCCTGTCCTGGGAAAGATGTATCGCATCTACTACATATTCAACAATTTAAAACCAAATAAGAAAAAGGTAGGGTCGAATTTAGAAGTATTGTTGTATGTGAACATGTCACTATGACTAACTACAATTCCAACAAACAGACAGTCACAGATTGGATGCTGGTGACTGCAGTTTGTGTGCTGGCAGGTCTTGATGTACTCTTCTTATTAGTAGTCACTGCATTGCCCCAATTGAGGACAACTGCTGTTCTCAAGCAAAGCGTTGAAAGCCCAAGTGTCCAGACCGGTGTATGTTGGTGACGATTCATGAAATGCAATGTTGACCTTTTATTTCCTCTCACCTTCCAGCCCTTTCTTGATGTAACTATGAATTGTATATTTGTGTGCGAGTCTAAGATAGGATACACTATATGGTATGGGATACTGCTTGGTTACAAAGGCATCATCCAGATAGTTGCAATTCTGCTTGCCTTTGGAACAAGGAAGGTGAAAGTGAAGGGAATTAATGACTCCAAGTACATAGTAGCCATCATCTATGTAACCTCGATATGCCTTGTGATGATCATGATCAGCTTTGCCACACTGGGGGACAGAGTGAACACACTGGCAGCCATATTCTCTTTTGGGTTCTGGTGTGCAGCCACAGCAATTCTTTTGCTTGTGTTTTTACCAAAGGTACTCCACCAACCTGTATACTGCTAACTACGTAATTTATCTTGCACATTGATCTCCATCTCTTCAGTTTTATGCTATGTACAAAGACCCTGAGGGTAAAAATATATTCCCAACAACAGTTTACTGTACCAATGCAGAACACAACAGTGATGCAGTTGCAAATCTGGAAAGACAAATACGTGAATTGAAAAAACAGCTGGCTAGTAGGGTGAGTTTGTATTTATATCTGATTAGATCTGTTTACTTGCAATAAAAATTGCAGTTGCCAGTAATGGAGGACTCACAGAGTGGTTCTATTAATGCCAGTAAGTTGAATGCAACAGAAGTCCACACATCTCCAACTATTGACAAGTGCTGAAAGTAAAGAAGTACTGATAAAACCAATAATCATTTTTTCATATTCCAGTTGCCTGTTATTATAGCATGATGCATGATTTTTGATCAAATTAGCATAGAAATTAGGATTAATGCTGTATTTTTTCCACATATGCTATCACTTTAATAATACTGTCAGAAGTACACTTCTAATCACTTCGTTGTTATTAGTTAGCTAGAATATATGCTCCTTTGTAGAAGTCATGGTGATACACCTAGAAAGAATGTGATGGTTCTACAAAGCCATTGCCTCAATCGGACCATTTGAACCCATGCATCCATTCTCAAATAAAATTAACACCATATGGTGAAGTTCATTGAATTGTCACTGTTGCGTTTTTGAATCAAGGTTGTGAAAGTAGTTACTGTATACACTCTATCAACCTTCCTCCTAGCCCTCGTTCATATATAATATTCCTAAATTCCACCTACATTTCTCTGATTTGGTTTTGATGTGTATTAGACTCGATTTCAGCTTAGAATCTGTCATCCACAGTACCCGGACCCAGGTTCACATGGGAATCTAATAATGGATGGTATACCATGTGTGTAATTTTCAGGCAAAAAAAAACAAAACATTTTCGTGGGTATGAATTATTCTGCATCAGACTGCATGAGGCACGATATGAGTTCGCCACCATTGTATGAATCCATCAACACAGCCATAAATAAAAATATAATGCATATTGTACTGGCTTCCATTATCGAGCTAGAGTTACAGCTGGTACGTTAGTGACTACTGTGCTTTTACATATGCATATAAACATGTTGATTTACATCAAGTTTGTATAGTTGTGATGTTTGTATGTGCTAGTATATATCGTGCACAGTCGATGAACACCAATAATGTTATTCTGGTCAACTGGCAATGGGCATGGAGGCAAGATAGGTTCGTTTCCCGAAAAATTGAAATGATGATGCCATACTCTTTTAACAACGACCACTTTAGGGAGGACTATTTGTTGTGGATAAACAAGGGCGGATACAGGACTAATGGGTCTGGGGGCTGTACCCCTAGCCTGGGGAAAAAAAAAAAATTGAGTATTGAATTCCTGGTTTCGATACCAGCTTTTATCACACCTTTGAACGGTAAGTTGCATTTTTAGCCCATTTGCTTTTAAACGCTCAGCTAAACTTGAACAGTGTCCCCTGCCTCATACCAAAATTTTAGCAGGTCAGTGTCTTCAAGGTACTTAGCATTCTTTTTGATGTTGACAGCATTGCGTGATTCATCAGATTCGCGCTAGTCTGGCAAAGGCTGATTGGATCCACCGCTTTGTGGCGCGGGTTATGGTTTAGCTACGAATATTTCATCGTTATAAATTGCGACTTGTTTGATTGCGATCACGCGTTGACTCATTTTCACAAGTTCAAAGATCGAGGTGCATACACGTTATCACGTGCGTGCATGTAAGTCATGCCTCATGTATTTTTAAAAAATACTGTATACCTGAAGGGGCGGGGTTCAAAAGAAAAAGGGGCGTGTTCTAAGGGAAAGGATAGGTTCCCCCCCCCCCCTTTCCCTTAGAGCACGCCCCTTTTTCTAACGAGGGTGTCCAATATGAATATTGATGAAGGGGCGGAGTGGGAGGTGGCGCTGAAAAATTAATCGGGGTCTGGGGTGGAGCCCAGAAAATTTTGACGAGTAATGTTTTTAATTAAAACCCACGGTATTGGGTCCTACGATCGACTGTTTTAAAACGGTAACGAAGCGTTGCCTTTACTCGCCAGCTTGCGCAAAAATATGCACATATAACGTGAACTTACAGTTACTTTTTTTCCCCCTCTTATTACGTAGTCATTAAACAAGTAAGTAATTAAAGAGTGCCGTTTACGTGAAGCGACAAGTCGGCACAAAAATTCCGCCATTTAATTTTTGTTCTCCACTATCCATTCATCACGTATAACTCGCGACAGGAACGTCGTAAGAAGACGCGGGTACGGGATTAGGTTCAAAGTGTAGCATTTTATTTCCAAACCCCAATTAAACCGTGCCCACACACACACACACACACACACACACACACACACACACACACACACACACACACACACACACACACACACACACACACACACACACACACACACACACACACACACACACACACACACACACACACACACACACACACACACACACACACACACACACACACACACACACACACACACACACATCCCGCTTGGCAGGTTATCGAGAGTTACGTTAGTAACTCTCATATCGAGAGTTACGTTAGTAACTCATATAGGATTTGACCCCGATTGTGAATGTCATTAAAAAAACGCGACCCGCTTCTAGTGGGACTCCTGACGATTGGATCGCTTAGATGTTTCTCATTATCGAACTAGACGTTAAATACATACAGTTTAGCGTTTGTTCGACGTCACAAAACCGCTTCGTTGCGGAGAACAAAACACTTTTCTAAACTCGTACCCAGTCCCACGTATTCTTGTCGGCCACTTTGAATGTCATTAAAAAAAGCGCGACCCGCTTCTAACGGGACTCTTCACGATCGGATCGCTTAGATGTTTCTCATTATCGAACAAGACGTTAAAAACATGCAGTTTAGCGTTTGTTCGACGTCACAAAACCGCTTCGTTGCGGAGAACAAAACACTTTTCTGAACTCGTACCCAGTCCCACGTATTCTTGTCGGCCACTTTTTGTGTTGAAAACGCATAACTCGCGATAGGAACATTTCTAAGGAATAAAAACCCCACCAATCGTTTCAGAATAGGTCGCCATACTCGCTTTTGCGGTCAAATGGTCTCGAGGCTGCAAGGTATGTAACAATGGTTGTGTTAAGGACTAATGTGTACTAACATGTCCTGAGAACTCACGACAGTTATTCGCTTTATGCACACGCTACAGTCTACAGTCAGTCCTGTAGGAATGTGTACGGTCTGGGGACTAGTCACTTTCAATCACTGATTAAAATTATTGGTTTTTAAAAATGTTTTTAATTTTGTTATAGCAATAGTAGTGTCGTTTGACACTTTTTGTTAGTGAAATGGTTTTTTTTTTTTTTTTTTTTCAAAATGCCTTTACGTCAGGAAAAGAAAAGATCCGACGTACCTCAAAACTCGAGACGACGTTTTAGATTCAGCCCGAGTGAAAAGAAGAAAGAGCCCGAGCGAAAAGAGCAAAGGGCCTGAAAAGGAACGGACCTCTGGACGCAAAAGGCATTGAGCAGACCCCACGTACCTTGAAAAGGAACGGACCTCTCGACGCAAGAGGTATCGAGCAGACCCTGAAAAAGGAACGAACGCGCAAGGTATCGAAAGAAACGGACTGCTAAAAGACAACAAGATTTGCAGAGTGCTGAACGTGCTCGCTCGGCGAAAGAGTTAAGGTCACTCAAAGGTATGTCGTACCTGTACATATACGCGTAGCTACCGACTGTTACTACATTTGTACGTAGTGCGTGCGTTTCTGCGACTACATGTACATGTACACTCAATTACCGGTACTGGCACTTTTTTTGTGAGGTCAGATGTGTATCTGTATTGATGCTTTAATAGCTTTACTACATGTACATGTAATTAAAACGTGAGTGTAATGAATAGCATCAACATTTGTGGATTTATCCTACGCGTGATTGAATAGGGTCTGTTTTTAACACGTAACTATTGTATATGTAATGTTAACTGCTGCTAATTATTTCAATGTTTACCACTGTAACTACTCCCTGTATGAACCAAACCATACCGTACTAAGGGAGTATAAGGGTGGCCTAGAAAAGGCTATTCTAAGGAATAGCATACTGTTTGATGAGTTAAATGATGCCTTTTGCAAAACCCATCCATGGTTAACACAGAAGGTCTGTACTAGATCTGCACATGCAGCTGTTAGTGAGGTTTGTGCAGGTGCAGTACTTAACAAGGCACTGAGCATGCGTAGAAAAAAAGAAGGTGAATTTCTACAGTTTGTGCTATTAATGCAATAAAAGTAGCTGATAGTGACATTCTTGCTGGGGTATGGTACCATACTGCTTAACATGACCCTAGCCCCAACAGCTAGTTTTAATTCTGCAGCAGTTGTGTTACAATTTAGCTTTTCTAGTTCAGATGCTGCCCTCTTGGTACATTTTGCTGTCTCTGCTGTTTCATCAAATTCATCAATACAGGGTATCTTTACAGCCTCTGAACCCACTTTAGAGAGCATGTCTATGTTAAACTGGTCACATGCTTTTCTTGTTACAAATAGGCACACAGAAGACAAACCCTGACCTAAAAGTTCTTGGAACTTTTCAACAGCTGTGAATGTAATGTAATAACAGTGGCTTTGTGCAACTGAGTAATTGTTTTATCTGAAATACAATTAACCCTGACATCATTTAACAAGTGACCAAATTTAGTGTCTCGTTTTTGTCGCTCATTAATAGTCAGTTCATCATACTTTACAGTTTCCTTCCAGATGTTCACTGATGTCATGCAGCCTAGCCTTGCGGCAATTACTTTGTTGCTGAAACACCATTGAACCATTAACTGGAGGGAGCTGTAGTATGTCCCCAACAAACAGGACATTCATTGCCCCAAACCATTGGCTACTTCCAAACATTTCTTGAAGTCTAAGGTGTACATAAGCTAAACAGAGGCTGCTAAGCATGCTGACCTCATCAATAATGATTAGCTTTTAAGATGTTTGAAACCGTTTCTCATCATTTTCAAAGATTCTTTTGGAAGTGGCCAATGAATTGATGTTTTAGAATTATGTTCTATTGTCCATTGGATAAGCCTGTGAACGGTGACACCATCTATATTAAATGCAGCTAACCCAGTTTGGGGGGGGGGGGGGGGGGGGGGGGGGCAGCTAGTGCACACCGTACAGAGTCTTTATTATTGTTCCACAATTCATTTACCATGGCTCTGATGGTATGAATTAGGAAGGACTTTCCTGTTCCACCAACCTGGCTTATGAACATGCACAGGGGGTTATTTTTAAAACAGGAACATTCGCCATTTTGGTGAGAAAGATGGTCACTGCAAGTACTTTTATTGCATTAATAGCATAAACATCATGTAGACATTTTTCTACACATGCTCAGTGCCTTGTTAAGCAATGCACCTTCACAAACCTCACTAACAGCTGCATGTGTTGATGCTATTCATTACACTCACGTTTTTATTACATATAGTGAAGCTATTACAGCATCAATACATATACACATCTGACCTCACAAAAAAAGTGCAGTAAGTACCGATAAATGAGTGTACATGTATATGTACACCTGTAGTCGCAGAAACGCACGCACTACATACAAATGTAGTAACAGTAGATAGCTACATGTACATGTATTTGTATGGGTACGACATACCTTTGAGTAACCTTAACTCTTTTCGCCGAGCGAGCACATCCAGGACTCTGCCAAAATCGTTATCTTTTAGCAGCCCATTCCTTTTCAGGATCTGCTCGATACCTTGCGCGTCAAGACATCTGTTTCTTTTCAGGCCCTGCTTGATAGTTTTCACATTGAGAGGCCCGTTTCTTTTCAGTCTGGATATTCAACTGATCAATTGCGCATCGGAGTACATATATGAACAAAAATGAATAAAACAAGTAAATAAAAAACATTCTCTATATGAGAAAGTTGGTGGTATATAGGATTTGAAAGTAATGGTGGTGTAAAAAGGAAGGAAACAAGGGTCTAATAATAAGGGAAAATGGAATAGTCCTATATTTAGCACACAAACAACATACTATCCTACATGTAGAAATGTGCTAAATATAGAACCATTCCATTTTCCCTTATTATTAGACCCTTGTTTCCTTCCTTTTTACACCACCATTACTTTCAAATCCTATATACCACCAACTTTCTCATATAGAGAATGTTTTTTATTTACTTGTATATATATTATTCACTTGATTGTTCATGGCAGTACAATCTACACATATCAAGTTAAATGAGAACTGCCAGTTGCATGTAAGAGCACCGGTACGGGATCAAATACAGGACTGACTAATGAAATGTAACGTCTGAACAACGCGAACAGGAAAGAGTCACTGCGAACCGCTATTCTCAACAAAGGACAGTTGACATCAAAATATAAGCCAGCAACAGCAGTAGCACTCGCTGCTGCAGAACTATGAAACCAGTGAGCTTCGATTAGTGCTGTATTTTCTTTCCATATGCTATAAGTTTAATTATACTGCGAGAAGTACATTTCTAATCACTTCTTTTATATGCTCCTTGTAGTAGTCATGGTGATACACCTAGAAAGAATAAAGTCAGTGGTTCTACAAAATCACATAGCGATTGCCCCAAGTAGAACATTTGAACCTATGCATCCTTACCCTTATACCAAAAACAAAAATTAACACCATGTGGTGACTGAAGTTCATTCATTTGGCACTGTTACTATTTTGAATTAAGGTTGGGAAAGTCGTTAATGTACATTCTATCAATTTTCCTCCTAGCCCCGGTTCATATACAATACTTGTAAAGTCCACCCTACATTTTTCTGCTTTGGTTTGAAAGGGTTGAAGATGTATTAGACTCAATACAAACATCACAGACCAAGAACCTTATCCAACATATAGAGCAGATTGCACCACCTAAACTCATCTCTTCAAATTAACGCCCGAAGCGTCTGTTAACCAAGTAGTTTCTGTTGCCGATATGCAGGCTGTTCTGTGCCACATGCCTGGATCCATCGATATCAACACGACTACCATGTAATCGTGGCTTCAACGGCCACATCAACTGACACCAGAGTCCATCAAATCGTATCACAGGTGATTCTAAGGTTGCTGAATGCAAACGAGATGTAAAGGCAGTGGATTACAATTCACACAATTGACCCCTAAGTAATGCATCAAGTTTATACTACACTTCACCATATGTTCACAGAATAAAGCATTATAAAGCTTCCAACAAGGGGGGGGGGGGGGGAGGGGGTGGGGGTTAGTAAGTACATATATATTCCAACTCAGTGACTAGAGCTATCACTCAACACTCATACATTTACATGCATTGTTTTGCTATGCCACAGAACTAAAGACATCCAAAATGGATTTTGGCATTATGCATGAGCAAGGGTATATCCACGCGCATTTCAATACTCTTCTGAGGATCGGCACTGATCCATGTAACAAATTGAAAGGCTCACAAGGGTCATGCATGCAGGACCATTTTATCATCTTGCCACTACCCTTTTGGCTTTTGGTGGACCAATTAATTGGTCCACCAAAAGCCAAAAGGAAAAAATAACTGGTCACACAGTACATACACACATATTTTAATAGAACATGGTGACAGTTTACACAGTAAAATATTATGCTAAGGACCAGTGTAAAGATTTTGGCTTCATTGTCTGCAAGGTGAACATGAGAAATGACTTTAACTTGGGGTCCTGCCAAGTAAAAGTCATTTAATCATATTACCAACTGATGACAACCATCTCTTCCAACTTCTTGTCATGTTAACCCTTCATAAAAAGATTTAAAAAACTGGAGTATCAAATAGTGATTCTGATTGTGTTTGCAAATGGTTCTGTACAATCTGAAGACTGAAATACAAATGTAGCCTTCTCAAACCATCATAAAAAAAATACCAATCATGTGCAATTAGAATAATGCAACCATGATATGCCATTTTCATGCATCCATCACAAATCAAATTAATTACTGTGATCACTATATTTTTAAACAAGTAAATCAAAAACTTCTCTATCGAGAAAGTGATTGGTGGGATGTAGGATTGGTGGTGCAAAAAGCAAGGAAACAAGGTACATGTACAGTGTGTTAAAGTGAGGTTTGGTAGGATCCCACAACTTACAGTCCTGAATTTGCAAATGAAGAAGCCTATTTGCAAATGTAGGACTGTTATAGTTGTAGGATCCTACCAAACCTCACTTTAACCCTCCTGCTGCTGCTCATTAATTATTCATAACGTGACGTATTGCGAAAGGAATTTTAGCATAGTAATTGATTTTATTTGCTACTCGCGTTTGGTACGTTTTCGTTAGAACTCTGTGCTCTGTATTGCCTATTTCGTCAACACACGTTGGTAAGTGCCCCAGCTTCACTCGCTATGCCTTTTTATCGCTACCCGTGTGTTCCATACACGGTGCGAACGTTGTTTCCGTGCCGTATCGTACGTTATCGTACGCTTACACGGGAGAAGTCTTTGTTACTCTGAGAATTAGCTTTCTAGGAACCTACATGTTCATTTAAGGGTTGTTATACCAGTTTCAACGTATCTCACCACTTTTTGTTGCTTTTAAGACACTTAGACGCGAGCACCTGTTGTGGGCTACAAATGGAGTTAGGCTTACTATTCAAATACGGCTGACAGGTATAAGTTTGCTACACGGCAAATTGCATGCAGATGTCGGGAGTCATTGTTCTAAACAACAATGCTGTAATGAACGCTTCGCTTCGCGCGGAAACAGGCGTTACAGTTCAATCATCCTGCCGGGCATATATATATGCCCGTCGCATTACGCGAGAGCTGTCACGGAAATTTCGGTCCGCTGAAAATTTTGGTCCCGGACCAATATTTTCAGAAAATTTTGGTCCGGTCGGACCAATTTTATCTGAAAAAAAAGGTCCGTGTCCGAAAAAAAAGATCCGGAGATTTATTTCATACGTCCACGTGGTTGATATCAGTTTGCGAGTGATGGCGGAGATTGAAGAAACAGTTGACGATGGTTCTGATTGTGATGATCTTGTCGAGGAGGCTTATGCCTATTTAGTGTCGAAGATGTATCCTGAATGTGTCAGTGAGACCAAAAAGAGGGTGATACGAAGGAAAGCGGCGAAGTTGACAATATCTGTTGAAGGAGAGCTATTGTATAAGCACAAGCAGGGAAAGGAAAAGGTAAGTAGCGTTTAATCAATACTGCCATTATCGTTTTTGATATTTTTGGTAGTGACATGTATGTATGTATGTGTCTAATAAAGTAGCCATCTTTTACGCAGAAGGAAGTGCTGTTGCGTTACATCCAGAGTTTGAAAGAGCGCCAGAAGATATGTCACATTGATTCCACTTCTGGTCACATGGGTAAGACCAGGACACTGTACAGGATGAAGGAACGATTCATGTGGCATGGCATGGTTAAAGATGTTGTTAGCTTGGTGAGCTCCTTATTTAACTGCATCAGTGGTACTCCTTTGTTTTTTTATATTACAAATTCAATCCTGGTTCTGTTATATTTCTGCAGCTATCAAAATGTGATGTGTGTCAACGCATGAACAGAAAGCTAACTACTGGAGTGCCTGAGCTTCATCCCATTCCAGTTAAAGCCCCCTGGTACATGGTTGGCATTGATTTCATTGGCCCTCTGAGCCCAGTAGCAAAGGACGGAAGTCGCTACATCCTCACTATCAGTGATTACTTCACAAAGTGGGTTGAGGTGGTACCTACAGTCAACAAAATGGCATCTACAATGGCAAGTTCACTGTTTAACGGTTTACCAGCTAATTTAATTATCAATTATAGCTACGTAACCGCGGAATTTAATTATTGTTATTTGCTATTTTTAGATACAGTGTCATTAGCTCCAAATAACTTTTGAACCGAACGAGTCTTCTTAGTGCAACTTTTGAAATTCAGTTAGAGAAGTGATTTCTCTACACGCTGGTATGAGCTGATTGTTTGTAGCACACTGGTAAGGTATCCGTAACCTACCGTGAGCAAATGAGTCGGTTACCTACAGAGACGCTGCCGTTGCCATAGACGCTATGAACTTGAAATCTAACTACTATCGTCGCTGGACTGTTAGGCAAGTATTTAATGATGAAGGCATGTATTTTATATACGATTTGTGCGTGAAAACAAGCTGACCAGTGCAAGCGTACGTACGAGCACCGTACATTGAATTGTCCCAACATTATTTATGATGGAGCGTACTTTGAACTCCTGCCGTTTTCTTTCTTTAGTAAAGCTGAACACTACTAACTCAGAACATGTTTTCTTGACCCTGAGTCATCTTTGTAACGTTTCAAGACACCAATATACCACTCGATACGACCGTACCAGCTGTCCTCACATGATGCTCGGACACACCCAAATATTCTACCGTATGGGCGTTATAGAAATGTATATTTGTGAACGTAACGTTGCTCAAACTATGTAGATTCTTGTTCGCATGCCTGTCTACTAGCTATGTCTAAGATTTGGTCTTTATGTGTACGATGGGCGAAAAGTTACACTTGTGTAACTATCAACATGTTATTTTGTCGCTTATAAGCGACGTCCGCGGTGACCGTACATAATAATTGTGTCGCTTATAAGCGACGTTCGCGGGGAAACCGTTAATGTCAGCATGTGTACCAATTTTTTATTTGTGCATTGTAGCTGTGCATGGCTTTACTAGTTCTTTTAGTTTGATAATTTTTGTGGTACAAAGCATGCTCTTACCATACAACTGATAGTATGTTTTGGTGAGCTCCAAATATTTATGGTCGTGTCCTTACTTTAACTACAGATCTTTATGCGAATGGGGCTACCACGTGTGTTGCTTTCAGATAATGGCAGCGAGTTCTGTAATGCACTGAATGACCAACTTTCAGAGATGCTAGGAATTAAGAGGAGGCTAACTACACCTTACCACCCTCAGGTTTGTTCCATGAATGTTATTGTGTACTGTAGTATACATATAAAAATGTGTGCACACAATCTGATGTCGTCCGATCTCTCTCAACTCCAACTTGTAGGCCAATGATCTTGATGAGCACTTCAATCAGACGCTTCAAAACATGTTGGTGAAATATGTGTCTTCAAAGAAGGATATGTGGAGTCACTACCTAGACACTTGTGCCTTCGCATATAACACTTCCCGACACGACTATACTAAATACACACCATTCATGCCAATTGATGTGGAGCTTGAGCGGCAATGTTCTGAAGATCACTGCAAGACATATTGGGAACTTGAAGAACATCCCTATCCTGCTGTATTTTCAGAACATGCACGCATATTGAAAGAGGCCAAAGGCAACATTATCGCTGCACAGTTGAGGCAGAAAGAAGCATATGATAAAAAGCACTGCAAACCAGGCCAATTTCAGTGTGACCAGTTGGTATTGCTGAAAAACTTCTCTCGTAAAAAGGTCAAGGGCGGAAAACTTAAGAAAGATTTCTTGGGCCATACACAATCATAAATGTGCTGCCAAATGGTGTATATGAAATACGCAATGAAGAAGGCAAGACTACTCGTGCTACTGGCAGCCACTTAAAAATGTACATGTCAAGTGATGCATGTTGTATGGAAGATGAAGATCAAAGTTCTTCACAAGGAGATTGTGTAAGTAAAATTTTAGTGTGTAAATACATGTATCAGATACTTGTCAGTCTGCAGCTGATGTATGCTAACAAATACATGGGTGTATGCAACTCTCAGCCACCATGAAATATGCATTGTTTAAAGGTTACTCCTTCTGGTACTCTGGCAAGCCCTCATTCTTCTGAAGATGATTCAGATTGTCACAATGGAGGCCAATCTAAAGGTTTGTCTTGTATATCCTTTTTCACTTTCTTAGAATATAAGACTTGGTACATTTTCAATAGACCATTCATCACCCTGTAAACGTGCCCATCAAAATGACTGTGTTGAAGTCGGTGGCATTGACAGTGGTTGCACTGTAATGGAGGATTGTTCAGTTTCTGTTAAACGAGATCAAATTCGTAAGGTAAATTACTTTGTGTATAGCAGAGGAATGTACTACCTATATAGTACAAACTGCTCATTTTGATTTGGATTGCACTCTGCATTATGTGTGTAAACTGATGATTTACCATTTATTTTCTCACAGAGAAAGTGCCCTTTCGCACGCGAAATGAAATAAACAAGTAGTGGGTGGTGAATGGCTGACTGATGACCACATGTTCTATGCACAAGAGCTTCTCAGAATGCAGTTCCCCACCATTGATGGATGGCAGAGCACTCTTCTAGCTCAGAACAATGGATATCTTCCAGCCAAGATGGATGCCATTCAGATTCATATAGTGTCGGATTCCCACTGGGTAACGTCAGCATGACTTTGTGGTACAGTCACTCTTTAGGTTGGAAGTCATATCTCTTCGACCCTAACCCATCAGTTATGCCAGGTGTACAGAACATCAATATGTGAGAGTGCGGGGAATTCATTCTTAGCTGTGAATGTTGCTACCGTCCAAAAGCAGCGTGGCAGTGATGATTGTGGGGTTTTTGCAATAGCATTTGCATTGCATGCTGCCCTGGGTCACTGCCTAGAAGAAATCGAGTTTGACCAGGCAACTATGCGAGACCACCTCTTAAAGTGCTACACTACAAGAAACTTCACTCCTTTTCCTACCAAGAAAGTGAAAAGAGCCCATCATACCCTCATCATGAATATAGATGTGTTTTGTAGCTGTCAGATGCCTGACACCTATGGGGATATGATGCAGTGTGGTCTTTGCGAACAGTGGTTTCACATCAAGTGTGTTGGCCTCCACTCTCTTCCATCAAGTGCAGAAGAATGGAATTGTTCACTCTGTACATAAATCTTGGTGTGTTAATGAACTTTACCTTTACTGAGTGAGTATTTATATACAATGAGTTGCACAACTGAACTACTACAATTAAGCAGACACATCAGGGCCAATTGCAGATCACCTACTGTGTGGCCTTGATAGAAAACGCCAAAAGGTTTTGGTTGGTCTACCATCAGAGTACATAGGCATGTAGTCTTCTACAATGAGTAAGGAGTCCCAAAGCCCCTTCTAATAGGTCCTATTACATGTAATATAATAGATCGATACGAGAGCATCAGTGATTATACATTTATATTCACCTACCACTCAATCCCGTCAATGAAGTCAAGAGACTAGTTACATACATGTATATACTACAGCGATTACGAAGGAGATGGTGGTGAACTTCATTATAGACTTAGAAAACAACGTCCGGACCTAAAATTTCAGGGCGGACCGTATTTTTCGAAATTATCGGTCCGGGCGGACCAAAATTTTCAGCGAAATTTTCCGTCCGGGACCAAATTTTTCAGGACCAAAATTCCAGTGACAGCGCAATTATTGGGCATATATATATGCCTTCCGCAGTAGGAGGGTTAACACACTGTACCTTGTTTCCTTGCTTTTTGCACCACCAATCCTACATCCCACCAAACACTTTCTCGATAGAGAAGTTTTTGATTTACTTGTTCCCCTAATTTTTTTTTTTCCCTGCCAGGAGTGATCATGGCTTAGTGTATTCGTTGCAATGTATAGGACGCTTAGATTCCTCTTATGTGTAATCTGAGTATATAGGCCTCTCAGGTATATTAAGGCAAGGCTTTTTTATTAATGGAGCGCGCGCGTACGTTGCTTGGTTTCAAATTACTAATGGCAGCTGCTGCGTATCAGTGAACAATACATGCACACGTAGCTGTAGATAAGCGTGTGGAAAATAGCAATCTTTATATGGACTAGTTCAGTTTTAGGTGTTGTTTAAAGGAACAACTATTGCTTCTTTTGTTGTTTGGCAGCGTATCACCACCGCGATTTGTCGGAATCGAGTGACACGTGCAGCTGTCGAGGTGGCCGTGTAGGACCTTAAGGTAAACATATATAGGCTTTGCCGGAGGGTATGCCAAAGGGTTTCTGGGTATTGTATTAGTCCGATCCACTCACTGAACTGCGTAGAATCCGTTTTGGGGTTGGGGCTGGAAGGAATAACTACTTGAAGCATACTGGCAAATTAGTTAACCGGGCCCAAAGTGCTACCGGGTCCAATGTTTCAGGCTTCTATCTTAACCGCGTTAGTCGATTTACTAGGCAAAAAACATATATAGTAGATAGTTGTAGCTTTAATTTGAACCAAAAGATACAGGTAGAGGGGCACTTATGCAGTCCCCCCCGCCCCCCCCCCCCCCCCCCCCCCCCCCCCCCCCACAATAATACTAAAATTTATAAAATCACAAATGTGACTGGTTTTAAAACTGAATTAGAAACAAAAAAATAGCAGCGGGTTGCAATTACATGTAGAGGATAGGAACCTTAGGAACAATCGACTTCCCTTGACTGATGTGGACAGACTATCCATGCTAGAGAGATTATTTAAACGCTGCATGTTGGATAAAAAATTTAATGGGATTACAACTGTACTAACTGTAGGAAATCTTTCATGAATCCTGGTACTTTTCGGCAAACATAGGCACAGGTACCGAATTAGGAACAACCACATCAAAGGGTTGTTACATAAATACACAGCTGCATGCATGGGCCGCTTAAAAACGACAGCAATTAACTGCACGGTAATGATAGCCGATGAGCGTAAATGTTATTCGCATGCATGGCTATTAGTCGAAAAGGGCTCATTCCGCGAGATTACATCTTCAAGCGATGAAGAACTTGGTGTCGCGTACCAGCGAAGTAGCAGGCAGGTGGGAGCCAAATTAAGAACTGTGTCCATATCATACGCTAGGCATCATGTAGCACCACGCATTAGCATTGTCAACTAATGTATTGCGGACTTTATATAGTAGGGTCTTGAGTAAATTCATTGTAAACACGTGACTGTTGAAAATTTGTAATGTGTTTAGTGTTCCTTAATAGGTGTGCGTTCGACATTCGATACAGTGGCGGATCCAGGATTGTCAGTTAGGGGGGGCGTATTAAGCAGATACAAAAGGGGGTGGGTGCGGGAGGGTGCGTTGCCCCCTCCCGCTCCAGCTAGGGGGTATGGGGGAGCGCTGTAAGCTCCCCCATTGGGGTCTGGGGCGAAGCCCCATGGCCAGAAGCTTTTCAAGATCGCATTATTAACCTTCAGAAGGATAAGAATTTCTCATACTCTTTCCTCCGTACCTAATCGAAACATGAACAGCGGATGCAAACTGCGCATGCGCACACGCATTTTAATTTAAACGAAAAACAGAAAGTCATTGAAAAAATCAGGAAATGTTTACAACTAATGTTTGCCAGTGGGTTGAGCAATGGCATTTTTCTTGGATGTCGTTTGGCATACTTGTCTATAGTACTCTCGATATCCAATTCTAAATATAATCATAGTGCTCGTACATCAATATAAGGGCATTAAATCTATCTTCTCCCATTGTCCTTCGAGACGCATTTTTAATAAATTTCAATGAGGAGTTTGCTCTTTCAACACCACTAGCTGATACTGAAGTCAAAAGCAGAAGGTGAATTATTTTAGTGATACTTGGATACATCAATGGGCATGCTCTTCTGTCTGCGAGGGGTTTCTGCCAGTGTACTGGGCTTATCAGCTTGGCTTCTCCACATACTCAGTACATGCCCAAAGAGATAACACCTGTTCAAGAGAATTTGGAGAAGGTATAGATCGTCCATGTAGTATTCTAAATCAGAACTACCGGGTGGATGCTGTTCAATGGATGGAATAAGCCGACGCAGACGACGTATTGGTGGACCGGCGTCCGATTAAACGATACGCGCTTTTGTGGCGCATGCGCGCATGGCAATCTGTTCTACAATAATTAAATTCATATTTTGGGTCGGCTTGTTAGGGGGGCGTACGCCCCTTCCGCCCCCCCCCCCCCCCCCCCCCCCCCGGATCCGCCACTGCCGATACATCATGTATCGATTCCTTTGCTCTACACGTAGCTATTCAATGGGTAATTATCCATACCGGGTTTACACACAATTTTGTATCGTTTTCAGGCGTTTCTCGAGGTGGGCCTTGGGCAAAAAGTGGTCAGGCTATAGCCCGAATGCCTGACCGGCTGCTACGGCCCTGCATTGGCTTCAGTAGCACCTTAAATTAGGCTACTGGCTCAGTATGGATACCTCGTTAGGGTTTACATGTTCTATCAATATCATGCAGTACCTTGAAACATTAATTGTGGTGATGGCAAGGGGCAGTGGGACAACATCTATGAGGCTGATCACTCACATGCTAGAAGAGCCAGATGCTGGCAATTTAATTAAGAACCTTAATGCCACCAGGATATTAAAGTCACTGTGTACAAATATGTCAAAAGTGATTGCAGAAGACTTGGGGGCTGTTACAGTGGGGTGAGTCTTCAGTCCTACATTTCAGGTGTGTGTTTGATGGTTTTACATCTTGTGCAAGGGCACGTGAAATTGTGTGTAAAGCTTTGGCCTTGTAGGTGCCATAGAACACAATCGAGACCAAAGGTCACACAGCACATTTTATGACAATGTGTAATGATGTAAATAAAGTGCTTGAAAAATGCAGTTAATGGGGTTCCCAACTAATCTTTGGATGTATTGGCTAAACTGGCTAATGCATAATTAATCATTCCTTTTACAGCGTAGTAGTAGGTAAAATGGGGGTTCTAACTCATCCCCGGATTGGCCTGATTTTGCTTCTATCTATATGCAACATTTTTTGATATGGTTAGAAGGCATATTGTACTGAGTTAGACTATCTATCTATGAAACACCAAAGGTAGAAATGTTGGCCGAAGTTATTCGAGTTATGGGCCGTACGTATAACTGTTTTCAAGACAAAGTAGAGGGCTTAGTATTGTATAAAAAAGGCTCTACATATATCTGGCATGTTAACTGAGTATTCTGATTATTGTTAAGAGGGGGGTATCAAAACAGTATCCGATCGCTTTGATTCAGCCTTTATCAATGTAACATTTTTGATATGGATAGAGGGCGAGTTAAGCCTTATGGCGGAGTAGGAAAATAGAAATATTGACGAAAAATGGACTGCTTATTGACGGGCGACAAAAAAGCTTCTGAAAAAAAAACTGGCAACGGGGGTATGGACCCATTATACGATCGCTTTGATTCGGTCTCTATCTATGCAACATTTTGATATGGATAGAAGGCGAGTTGAGTATTTTCCTGGGAAGGTAAATATAGAAAGATTGACGAAAAATTGACTGCCTATCGACGGCCGAGCAGTGGCCGAGGATAAATTTTCAGTAGGTTTTTTTGATCAATTATAGATAATGAGAGTCAGAACCCAGCTCTGATTCGGGCTCTATCTATGCAACATTATGATATGACTAAAAGGCATCTAGATTGATCTGATTCGGACTCTATCTATGTAACATTGTGATATAGGTAGAGGGCTTTATTCAGATTACTGCCATTGGGGGTTCTAACTCACCCCCAGATTGGCCTGATTCGGTCCTTATCTATGCAAGATTTGTGACATGGGTAGAGGGCTTTATTCAGATTACTGCCACTGGGGGTTCTAACTCACATCCAGATCGATCTAATTCGGTCCCTATCTATGCGACATTTGTGACATGGGTAGAGGGCTTTATTCAGATTACTGCCATTGGGGGTTCTAACTCACCCCCAGATTGGCCTGATTCGGTACTTATCTATGCAAGATTTGTGACATGGGTAGAGGGCTTTATTCAGATTACTGCCACTGGGGGTTCTAGCTCACGTCCAGATCGATTAGATTCGGTCCCTATCTATGCAAGATTTGTGACATGGGTAGAGGGCTTTATTCAGATTACTGCTATTGGGGGTTCTGACCCACGTCCAGATCGATCCGATTCGGTCCCTATCTATGCAAGATTTGTGACATGGGTAGAGGGCTTTATTCAGATTACTGCTATTGGGGGTTCTGACCCACGTCCAGATCGATCCGATTCGGTCCCTATCTATGCAAGATTTGTGACATGGGTAGAGGGCTTTATTCAGATTACTGCTATTGGGGGTTCTGACCCACGTCCAGATCGATCCGATTCGGTCCCTATCTATGCAAGATTTGTGACATGGGTAGAGGGCTTTATTCAGATTACTGCTATTGGGGGTTCTGACCCACGTCCAGATCGATCCGATTCGGTCCCTATCTATGCAAGATTTGTGATATGGGTAGAAGGCTTTATATTATGCAGGACTGGCGATGCAACAGGATCAGGCCTTTAGCAGGACAAGACCGTCCGCAGGACTAGGATTGGTCAAATTTTGAATTAGAAGAATAGATTATATCCATAAATAGACCCATGGATAGAAGGCCTATTAGCACGCGAGAACCGAATATAAGCGGTTTGAAGGGCGAAGAGATAGCAGCATATTTGAAGCAAAACGCCAAGTTTTTGAAGAATAACTTGGACGTACGAGACTATCTTAAAAAGCTACTTAGCGAGGAAAGGAAGAAGGCAAGATTGGAGCGAAATCGGCAGATCTATGCCGCGAAGAAGGCAGCGAAGAAGGCCGAGGAAGATGCCGCCCGCCTAGCCGAGAGGAAGAAAAAATATAGCAGTAAAAAGCTGCTCAGGAAGAGTAAGCAGAGGTTTCGTAGATTCTTGAAAAATAACCCTAAGCTGCTGAAAGAAAGGATTGACCTGATGAAGCATCACGGGCTCAGGAGGAAGCTTGAGAGGGAAGAGAAGAAGAAGGCCGTAACTAAACCCGAGGAGTACTTTAAGGATCTTACTACATTACACGATAGAGTCGAAAAGAAGCAAGATAGGGCTGCTAGGAGATACAAGGAAGTTAATCTAGAGGGTTACGTTAACGATGCCGTCAAGCTTAGAAAAGCCTATTCACGAACGCTAAAACGGCAGGCAAAGAAGAAGGCCGCGGTTGATCCTGAAGACACCCTAAAAGATATAGCTTCGTTGCAGCATAATTACGACCCAAAAATCGTTAAGTCTAGATCGAATAAGGCCATCAACCGAGAGTACAAAAGATATAAGGAAGCCAAACGGCTTAAAAAGCGGTCTCCTGAGCAGAAGAAGAAGGATAGGATGCAGCCCTCTGCGCGTGCTGAAGAGCGAAATCTGAGAGGCATTAAATATATGATGACAGCCGATGAAGAGCCTGAGTTCGAGTTTATTAAGCAGAGCGGTAGATTTGAGGATTACGTGCTGGATTACGCCTTTAGGGACGACGAATTTAAGTATAGCATAAACGACTTTCTGGTGCACGTCTTTGACAGTACCGTCAGTTTTATAAGCACGCGTTTAGAGGCTCTAAAGAACATCAAATTCAGCCTATCCCTATCTTGTCAGTTTGTGAAATATGGTGTAGAAGTGGCAGAGGGCTTTACCATGCAGCGAGGACTTGGTGAGAGACGAATATCTAAAAACTAGGGTCGTATTTGCTTCCAACGAAGCCGATGTACCAGATGCGTTTAGAGAGGCGTCCTCAGATCTTAAAACTGAGGTAGAACAGTTCCAGAGCCGAGGCAGCGGTTGGGTGTTTAAACAGGTCAATGCATTGTATTTACACGTTGTAAAGTTGAACCCGCGCTAGAAGGCCGTAGCTATATTAAAACGCCTATTTTACTAGAAAAGAAACATTGCATTGTTAATGTCAAAAATCAAGATGATCTCTGCTTTAAATGGGCTGTTCTATCTTGCCTATATCCGGCCAAGAAAAATACCGAAAGACTGACTAATTATACCCCCTACAAAGACGTGTTAGAATTTGGAAATATTCAGTTCCCGGTGCAGATCAAGGATATAGCTAAATTCGAGAAATTGAACGTAGCACTGTCCGTATGTGTGTTTGCTTACGACGAAAAGAATAAGCTGTACAACCTGTATTTAAGCAAGAATTACGGCCTTAATAAGATCGAGGTAGATCTGCTTTTGCTGCTTAAGATACGGATGCTGACGATACGCTAGATAACCATTACGTTTGGATCAGGAATTTGGGCGGTTTGCTATACGGATACAGCAAGCACAAGGAAGCTAAATTTCCATGCCGCAAGTGCCTGCACGTGTACTCGTCAGTTGAGCTTAGAGACCAGCATTACCCCAATTGCCTGAGTATATGCGAGAAAGCCCAACGCATTGAAATGCCAAAGGAATTGACTTATCTGTTCTTTAAAAATTTCTTTAAGCAGATGAAGGTACCGTTCCTGATATATGCCGATTTCGAGTGTTTCAATATTCTATGTGGTATCAGTGCAGGCGAGAATTCGGCCATGATATCTAAGCAGGAAGCAAATAGTTACTGCTACGTGGTCGTCAGATACGACGGTAAATCCAAGGAACCTGTTTTATATAGGGGGAAGAATGCCGTGGCTAATTTCCTTAGGGATATAGTGAAGGAGAAGGACGAGATAAATAAGATTATAGAAGATATCAAGCCCCTAAATATGACTGCCGAGGAGAAGCAAATCTACGATAATACCACTATTTGCGAAGTGTGTAAACAAGCCTTTTCTGATAAGGATTACAAGGTTAGACATCACGACCACATCACTGGCAAATTCGTGGCCGGAATACATAACTCCTGCAATTTGAAGCTCCAGCTTAGAGCTGGAAAACTCAATTGAGATTCCGGTCGTGTTTCACAATCTACGTAATTATGACTCGCATCTGATAATCTCGCGGAATTGGGCAAGGAAAACCTAGATGACATATACTGCATTCCGAACAACATGGAGAAATATATGATGTTTAGCATCGGTCAGCTTGTCTTTATCGACTCTGCTCAGTTTATGGCGGAATCGCTTGAAAAGCTTGCCAGTAACCTCAAGGATGAAGACATGCTGATTACGAGGAAATACACGTCAGAGGCTCATTTCCCACTGTTGAGAAAGAAGGGCATTTATCCGTACGACTACGTATCAGATTTTCCGACATTCGATGAAACTTGTTTGCCGCCGAGAGAAGCCTTCTACAGTGAACTCAGGGGCGATGGTATAAGCGAAGCCGAGTACGAGGAGGGCAAGGAAATATGGAAGAATTTAGGTTGCAGGAACTTTGGCGATTTCCACGACATTTACCTTAAGACCGACGTGCTGCTGCTGGCGGACGTGTTCGAGAACTTTAGGAAGCTCTCCCTGACCCACTGCGAGCTAGATCCGGCTCACTTCTATTCTGCTCCTGGATTGGCCTGGGAAGCCATGCTCAAGATGACGGGGATAAGGCTGGAGTTGATATCCGATCCCGACATGCATATATTTGTGGAGAAGGGGATCAGGGGCGGGATTGCTATGGTTGCGGGCAAAAGATACGCCGAGGCAAATAACGAATATGCAGGCCAGGTAGACCCTACTAAGCCAGTTAAGCATATGATACAGTGGGATGCGAATTCGCTGTATGCTTACTGCATGCAGTTTAAGCTGCCCTGTGGCGAATTTAAGTGGGTAGATATGGATCTGCACACGGCCCTTGAAACGATTAGAAAAACGGATTTTGATGCTGATACCGAGTACCTGTACGAGGTCGATTTGGAGTATCCCGAAGAGCTACACGACCACTTAACTGACTATCCGCCAGCCCCGGAAAACATCCATGCAGATTTCTACCAGGATGTACTCTTTGTATCAGCACGAGTTAGCAGCCGAATTGGGATGCAAGTTAACCGAATTCCCAAAACTGGTTCCGAACCTGCTGAAAAAGGTAAAATACATAGTGCACGGTCAGGCCTTGAAGTTGTACTTGGAGCTAGGTTTAAGATTAACCGGCGTACATAGGGTGTTGCAGTTCAGTCAAAAGGCGATCATTAAACCGTACGTTAGCAAGAACTTGGCACTTAGGGTTAGAGAGGGCAACTCGGCGTTCGAAAAGGATTTCTTCAAGCTCATGAACAACGCGGTATTTGGTAAGACGATGGAGAATCTCAAGAAACGCATACGCTTGGAGATGGTGAACCCGACCGACGTAGCTCGCATGAACAGGCTTATTTCTAACCCAGCTTACAAGGGTCATACTATATTCGAAGGTCAGGTTGCTGTATACCGACACGGATAGTTTGCTGTGCGAGATAGAGACCGGGGACATATATAAAGACATGCTAGAAATGAATAACGATAAGCTAGCGTTTGACTTCTCGGAATATCCTAAAAGCCATCCTAACTATGACGTCAGCAAGAAGGGCGTTCCGGGCTTGTTTAAGGACGAATGCAAGAGTGCAGCCATTAAGGAATTCGTGGGTATATGCCCCAAAATGTATTCGTTCATGACCTCGGAGGGTAAGAATACGAAAAAGGCAAAGGGGGTTAAGCGGTCTGTTGTAGCTAAAATCTTACATCACGATATGTATAAGGATGCACTGTTAAACAGGAAAATATATCGTTCCAGCCAGGTTACAATACGCAGTAAGAAACATAAGATCGGCGTATATCGTCAAACTAAGACTTGTTTATGCCCCTTGGATACGAAACGATATATACTTGAGGACGGAATCGAGACCTTATCTTACGGTCATTGTAAAATAAACGAATACGCTAACGCTGAGGAAATGGTTCAAAATTGGGAATAACTCTGATTCATGTGGATAGCTTTTATCGTGGCGAACGGCCTTGTCCTTGTCCTGCGGGGACGGCCTTGTCCTTGCGGACGGCCCTGTCCTGCGGATGACCTTGTCCTTGTCCTGCGGAGGGCCTTGTCCTTGCGGACGGCCCTGTCCTGCGGATGACCTTGTCCTCGCCTTGCGGAGGGCCTTATCAAGATCGCCGGGTTGGTGGGCATTTAGCCAAGATAGCCAAGATAGCTAGGATAGTTAGTTTAGATTAGGCCAATTTTTTTTTTTTACGTTAAATTTGCGGCCGTTTGGCTATTTATGAATTAGAAAGATATTATGCATATCATATAAGCAGCTACCTAACGGTTAGGATATAAAGAGCCTTCTGCAGGAATATGGAGTGTGTCAATTGTCATAGAAAACGCGGAGATCTTTTAGTGGCGAGATGCGGTGTGTGTGTCAACCAGTGCGAGTATCTATCGTTAACGAAGGAGCCCTGGATTGAAGTTAACATGGCCGATACCGTACCGGATGGTTACAGGAAATGTACACGTTGCAGGCTAGGTTGCCCTGTAGATTGGTTTATTAAACAGAACACGGTGTGTTCTTGTTGCCGTAAATTCGGCAAGACGGTAGAACCGGAAATTGAACGATCTATCAAGGCTGAGATGCGGGAGCGGAAGCGAGCTAGCCGTAACCAACGCATTAGATTAGACCTCTACCATTGCAAGATATGTAACGTGCACGTGATGTCGAATTGCAAGTCTAATCACTTTTCGTCGGTATTCCACAGGGAGGGAGTTTTAGCAAGGTCGGCTATTAACTGGGATTCTATTGTTGAGCAGATTAAGAGAAGTGGCTGAACAAGGTGTGAAATACCTTCCTTCAATGCCTACATATGTTGTAGCAAAATGCAGATTCTATACTCAAATACCCTTTTACCAGGTAAAAGTTGACTATTGGATAGAAGCCTTATTATGCCCGGTATTCGTACAGAAAAGGTGTGAATAACTTCCTTCAATGGTCATGTATGTTGTGGACAAATACCGATTATGTACCCAAATGCCCTTTTATCCTGTGAAAGTTGAGTTTTGTGTAGAAGCCTTGGTACGGGAAAATAAATGATTTGCTATTAAAGAAATAGAGTATATTTAGTATACTAAATATGGATCCCATAATTTTCTATATTCCCAGCCCGCTAGCGGAAGGCGGAATTCCGTTAGTATCGACTTATCTCTTATCTAAAAAGCCAGTGCAAGGCGAGATTATAGGGCATAGACACATTGAGTTTCCCGATGTATCACTAATCGAATACGATGAGGATCAGAAGGGATTTGAGGAGTGTATCGAGTGTAAGCATTGCTATCCTAAAGCTATAGTTAGCAGCACAGACAAGATCTGCGTGACGTGTAGATACGTTAAAAACGACAGAGAGATAACTGACGAGACTATAGCTAAAATTAAGAGTATCGTTGACTGCTCAACTTGGATGGGAACGGAGGACATTCACGGTGAGATTTTAGAAGGTTATCATTATATATTTCTAGGAGAGTATCACGAAAACGACGCTAAGAATATGGGCCTGTTTATAATGATTAAGTCACTTATAGAAGACAGCGGTAAATATATGCCTTTCCCATGCGGTGATGGTCATTTATTAGGGAAGCCAGAGCAGGGAATGGATAAGGCACTGGAAGGAGCTGAAAGGATCATAAACTATATGTTCCAAGGATGTGTGGATAAATACGCGTACGTGAGGAGTTACCGTAATAAATGGTGTGATGACGTTGCATATTTGGCAATGGCCAACGGGCTTAACAACTATGTTTGGAAGATCACCGCCGGCATATTACTTGACAAAGATGAGGAGGATATTAAGTGCAGTAGATGCTCTAAACGAGTACCAGTAGATCGATTGGAAAAGCACTATATGGGCCACGTTACTGAGGCTATCCCAGAGTTGAGAAAAAGTGAATATTTAGATAACATAACAGTATATACCTCACGCTCTAGGAAGGACATTAAACACAGATACAGGATAACAATATACAGAGAGATACCATGAAATATTAAATATATAATATATATATATATATATATTTAAAAAGAGTACGATATCCCTTGTAATACGATGCGATTTCCATTGTATCTAGTACATAACTCAGAAAAAGTTAGAAATACATACGTACCATTGTATGCATTTTCGGATAAATAGAAGATGTGGTTAAAGGCAGATTCATGCTGAGTTTACAGTAGCCATAGGAGATGTAGTTAAGACCAGATTTACGTCACGTTTACAGTAGTCATAGGAGATATAGTTAAGACCAGATTTACGTCACGTTTACAGTAGGCATAGAAGATGTGGTTAAAGGCAGATTCATGCTGAGTTTACAGTAGGCATAGGAGATGTAGTTAAGACCAGATTTACGTCACGTTTACAGTAGTCATAGGAGATGTAGTTAAGGGTAGATTTACGTCACGTTTACAGTAGTCATAGGAGATATAGTTAAGGGTAGATTTACGTCACGTTTACAGTAGTCATAGGAGATGTAGTTAAGACCAGATTTACGTCACGTTTACAGTAGTCATAGGAGATATAGTTAAGACCAGATTTACGTCACGTTTACAGTAGTCATAGGAGATAAAGTTAAGACCAGATTTACGTCACGTTTACAGTAGGCATTTAAGATATAGTTAAGGACGGATTTAGCTATGTTATTATGCATCAGGTTGCCAATGCTAGCATCGTCACATACACCTACCCTGCTATGCTTACCCTGCCTGCCCTACTCTGCTTACCCTGCCTGCCCTACCCTGCTTTGCCAATGCTAGCATCGTCACATGCACCTGCCCTACATGCACTACACTACCCTACCCTGCCTGCACTATCCTACCCTGCCTACATTGCCCTGCCTGCACTGCCCTGCTTTGCCAATGCTAGCATCGTCACATGCACCTGCCCTACATGCACTACACTACCCTACCCTGCCTGCACTATCCTACCCTGCCTACATTGCCCTGCCTGCACTGCCCTATACCCTGCCTGCATTGAGTGCCGATTTCGAGGTATGATAGTAGCACGGAAAATTCAAATTTTGTGGCATGCGAGCCGCCCTGTCTTGGCAGACGGCCTCCCGCAGGGATAGACCGCGAATTATTTCAAATTTCGAGGCATGTCTGCACCGCTACCAGCATATTCCCACAATCATAGTAATACAATGAAATTCGGCCTATAACGTACGACGAGGACAGCAGGACCAGGCTGAGATAGCATCAGATTTGAGCTGCGTTGAGCCTGGTTAGCTGGAAATATTTTGGCTGGGTTTTGAGCCAATATCTAGGCATGCAGTTCTGCAGACCATCTGCAGCCACTTGCAGAATTTGGCTGAGATAGCATCAGATTTGAGCTGCGTTGAGCCTGGTTAGCTGGAAATATTTTGGCTGGGTTTTGAGCCAATTCGAGCTAGATCTAGGATGCGTTCCGTATGTCGGCTTGCACTTTGATCTCTGCCAACCGCTGCCCGCTGCAACTTACCGCTGCCCGCCGCTGCCAACCGCAGTCCACTGCAACTTACAGCTGCATACCGCAGCTTACCGCTGCACACCGCAACTTACCGATGCCAACTGCAGCCCGCTACAACTTACCGCTGCACACCGCAACTTACCGCAGTCCACTGCAACTTACCGCTGAACCGCAGTCCACTGCAACTTACCGATGCCCACCGCTGCCAACCGCAGTCCACTGCAACCCACCGCTGCCAACCGCAGTCCACCGCTGCCAACCGCAGTCCACTGCAACTTACCGATGCACACCGCTGCCAACCGCAGTCCACTGCAACTTACCGCTGCCAACCGCAGCCTACCGCTGCCAACCGCAGTCCACTGCAACTTACCGATGCACACCGCTGCCAACCGCAGTCCACTGCAACTTACCGCTGCACACCGCTGCCCGCTGCTGCCAACCGCAACCCGCCGCTGCCAACCGCAGCCTCATCGCCATAGCACGCCGTGTCGCGGGGTTTTCCGCATAAAAAATATATATATAAATATATTACAAGTCCAAACTCGTATCAGAACGCGGCGAGTTACCCCGCCTATGTGTGTGATAGTAGCATAGCCTCATCGCCATAGCGTGTCGTGCCGCGGGGTTTTCCGAATAAAATATATATATAAATATATTACAAGTCCAAACTCGTATCAGAACGCGGCGAGTTACCCCGCCTATGTGTGTGATAGTAGCATAGCCTCATCGCCATAGCGTGTCGTGCCGCGGGGTTGCTGTGGCTGCGGTGGGTTGCAGTGGGCATCGGTAAATTGCAGTGGACTGCGGTGGGTTGCAGTGGGCAGCGGTGTGCATCGGTAAGTTGCAGTGGACTGCGGTTGGCAGCGGCGGGTTGCGGTTGGCAGCAGCGGGCAGCGGTGTGCAGCGGTAAGTTGCAGTGGACTGCGGTTGGCAGCGGTGTGCATCGGTAAGTTGCAGTGGACTGCGGTTGGCAGCGGTAGGCTGCGGTTGGCAGCGGTAAGTTGCAGTGGACTGCGGTTGGCAGCGGTGTGCATCGGTAAGTTGCAGTGGACTGCGGTTGGCAGCGGTGGACTGCGGTTGGCAGCGGTGGGTTGCAGTGGACTGCGGTTGGCAGCGGTGGGCATCGGTAAGTTGCAGTGGACTGCGGTTCAGCGGTAAGTTGCAGTGGACTGCGGTAAGTTGCGGTGTGCAGCGGTAAGTTGTAGCGGGCTGCAGTTGGCATCGGTAAGTTGCGGTGTGCAGCGGTAAGCTGCGGTATGCAGCTGTAAGTTGCAGTGGACTGCGGTTGGCAGCGGCGGGCAGCGGTAAGTTGCAGCGGGCAGCGGTTGGCAGAGATCAAAGTGCAAGCCGACATACGGAACGCATCCTAGATCTAGCTCGAATTGGCTCAAAACCCAGCCAAAATATTTCCAGCTAACCAGGCTCAACGCAGCTCAAATCTGATGCTATCTCAGCCAAATTCTGCAAGTGGCTGCAGATGGTCTGCAGAACTGCATGCCTAGATATTGGCTCAAAACCCAGCCAAAATATTTCCAGCTAACCAGGCTCAACGCAGCTCAAATCTGATGCTATCTCAGCCTGGTCCTGCTGTCCTCGTCGTACGTTATAGGCCGAATTTCATTGTATTACTATGATTGTGGGAATATGCTGGTAGCGGTGCAGACATGCCTCGAAATTTGAAATAATTCGCGGTCTATCCCTGCGGGAGGCCGTCTGCCAAGACAGGGCGGCTCGCATGCCACAAAATTTGAATTTTCCGTGCTACTATCATACCTCGAAATCGGCACTCAATGCAGGCAGGGTATAGGGCAGTGCAGGCAGGGCAATGTAGGCAGGGTAGGATAGTGCAGGCAGGGTAGGGTAGTGTAGTGCATGTAGGGCAGGTGCATGTGACGATGCTAGCATTGGCAAAGCAGGGCAGTGCAGGCAGGGCAATGTAGGCAGGGTAGGATAGTGCAGGCAGGGTAGGGTAGTGTAGTGCATGTAGGGCAGGTGCATGTGACGATGCTAGCATTGGCAAAGCAGGGTAGGGCAGGCAGGGTAAGCAGAGTAGGGCAGGCAGGGTAAGCATAGCAGGGTAGGTGTATGTGACGATGCTAGCATTGGCAACCTGATGCATAATAACATAGCTAAATCCGTCCTTAACTATATCTTAAATGCCTACTGTAAACGTGACGTAAATCTGGTCTTAACTTTATCTCCTATGACTACTGTAAACGTGACGTAAATCTGGTCTTAACTATATCTCCTATGACTACTGTAAACGTGACGTAAATCTGGTCTTAACTACATCTCCTATGACTACTGTAAACGTGACGTAAATCTACCCTTAACTATATCTCCTATGACTACTGTAAACGTGACGTAAATCTACCCTTAACTACATCTCCTATGACTACTGTAAACGTGACGTAAATCTGGTCTTAACTACATCTCCTATGCCTACTGTAAACTCAGCATGAATCTGCCTTTAACCACATCTTCTATGCCTACTGTAAACGTGACGTAAATCTGGTCTTAACTATATCTCCTATGACTACTGTAAACGTGACGTAAATCTGGTCTTAACTACATCTCCTATGGCTACTGTAAACTCAGCATGAATCTGCCTTTAACCACATCTTCTATTTATCCGAAAATGCATACAATGGTACGTATGTATTTCTAACTTTTTCTGAGTTATGTACTAGATACAATGGAAATCGCATCGTATTACAAGGGATATCGTACTCTTTTTAAATATATATATATATATATATTATATATTTAATATTTCATGGTATCTCTCTGTATATTGTTATCCTGTATCTGTGTTTAATGTCCTTCCTAGAGCGTGAGGTATATACTGTTATGTTATCTAAATATTCACTTTTTCTCAACTCTGGGATAGCCTCAGTAACGTGGCCCATATAGTGCTTTTCCAATCGATCTACTGGTACTCGTTTAGAGCATCTACTGCACTTAATATCCTCCTCATCTTTGTCAAGTAATATGCCGGCGGTGATCTTCCAAACATAGTTGTTAAGCCCGTTGGCCATTGCCAAATATGCAACGTCATCACACCATTTATTACGGTAACTCCTCACGTACGCGTATTTATCCACACATCCTTGGAACATATAGTTTATGATCCTTTCAGCTCCTTCCAGTGCCTTATCCATTCCCTGCTCTGGCTTCCCTAATAAATGACCATCACCGCATGGGAAAGGCATATATTTACCGCTGTCTTCTATAAGTGACTTAATCATTATAAACAGGCCCATATTCTTAGCGTCGTTTTCGTGATACTCTCCTAGAAATATATAATGATAACCTTCTAAAATCTCACCGTGAATGTCCTCCGTTCCCATCCAAGTTGAGCAGTCAACGATACTCTTAATTTTAGCTATAGTCTCGTCAGTTATCTCTCTGTCGTTTTTAACGTATCTACACGTCACGCAGATCTTGTCTGTGCTGCTAACTATAGCTTTAGGATAGCAATGCTTACACTCGATACACTCCTCAAATCCCTTCTGATCCTCATCGTATTCGATTAGTGATACATCGGGAAACTCAATGTGTCTATGCCCTATAATCTCGCCTTGCACTGGCTTTTTAGATAAGAGATAAGTCGATACTAACGGAATTCCGCCTTCCGCTAGCGGGCTGGGAATATAGAAAATTATGGGATCCATATTTAGTATACTAAATATACTCTATTTCTTTAATAGCAAATCATTTATTTTCCCGTACCAAGGCTTCTACACAAAACTCAACTTTCACAGATAAAAGGCATTTGGGTACATAATCGGTATTTGTCCACAACATACATGACCATTGAAGGAAGTTATTCACACCTTTTCTGTACGAATACCGGGCATAATAAGGCTTCTATCCAATAGTCAACTTTTACCTGGTAAAAGGGTATTTGAGTATAGAATCTGCATTTTGCTACAACATATGTAGGCATTGAAGGAAGGTATTTCACACCTTGTTCAGCCACTTCTCTTAATCTGCTCAACAATAGAATCCCAGTTAATAGCCGACCTTGCTAAAACTCCCTCCCTGTGGAATACCGACGAAAAGTGATTAGACTTGCAATTCGACATCACGTGCACGTTACATATCTTGCAATGGTAGAGGTCTAATCTAATGCGTTGGTTACGGGCTAGCTCGCTTCCGCTCCCGCATCTCAGCCTTGATAGATCGTTCAATTTCCGGTTCTACCGTCTTGCCGAATTTACGGCAACAAGAACACACCGTGTTCTGTTTAATAAACCAATCTACAGGGCAACCTAGCCTGCAACGTGTACATTTCCTGTAACCATCCGGTACGGTATCGGCCATGTTAACTTCAATCCAGGGCTCCTTCGTTAACGATAGATACTCGCACTGTTGACACACACACCGCATCTCGCCACTAAAAGATCTCCGCGTTTTCTATGACAATTGACACACTCCCATATTCCTGCAGAAGGCTCTTTATATCCTAACCGTTAGGTAGCTGCTTATATGATATGCATAATATCTTTCTAATTCATAAATAGCCAAACGGCCGCAAATTTAACGTAAAAAAAAAAAATTGGCCTAATCTAAACTAACTATCCTAGCTATCTTGGCTATCTTGGCTAAATGCCCACCAACCCGGCGATCTTGATAAGGCCCTCCGCAAGGCGAGGACAAGGTCATCCGCAGGACAGGGCCGTCCGCAAGGACAAGGGCCCTCCGCAGGACAAGGACAAGGTCATCCGCAGGACAGGGCCGTCCGCAAGGACAAGGCCGTCCCCGCAGGACAAGGACAAGGCCGTTCGCCACGATAAAAGCTATCCACATGAATCAGAGTTATTCCCAATTTTGAACCATTTCCTCAGCGTTAGCGTATTCGTTTATTTTACAATGACCGTAAGATAAGGTCTCGATTCGTCCTCAAGTATATATCGTTTCGTATCCAAGGGGCATAAACAAGTCTTAGTTTGACGATATACGCCGATCTTATGTTTCTTACTGCGTATTGTAACCTGGCTGGAACGATATATTTTTCCTGTTTAACAGTGCATCCTTATACATATCGTGATGTAAGATTTTAGCTACAACAGACCGCTTAACCCCCTTTGCCTTTTTCGTATTCTTACCCTCCGAGGTCATGAACGAATACATTTTGGGGCATATACCCACGAATTCCTTAATGGCTGCACTCTTGCATTCGTCCTTAAACAAGCCCGGAACGCCCTTCTTGCTGACGTCATAGTTAGGATGGCTTTTAGGATATTCCGAGAAGTCAAACGCTAGCTTATCGTTATTCATTTCTAGCATGTCTTTATATATGTCCCCCGGTCTCTATCTCGCACAGCAAACTATCCGTGTCGGTATACAGCAACCTGACCTTCGAATATAGTATGACCCTTGTAAGCTGGGTTAGAAATAAGCCTGTTCATGCGAGCTACGTCGGTCGGGTTCACCATCTCCAAGCGTATGCGTTTCTTGAGATTCTCCATCGTCTTACCAAATACCGCGTTGTTCATGAGCTTGAAGAAATCCTTTTCGAACGCCGAGTTGCCCTCTCTAACCCTAAGTGCCA